>JAWPNB010000003.1:8066875-8686250 GCA_033996785.1 Trichosanthes truncata
TCCCCACAGATTGTTCATTATGGTTGCATGGTTGATTTATTGGGTCGTGCAGGTAAGTTAGAAGAAGCTCTAGATATTATAAAGAGCATGCCAATGAAACCCAATGGGATTATATGGGGATCTCTATTGGCTGCATGTCGTACCCATAAAAACGTTGAAATCGCAACATTTGCAGCTGAAAGGTTAGCAGAAGTGGCTCCAGAAAGGACTGGGATTCATGTACTTCTATCAAACATATATGCTTCAGCTGAAAAGTGGGCTGATGTTGCCAATGTAAGGCTACAGTTGAAGGAGAAAGGAGTTCGGAAAATGCCTGGTTCAAGCTCGATAGAAGTCGATGGTGTTGTTCATGAGTTTACTTCAGGTGACAGATCACACCCAGAAAACTGTGACATTGACATGATGTTAAAAGAAATTACCAACAGGCTTGGGGGTGCTGGTTATGTTCCTGATTTAACCAATGTTCTGCTTGATGTAAACGAGCAAGAGAAACAATATCTACTCAATCGGCATAGCGAGAAGCTGGCCATGGCTTATGGGCTTATAAATACAGAAAAGCACATGCCGATTCGGGTAATTAAGAATCTTCGAATGTGCTCAGACTGTCATGCATTTGCCAAATACATTTCAAAAGTGTATGATAGGGAAATAATAGTACGAGACAATAATAGGTTTCACTTCTTTCGACAAGGGTCTTGTTCATGTGGTGATTATTGGTAACATAATTCTCAGATAGGAAAGAACTGTGAAAGAAAATATGCATCTTCAATATTTCGTTGCAAAACGTAAGATTGCTTTTCTATCTGTAAGCTACAAAAGTAAATCCAATCAACTACTTCACAGACAGACAGCAACAATGGACAGAAGAAGCAATGCTAGAGCATGTTCTCTGTCAGTTGATAAGAAACCTACACATTGAAGAGCAGTGTGACAAAAGAACTATGTTGTTTCTATTACAATTCACATTGTCAACAACAAGTTAGCCTTCTAGAAATATGTTATATCAACACAGACCAGAACTTAACTGAGAGCAGCTTTCATAGTTGGGGGAAAATGGAGTCAACATACACTTCGTGCATTGGGTCTGATAACCAGAGTTTAGCAACATGATGATGTGATGAGGTGCGCCTATGAATCTCTTCAACCAGCCATACGGTTGCTTCAGCTTTACTTGGATGAATTACGGTATCCAATGGCTTATATTCATCCACGCTTCCAAACCTTAATTGATCCCACTGTTTGAGTAGAATGTTAGTCAGGTAATGCAAAGGCTGACCATAAAGCTGCTTTATAGATTTGCCTAGTCCCATCCATGTTCTAAATGGTATTACAGAACCACGGTGTGCTGGGATCGGGACCTGTTTCATGTATTCTTGATACATTTCTGCCCTTTTAATCAACATGCCTGCATAGTTAGACAACATTTCAAAGAAGATCCTCTTTTCCAAAGCTTATGAATGTGAAATTTTATATACACAGCAGCATTGATTATTAGAAACTCTGAATTGATCTCATGCAATGCGTCAAATTGTTGATCTAGCAAAGACAAAGGTAATTTACCTTCAGATGTCATTTCTTTGCCAGGAAATTTGAAATCGTCAATGGAAGGCTTGAACTCAAATCCATCATTTTGTCCTCCTATTTCTGAATCAGAGGAAGAAGATTCACCTGACGATATAACATCTACTTGTTCATTCCACGGCATTGGCCTCTTCATTTTGTAATGAATGTAACTCTGGGGAAAAAAGATCATAGATGCTAACCATGCCGATCAATACAGAACAGCTTACTAAATACCAGCACATTTAAAAATCCATGTAATTATACAAAGAACTAGATATATGAGATGTCAAACAAAATAAATAGATCCACCAGATACAAAAAATTACTAGAACACAAGTGCTTTTAGCTAGCATAAAACAAAATGTACTTCAAACATTCAATCTCATGTTCATAACAAAATTTAATCACAGACTTGGAACTAATCAACCAATTCAATTGTGGGTCCTCCACAGCTACAATTTCACCCAATTCTCAAAGGCTACCTCGAGCATGCAACTTATGAAGCAATGCACTCAGTTTCTGCTTAGGGAACAAGCTCAGATTATTAGCACTACACTCAATGACCATCAATATCTAGGGCAACTTCTAAGAACTAATGAAATTCTATTACGACACTGCAGCAAAACGATGGATGTTCATCCCTCTAAGCATCATTCTGGAAAACCCACCCACCGGATGATATACAATTACAATTGGCATTCAAACAAACAAGAAATTTTCATAGAAATGCACCGAGCAACCCATCGGATCCTGTTAAAAAATTTAGTAAAACCAAATGAAATTAAAGATTACGAGAGTCTATAAGCAGAATGCTGAAAGGGATTAACAATGGGTTTCGATTATTGGACAATAAGAAACACCAAACCAAGTGAATTTTCCACATATGAACAGAGAGGGTAATGGATCAATGGCAAGTCAGAGTGATGATGAGGTACCTTCGTATTTTGAAAAAAGGGAGAGAACGTCGAATCGTAAAGCTGAAGCTCTTCTGTGATGTGGGTTTCGCCGCGGATAACCAGTAGAGCTCAGTAATGAATCCAACGAGCTCCAATTTTGAGAGACCAGTTTTTGAGTTTGCGGCGTTTTGCTTCCGCGCGATGGGAGATCAGAGATGTTTCCGCATTGGTTCAAAACGCCGGTTCAATATTTCGAGGATTATTTCCAGAGACCAGGACCGCCGGTTCATGTGAATCTGGTAGGAAAAAAAAAACAATTTTTACCCTGAACTTAAGGGGTATCAATTTTTACCATAAATTTTTAATTTCATCAAATTGAATATTAAACTTGAATAAATGTTGCAATCTTTACCTTGAACTTGAATAAATGTTGTAATTTTTACTTTTTAATGTGCAATATGATAAATTGGAAAAAAAAAGTTTCTCATGTCTATCAAATGAATTATATAACTTAGGCTTAGAACAAAATTAATGGGACTTCAGAAAAATATGATTTTTTTTATTGGATCTTTCTTGAAATTTGTGAGTTTGGAGAAATTTATTCCATGCTCGATTTTTTGTATTGGTCGAGTTTGATTTTGTACAAGGCTTGACTTTAATTAAAATTAGTAAGTAATTAATGGAAATTTTTTGTGTTGCTTTTGTTAAAATTAGTAGATGAATATAATTGAATTTAAATATAAAGTAAAAATTGCGACAATTGTCTAAGATTGGATTCAATTTAATAAAATTAAAAATTTATGATGAAAATTTGTACACTAACCAAATTGATATTTTCCCATCTTATAAAAGATGCAAGAAACATTTCAATTTCAACATTAACTTGGAAGGAAACTTGTATACTTCTACAAAATCAGTAAAAGTTATTCAACCACTTTTCACTTGAGACTTTGATAATAGATTAATGTCAAAAAGAAAAAGAAGAAGAAGAAAAAAAAGACTTCGAGTATAAACTAAAAGAATATAGAAGACTTTATCGAATTTATAAATACACAAACTCTCCTTTTATCTCAATTTTATAATCCCATTGACTTTACAAACACATCAATTTTCTTTTGAGTCCATACATTTTAACTAATTTTACAGAACAATGTTTAATCCTACAACATTTAATTGTTAAGATTCACAAAACTATAATATCTTAGGTAGGTAGCTATCATGAAACTTTAGCCCTCAAACTCATTTTATCCTACTATTGTATGTGTCTTTAAATACTACTCTCGGTCCTAGTTCCAAATTTGATCGAATTATAAGTAGTTTTGACAATTGCTTAAAAATCTCTTCTAACTCCCTATGGTTTTCTAGGCATTGAACTTTTACAAGGTCAAGTCCCAATGCTTCTACTCATAGAAAAGGTCTAAAAGATTTCCTTCTACCTACTAAACTCGAGTGCTGCAAAAGTATATTGTACTTAAAAATATGACTCCTATGCATTAGGTTACATTTTGAATATGCAAGTAAAACAAATCCTTTGCCTTTTCATTTTTGCACTTATTCAAAATTTCAAATGTAAACTCCAATTTTTGCAAGAATACTCTATTTTAAAGTTTTACTCTATGTGATCATTCATAACCTACATTTGCATACGCAAATCTCATTTAGACGTGCGAGATTTACCAACTTTAACATAACTCAACTGATTAAGATATATATCATTGACCAATAAACCTGAGGTTTGATCTTCAACCTTATGTTATTGGACTAAAAAAAATGGGTCAAAAGTCTAGTTCAATATGTGAATTCTTAGCTTGATTTTCAAACTTCTTATGTCACCCCTAAAGATAATCATCAAGGAGAATGACCTACAGAAAAAAGAAAAGAAATTGAGTACATGATCCGATGGAAAGATGCGAGGAATTTCAATTTGTTAGGTGATGGAAAAAAAGGGTTTGTTTTTTTTTTTTTTTTTTTGTGAAAAAATAAAAGAATGAAAGGAGGATTTATAATAATTTACCCGGAATTTACCCGAAAAAAAAAAGGTAATTGAAAGGTTAAAGGGTCAGTTGTAGAATTACATTACAATAATTTAACCGGAAAAAAACACATTATATTACAAGTTTAATCCATATGCCTATAAATTCATTAAATTTTTTTTTCCGTTTAAAACTATATGTGGAGTGAAGGATTTGAACCTCTGACCTCTTAATTGAAAGTACATACTTTATATCAATTGAATTATGCTCATGTTGACTAATAAATTCATAAAAGTATCTAATACATCCTTAAACTTTGATTTTCTTTTTCTAACAATTCTATGATCAATTCAGCATTTTAAAAATTTTATAAGATCCAACGTTTCAATTTTGAGTCTACTAGATCCTTTTAAAGTTTAGTGACATATTCAACACAAAAATTTGTAGTTCTGAACTTTAAAAAATATCTAATAAGTTCTTAAACTTTCATATTTGTGTCTATTTAGCCCATAAACTTTAAAAAGTGTTTAATATATCTATAAACTTTCAATTTTCTATCTGAATTTTCAATTCTGTATCTAATAGATCCTTGACCTATTTGACATTCTTAAAAATTCATTGACTTACTAGACACAAAATTAAAAGATAAAGATCCTATTAGACATAAATTTTAATTTTACATCTAATAGGTTAGTTAAATTTTAAAATTTTAAAATATGTTATAAGCCTATTAGACATAAAATTGAAAATTTAGAGATTTATTGACATTTTTAAAGTTTATGAACTTATTAGACACTTTTTAAAACTCATATACCAAACAGACACAAACTTCAAAGTTGAATGACTAAATTATAAATAAATTTAAAAAATTAAAAAATTAAAAATTAAAAATAAATAAATAAATAAATAAAACTATTGAGATCGGATTTTAGTTTTAATAATCGCCGCCAAACCTATTGAGATCGGCGGCACTCATCGAACACCTCTCCAAATCTCCATGGCTGAAGCATCTCGCCTCCACTGAGCACATATATACATATATTCCGTTCTTGTACAAGCCAAAGTTATTCAAGATGGCATCACAATCACAAATTCGCATCCTTTTTTCCTTCCGTAACTCGATTCGTACCTGTTCTTCAGCCAAACCTCTCTGCACCATGAGCGGATCGACCCAAGTCTCCGAGTCCCCCGAGCTTCCAGACTGGGTAAAGTTCTTCGATACCAGAAGCTCTTCACATTCAGATTCTGACGACGATGCATTCGTTATTCCTCCATTGGCGCATTGGCTCGAAGACCACAGCAAAGTTGTTAAGAAGAAACTCGGCGAGGCGAGCGATAACGAAGTCGACAAAATAAGTTTGATGCTAAAGAATCGATACCCATCACCGGAAAACGTTGCAGAAGCTTTGAATGGAAGGGCTTACAGAGTATCAAACACCTTGGTTGCACAGCTGCTGAAGAGATTTGGGAATGATTGGATCCCAGCATATGGAATTTTCAAGTGGGCAAAAGAACAAACACCTTATGGGCATTCAGCTGAATCATATAACTCCATGGTTGATATCTTGGGGAGGGCCAAAAAGTTCAGACTTATGTGGGAATTAGTGGATGAGATGAGTCGTTTATCTGGGTACGTGAGTTTGGAGACGATGAGTAAGGTTATTAGGAGGCTTGCGAGGGCTGGTAGGTATCAGGAGGCAATTGAGGCATTCAGGAGGATAGAGAAATATGGCGTTAGTAAAGACACAGCAGCCTTGAATGTGTTGATGGATGCATTAGTTAAAGAGGGCAGTGTTGAAGATGCCCACAAAGTGTTTGAAGAATTGAAGGGTTCAATACCTTTCAATTTGACCTCTTTCAATGTTCTAGTACATGGGTACTGCAAAGCTAGGAAGTTGGATGAAGCTTGGAAGATCATGGAAGAAGTTGAGAAACATGGACTTGAACCTGATGTGATTTCCTACACTGCTTTCATTGAAGCTCATTGCCGCGACAAGGACTTCCGAAAGGTGGATAAGATTCTGGTGCAAATGGAACAAAAGGGGTGCAGGCCTAATGCAGTAACTTTCACCATTATAATGCATGCTCTAGGGAAGGCAAAACAGATAAATGAAGCTCTAAAGATATACGAGAAGATGAAGAAAGAGGGTTGTGTGCCTGACAGTTCATTCTACAGCTCTCTGATCTTCATTCTTGGTAAAGATGGTAGGCTGAAAGATGTTAAGGAGATAGTAGAGGACATGGCAAAGCAGGGAGTTAATCCAGATGTGTTGACATATAACACAATGATATCTTGTGCTTGTGCGCATTCGCAGGAAGAGACAGCTCTACGATTGCTACGGAAAATGGAGGAGGATTCGTGCAAGCCAGACCTCAAGACTTACCACCCTTTGTTGAAGATGTTCTGTAAAAAGAAGAGAATGAAGGTGCTTAAGCTTTTGTTAGATCACATGTTCAAGAATGATGTAAGTATTGAGGCAGGGACTTACTCGATTCTGGTGCGTGGGCTGTGTGAGAATGGAAAACTTCATCTTGCTTGCTCGTTCTTCGGGGAAATGGTGTCGAAGGGAATGGTTCCTAAAGACTCCACATTCAAGATGTTGAAGGAAGAACTTGAGAGGAAAAGTATGTTAGAAGAAATGAAAATCATTGAGAAGTTGATGTCCTATGCAACAGAGCAAGATCAGAGCTAAAGAATGACATTTGTACTACAGCAACTTGCTGATGTAGACTGTGTTTGTTCGAGCAATATTTCCAAAATTGGGGCTCTTACAAAAATTTATATATCTACAGTGTTATTAGAGAGAGGACTAATGCAAACAAACACTTAGATGTTTAACATGATTGCAAAAACAAAAATTTTAATACAAACATTTATACCCAAATGAAGTCCATGTGGGTGTAACAGTTTGACATCCACATTATGTGGACCAACGGATATAACAGTCAATATTCATGAATTGAAAATGTGCAATATCCATGTCTTTCCATAGAAATATTGTTGGGAAGGCGTATACAAAAATCTTCCTTTTTATGTGTCCGCAATGGAACCTAATGGTAAACATATCACTCATGTAACCAGATTTACCAGAAAGATTTACACGGTAGCTAAATAAGATAACCTACGTATAATTGGAAGGGTCAAAATGTAGAAAGCAACAGCCTTTTTGCTTGATGAGGCTCTTTTCTATGTATAGGTATACATTTGTGGGGTAAAGAAAAAGTACGAAATTCTCAGCTTTTCAAGCTACTACTATTGAATTAATGTCTCAGACACGTCGTTTAACACCAGAGGATAGGAGGGACCTCGAGTGGATGTTTGACTTTAATTGCCTTGTTCTTGGTCTTTGCCATCCTAGTCTTCCCAAAAACTCCTCGATCAGCCTGCATACCAATATGAAGAGATTAGAAATCACAACATGATAAGACAAGAAAAAACTAAGGTTCATTTGATAACCATATTTAGTTTTTGAAAATTAAGCCTATAAATACTACTTCCACCTATGAGTTTCCTTATTTTGTTATCTACTTTTTATAAATGTCAAGTTTTGTAAACCAAAAAAAAAAAAAAAAAAAAAAAAAAAAAAAAAAAAAAAAAAAAAAAATTCAAAAACTAGTTTTTGTTTTTTGAATTTGGCTAAGAATTCAAATATTTTCTTAAGAGAAATGAAACTCATTGTAGAGAAGAAAACAAACACAATTTTCAAAAACCAAATAGTTATCAAACAAGGCCTAAATATTTCTGGAGGACTCAGGGTATCATACATGCTGCAGACTGACTTCTGTGAAACCGCCAGTTCACGGTCTGGGAATGATTCCTCCAGTCGAAAACTCAACCAAACATAGAGATCCAACACCTTCAAATTCAATGGAAACAGATATATAAATTTAGCATTTGGCAGTATAATACATCTTAGAAAACATTTCACCATGGACTTGAATATACTGAAATAGAAAACTAAAAACAAAGTTAATTAACTCTGGCCACCCTTTTGCAACCAGGAGTGCTTGACAAACATGGAAAAGCTGGAATGAAAGCAAGCTTATACCATTATTATATGATTAATGAAAATTTCTGCCTCTATTTTATTTATTTATCTTCTATTTTTGGGGGTGCCTAAACATTTATAACACCATAGTTTCTAAACTAACTTATTTGTGTAATGTAGTCGTTTCAACGTCTAGACTATGTTAATCTAAACAATTTTCGAACCATCCAATAAGTTCAATTTCCAAATTCCATCAATTCAATTTCCAAATTCCATCAATCGCCTGGAAGGTTGACATTATTCCAGAATCTTGGGGGGGGGGGGGGGGGGGGGGGAGAGAGCTTAGAATTATATTTTCACCTTGTGAATGGATTCCAGCTCCTTCAGTGCAGCTTGTGTTTCTGGCACTTGAAGTGTTCCTGCTGTAAATATTTCTCGTAGCCGAACAATGCCTTTGTTGGCATAATTTTGAGCAAACTGTTCATCATGCATGATGCATACAATCATATAAGTTGCCAGTTGATGAAAATAAAATATAACAATAACCACGGATTAATTAGACCTACCTGTGTAAGACCTTGAGATGTAATGTCATCAGCCATGTCCACAGGGCTGCATTAAAAATGGGGCACCGGCATTAGTACAAACGAGTTTGCAAGGAACTCAAAAAAAAAAAAGAGTTTGTGATAATAGATTAATACTACTATACTTTGTCAAACTAAAACTTTCTTCTGTGAAAAGCCCTCTTCTATAAAAAGCTCTGAAATCTACAAATGACTGAAAACAAGATTCACTTTTCCTTTTACCTGATACAGAAAAGGTATTTATCATGCAAACCGAGAGGCATCTCATCAAGGACGGCAGCAACTTTCTAATTCCAAGACATATTACAACATAAAAAATATTAAAGAAGCGTTACCAAGAAACGAAAATTAACAAAATTGAATGAAACTCCTGCTTTCAACAAGACCTCATCCAGTAGACAAACATACCAACATTTCTTCACAGTCAGCAATGAAATAATTTTCAGATAATTTAGCATTCTCAACAAAGTGCTCCTGCATAAGTTATTAAATTATGAAACGACGTTAGTCATAAATCTATACTAATGGGCTATGAGGGGAGAAATTTTCACTATCCATTGTGACACTTTCCTACATTCCCTGCGTTGAGATGTAAGGAACTAAATCAAATCAAATACTTGCAACTACAGATTTAATTAAATGTTGCAAAATACTAACCAAACTATGTTAAAAACTTCTGGAACGTTGATCAAACTATGTCACGCTCACGTCAGAACCACTCTATAAAGTTTCTTATCTCATGGATGCATGAGATACATAGGTATCCATGAACCTCAAATATTAGGTACCCATGATTAATTACAAGACAGAATGATTAGTATAAATATATCAACAACTAATAGAAGGTGGTCAAACAGCTACCTACCAGTATCTGCCGCAGGCCATTTTCTGGGTGTAGACGGGAATATAAATACATGAGTTCAAAAGTTGGAAATAGCCCAGCTCTCTGCATTATTGAGTTTTCAAAATACAATTAAAAAAAATGTTAATCATATTTTTTTCGTTGATTTAAATGAATTACATCAAGCCAATTGATTGATTGGATCACTTATTACTATATAAGAGATCACCTCAATAGTGGGAGAAGCAGACTTTAGCGATGAATGCAGTAAGGGTAAATCATCTCCATTTATACAAGTTACTTCACCAATGGGAAATTTGGATGCATACCTGCCAGCTCTACCTACATACAAAACAAGAAATAAACCCCATTTCTGAATAATACAGCATGTATATGGAATTATGGAACAGTTGAAAGCAAACTAATGATGTTTGCACAATTCGATTGAAGTATTATGATAGCAAATAGCAAACAAGATGATACATGCATCCAACAAACGAAAGATGGGCCTGTCCTCAGGACTCCAAAATTGTTCAGACCCTGATCTTATACAATAGCCTACATCTTCCATTCGCAAACATGGAGGCCATAAGGTGTATGCCAATTTATATGGAGTGAAGATCATTGAGACAAACTGTGCTAAGCATGAAGAGATATTAAGAGCTCGTCAAGGAAAGAGACTGGCTAACTACTTCAAAATAAAAACAATATGGTATATTAGAACTTTAAATAAGTTTAGAATTTGGTCGAGCAAATCTGAAAGAAATACATTAATGACCAGTGAGGAGAATCAATTGAAGTAATCGTATTAAATAGAGTTTGAATTCAAAGCTCCGACTCCTGGTTATCCAAAAAAAAAAAAAAAAGGGTTTGAATTAATTAAAGTTGAGGAATAAAAGTGTCTTAGTGGGTATCAATGTGTTACAAGTATTTGAACTCAATTACATGCCCTTAGCAGACATAGCTTCCAGTTTTCTGACTCATGAAATCATCATAAGATTTATATTCTACAACAAATGCAGGGATCGGAAGAGTCACAGAGTAGCTAAGAATTGAAATAGCCATGAATCTGACAATCCACTGATTTCTACTGTATTTTGATGGCAGACTGATAGTATCCATATTCCATAGACAATCACTAACCTACAGAAAGTTCCAGCATTTGCCACCCAAATGTTCGATCAAATTTTAAAGAATATTTCCTCATAAATCATAAAATAGTGCAAGTTTAATTTACCTGCAATCTGTTTGATCTCTGGTACAGTAAGCTCCCGCATCTCAAAACCATCAAATTTCTCCATAGTTGAAAATATGATCCTCGAGATGTTCAAATTAAGACCCATCCCAATGGCATCGCTAGCCACCAGCACGTCAAACTCACTGGTTGTATCATTGAACATCGTCGCCTGCAGTTCTAAAAAGCATCTCAACTCAGAAAAGTCAGGGTTGCCAATATAATTAACCACTAATGTTTGAACATGGAGCAAAGTAGTTAATAGGTGAAAACTTTTAAGAAAGAAAGCATGCAACAGACAAAAGAAAGGTGGTCGAAAATTTAAGAATAATAATGGAGCTCAACTATGAAATCAGAAAGCACAATTATTACCAAGGCAAGTTAAAGTTTTATCAGAATCAGGCAGATGCTAATACCTGCCTTGTTCGAGTTTCTGGTGGTAGTGAACCATAAACTACGGAGCATAGATGTCTACCTTCGCTCTCAATTTTTCTCTAGCAAAGAAAGAGAACAAAAACAATTAGAGTTTAAAAATTACACCAATTTAAGTTGGTGGCGGCAAGCTAAGAAGTTATAGCAAAAATTGTTGAAGCCAATAAGCAGTAACAATAAAAGGAGGGAGAGATGGAGATAATTGAAGCGTCAAAACTAAGCCAGTAAAAGTTTTGGATAAGTAATTATCTAACGAAGTTTTCAAGGCTGTGCAAAGAATAAGCATTAGATAAGATAATAAAGAGACTGACCTTATAACCATATATTTTAGGACGTGAAAAGGTAACAATGCAATCACCCGTCCTAATATTAGAATAGGGTCCAAGTGGAACTTTCATTGGAATCAGGGGTGAAAGTCTCTCATAGTATTGCACCTAAGCAAAGAAAGGGCTAGAAAGCTTTACAAAACAAAAATATGAATATCATGTAAAAGATAATTATCAACTTGAAGCCTTGAACTATTGAAATGGACGGCAAGACAAGAGCCAGATATCAATAACAGCACATATCTTTCAAAATCATACAATAGTTTGATAGATATAACCGTCAACTTTGTTGCATGATATAGTAAACACTGCAGAACAACACCTATAAGTTTTCCCATAATAGGCTAGAATGACATGTAACATGAATAGTTTTATTACCTCAATGTCATCACCAGTTACTTTAAGAATTTCCTGAACAAGGGGTACAACAGCCGCATCTCCACAAAGATGAAGCTCATCAGCACAAATTCCAAGTAGTGCTCGTGTAAATGAATAACCTCTTGTCTTACATCCCAACATCTGAAATAAGAAAACCGATAACAAATAAACTAAGTTTAAAACTTCAACATTTTATTTCAACCAAGAGTTTACACGTTAGAGCCCCAATTGTCCTCAACCACCTTCCAAAAGAAATTAAATGATCAATCTTGTTACCATATAACACTTTTAATGATTGAATACATGAATTTAGCATAATTCAAATATAAACGTATATATTTACAAGCATTCACTCTGTCTTCTTTTAGGTGCGAACAAAGAACATCTTTATTTTGTGCTTGAATCATAGTGGAACTCCAGAAAATAATAAAACCTAATGTTATCAGAGCATGGTAATTTTTTTTTTCCAGTTTTACTAATGCAAAATAGCATTCCAACTGCCCCAGCTATACATACTTCAATTACTAAATATAAATAGTTACAATTTTCACCACTAACAATTACTAATGGACAGAACTTTCTTAATTGAGCTGAGGTATCATCAGAGTCTCAATGGGTGACCCAAATTCCTATGAATGATGATGTAGTAGGATTAGTGATTAATTAGATATCTTGGTCAATTTCTGGGTTAATTAGGATTAGAATTAATTTGTTTAATTCCTTGGTTAAATAGGATTAAAATTAGTTTGTTTGGGTAATTCCTTGGTTAATTAGGATTAGGATTCGGATTAGTTTGTTTTCCAATTCTCTATAAATAGAGAATTATCCTCTTCTATTCAATAACTTTTGATTCTAATAAAGATTTGATTGATTCTTGGAGGGATTCTTCTTTTATCCTATTAGGCTACACCAATTTGGTATCAGAGCAATCGTCTAGGCTAACATTGGCTGCCACCAATGGAAGACTGAGAAACTCTGGTTGACGCGGATCGCAAGAGGGAGCTTCGTGAGTTGTGCTCGTTGTTCAATAACCCACATTTATTTACAAAAGGGTACCTTTTAGAGTTTTTTTTTCTTTCAAGAAATAAGGAAGAAACTTCAATAATGGAATTTTACAGCACAAGAATGGAGTTCAGAGCCAAAAAGTCAACTTTCGGATTTGGATCACAACCAATGGAGGCAAAAAATTATTCAAGAACAAACATAAACCCCTACATCGATCGTGAAGTCTTAGAGGAATCAAGAAAGGGGTGGTTGAAGTCCAACGACTTTTGGATAATATGTCTAACACTTTGAATCATTTTACAGCCAAACAACAAGAACGCGAAAAGACTAGAATTGCAGATTTTGAAAGTAGCAGTAAAAAAAATCAAGAATTTTCCGAAAACCAAGAGCTTGCATAAATAAATGAAGATCAAGAAACCATTCAGAATCAAGGCGATGTGAATTTCCCATGTGAAGCAGAAACAAATCACATGGAAATTGCAAGAGGACGTGAAATTGCTCAAGAAAACTTCAAAGAATCACAAGTTATGTCTGAGTGCGAAGAACAAGCAGGTGAAAGCGAAGAGGAAAAAGTGACCAACCATTTACCAGCACATCCCGACTCAGCATCCTTCGAAACTTTGAGCACAAACGTTGTTGAAGAAGATGACGCAAACGAAAAAGATGCTACGAGCAGAGGAGATGGAAGTCACAATCGGGTGCTAAGCATTGTCATGTGCGAAGAAGACGCGATCCAAAATCAGTGTGATCCGACCCAGAAACTTCATTTTGCTTTCTTGCAAATTTCAACCCGACCCATACCCAAATCAACTCAAGTAAGCACAACCCGACCCACGTTGAATTTATTCCAGACTTGCAACCAGGGTTTTTCATCGTATTTTGGAGAGGAATCCAAACTTGGTTCCACCAAGGACAACACTCTGATCCAACATAATTTGAATATTTTCAAGGTTGGCAGGGAGGGTTTTTCGATCAAACCTGTAGAGAAAGGTTTTTTTGTGGGATTGTTGATTTTGTTCAGGGTCATCCTCCGAAAATGGCAAAAAGGCAAATATTTTCAGTGGGAATTTTTTCCAACTAACAAAAGAAGCAACTTGATTACTTCATTCTCTTTTTAAAACTCGAGGACGAGTTTCTTTTGAGAGGGATAGAATATGATGTAGTAAAATTAATGACTAATTAGATATCTTGGTCAATTAGGATTAGGATTAGTTTGTTTGGGTAATTCCTTGGTTAATTAAGATTAAGATTAGTTTGTTTTTCAATTCTTATAAATAGAGAATTTCCCTCTTGTATTCAATAACATTTGATTCATAATAAAGATTCGATTGATTCTTAGAGAGAATTCTCCTTTTATCCTCTTAGGCTACACCAAATGAACTCTAGTGAACATGCCTGAATTTCGTCGATAACAGCACAACTGTAGTTGGAGGTTACATCAGCCATCTCAACAGTCACAGCCTTATGTTTTGCACCATCAACTTCCTCTCTTTCTTGTCCCGTGATTAGATCACAGGGAATTTTAGCCTTATTCAACCGCTTTGCCACTTCCCAGGCCAACAATCTCAGGGGACCACAATATATGCCTACATAAGAAGACAAAAGTATGGATTCAGAAGATATCCATGAACATGATTTAGTCTCTCCATGATAATATTGAATCGAGAGAACAATAACTACAAAAGAAAATTCATGATATTGATTGCCATGTACCAGAATCACTTGATTCAAGCCTCTTCAAAGCATTGTGAGTTTTGCCACTATTTGTTGGACCCATGTGCAGAAAAATTTTGCGATGTTTATTTCGTGCATTTGGATACCATGAATGGGGACGTCTACGAGTAAAAGAATCCAGTATTAATAAACAGAGGAATGAATGTAGCTCTTGCAAATGCTTTACAAGAAATATAGAAGGGTGTGCAGTAGTAAAATCATTGGTCATATAAAGATAAGAACATTTAGAACTCCAACACATACAAACAATAGGAAAAACTAGACACCTATGACAGATTGATTCACAGTTTAAAAAGGTATCTCTCTATATCAATTGTACGGTGACTATTAAATAAACAAAGTGATAGATATCAAATGGAGGTAGTAACCATATTGAGGCAGTCACATTAAATATTTTCTCATCCGGTAGGGATATCAAACTTCTAAAATCTTCTGAATAGACTCAATAAAAACTAACCATGGAGTACATAATTAAGATACTTTAACAGTTGAGGATGCTGTGCAAAAAAAAAATAAAACTATAATGTATACAGAAGTCAAACGCTTGAATTAGAAACTTCATGCAGCTTTAAGCCCAATAGTCTTACGTCAAGTCTGTGAAGTCAAATTTATGGGTACTGCTGTGGATACTGTACAGCCTACAACAAGAAGGTCCAAACTTCATTTGGAAATCTTGGTTTAGTGCCCCCACAAAACCTACAAAAGTAGAAAATAGAAATGCTTTACGCAACACAAAAAGGGTATGAAATTTGTCTTCTTATAGTACTGGAATGTTTTATTTTACATGCTTAATGGTCCGGTGTTACAACCCTCTATATCAGTTCAGTAAACATGCATGGAATCATTCTTACTTTCCCGCAAAGCATGAGTTTACTTTTAGTTTCTTACAAAAACAAATTCCTGCCTCAACAAAATAGATTACTTTGTTGGGAGCAAGAGCAAAGTGGACAAAAAAAAGCCATAGCATCCAATCATAATATAATTATCACATATATTATAACTTATCTAACAACCTACTAAATGCCAATACCATTATGGAAACTTTTCTTTTCTCGAGTTCCTTCTAATATATACTAGAAAAGGTCCACATTGCAATGTCCGGCTTGGTAGCCAACAAAGTCATTACCACAGAATCCAGCAAAGATAATTTTCCATCACTGTAGCATTTTAACACACTTTCCCAAGAACCAGTACAAATAAGAAGAAGGAAATACCCCCCCCCCCCCCCCCCCCCTTTTTTTTAATAGAAGAACCACGAAGATAACATTACCCAAAACAACTTCGTTAGCCTCATATAAAAGCAAAAGAATTCTTCAAACATCAAGAAATTAAACACAAAAACGCCATAGACAAAAAGCCTTTTCATAGCCATTCTCTTAGAATGACACCCATAATCAAATCCATCACCAATTGAGCCGAACTATTGAGTCTTCAATCATCTAAAAAACTAAAAAAACTTAACAGAAAGGACTCGATAATTGAAGTAAATGCAGACAAATAACACAACAAACATGGTAAACAACCGAAACAGGCACTGAGAATCAAACCGGGAAGAGCAGAATAAGCCGCCGGAGAGAAGAGCTTGCGGCAGAAATGCATGGACGCCATTGTGAGTTACGATGAGAAGCAAATTGCGACCTGCGAACACATGGGGGTGGGTGTGAAAACATGGAAAACGAAGGAAAACATGTGGTCAGCTGAAAATCGCGAAGGTTTGTTCCATAGCCAATCCAATTCCGAAACTCATTCACTGAATTCTCGGCGTTTCGAAGGTCTTTCTTCCTCTTACACGCAGACTTCGGGTCCTGAAATCTTCAACGAATGACTTCTATGTTTCTACTGGTCGTTTACTCGAATGCAATGGTGAAAGCCTGCATCGTAATTTGCAAAAATGGGGCTTTTTTCGATTTGGCGGTGAATTTACCCTTCACATAATTTCCCAATATCCATTTTTAAGTTTTTAACCCTACTACATTTAAATAAAGGCTAAGAAGAAAATTAATAATTCAGAGAAGATGACTTCAATTCATGATAGTCATCTATCTAGAATTTAATATCTTACGTATTTTCTAACATTAAATGTAGTAGATAGAGATATCTACAAAGCGAGGCCGTAACCGTCTTCGCCATCTATTTCAATCCTCATCCTTGTGAAGTCCTTCATTTATTTTTGCCGAGATCAGGACAGGGATTCTCTACGGAGAATTTGTGAGGATCGGGTTCTCCGAGGGGAATTTTTCCCATTCTTTTTTTTATTTTTTTAATTTATTCTCAACCATAATAGTGATTCTTTCCGATGACTTCTAAATGAAGAATTTCCAATATAATTTATATTTAAAGAAAAGATTATAAAATTTTCCAATAAAAACAATAATATACCATAAGTAAAAATATTATAATGTTGAAATAACTTAATTTCTAAAAATTTAAATTTCAATATTAAAACATAGTCTTTAACTTTTATTTTAATAAAAAATAGTCTTCAATTAATTCCTACTACAATTTTTTTAAAATTTTCTATATATATATAACTAATCAAAGCGGGGCAAAGAATCGGGTCGAGGTCGAGGTCGGGGACGGGAAATATATTTCCCGTCTCCATCCCCGTTTAGCCAACAGGGAGAAACCTCTCTCATTCTCCATGTAATCGGGGATTCCTCACCTTGTTCGTGGCGGGTCCCCGCGAGGCTTCAGCCCCACAAGTTAAATGGACATCTCTAGTAATATAGTCAGACGGTTGTCTCATGAGATTAGTGCAAGTTGCCCAGATACTTACGAATATAAAATAAAATAAATAAATAAATAACCAAACTTAGCCAATGTATCAATGTTTTATCCTCGATTTTGATTTAGTTTTGCAATTTTTTTTCTTCCAATAGACTTTGATTTGTGGTTGATGAAAATATTCAAATGTCCATTTAATGAATATAAAACTTGTCTATTACAAAATTGATGAAGCTTCCAAGGAAAGCAAAAATGGAGTTGAATATTGTTGAAATTTGTATTCAATTGTCGATTTTTTGCATTAATCATACTTAATTTTGTGCATGACTTTGTTTTTGTTGATTTGATACTTGTAAGAGATTTTGACTTCACTTTTTTGTTAAATTAGTGGTGAATTTTGGAGAAATTAAACATAGGGACAACTTTCAAGCTTCCACAAATGTTCAAGTTTAAGGCTAATATGACCCTATCTCATTTGGTTAAGTCATACTACCAAAAAAAAAAAAGTGAAGTCAATTTAAGCATAGTCTCCACCTTCATATGTTGTTGAACTAAAAAAAATATGGAAGAAGATTGATACGATTTGTCTAAGTGTAAGGGTAAAAGTTGATTTTCTTTCAAAGTTTTCGTTTTAGGAGTAAACTTAAATAAATGACGAAGTTAAGGTTAATTTGGAAGATTTATAGGTATCAAAATATATATATTTGGTACAAAAGGTACCAATGTCTTTCTTTTTAGTTCAACAATATTGTGGAGTAGGAATTTAAACCTTTAACCTCTTGATCGATGATATTATGCATGTATCAGTTGAGTTATGCTCATGTTGGCAAATGTATCAATATCTATTATTCTGAATATGTGATTATGCTAGACCTTTGAATTAGATATTTTAATGTTGAGTTTAATGTTTCTTTTTGTATTTAGCTAAAGTCCACTAAATATATCATATTATCATTTAGTTATTCAAGCTTAAACATGCCATTAAAACTTTTTAAAGTTTAAAGTAGTAGACACAACTATTGAGGTTTAATGACTAAACTTCAATTTGATATAAATAAACCTAAAACAAATGTCACTAACATTACTTGTTTTTTTTTTTTTTTTTTTATGAGTTCAACAATTGTGGAAAAAAGATATTGTAAAAATTCTACATACTTTTCTACTAAGTTATCTTCGAATTGACATATCAATTGTGTCATTGTTATATTAGATATAGTTTATTTCTATTAGAGAGGACAAAAGTTCCCTTGTTAATGGTCTTGCTAGCACTCCCCCAATCCAACCTTTCTTATTGGCTTCCTCCTTGATTTTTTTGTTTCCCCTTCTAAAGAAGAGTTTTAGAGGAAGAATCAATTATGAGACAAGAATATAGATGGGAAACTACTACATACTAGGTTAAATAATTTTTTTAAAAATGCTTTTTTCTTAAAATATTTTCATTAAATTAAAGTGGTTTTAATTTAAAGATTTAGGTTGTGTTTGGATTAAGGAGTTGGTTGGAATATGAGTTAATAACTCCACCCAACTCCTTGTTTGGCTCAAGAATGAATACCATAGGCCCACCAAAAAACTCAGCGCAATTCAAAGATGAGCCTGCTGCACGAATAAGCTCAGCGCAAAAGCCCGTCAATAGAATAGGCCCAAGAGCCCAGACTATAATGAGCTTAAAAAAATTATGTAAATACAAAAAAAAAATCTCGAAAACATTTTTTTTAAAATTTTAATTAGAAGAATATGTTACAAAGTACGAACCAAACGCCTCCTATTCTTGAATTTGATCTCCTCTCAAGTCTTAATTGTTTTATTGTTTTCATCTTTTTAATTCAATTTTCTCAACTTCTAAATATGTTATTTTGTTGAGAATGCAACTAAAATTCCACATTATCATATCATTGAGAGCTCAAACTCCTACGTCAAGATAATGTTTCATAATATATGACCATTATGAAAATGTCCCTAATCCAACTATAATTCAATGAATATAACTTAATGAATATAAGTTTCCGTGATATCTGTGATTTTTTCCAGAATATCTGTTGATATTCAAATATCCGTTGATGCATCCATAAATTTGAGTGATATTGGTACCGACATCAATTTTTGCATCCTTGATCATCAATGGCTTCACCAATCTTCTTTCCTTTTGTGTTATTAATTATCACATCAAAATCTCACATTTACTGACCAATTTTAATGTCACCAACTGTAATTTGGTCATCCATTTGATTTGATTTTTCTTGTCAGCATCAAACCAACGACTTGAGCATAGGAAAAAGTAAAACTAGGTTAAATTATCATTATGGTCTCGACATTTTATTTAATTTAAGGATCTATACTTTCGAGTATTCAAATTTAGTCTATATTCTTTCATTAATAAATCTTAAAAGTAGTCCTTATTGTTAGTTTTTTTAGTACAACAAATGTAGGATATAGAGATTTGAACCTTCAACCTAAAAAAGAGTACATGATAATTACCGTTGAGTTATGCTCACTTTTGTCTTTATTATTGGTTTATCGTTAATTTTTATCGAATTTGGTAAAATAGTAATTAAAAATAATTTTTATTCAAGAAAAGACACAAATTGTGAATATCTTTCCAAAATGTATATAATGCATGGTTCAAAGTTCATTATGAGCAACAAATCTTTTGATTGGTAAATATAGTTTTTCTAATGGTAAGAGTAAAGATTTGAACCTTTGACCTTTTTCATTTTTTCTACAAATATTTTGATAGGTAAATATAGCTTTTATAATGATAAGAGTAAAGATTTGAATCTTTGGCCCTTTTTTTTTTTACAATTTTTTTATTGGTAAATATAGCTTAGAGTAAGAGTAAAGATTTGAACATTTGAGCTTTTTTTAAAAAAAAAAAAAATCTTTGACCTTAGAAAATGATTTTTAGTATAATAAATGTGGAAATATAGGATTCAATTATGAGCTACAAATCTTTTGATTGGTAAATATAAAAATATTTAAGTTAAATTATAAATTTAATCCAAATTTTTTAAAGATTATATCTAATAAGTTTTTTAACTTTAAAAAGTGCACAATAGGTCCCTAAACATTTATGTTTGTGTCTCATAGGTTCTTGAAACTTTAAAAGTGTCAAGTTCATGAACTTCAATTTTGTGTCTAATAGGTTCATAGTCTATTAGACACAAAATTAAAAGGTCATGATCCTATTAGGCATACAAATCAACTTTATGCTAATCAGTCTATGAATTTTAAAAAATATTGAATAAGTTAAGAATTTATTAGATAACAGTTAAATGTTCAAGGACCTATTAGAAAAATATTGAAAGCTTATAAACCTATCATATACTTTTTATAACTCAGAGACGTATCAAACACAATTTTGAAAGTTTAGAGACTAAACTTATAATTTAATTAAACATCTAGTATATTTTGATAAAAAATAGTATAATAGTAACAAAACTTATAAAAGTACTAGTGTATCACCACGTGTATTTATTAACTTAAAAATAACTTATTAACTTAAAAATAACTCAGCTTTTAAAAGAATTATGTAAAATCTTAATTAAGTATGATTATTATTAAAATTCATTTTCTTATGTTATGTTTTAAATTTTAATTTGTACTAAAAATGTTTTTAAATTTAATTTTGGTGGTTCAATGATTTAATGTTTTATTAGTTAAATTAATATTAATTTAATCACTTGATAAAATATTTGGTATGTTTGATTTTTTTAATCTAAAGTTTAAAACATAAAACAAAAATCATGGTTGAAAATCTTCTATAATTATTCTGTAGATAACTTTTGTTAAATAGGTTTTGACATTATTGAAATTTTTGCTTTTCATTTATATTTATGTAATTGTTTGGTTGTTTTCTTTTTCAAACATTATGAAACATATTTGATTTTTTGACATGATTTATGAGGAGTAGTTTTGATTTTTTTTTTTTCTTTTAAATTTGAGATACAATGAAGATCATAACAAAGCCTCATAATCCTAATATTGTCACTAACAATGATAGAAACAAAATCAAATTAAGTTCAAATCGAACTACACAAATGAAAAATAACTTGATAAGCGATTCAACATATATTATGATGATTAAATCAAATCAATATAAGTAATTATTATTTTAATTTTACAGAATATAAATATATAAACATGACTATTTTTTATTTTTATTATTATTTTTTTTAAAGTTCAACAACTTTGAGAGTTAGAGGGGATTTGTAAATAATATTTAATTTGTTATTGAAACCCCAATCACATATTTTCTTCTTAAATCTCACTTCAGCCTCTCTTTTTTGTGTGGGCTACTTTCTCTTACATGTAGGTTATTCACATTTTCAAGATTCTAATGTATAATGGTGCATGGTGCTGTATTTATATATTTCATCTATTAATTGATAGAATTCTAATGGTTAATTAACAGTTTTATTCTATAAGTTGTGGACAATAAAAGCTGATTTTGGAACTCTATTTAACATCATGACAATGTTAAATCTTAAAATGTAATTAATCAATCGGTTATAGAAAATTTTATTTATTTAATTAAATACATAATTTATCATTTTTAATTTAATTTTAGAACTTAGTACGTGTCAAAATTTCAAGCACACAAATTTAAATTAAATTGAACAGTTTGAATATCAGAATTTTGAAAATGGTTGTAGTTTATTAAGATTATAAATAATATTATCTCAAAAAAAAAAGAAAAAGAAAAGGAAGAATGTGTTTGTTAAAAAAATATTTATTGGATTTATACACATATTTAAGGTAATTGGAGTTATATATTTGAAATTAAAATTCATGTAAACTATGTTTGAAATTTATTAATTATTAATTAGGTTAAAATATCATTTTGGTCCATGTACTATGAGTTTTGTTCCATTTTAGTCATTGTACTTTCAAATGTCCAATTTTAGTTTGTGTACTTTCAATAAAGCTTAAAATTGGTCATTACTCTTAGTTTATTATGAATTTTTCTAAAAAAAGTTAGTCTCTATTAGTTTTCCGCAATAAATTTTTGAAATATGTTTACATTGTTGTTGGAATAGAAATTTCGACCAACCAAAAATTGTTACGTCATTATCCAACATTGATGACAAATTGTATTTAATTAGTGATTGATTAAATTTGCAAGGATCCTTAAATAAATTATGGCAAATCCAAGTACACAATTGGGTCTTCTGAAATTTGGACTGATTCTAGACAAAAGCCCGAATTAAAGGCCTCAATTAGCAAAGTTCAAGATCAATCCAAAATGGCTGGTCCAGAGTCAACTAGGCCCAATCCAAAAGGGCTGACCCAAAGTCAATCAGGCCAAGTTCAAAGGGTTGACCCAAAATTATCTAGGCCTAGTCCAACAAGCACAATCCCACCTGGAGGCCTTGAGGAACTCTATAAATAGAGAGCTTACTCCTTCATTTTCAAGGAGAACATAAGAAGCTCAAAGAGAATTCAGAAACAAGGTTGTGAAGTCTCCAGGAGCTCCCGATGATCAAATATTGTCTGAACGTATAACACTTCTCGAAGATCAAGAACGATCCAAGAAGATCAACAAGCCAGAGGCCGATCATCAAGTAGATCAACAAGGCAGAATGTCATACATTCAGAGAAGAAGAAGATTGCAAAGTTCAGACATTCAAAAAAGATTAAAGAGAGAGTTTAAAGCTTCTTGAAGGTTGAAGATTGTAAGGTCAAATACAGAGTTTAAATCTTCTTGAAGACCGAAGAACAAAATTATCTCTTCCTGAAGATTGAAGACTGAAACTAAAGCGTCTGGAAGAATCGAAGACCTTCAACAAGCTATAAGCCGAAGACCTTAAAGACACTACAAGCCGAAGACCTTCAAGACGCTACAAGCTGAAGACCTTCAAGAAGCTACAAGCTAAAGACCTTCAAGAAGTTATAAGCTAAAGACTTTCAATAAGCTACAAGTTGAAGACCTTCAACAAGCTCAAAGTTGAAGACTTTTTACAAGCTCAAAGTTGACAATTCAACCTCGAGAACGAGCGTTACAGCCCTCGAGTCAATTATACATACGAAAGAAAGAATCAGAGGACTATATATTAGAGATTGTACTATATTATATACAAGTCAATACAAAATCAAGTTTATTTACACGTATTGAATTTCTTTGTTGAAATCTCGTGTGAACAATTGTGTCTTTTCTTGTCCAAAAATTATTATTATTATTTAACCAATTTCGATAAAAATTAACTTCAAACTTATCATAGGGACCTAAGCTTAAGCTTTATTAAAAGTACATGAACTAAAATTGGACATTTGAAAGTGTAGGGACCAAAATAAAACAAAACTCAAATTACAGGGATCAAAATGATATTTTAACGTATTAATTATTAATAGGAATGAGAGGTGTAGGATGCGTTCTTTAATTTTAAATGGCGAAGTTAAGTTACATTCATTGCATAATCCTGAGAGAGAAAGAGGAGCATTATATTCATGGAATTTGCTAAAATGCTATTATAAAAGCAGAATAAGAAAAATAAAAAACAGCAGAGTCAGTCATCTTAGGAAAAGAGAAGAGAAGAATAAGAGAAATAGAAATGGGTTTGAGTTCATCAGTAATTGGATGCCTAATTTCCATTTTGATATCACTTGAATTTTGCACATGAGATTTGGAAATGCAAAGTAATATCAAAATGGAAATTAGGCATCCAATTATGTAATTTGATGGTGAACCAGATGGAGTACCTGATAACAGCAAGGTAGTATGTTTTTGTCATTTTTCTTTTTCTTTTTAATTTTCAGTACCCTACACAAACATCTAATAAATTAATTTAAAAGTTCTTTTTTCTCTATATCTAGCATACAATTACAAATCCAAAACTTTATGTCGTAGGAACAAATTCGTATAAAGATAATTTGATGCATTGATATATATTGACCTCAGTTTATATATTTTGATATTAATTTGTTTGATAAAAACTGTATGACTGTTTTTTTTTTTAATGTAATTATAAAGAAAGATGATAAAACTTAAAATAATAAGTATATATTTTTCTTCTTTTATAAGAATCATTGTTTTTTTTATGTGATTACATTTTCAAAAATAATTTACTAAAAATTTAAAATATTTTTCTTCCTTTTCATTTATATTTCATATCAAGAAAAAAAAAATCAGATCTAAAAAAGAAATTAAAACAAAATTTCATAATATTATATATTTATTATTATTATTATTTCATATTTGTAGACATTTTATGGATACACTTTTTTAAAAGAAATATTACTTGCAAAGTAAATGTACATAATATAAGAGTTTAAATTATTTACTTTGAATTTTAAAAATATTTTTTAGATATTTTTTTAATGTATAGAAATAATAAGGAAAAAAATACACTTTTAGTCGTGAGATTTGGGTTAGGTTGCATTTGGGTCACTTAATTTTCAAACTCAACAAACATATCCCTGAGTTTTGCATTTAGTTACACCCTTAGTCCTTTCATTCAATTTTTTGTTAATTTCTAATAGAATGCTGATATGGCATTTGTAAAATAATTAAAAAAAATATTTTTTTATTATTTCTTAATTTTTAATTAAAAACATTATTTATTTCTTCTCTTTCTCTCTCTTCTTTCTCCCCTTCTTCTTCTTCAACCACAACTGCAGGCACCACCACCATCTCCAACGCCGTCGCCGACAATCACTGCTGCCACTACCGGTAAGTTTTTTTTTCCTCCTTCTCCTCCTCTTTCTTTCTCTCTCCTTCTTCTCATTCCCACCGTTTTCTTAAAAAGAAAAAAAGGAATGAACCGTTGTTGGTTCTGTTCGAAAACGTTCCAACTCGCAGATTGAACCTGGAGGGGCTATGGGTAAACAAATTCACAGTGGTTCGGGTTATGGGTCACACCCAAAACACGTCGTTGCTGGGTACCCAACCACCACAATCATTCTGGGTAAACAAATTCGGAGTGGTTCGAGTTAAAGGTTCTACTTTTGGCATACAATTCCCTCTAGTAGTGTTCTTCTTGCTTATTGCATGGAAGATGGAAGAGGGAGGGAAGAGGGGGAGTTATAACCTTTTTTTTTATAACAACAAAATGATAGTTCACATCTTTTTGGAGTATTTGATAAGGTTGAAAGTTGCCACTATATTACTATATAATGTGTAACAATGCTAGGATATTATATATACATCTAAAATATATATGCTCAACTGGTTAAAGTATATACAGATCAAGAAGTTAGAGGTTCAAATCATTTCACTCTCTCTTTTGTTGAACTCATGAAGAAAAAAACGAGTTTATAAATAGAAATCAAATAAAGCATAGTACAACACATCGCCTCCAATTAGTCACAGATTAAATATTTTCAATTAAACTCTTAAATGTAGAAAAATGTATAAGTCATCTCTCTATTTTGAATGATAGGATTTTTAATTTAACCCCATTTTTTTTAGTTGTCTAAAATTTGAAAACTATAATATTTTAACAATAAAAAAAATTTAGATTTTTCGATTTAAACCTTTGACTTCAAAGAACGAAGTACATGTCAATTACTATTGAGCTATGCTAACTTTGGTATGTTCAGTCAACCGTTTTGAATTAAAAAAAAAAAAGTTGATGTAATATAAAATTGACTTTGGTTTGAACCATCATCATTTAGTTCTCCTATTTGATTGTAACACAATACGTTATATTTCAAGATTGTTTGAGCACTGTGTAACATTTAGGAGTTTAATTTCAATAATTTGTAAGTTTAGAAGAGGTGAATGTACAATTTGAAAATTTCAGAGTAATTATAACAATCTCTATAGTTCATGAGTGATTATTATAATTTTCTAAAAAAATGACAAAAATATTTTTTTTAGAATTTAGTAAAGATAAATTAGAATTATTTGTACAAGTTGACAAATTAAAAAAAAAATGTGTTGGTGTTTTTTTCTTGCTATAAAACTTAGTCTGGTACATATAAAAAGGAAAAGTTTCAAAAACCACTTCTAGATTATTAAGGGTTGTTACAAATTTACAATCACACTTTTGAGTTTCAATTTGATCTTCTTCTTCTTCTTTTTTTTTTTTTTAATCCAGTTTCAATTTCATCAATCAACCCTTTAGTTTTATTATTTTTTTTTGCCATTAAACCCTTAAATATAACAAATGCACAAATTCTCTCTAAATTTTCTTGAATTATAGGATTGTTAATTTTACACTCTTTTGTTTTTTTCATAGTTCTACAAAATTTGAAAACTATAATTTTAACCATGAAAAAAAGAATAGGTTTTTCTTATTGCTGTTTAGTGAAGAAGGAAAGATTACAAAAACCGAGTTTTTTTTAGGTTGTTTTCGGAACCAAGTTTTTTTGGTCTCGTCAAGGTCTAAGAATAGAACTCCAGATAGATTTAGGGTCCATTTGGTTTAACTTTTCAAGTGCATAATCTCAAAATGACTTTTTCAAAAATGAGTTTGAGAAATAAGTCATTTTGAGAGAAACACTTGAAACAAAATTTTAGAAAAAAATGTTTTTAAGTGTTTAACTTGTAATCCCTCCCAAACTTTTATGGTATATAAAATGACCAAAATACCCTCACACTACCCCACTCGCTAGTGACCACCGCCACCCACCATTGGCATCATTGCTGCCCATTGCCACCACCGCCGACAATCACCCTCGATGACCATCTCTCGTTACCAACTCCGGCAACTACCTTCGACGACCAATAACTCCAACGACCAACTTCAACGACCAATTCCAATGAGAACCTTTGACGACCACCTCTAGCAGTGGCCGATGTTAGTCATCCGATCATAGCCGTCAAACATTTAGTCGTCAAACTTTGACATTAGTAGAAGTATTTTAAGTGTAGAGCAAACCAAACAAACTTGTATATAAAAACACTTTTGAAAAAATGTAACTAAACATATAAGTGTTTTAATTTTAAAAGGTTTTTATTTTAAAAAAAATGCTTAAAATAAAATGTATTTTTGAAAAACACTTAAATTAAAAGTTAATCCAAACCGGCCCTTAAATGATCAAAGTAAATTCAAGACCTCTCCAGACCAAAATGTGAACCAAGCCTGAGATTTGTCCTTCTTATTTCTTTAAGCTGTCAAATCACTCGTCCCAAATTATAGGGGTTGTTTTGTTGCAACTTACAATCATACCCCTTGTAACTCCTTAAATTTTTAATTTCATCAATCACCCTCTTAATTTATAAATATTTTCAATTAAACTCTTAAATGTAGAAAAATGCATAAGTCATCTCTCTATCTTGAATGATAGGATTTTTAATTTAACCCAATTTTTTTTAGCTCTCTAAAATTTGAAAACTATAATATTTTAACAATAAAAGAAATTTCATCTATAAAAAACAATAAAAAAAATTTAGATTTTTCGATTTAAACCTTCGACTTCAAAGAAGGGAGTACATGCCAATTATCATTAAGCTTGCTCACTTTGGTATGTTCAGTCAACCGTTTTGAATTTCAAGAAAAGAAAAAGTTGATGTAATATAAAATTGACTTTGGTTTGAACCATCATATAGTTCTCCTATTTGATTGTAACACAATACATTATATTCCAAGATTGTTTGAGCACTGTGTAACAAATAGGAGTTTAATTTCAATAAAAGTTTAAAAGTTTAGAAGAGGTGAATGTACAATTTGAAAATTTCAGAGTAATTATAGCAATCTCTATGATTATTGGAATTTTCCCAAAAAATGACAAAAATACTTTTTTTTTAGAATTTATTAAAGATAAATTAGAATTATATGTACAAGTAGACAAATTAAAAAAATATATGTGTTGGTGTTCTTTTCTTGCTATAAAACTTAGTCTGGTACATAAAAAAAGGAAAAGTTTCAAAAACCACTTCTAGATTATAAGGGTTACAAATTTATAATCACACACTTTTGAGTTTCAATTTGATCTTCTTTTCTTCTTCTTCTTCTTTTTTTTTTTTTTTTTTTAATTCAGTTTCAATTTGTCAATCACCCTTTAAGTTTATTAATTTTTTTGCCATTAAACCCTTAAATATAACCAAATGCACAAATTCTCTCTAAATTTTCTTGAATTATAGGATTGTTAATTTTACGCTCTTTTGTTTTTTTCTTAGTTCTACAAAATTTGAAAACTATAATTTTAACCATGAAAAAAGAATAGGTTTTTCTTATTGCTGTTTAGTGAACATTTGAATATAAGAAAGCAAAATTTTTGGTTGATTTGAACAATCCTATAGTTCAAACAATTAATTATAACAATACTTATATTTGAAGATAATTTAAGCATTTTGTAACATTTACAGGTTTAATTGCAACAAATTTATAGACATTTTGTAACAATTTAAGCATTTTGTAACAATACTTATATTTCAAGACAAGTTAATTGACAGTTTTATTCTATTGATGAGGACAATAAAAGCCGAATTTGTAACTCTATTGAACATTATGACAATTATGACAATGTTGAATCTTAAAAGGTAATTAATCAATTGGTTATAGACAATTTGATTTTTTTTTATTTATTTAATAAAATACATAATTTATCATTTTAATTTAATTTTAGAACTTAGTAAGTGTCTAAATTTCAAGCAAACAAATTTAAATTAAATTGAATGGTTTGAATACCAAGATTTTGAAAATTGTTGTAGTTTATTAAGATTATAAAGAATATTATCTCAAAAAAAAAAAAAAAAAGAATATGTTTGTTAAAAAAACATTTATTGGATTTATACACATATTTAAGGTAATTGGAGTTATATATTTGAAATTAAAATTAATGTAAATTATGTTTGAAATTTATTAATTATTAATTATTATTAAGAAGGAGAGGTTAGGATGCGTTTAATTTTAAATGGCGAAGATAAGTTACATTTCATTTGCATAATCTTGAGAGAGAAATAGGAGCATTATATATGTTCATGAAATTTGCTAAAATGCTATTATAAAAGCAGAATAGGAAAAATAAAAACAGCAGAAGTCAATCGTCTTAGAAAAAGAGAAGAAAAGAGAAGAATAAGAGAAACAAAAATGGGTTTGATTTCATCAGTAATTGGATGCCTAATTTCCATTTTGATATTACTTTGCATTTCCAAATCTCATGCCAAAATTCAAGTGTTTGATATTATGCAATTTGGTGGTGCATCAGATGGAATCACTGATAACAGCAAGGTAGTATATTTTTGCCTTTTTTTCTTTTTAATTTTTCAGTACTCTTCACAAATATTTAATAAATTATTTTAAAAGCTCTTTTTTCCCCATATCTAGCATATAGTAAGAGGTCATAAACTTTATGTCGTAGGCACAAATTTGTATAAAGATAATTTTAATGCATTGATATATATTGATGTCAGTTTATATATTTTGATATTAGTTTGTTTGATAAAATTAAAAATGTATGATTAATTTTTTTATATAATTATAAAGAAAGATAATGAAACTTAAAATAATAAGAAGATTTTTTGTTTATTTTTTCTAAGTTCATAAACTAGAGGGATGGGAGATTGAACAACCGACATTTGAAATGACAATTGGTGCTTTATCCACTAACGACCTATGATGAAATTGGTCAATATGTATCTTTATTTATATAAGCAATTTATTTCTATAATAATATGTACAATTTCAAAGTTGAGGGGAGCTCGAGCCTCCTCTCAATCCACCAATGCTAGCATATGTGTTATTTACTTTAAGGCTAGCTAATGATAATCCAACGAGTTGGTGATTTTAAATTATTAAGCCGCATATATCTAGCTAGGCACTTTTGAAATTTAATAACGGTTGATCATTTGTTGACTTAATTTAAAAGTAAAAGATGGAAATTATTAGATGTGATTTGATTTGTAGGCTTTGAGTGTGGCATGGGGCGAAGGTTGTAAATACAATGGGCTTGCAGTGGTTTTAATACCACGAGGGACGTTCTTGGTTTTGCCAGTGATGCTCGAAGGTCCATGCAATGGCTTAATTCAACTACAGATCGACGGAGAAGTCTTGGCTCCCGCCGGAAAACAAATCGCCGGTGGTGACCACTGGCTTGCCATCCATCGGGTTAACAATTTGGTCGTGGACGGGCAAGGGTGGTTGGACGGCCAAGGCTCTTCTGCCTGGCCTTTCAGTCATTGCCCCACATTTGGGATATGCATTGCCCTTCCCATCGTAAGTTCATTTTCATTCATTTCTAACCAATAAAATCGTCATTTTGTTTATTAATTATAACGTTTGAGCTGAGTTCATGCAGACTTTGAAATTTAGTGTAATCAACTCTGCGACGATAAGAAACATCAAGTCTATCAATAGCAAGTCCTTCCATTTCTCGGTTCTCGAAAGCCAAAACATCACATTTGACAACGTCACATTCGTAGCTCCGGAAAACAGTCCCAACACAGATGGAATCCACATCTCTAGGTCGACTAACATCAACATCATGAATTCGGCGATCAGCACTGGAGACGATTGCATTTCCCTGGGTCCTGGAAGCACGGTCATCAACATAACAAATGTCCATTGTGGTCCTGGCCATGGAATCAGCATTGGAAGCCTTGGACTAAGTTCGTTTGAATCAGATGTGGCGGAAATCACGGTAAGGGACTCAGTATTCACTAGCACCAAGAATGGTGTTAGGATCAAATCATGGTCGACTCCATTTACAAGTATGGTTAGTAAGATCGCATTCATCAATCTTCAAATGAACAATGTCCAAAATCCTATCATCATCGATCAGAGTTATTGCCCCCATGGCTCTTGTCATCCCGATCAAATGGTATGAACGAACTTGAGATTTATTGTGTTTTAGCCAAATGTAGTGTTATAATGCACAAGATTCTAAAGCAAAATGTGTGTGGTTGCAGAGTAGGTCAGGAGTGCATATTGAAGATGTTAGATATGAAGATATAAGGGGGACTACAAGTAGCGAAGTGGTAGTAAATTTAGATTGCAGCCAAGTTAGTCCATGCAAAGGCATAGTGCTGCAAGATATTAACATGACCCTCATCAATGGTGGTGGCACAATGACTTCCAAATGTTATAATGTTAGGGGTTCTGCTTTTGGCATACAATTACCTCCCTCTTGCCTCTAATTACTTACTGTTCTTCTTGCTTCTTGCATGGAAGGGAGAAGAGGGGAGGCAAGAAGGGGAGTTCTTATAATAGGAGCAGGCAATGAAATTGTATCACAATCAAAATCTGTTGAATAGGCATAATAGCCCGTCTTAGCCACTTGATTTTGAAGGATCAAAGTTGAACTTAATCGGTAGTGATAGTAGCTTCAAAGGAATTGGTAGTATGTCTTGAATAGGGAAAGCATTCAAAATGTATGAACTCAACCCATGTGAAAGAGCTTGAACAATGAAATGAAAGGCTTGACTTTAGAGTTCGATATGGTTTTCATCAGGGAGAATAGAAGGGGAGTTCTTATAACTTTTTTTATAACAACAAAATGAAAGTTCACTTTTTTTTTTGAGTATTTGATAAACAATATTACTATATAATGTGTAATAATGCTAGGATAGTATATATATATATATATATATGTCTAAAATGAGATAAATATTAGCTCAACTAGTTAAAATATATACTTTCGATCAAGAAGTTAGAGATTCAAATCATCTCACTCCATTGTTGTTGAATTAAAAAAGAAAAAAAAACGAGTTTATAAATAGAAATCTAATAAAAAAATCTACATTGAAGTGGAAGCAATTACGAGAGAAGATACATTTTCAGTTTAGGGTTTTTTTTCCCTAAAATGTGGGAGTTGAACCGATAGAGAAAATATCTCCAATCTATTTTCTTTTTTAAAATTTCTATTTTTTTTCTTCATATTATTAAAAATTAACTCAGTAGACAAACTTGTAAAATCATACTTATATTGAGCTTCAACCGGATGGGTTATTGACAAAAATATAAATTTCATAGAATCTAGATATTTGTGTAATATGGATCTTCAAATGGTCTATATGTGTGATTATCCCATCCATTTTTTATCCTAAACTTTGATAATGAACTTTCACTTGAAAAATTATAGATGAAAATATTCTTATGTCCAATTTAATAGATTTTTTTGAAATTTGTTTTCAATTGATTTTGTGCATTAATCATAATTATTTTTGTACAGAGCTTAATTTTTGTTGAAATTATATAGTTGTAAAATTTTTACTTTACTTTTTGTTAAAATTAGTGGGTGAATTTAAGGAAAAGTGAATATAGGGTAAAGTTTTCAACAAATATTTAAGTTTAGGGCTAACATGAATATAGTTCAACTGGTTAAGTCATTCTAAAAAAATGGTTAAAGTCAACATATATTTGACTCATTCTCACATGTTAGTTGAACTAAAAGAAAAAGAGAGAAGATTGATACAATTTGTGGGTAAAAGTTGATTTCTTTAAAAGTTTCCGTATTATTGATTTTAGGAGTGAACTTAAAATTAATGACAGAGTTGAGGTTAATTTGGAAGATTTATAAGTATAATAATAAAATTTAAAAAAAAGAGGACCACCAGTATCTAGTAGTGTGATTATGTAAGGCCTTTGTGAATTTGATATTTTATGCCCCGTTTGATAACCATTTGGTTTTTGATTTTTGGTTTTTGAAAATTAAGTTTATTTTCTCCCAATTTCTCTACAATGATTTTCATCTCCCTTAAGGAAGTATTTAAATTCTTAGCCAAATTCTAAAAACAAAAACAAATTTTTGAAAACTATTTTTTTTAGTTTTCAAAACATGGCTTGGTTTTTGAAAACATAGGCAAAAAGTATATGACAAAACAAGTAAAACCATAGGTAAGAGTAGTATTTATAGGTTTAATTTTTAAAAACCAAAAACCAAAAACCAAATGGTTATCAAACGGGGCCTTAATGTTGAGTTTGATGTTTCTTTTTGTCACTAACTACCAATCAGAGCAAAGCTCAATTGATTTAGACATTATTAACCAAAAGGTAAGAGGTTTGAATCCCGTCACCTCCAAATATTCTTAAACTAAAAGAACAAAAAGAAAGTAGTGATACAACTATTTGTTGTTGTTGTTTTTGAAGTTGTAGTAGACACAACTATTAAGATTTAACAAATTATAATTTGATCTAAAATTCTAAATAAACTAATTAAAACAAATAGTCCCTAATCCTATTTTTTTTTTCAAGTTCAACTATTATAGGGTAGGGATCAAATTTTTAATCTTAGAAAAGATACTATATGTTTATCTTTTGAGCTATGTTGGAATTGACATATCAATAACGTTTTTTTTTTCTTTTTTATGAGTTCAACAACATTTGGAGGTTGAAGAATTCGAACTTTTGACCTCTTGATCGAGGGTACACGTCAATTACCACTTAACTATATTTACTTTGCCTATTGCATTTAATTTTATTAAAGATGCCAAAATTTCCCTTGTTAATGAAGGTCTTGCTAGGCCTCCCCAACCCAACCTCTCCCGTTGCTTTCCTCATTGATTTTTTTTGACAGGAATATAGATGGGGAAGCAGCTTCTACTTGAACTTTCTTGCCTTGTTATTCCCTATTATGCCTCTATTTAGGTTGAATTTGACATATCTTTTTAAAAAAATATTTTTAATAAATGTGATTTTAATTAAAACACTTATGTGTTTGGTTATATATTTTTAAACGTGATTTTATTACAAATTTATTTGGTTGCAATTTAAAAAATACTCTACAAATATCAAATTATTATAAATTGATTTTAAATTGGTTTCTCCTCTGGTCAATTACTTTTTGAATGATCAACTTTTAAGTTTCTAAAGAAAAAATGTTGGCTAAATCTACCAAATAGTCTATGATCTTTATGGTAGTTTTTCAATTTGGTTGTTAATGTCTTAACATTTTCAATTTTGATCTCCAATGTATCAAAATTTCTGAATTAGGCCATTCTTTAAAAAAAATTGTTAACAAAAAAATATATATCACTATATTATTATTTTATGCACATATTTGAATATATATATATATATATATATATATGTCAACTTGATCATAACTCAACTAGTTATAGCATATAAAAGTCATAAGTTTAAATTTCGAATCAGATGCTAATTGACAAATGAAACCCAACTTGCCTATCAACAAAATCTGACACACTCATCAACAAAATTCATTTTTTCTAGTCAACATGTCCACATATCTAAATACGTTGACAAAACAATAACTCAATGACACATTAGCTTTTAACTACCAAATTTTAACATATTTTTCTACAAAAGGATGAAATTGAGAATCCTTTTAACATTAAGGATAAAATGGAAAATTTTAAAAGATTAAGGATTAAATTGAAAAAACCTAAAAGATTAGAAACCATTAATTTGATATATTTAGCTAAAAATATTTCAAAATCAATTTGATTTTTTTTTAAAAAAAGTTATTTCCATTTGTTACCAAAATATTGCAAAATTTAGGGGCAAAACACTCTTAGCCGTCTAAAATCACTTGGAAAATTATAGGGAAAATTCTAGGAATGGCTAAAAAGAATGGGTTGTTTTGGTTAATGGCCATCCGATTTTTCTTTTTAATTATGGCCACACGTGAGGTGCACGTGTGGCGTTTCTTTTTTCAAATCTCCGTTTTGTCCTCGTACACTAAATCTCTCTCTTCTATTTTATTTAAACTGTATCTAATCTATATTTTGAAAGATTTATATTGCAGTTATTATCTTTATATATTTTTTTTCGATTCTCTCTCCCCAAGAAAATCTTCCTCTCTCCGAAATTCTCTCTCCCCGAGACAATCCTCCTCTCTTCAAATCTAAATATCTCTCTCCTATTTTATTTAAACTATATTTAATTTGTATTTTGAAAGATTTACATGCAGTTAGTATCTTTATACTTATTTTTTCGATTCTCTCTCCCCAAGACAATCCTCCTCTCTTTGAATCTTAAGCCATCGGTATTTTTTCGGTAACCATCGCTGCTACACAAGCCAATTTCATGCATGTAATTGTTCAGTTGCTTCCTTCTCCACTCTTTGAAATTCTCTCTCCCTAAGACAATCCCCCTCTCTCCTCTCTATGAATCTTAAGCCATCGATATTTTTCGGTTTTCTCTCCCCAAGACAATCTTCCTCTCTCCGAATATCAAATCTCAAGCCATCGACACCGTCGCTATTGCACAAGCCAATTTCATGCGCGTAATTGTTCAGTCACTTACTTCTTAACTTTCAGACAGTTCGAACAACGATTCGAAGCTTTTTGAAAGCTTAGAAGTTGATTCGTAGGAATCTTCGAGGCTTAGAGTTGAGTTGCTATGCGTGGTGAAGGCGGTGCTGAAGAAGATGAAGAGCAGAGTGTTAGTTGGGGACAATGTGGTTGTTGGTTCCATTGATGGGGAAGACATAGAGGGGTTGCGAACTTGCCTTGGATTCTATTCATGGTCCACCTGCAGCCTTCTATTTGCTTATTATTCATGTCTGTTATGCTACTCTTATTGATAAAAATCCAGCTTCGTGGTAGTGTTTGTACTTTTTTTTTTAATTTATAGTGTATTTCTCTGTAGGTATTTTGTTTCATTGATTTTTACTCTATATTTATTTCAGACACATACACAACTCAAGAGGTAGATGAGTTCGTGGTAGTGTTCGAACTTTTTATTTTTTTTAATGTACGGTGTATTTCTCTGTAGGTATTTTGTTCAGTTGATTTTTACTCTATATTTATTTCAGACACATACACAACTCAAGAGATAGATGACAATGGTAGGTTTAGGTATAACAAACTACCTAATTTAAACTCTAGAATAAAGAAACCAAATCTATTTATTTTTTATTATATTTGTACCTTATATCTTCTCAAAATATCGGATTATATTTTAAAAAAATGTGTAAATACGATAATCTTCGTTATTTTTGGGTTACTTATATTTTTTAGTTTAATATTTCATATTGCTATGTCATTTTATTGGTTTGTTAATCTATTATTTTAACTATTTTTTAATCTTTTTGTTATGCAATCAATTTTTAATTGCTGTGTATTTTTGTTTGAATTGTAGATAATCTGTTTGAATTAGGTATTTTGTTAAGTTGATTTTTACTCTATATTTATTTTAAGCACATACACAACTCAAGAGATAGATGACAATGGTGGGTGTAGGTATAACAAACTATCTAATTTAAACTCTAGAATAAAGAAACCGAATCTATTTATATTTTATTATATTTGTACCTTGTATATTCTCAAAATATCGGATTATATTTTTAAAAAATGTGTAAATACGTTACTCTTCGTTATTTTTGGGTTACTTTTATTTTTTAGTTTTGTATTTCATATTGCATGTCATTTTATTGGTTTGTTAATATATTATTTTAACTAATTTTTTAATCTTTTTGTTATGCAATCAATTTTTAATTGTTATGTATTTTTGTTTGAATTGTAGATGATCTGTTTGAATTAGGTATTTTGTTCAGTTGATTTTTTCTCTATATTTATTTCAGGCACATACACAGCTCAAGAGATAGATGACAATGGTAGGTTTAGGTATAACACACTATCTAATTTAAACTCTAGAATAAAGAAGCCGAATCTATTTATATTTTATTATATTTGTACCTTGTATTTTCTCAAAATATCAGATTATATTTTTAAAAAAATGTGTAAATACGTTAATCTTCGTTGTTTTTGGGTTACTTTTATTTTTTAGTTTAGTATTTTATATTGCTATGTCATTTTATTGGTTTGTTAATCTATTATTTTAACGATTTTTTTAATCTTTTTGTTATGCAATCAATTTTTAATTGCTCTGTATTTTTGTTTGAATTGTAGATAATCTATTTGAATTTTGAATTTTGAATTGTAGATAATCTGTTTGAATTTTGAATCCTAACAACTTTTGTTTTTTAGATTACCAAATTTATCTATTCAAATTTAGATTTTAATTTTAAATTAAATTTAATTACCCGATAATTAGGAAATCTTAGTCATGGAAGTGGTTAGGGGTAGTCTGGTCATATAATAATTACTAATTAAAATTATGAATAATGATTTGGCCATTTTTTAAAAATTAAGATTGCTCGGCCATTTTTCAAAACGTGAAATAAAAAATGGCCATTTGCGTAGTCAGCCCAAAATTATAACAGACATATACCATGGGCCCACAAAAAAACTTTCAGCCCAATTCAAACGATGGGCCTGCTTGCAAGAATAAGCCCAGCCCAAAATCCCGTCATTAGAATAGGCCCAAAATCTCAGCCCATAACGAGTTTTTTTTTTTTTTTTTTTAAATTAATTATGCAAAATACAAAAACAATAATAATAATAATAATAACACAATTTCGAAAACATGTTTTCTCTAAAAAAAATTAATTAGAAGAATATGGTACAATGATTATGTTTGGAGCAGCATGCTTGTATGTTCGGCCCATTTTCACATGATTAGCGTGCGGGTGGAAAGGCTTTATTTATTTGCATTAATATTATTATCATTAGTTCAAATAAATATAAAATTAATTCCAAATTAATAATAATAATAACCATAATAACAATAAAGGAAAGTTTACAAATTTGCACGCCCGAGACAAAGCCCTGTTTGATTGCAGGCTTCCAATTAGGCAAACCAATGGATCGAGTATGCTAGTAACCAAACACCTCCCTATTCTTCAATTAGGCCCCTCTCAAGTCTTAAATTGTTTTCATCTTTTAATTTTGTTTTGCTCTTTAATTTTTATACTTATTTTCATTTTCATCGGTTTGTATAATTTGCTTTCTCAACTTTTAAATATGTTATTTTATTAGGAATGTGACCAATTAACTAAATAAGAGGAAGATGGTAAATTTATAAGTGAGAACAATATATCTTTTTTTAAATAAGACTTCCTATAAGCTGAATAATATATCTTGTATTTTGTAATAAAATTACTCTTTATATTAAGAAAAGAGAAAGCAGCTTAAACTTTTTTTTTACCCGAACCACAATAGGTTTAGCCTAGTGGCTGGTATTGGAACAAGTGAAAAAAGTAAAATGACTTTGGATGAATGGATTTAGATATGATGATCATCTACCATGAATACTAAAATTCTATGGGTTTTCCTTCGACAAAATATTGTAGGGTTAAGCAACACAAGGTAGCACAACACTCAATAAGAAAAAAAAAATCCAAATAAACTTTATATTGTTTTTTTTTAATAGAAAAAAAAAGTTGTAAATTGTTGAAAGCTAAACTACTTTGTGAATGTTATTTTTCTTAATTTATTCTTATAATTGAAGTATTAGCCATAACAATTAAAATAGTTATTTATTTCTAAAAATTCACGAACTCATAAACAATCATTTAAAATATGTAACTATTTCGTATGATCGAAGAGTGCACTATTTCAATAACCCACCATGTCGCAAACTTGAAAAAGGAAAATTCAACTTCAAAAGCATGTGAAACACATGTACATCCACCTACTCCATTCACCAAAACACCATTTAAAATAACCAAAAACTCAATTTCAATCCCTTCACAGAAAAACAATACACACCAAGAATAATTCAAAATAAAACCAATGACCATTAGAACAAACCTAAGCCACCATTTTTGGAATAAATTAAACAAGATGAACAACAATACTCAATTTCAATCCCTTCACAGAAAAACAATACACACCAAGAATAATTCAAAATAAAACCAATGACCATTAGAACAAACCTAAGCCACCATTTTTGGAATAAATTAAACAAGATGAACAACAATTCAAAGCATGAGGTGGACACATAGGGAGTAAATAGGACATCTCTATCATTGACTATATGAGACAGAAGAAGAGATATTTGAATGGTTGAGAAGAGAGAGGACAAAATTGGAAGAAACCACACATTTTGTTTAGAGGGTCCAAAATTTGGGAGAGGAAAGAAGAAAGTGGTGGCATTAATGTATATGAATGTGAAGGCTTGGCTTAGCTCAGTCCCACAAGTCTCATCATCTCAATGGCTTCCCCAATCTTCTCTCCCTTTGTTATTACTTATCACATCAAAATCTCACATTTATTGACCAATTTTAATGTCACCAACTGTAATTTTGGTTATCTATTTGATTTGATTTTTCTTGTCAATATCAAACCAACAACTTGAGCGTAGTAAAAATTAGGTTAAATTACAAGTTTAGAGCTTCCTTAAACTTTCAGATTTGTATCAAATCAATTCTTAAATTTTTAATTTTGTGTCTAATATAATAGGAGGTCTTTGAACTTTAAAAATCTCTAATAAGTCCTTAAACTTTTAATTTTGTGTTTAATAGGTCTGTGATCTATTCGACATTTTTTTTAAATCCACAAACCTATTGGACACAAAATTGAAAGTTTAGGCCCCGTTTGATAATCATTTGGTTTTTAGTTTTTGAAAATTAAGCCTATAAATACTACTCCCACCTATGGTTTTACTTGTTTTTCCATCTACTTTTTACCTATGTTTTCAAAAACCAAGCCATGTTTTGAAAACTAAAAAAAGTAGTTTTCAAAAACTTGTTTTTTTTTTTTTTAGAATTTGGCTAATAATTCAAATGATTCCTTAAGAGAGATGAAAATCATTGTAGAGAAATTGGGAGAAAACAAGCTTAATTTTCAAAAACTAAAAACCAAAAACTAAATGGTTATCAAACGGGACTTTAATATCCTACTAGACACAAAGTTCAATTTTATGCTTAATAGATTCATTAATTTTTAAAATGCTGAATATGTAAAGGACTTATTAAACACAAAATTGAAAATTCGTGGACCTATTTGATATTTTTAAAGTTTATGGACCTATTAGACATACAATTAAAAGTTTAGAGACCTATTAGATACTTTTTAAAGTTCATTGACCATAAAAGCTTAATAAGTTTTTCAACAAAAAAAAAATCTAAAATATATTACATCATAAATAAATAAATGAGAAGGCAAATATTCAAATTTACTACTTGAATGGAAAAATACAACTTCTTATTATTATTTTTTTTTTTGAGAATATAACTTTTATAAGTGCAAGAAGGAAGATTTGATCATTCAACTTAAATGGAAAAATATAACGGTTTAAAAACTTCTTTAAACTTTTATAACGATAGGAGAAGAGATTTCAACCTTCTCACTTTTTTTTTTTCTTTTTTTTTTTGAATTTAGATCTTTAACCTTTTGGAAAGAAAAATGCAAGATTATTGTTCATTATGAGCCACAAATCTTTTGATCGGTAAATATAGTCTTTATAGGTAAGAGTAAAAGATTTAAATCTTCGGCCTTTTTTTGTTTTTACAAATCTTTTGATTGGTAAATATAGCTTTTATAACGGTAAGAGTAAATATTTGAACCTTCAAATTTTTCAGTTTTTTCTACAAAATCTTTTGATTGGTAAGTATAGCTTTTATAACGATAAGAATAAAGATTTGAACTTTTGATCTTTTTTTTAATTTTGTTAGTTTAATTCTTTAACTTTAGGAAATGCTTTTTAGTACAATAAATGTGGAAATGCAAGATCTAATGTTCATTATGAAGTACAAATCTTTTGATTGGTAAATATAATTTTATAACGGTAAGAGTAAAAATTTGAACCATCAACCCTTTTTGTTTTTTGAGTTTAAATCTTTGACCTTAGAATATGCTTTTTACTACAATGAATGTAAAAATGTATGATCCAACTTTCATTATGAGCTACAAATCTTTATATTGGTAAATTAACAACAAATGACTAGAAACTTTTTTTTTTTAATTCAACAATATGTGGGGGGAATGATTAAAACCTCTAATCTCTTAGTTGATGACATATGTTTTAACCAGCTATGCTTAGATTGACAGATTAGAGTGAATTTATTTGCAAAAGCTAACAAGAATACTCCGTTTTAGATTTTAATGACTATATAATTATGTCCAATTTGATTTGTATTTTTTTTTTAAAATTTCATTACGATGCACAATTTTTAAAATTTGTACTTCCTAGAAGTCGGTTAATAATAGTGCAGCTACCTAATAGAAACTTGATATAATAAATGATCGATTAAAATACCATTTTGGTCCTTGAACTTTGTGATTCATTCCATTTTAGTCCCTCTACTTTTAAATGTCCAAATTTAGTCCATATACTTTCAATAAAGCTTAAAATTGATCCATACTATTATTTTGAAGTTAAATTTTATCGAAATATAATAATAATAATTTTCATGTAAAAAAAGATATAATATAAACATATTTTCAAAATTTATAGAGAAAACTTAGAGAAGGCTAATGGAGACTAATTTTTTTAGAAAAGATAACAATAAACTAATTGAAGAACCAATTTTAAGCTTTATTGAAAGTATAAAGACTAAATTTAGACATTTGAAAAACCAAAATGATATTTTAACCTAAATTATTTGCATATGTAACTAATAAATTTCATAGTCATGAGTCATGACATAAACAAAAATAGGCTATGGTTAACATAAGCAAAAATAGGCTATGGTTAATTCAATTTTAAAGTCCAATGCATAATATGACTGAGATAGATTTCGCAAGGTAAAATTATAAATTTAGTTAAAAAAATTTCAATATTGTATCGAATAAATTTTTTAACTTCAAAAAGTGCTAATAGGTTCTTAAACTTACTAATTTTTGTCTCTTAGTCCCTGAAATTAAGTGTCCAATAAATTTCTGAACTTTCAATTTTGTGTTTAATAAATCTCTAGTCTATTCGACATAAAATTAAAAGGTTATGGTTTTATTAGGCACAAAATTCAATTTTGTGTCTAATCAATCTATTAATTTTAAAAAATATTGAATAAGTTAGGAATTTAAATAGACACAAAGTTAAATGCTCAAGAACCTAACAGAACAAAATTGAAATTGGCATAGGAGACAAGAATTTATTAGACAGTAGACACTATTTATAAGTCTCACAATTTTAAAGGTTCATGACTAAACTTGTATCGTTTCTAAATATCAACTATACTTGGATTAAAAATATTATAATAGCAACAAAACTTATAAAAGTATATGGACCACAAGTCAAAACTTAGGTTAAAATTAAAACATAAAGTTAAAACTATAGTTTAATCTAAATAAAAATTTCTACTTGTGTGTAGTCACATTCGCCAACAATATAATGAAATAGATGTATTCCTGGACTTTATGAGTGATTTTAGGGTCCCAAAACACCAATACTGTTGAGAGGAAACAAATTCATTTTTACTTTTTGACTGTTTGAAACAGATTAGCATATAAATTTGTCTCATTTCCTTCTTTTTAGTTGTGTGGTCCAAAAATCTTAAGTTCTAATATTATTTATATCATGGATAATGTAATGTAGCATGCACTGTTCTACCAGACTATTAAAATTTTAAAATAAAACAGATCATTATTAATTAATGATGTAGGAAGAGATGATTAACGAAACATTTGAGTACTTTAGAAATAATTATAAATATGTTTAAGAATTTCACATCAAAAAAGGTTTTTCCGTATTTTAAATGGCATTCCGATGTTCTAGAAGAATTGGGTACTCAATAGTCAATAGTTGTTTTTGTAATGTAAAAGTACAAAAAAACTTTTTATTATATCGTTCTTACATATTCTTAAATTTTAATTTTTCAGTAATGTAATGTACTTGTGGAAAAAAAAACTATTTTTTTAATTGTTGGTAGAGAATTACAACATGCAACTATACCTTTTTTTTTTAGTACAACAAAGGTGGAATATAGAGATTTAAATCTCCGACTTAAAAAAGAAATACATGTCAATTACCACTGAATTATACTCATGTTGGCCGCAACTATATTTTTTCTTTAAGAATGACCCTCAATGATTCAATTAATTAAATATTAATTGATATAAAAAATATTAATGAGATTAACCTTTTTGCCTTTCGAGTCAAGTTCCTAGTTAATAATAATAAAATTATATTTTTATCTCTACACTTCACCATTTTATCAGTTTTGTTCCTATATTTTTAATTCTGATAAAAATGTACTGGTAAATTAGTAAGTCCATCCCAATTTAGTGAATAAAATAGTCTATGTCAATTTATTGTCAAAATTAGCAATGTTAACTAATGACAAGCAATATTTGGTAAGACTTGACCAAATCACAAGGGTGAAAAAATAAAATTTTTAACAAACTTCGAGCTGCTAACACCAGCAACAAAATATAAGGATGAAAATGAGTAAATGTGTAGTATATATAGTTGATGAATTTTATAACGTAGGTCAGAAATGTATAACTTTATCTTACTATTTTAATAAGCTTGGATTTGTTTAATTTGTATTTTAATTCTGCAATGAAATAAATAACAAAAACTTGAGCCTTTATATTTTGTATTTGATCGCAAAAGTCATATAACCCTCCAATACAACCTCTTAACCAAAAGGCCTTTGAATGACATAGAACATGTAACATGAGAGTATTATTTATAATTCAGTTTCATTTTTAAATTATCATTCAAACTTAAAAATTTACTGTGATGGATTATGATATATCACAGTAGGCAACCGAACACACAGGCAACACACACTATCAGTACACAGAGGAGCACCATTAGCACCGTGATGGTTAAAATGAAACATTTCAATGATGAATAGTATAATCGAAACCTATCCCGAATCTCGAAGATATTTGGTATAATTTAATATATACCTAACTAATGGTTTGAACTTTGAAGTTTGGAAGTACTTTTATGCTGAATTATTCAGCTTTTAAGTTTGGGTGGGTTGAGACTGAGAGGGCTCGAGGGACAGGGCTGATACCATAACTGGATAACACAACCACAAGTGTTAGAAGCATAGTCATTTTCAGTGGTACCCATCCAACATTTTTTCCTCTTCATGGGAATATTTTTCTTTTTACATTTTCCACACAATTCCTATCACAAGAAGGTGAAAAAAAGCTCATATGTATCTGCTCTGTTCCAAAAATCAAAAAAAGCAACATAGCAAACAAAACAATGTCTAAGGACCAAAGACAGAGAAAAGTGTGCATCAGAAAGAGGGTATAATTATAAACAAACAGTAAAACACAAAGTGGGGAATTTGCAAAGTTATTACTCAAGAGATATATATACATATATATTGCCTTACAATTGGCAATGAAGAAGCAAAAAAGAAAGCGACTTGTGAGAGGAGGAATTAAGGCTTTTTTGTTTTGTCATATTTTGAAAAAATAAAAACACACCCAAAAAAAAAAAAAGAAGAAAAGTTAAGGCCCGTTTTGATAACTATTTTGGTTTTTGATTTTTAAATTTTGGAAATTGTGCTTGTTTTTTCATCATTTTTCTACAATGAGTTTCATTTATCTAAGATAACTTTTGAATTCTTAGCAAAATTCTAAAAACAAAAACAAATTTTTAAAAGCTACTTTTTTTTTTCAGTTTTCAAAACTTAGCTTGGTTTTTGAAAACATAAGTAAAAAATAAATAACAAAACAAGTAAACTCATAGGTAGAAGTAGTATTTATAGGCTTATTTTTCAAAAATCAAAAATAAAAAACTAAATGGTTATCAAACGAGGCCTAAATTACAAATTTAACTCTTGAAATTTCAAGTTTGTGTCAAGGGTTTGAGTCTATTTGGTCTAGAACTTTAAAAAGTGTCTAATGAGTCCTCGAACTTTAGAATATCTATTAAGTTCATAAATTTTAAAATGCCTAATAAGTCCATAAACTTTTAATTTTATATTTAGTAGGTCCCTGAAAGTTGAAAGAACAGGTCTATGAGCTTTCAATTTTGCGTCTAATAGGTCACTGACATATTTAAAATTTTTAAAGTTAATTAAACTATTAATATAAAATTAAATTTTATGTCTAATGAGACTTTAAACTTTCAATTTTATATCAAGTAAGTCCGTGAATTTTAAAAAATGTCGTATAGGTTAAGGACCTATTAGACATAAAATTAAAAATTCAAAGGCCTATTGACATACAATTGAAAGTTTAAGGACTTATTCAATATTTTTTTTAAGTTCAGAGACTACTATACAAAAATTGAAAGTTCATAACCTATCAAATTTAGAGACCAAATAGACGCAAATTTAAAAGTCATAAAAACTAAACTTCTAATCTAACAAAAAAAAAAGAAAGAAAATATCACAAAAGCCCAACCTCAAAGCCACCGTTGCCTTTCAAACAAACAGATGGTATGCAAACTAGAAAGGAAAAAAAAGATAAAGAGAGAATTTAAATTTAAAAAAAAAAAAGAAAAAAAAACCTGTTTTTATTTCTCCAGTCGCAAAGCAATTATCTTTCTTGTGTGGGTGAAAAAAAAGGAAAGTTTATTATTGGGGGCGGTGGCGGTGGAGGTAGTGGCGGCGGCGGTTCTCCGGCTTTGACTGACATATGAATTTTCGATTTTGCCCCTGCTGAGATTCACTGGCACAGGCTTTGGATGTGGTCTGGGAAACAAAAAGCAAAAGCCCCAATCAAATCTTCTCTCTTATTCATCTTTTTCTTTTTTAATTTATATATATATATTTTTTACTTTTTTTTATCATTGTTTTATTATTATATTTACGTGGGCGGCGAGGTAGATGAATATGCTGTTAGAAATTTGTCTGTTGATGAAATCTCAGCCGTCCATCAAAAGTAGTATTGGGATCTTCTGGGTGTTATTGAGTTGTAAAGGTTTGTGTGGATTCATCTGATTTAATAACCTTTTGAGTGTTATGGATGATGTTAGATTATGTTGTTATTAGATTACTTAGGTTAGATTTGTTATGTATTCAAATTTGGATTTAAGCTTATTGTAGATCCAAATTTTAATGATATTTTGTTAGTATAAATAGATTATTAGACTTGTATCTTCCATACAATTCTATTCAATAAAACTTTAATAGTTCTTTGCATTCTCTCTTAATTTTTTATTCTCTTAAAATTTATTGATAAGATACTAATTATCATCCAAAGACCGATGATATATTTGATCCTCAACTATGTAATTGGCAAACTAAGAAAAAAAAACATCTCCATTCAACTAATTTTTAAATTCATTTTTAATGTAATTAAATTGGTTTTAATAATTCACCTATGATGTAAAGTAACTCATGAATCATTGGTCAAAATAAACGAGGGGTCAATTATTTAGTGACAAAAAGTCCAGATGTCGTGAACTATTATTGTACATAAGGGATGCTCTACTACTCTCTAGGTATATTGTAACAAAAGCTTTTATGTATCCAAGTCATTAGGTGGTGCATTTCATCATTATATGCAAGCGCACAAATGTCGCATTAAATACTTTAGGATGCACTTTAGACCTTCAACATGGAGAGTCTTTTGAAGTCTAGGAGGGAGAATATGAGTGTACTTGTTCGACATTTAGTTATTCAATGCTATTAACAATTGTGACGCGACATAGACATGCTTGGCTTGCATGTAGTCAATTTACTTGGTGGTAGGGTACGACTCTTAGAGATGAGTGCAATCGCAACTATTAAAATTAGACTGTGGACAACGATCAAATTAGCACATATAAAGTTATGAGTCTATGACCAATTAGCAGTCTTGTACAATTTATAAAATATTTTCAATAATTTCTAAAGTTTTTTTTTTCATAGAAGAATAATCTAAAAGAAATTCACTTTGCTTGCAATAATTCATTATTTACAGAATTTTTTTTTAGTTCAACAAATGAAAAGGTAATGATTTAAACCTTTCTTCTCAAGGGAAGGAAAGATGTCTTAACCATTTACAGGAATTTTAGTGGTTGCTTTAGTTACTTCTTGTCAATTTATAAATATATTCTGTGAACTATGTAAGGAAAATTCACTGTTTTATGGTTTTTAATTTATTTTACATATTAACTTAGGATCATGTTTGCAATGATTAAATGACAAATGATATCTTTAAAAATTGTCCACTTGAAATAATATAATATTTTAATTAAGTCCACGTTGTGAAAATAGTTTGTTTGTATTTCATTCACATTTCTCATCTTTTTGACCGCAGAGAATCTCATTTAATTAAGATAGACTTTTGTCATAATTCTAAAACATGTCACATCTAGAAAAGAAAAAAGAAAAGTATTTGAGATTCAAAATGATTTCAAATTTATTGATTTTTTATGCTTTTAAATAGAAAATCGAGCTCATAAAATTTAAAATCCTAGTAAAAAATTTAAATTAAAGAAAAATAACTTTCAACTAAAAAATTGTCTGAGACTTAAAATATATGTTTTAAAAAGTAAAAAATATAGATAAAATGATAAATAAACCACCTTAATTTTATAAAAAAAACAATAGTGGGATGTTCGATAATGATTGTATTTTTCTTTTAATTTTTTATTTTGAAGAAGTTATTTTGTTTGTTTTTAAAATTTGGCTAAAATTTAGAAATTTATTTTTTAAAAGTGACAAGTTTAGTCCACTACTTAAAATAAAACAAATTTAATGACTAATTTCTTTGTTTGATTTTCCACTTATAAAAATACTTTTCAAATCTTAGCTAAAGTCAAAGAAGAAAAGAAATATTTGAAAACCACTTTTTAAAATTTTAAAACTTTGACTACAATTTAAAAAATATTTAACAGCTCATTTATAAACAAATTATTTAGTAAAAATTTCGGCTTGAACCTACCCGGCTTGTTTCTTATTTCTTATTCCTCATTTCTTTTTTTTTAATAAAAAAATAGAACTATATCTACTAACTGTTTATTGTTTTTCTTCTTTCTTTTATATATAAAAAAAGCATACACATGTTTGGTAATAATTTCTTATTTTCTTTCTAAAAAATGGTTAATTAAAAATGTAAATTTTTTACATGAAAATTAGTTTTAAAACAAAATATATGTAGAAATGCCTTGAATCTGTTATCTGGCGCTCCAAATGATCAAGTACAGGGGTCTCGCTGTCCGATCAGCAAGCTAGGGTGCCCCCAAAACCAAAGTTATATCTACTAACTGTTTATTTCTTTATGTAATTTTGGGCTTTTTTGGGCCTATTCTGCATTAGGGTTTAAGAGTGGTGCTATATATAAACCTCCTAAACTCTTATATGAAAACTCTTTGTATTATGTATTCAGTTTCTCCTCAAGATGATAAATCTCTCTCTCTCTGCTTGTAGACGTAGCTAACACACCGTTAGTGAACCATGTAAATCTGTGTGTCATTTTTCTTCTGTGTTTTTTATTTGTCATCTGCTTTCTGTTTTAACAGTATACAAATCTTTTATGTTATATTTACCATGTAAATCTTTTATGTTATAGTTACCAAACATTTATGTTTCTAAAAAATTAAAAATATAGAAAACTAGAAACAATAAGCAAGAATGTTACCAAACTGACCCTTTAAGTTCTCATTACTTGTTTTGTGTTTCTAAATCTTTTAGAAGGATATGCACTTGATAACTATTTCAATTTCTAATTTAAAAAAGAAAAAAAAACGTCAAAATTCAGTACAACTTTTGGAAAAAAAAAAAAAAAAAGGAGTTATGGTTATTTGTGTCTGGTTTCCATTTCTTTTCCAAAAAGAAAATCAATAAAAATATTATCAAATCACTTTTTAACTTATAAAATGTATTATACATATTAACAAAGTAAACTTAAATGTATTATACATATTATAAAAAAGGAGTAAATGTATTATCATTTTTTTTTTAAAAAAAACTTAAAAATTTGTATTTCTTTATTTTTTTTAAAAAAAATATTTTCAAAGTAAACTTTTTTTTTTTTTTTTTTAATTTGGAGCTATTACCAAATACATTTTTATTTATTCTTTCAAACAAAGAAAAATGATTGAACACATTTTTATTTTTACTTTTTAAAGAACAAACAAACGTACCAATAACAACAGATAGTAAATAAGAACATGATAACGTTATCGAACCAATCTTAAAACATCACTATCTACTACAAACTATATAGTTTAAAGAAAAAAGGAAGTGAATTTGAAGTGGGAGGAATCTTCCTCCATGGATGATGATGAGGGAACCTTTTACAAAAATAAGGGGAAACATATAACCAAATTCTTTTATAGATGCTTTGAATTATTGGTTAAAAAGATGAGGAATGTAAGAAAGATGGTTTGGTGGGGGCCCATTTGAACATCTTCAAAGCTCATAAAAATCAACTCAAAGGGATCCATCCATTCATTCTGTTTGGTTGAGTGGAAAATTTGAAGATAATCAAACACATAAGCCAATTTGACAGATTCCAAGATACTACTTGCTTTCATTTTTTTTTTCTTTTCAAATTCAATCATGTTCTTGTTGAAACAACCATACATGGTGGTGTGTTAGATCCCATTTGATTACTAGATTTGATTTGTGGGGTGTTTTTGTATAAAAATTAAGATGTTGTTTCGAGACTACTGTTTCAAGTTTTTAGAATGAAAGTATAGTAAAAATATGTCTGGATAACTATGGGTTAGTTTGGTAACATTTCTATTTATTGTTTCCCTTTTTAATAAAGATAAACATAATTGTGTTTGGTAACTATTTCTTGCTTTTTTTTTTAAAAAAAAAATGTAAATATGTTTGATAACCATTTCTATTTTTTTTTTTTTTTTAAATTTTAAATTAACAATTAGTTTGTAAGATTAAATATATAAATTTTTTATGTTATAACTTATATTTACTTTTAGACATTTATCATGCATTGTATAAATCAATAATGATAAAATAATGCTTTTATTTACGTTTTGAAAAAAACAGAAATCGGGAACAAGAAACAAGAAACTTGTCTTTGTTGTTTCTATAATTTTTGCACAATTTTATAAACGTTTTTTTTAAAAAAAATGATAAACGAGAAACAAAAACAATTACTAAACACTTCTATTTCTCAAAATCTAAAAATAAGAAACAGAAAATGAGAAACATGAACGTTATCAAACGACTTTTTTTTTTCTTTTTCTTTTTAGTTGTTTTCTGCTATAGTTTTTACTTTTATAAGTTATTCAAAATTGTTCTAAGAAACAAAAACGGACAACTCTTTTTTGAATTTCCAAATGATTCTTAAGATACCAAAATTATGAAAGAAGTGGACGAGGGACCCAAAAAATAAAGGTTTGTTTGAGAGTGCTCCAATATGAAGATAATTATTGTTTTTCTCTTATGTTTTGTGATAATCTTTAATTTTATAAGCCATTCAAAGCTGTTCTTAATAACAAATTTAAAAATAAAAACAAAAAACTCTTTTTAGAACAAATGGCCAAACCACTTCTAAGATACCAAAACCATCAGAAGAAGCAGTGGAAGAGGGACCTTTGAGTTTTAATTTACTATTGCAAATTTTTTTTTGGGTGTCTTCTAGATTTGCTTCAACTATTCAATCTCAATTAGATTTTGTGTGTGACTTGCTTGTCACTCTCATTTCATTCATATCTTCCATTTATTCCCTTCTCTCACTTTTTTTGGGGGGTCTTTGAAAGTATATTCCTATTCTTTAATTTAATATTTTCTTATCTTGACTGTCGAAAGACGTATGGAAAGATGAAGTGTGAACGTGTTTTAAGTGGTTTAGTTTTGTATCTAAGTATATAAAAAGATTATGTTCGTCTTTTTTATAATATAACATTACACATGTAAATGAACAGTTTCTTATGTTGGACTTCTAAAAAAAGTTATTAAGGCTCCATTTGATAACCAATTTTGTTTTTAGTTTTCTGTTTTTGAAAATTATGCTTGTTTTCTCTCAATTTCGCCAGTATGATTTTCACCTCTCTTAAAGAAGCATTTGAATTCTTAGCCAAATTAAAAAATATATATATTATTTATTATTATTATTATTTTTAGCTTTCAAAACTTGGCTTGTTTTTGAAAAAATTAGTAAAAACTAGATAACAAACAAAGAAACCATAGGTGGAAATAGTATTTATATGCTTAATTTTCACAAACCGAAAACAGAAATGAAGCCCTGTTTGATAACCATTTGATTTTTTGTTTTTGAAAATTAAGCTTATAACCACTACTTTCACTTATGACTTTCTTTGTCTTATTATTTACTTTCTAAACATGTTTTCAAAATCCAAGTAAAGTTTTGAAAACTAAAAAAAATAGTTTTTAAAATTTTGTTTTTGTTTTTAGAATTTGACTAAAAATTCAAATGTTTCTTCAAAAAAAGTGACATTTAGAAAAGAAATGATTAGCAAATGGAGCTTAATATTTTAACTTATTGAATTATCTTCAAATAGGCCAAAATATATCACCACAAAAAAGACTTTCAAATGAAATATTGGGCTTTCTTTTTGTTAATGAGAAAATGAATTGAGACTTGATAGAGTACATAATTAAGTTAATAAAGGAAGGAAAAAACTTGGGAGATAATAATTGCCAAATTGAAATGGAAATAGATTGATTTTTCCAAGAGGAAAAGCACTTTCTCATGAAAAATAGTGCATCAAGATTTTGTCAACAAGGAGGTGGGAAAATGGAGCATATTTCAAATTGTAACCCCACTTGTTTTGCCCTCTTTGGATATACACTAAACCAAAACAAAAATGGCCCCACTTTCTCTTTAGTCTTTGATACAATTCCTCACTTTATATGTTTCCTTTGCATTATTCAATGTTCACTTTAATTTTCCCCCCCTCTTTCTTTCTTTCTCTCTCATTGCTTCAAATCATTTCTCAAATGCCCACCTTGGAAGAAGCTAAACCCACAAGCACATTGTTCTAAATTTCATACAAAAAGGAAAAGCACATTCTTACCTTACCTACCATTTCAAAGAAATCAACCTAATTTGATTATTATTATTATTATTATATATATAACATTGGATGTAACTTGTGAGCACATATAGTCTAAGTCCACACATCATCATGACTTTACAATATGAACTCATGCAATTCAGTGATAGCTCTCCATGTCACCTTTAGAAGAAAAAATCGTTTTCGGAATGCATTATTCATAGACCAAAGTCATCATACACTTCAAAAAAAACTTTCGTAATATTCAAATATTCTCTCTTTTAGAAAAAAAAAATATATATATCCATCATTCTATATTCTCAAAATTTCCGTCTATTTTCAAAATAAGATATATTAGAATGATGCATGTTAACCCTTAATCCTATTTGTGATATAAAATTAATTTCAATTCTAAATAAGATATATTAGAATGATGCATGTTAACCCTTAATCCTATTTGTGATATAAAATTAATTTCAATTCTAAATATGATATCGTATTAGTTTGAATTTTATCTTAGACCTTCATCTTTTATGCTTATTTCATTTTGGCCCTTATATTTTAAAATATTATATTTTAGTCATTAAATTTCACATAAAAAGCCATTTTAATACCTGATTTAATAAATTACTCAATAAAAACTTGGTGTAGAGATATTTTTTATTCATTTACTTGATTAGTAGATATCTATAACTGTAATTAATGAGCACAACCAACCTTTGTTGTACTAACAAAAAAATGTTTTAGGGGCTGTTTGGCGCTCTGGTTTGGAATCAGAAATCCTGAGGTTCTGGAACCCTGGGGTTTCTTGGCTGGAATCAGAAACCCTGGGGTTTCTGATTCCTGTGTTTGGGGTGCAGGGTTGTGTTGGGCTGGGTTTGTTTAGTTTGTTTTTTTTTTTTTTATAATTTTTCAAACTGTTTATTATTTTAAAAAAAAATCTTACACTATTTTTTTTTCCTACTCCATTTTTTTAACTTCATAATTTTTTTGGTGTGTTACATACCAACTATTTAACCAATTATGTAGAGCAATTGTTACAACTATAGTTCAATTTGAATTATACTATGTGTAGTTTGTATAACTATATGCTATCTCATTCACTCCACTCATGATGACATAAAATTGAAGATTATGCGTAGCAACAGATAATTAATAGGTGCAATGTAAGAATGGTGTTGCCAATGGTAAAGTAAAACCAAAAATTAGAACTAAGATCTAGTTCTAAAAATATCATAACACACATTCCAGATGAAATGACAAGAAAGTAGAAGTAGTTGTCCAAACACAAATGTAAGTCATAAGAGTGGTAGATGAAAGTGATGAAAAGAGAGTCAGGTTCTAGGTGCTTTCCCCAAAATTTTCACGTAGTAATCATACTTTCAATCTGGGGTGAATGTAAAGAAGGAGTTCAACATCATACTATCCGAGAGAATAGTCTTTGCAACGGCCATTCAGTCTTGCCTTGTCATCCTTGGGATCGCCTTTAGTTTTGCATATAACTCGTCCACGCTGGCCCTTTTAAAATATTGACTAGGTGGTTGGGTCGCTAGGGTGATTGTTGGAGTGGTCGTTGGGGTGGTTGGATTGATGAGGTGTTTGGGTATGCCGAGGTGGTCGCCAGTGGTGATTGCACGATGGTCAGGTCGCCAGAATGGTCGTTGGGTGTTTTTCAGCAGTAGTTGTCGGGTCGCTGGAGTGGTCATCAGGGTGGTCATGTCGTCGGAGTGGTCGCTGGGTGGTTGTGGCAGTGGTTGGGTTGTTGGAGTCGCCAGGGTGGTCACCAGGCGGTCGTCAACAGTGGTTTTGGGTGGTTGGGTTATCAGGTCGTCGGGGTAATTGCCGAAGTAGTCATCAGGGTGGTCAGGTCATCGGAGTGGTCACTAGGTGGTTGTCTACGGTGGTTGCTAGGTGGTCAGGTTTTCGAGGTGATCGTCAACTATGGTTGTCGGGTGATCGGGTTGATCGGGGGTCACGCAAGCACACGCGATCGAGTAATATAAAATGGTATCTGAGTACCAAGTATCGAATCCCACAGGGAACGGAGTAACAAAAGTTTTGTTTTGCAAAAGTGTAAGGAAATTTGCAAATTTGAAAAGTAAAAATGCAAAAATAAAGTTGGGATGGGTTGTTGGTGAAAAACGGAAATTGCGAAATCTAATTGCTGAATCTAGAAATGGCGATATTAGAAATAACAGAAATTGCAGAATCTAATTTGGCAATGAGCGAAATGACTAAAAATTGCAAGATTAAATTGCAGAATCTAAATTGGCAAGATTGGGTAGCAAATTAGATGAACTTAGAGAATGAAATGATAAAGGATGGGGCTCAAGAATGTCATTGCCCTAAGTTGTAATTGCAAGCCAAAATTGCAATTCCAACCTACTCCACACTCAATTGCAAGCCAAAATTGAGACCTATATGTCTATAGTCCCTCTATCTTAGATAATTTGGCTCACAATTTTATGGGTCTTGGAGTCCTTAATCCCTATGTCTAGGGTAAGGAATGGCTTATGTCTAAGCTCTTTTTCTCCATTACTTGTGTGAAATCCGCTTATCACTAACCCTGTCGGTATTAGATCTAAGCTTGAGTTGATACCCTAGTCGATCAATCTAGGATCTCAACGGAATTTTAATCAACACAAGCAAACAATTGAGATGTAGGCTTGGTTTTTATTGGAATTTTTGGCTACAATTACTTCTTAGGGAATTCACATCCTTGAACCCCCCAAGAAGTTTTAGCTCATATTTTCGATGAAAATCCCTACACTAATTTTAAAGAAAAAGTTCATAGTAAAACGGTGTAAATCAATTAAATAAAATACTAACTTATAAAATGAAATTTGGCTATTACTAGGAATTCAAGCAAGGATAATTAATAGAATTTAAGCCAACATAACAAGGGCAACTAAGTAATTTTCTTTATCTCCTCCCTTCTGCCATGACCTTCTACAAACATAAGTTGAAATTTCCACAGAAGCTAAAACGAAGAAGAAAAACAGAGCATGAAGCAAGAATTCGATTTGGTGATTAACACACTCCTTCCTATCCAATCGATTCAATTTCCTCCACGTTTAGAGAATAATTGATCTTAACGATTCAAGAAACTCTTGAATCAGATTGGAAAACCCAAGGAAGGTGCAGAAATTAATTGAGCAAAATGAATTGAAGAAGGAATTTTAAAAGAAATATTTCGAATGAACTTGGAATTCCCTACAAAGTAATGCATACTCGAACCCAATTGAGAACAAAGGGATAATTCCCATAACCATTCATCATATAAGAAAGAAATTTTGATACACTGTGAATAAATCCTTGGTGAAAAAGAACAACAAAAACTGAAGAAAAACAGAGGATGTTTCTTGAGAAAAATACCCACTAGTGTAAATTGAAAGTTAACTCAAACTTCAACCAAAATACATCAAATTGAGAATAGCAGTAATTTAAACAACGCTACTGTAATATAAACTGAAAGAAACCGAAATGGGATTCGAATAAAATGACCAAAACAGCAGAAAATACGAAAAACAGAGGCTTGACGAACTCCGAAAACCCACGTAAATAATTCTTCCAATCGACCAAGGAAATCCGAGCTTTCTCTTCCGGCTTCTTCCCTCTTCTTTTGTAGATCTTCTTAGGGTCCAAAATCTGCCAAGAATCACGCTCCAATCCCTTGATTTGTGCGAAATTTGCTCTTCCCATTTATGGGTTTCGTCATTCACGCGGGTGTAATTTTTCCATATATGCTCTGCCCAGGATTGCCAAAACGGATTTAGCAATCTGATTTGGCAATTTCCAAAATTCCTGCAAAAAGAACCAAATTACTTAGAAGTCTCTTCCAATTGCTATCACATTCCATTCTTCCTCAATTTCAAACAATTTTCCACTATTTTCAATTAATCTTAGGACAAACAAGAGTTTTTCGAGTATTTGGAAATTAAATAAGCCTTAATTCTAAGGCTTATCACGGGTCATTGAAGTAGTTGTTGTCGGTGGTTCGGGCAAGTCGGGTTGTTTGAGTGGTTGGGTTATCGGGGTGTCTAGTTGTTGGGGTGGTCAAGTCGCAGGGGTAATCGTCAGACTGGTCTCTCGAGTTCTCATCGCAGTGGTTGTCTGAGGTAATCGTCAGCGGTGGTCGGGTCACCGTTGTAGTCGTCAGAGTTGTTGTTATCGGTGGTTGTTGGGTGGTCGCCGGAGTTGTCATCAGAGTTGTTGTCGAAGTAGTCGCTAGAAATGGAGAATAGTAAATGGAACTGGTCTCTAGAGTTCTCATCGCAGTGGTCGTCGGAGGTAATCGTTAGCAGTGGTCCGGTCGCCGATGTGGTCGCCGGAGTTGTCATCGGAGTGGTTGTCGAAGTGGTCGCCGAAGTTGTTGTCGGAGTGGTCGCCGGAGTTGTCATCGGAGTGGTCGCCGGAGTTGTTGTCGGAGTGGTCGTCGGAGTTGTCATCGGAGTGGTAACCGGAGTTGTTGTCGGAGTGGTCACCGGAGTTGTTGTCGGAGTGGTCGCCGAAAATGAAAAACGGCAAATGGAAGAGGAAAACATGGCACAAACCCCATGGGGTTGCACTGTTGTAACCCATGGGGTTGTATTTCAAAACCAAGAGTTTTGAAACACCTTGTGCCAAACATGGTTTTGGGTTTGAAACCCAAACCCATCCCAACCCAAACTCATGGGCCAAACGGCCCCTTAGTACCCACATATGGTAGGTTAGATGTTAGGTTTTTCAAGAATTTCAAGTCTTGTTAAAATAATTGATAAAATAATTAATATTAAAAATGATTTTTTTTTTTATTTTTTATATAGAAAGTTAAGAGAAAAGTTTGAGGAAGGAAACTAAAATTTAAGCCAAAGGGTTATGATGAGGTGAGTTATAAATTTCATAAAAGAAAAAATAATTAAAAAAACCAATGAGCATGATGAGTATGGGACAGATAGGGGTGTTTTAATTTTGATGACAACAAAAAAGCTAGAACATATAGACTATAAACAACACATCAAAATATACATACATTATTATATATATTTTAATATTTATAAAAACAATAAAGGTAATGAATTGGAATGTTCCGCCGTAACCTCACTATATTTTGTCCATTCAGATTTCAGACACCTTTTTTTTTTTTTTTTAATAAAAACATTATTATTATTATTTTTTTTAATTTTGTGAGCCAACCAATGATGAGGAGAGGGAAAAAGCCAAATGGAACCCATCACAGTCAAAATAAATTCAATTGGAAAAAAATAAAAAAGAAAACGGTCAGGCTGGGACGACGGCGATTGGGTGGTTTCGCCGCTCAAGGTGGCAGAGCTGCCGCGTGGTCGGCGGCCGGAATCCTGGCTGAAAACTGATGCGCGTGGTCTAAATCTGACTCATATGGAAATAATAATTTTCATCATTCATTTTTTTTTTCACACTCAAATTCATGTATTTAATTTAACACCTTCCCTAGGTTTTGGGAAATTTATAAATTAAGTTAAAAAAAAGGTTCTTGGTTTCTGTACTTTTATCCAAGTAACAATTTTCATAATGATTTAATCTCTACCTTATTAAAAAGAGTAAAATTTAATAAAATTTCTTACATATTTAGATTGATAAACAGTTTAAGGACCAAATGTATTTATAAACTAAAATGGTTAAATTGTTATATGAGTATATATTAAAATAGTTAAATTTTTATAATAGAGATTAAAATGTTACAAAATTAAAACTACATGAATTAAATCATTACATACTAAATTTAAAAACCTATCATTGTGTATTTTGATATTATATTTAGTGGGTCTTTTATCACTTTAAATGCAAGAATTGTAAATTGTAGCTAAAAGTTAGTGGAAATAGTATGAAAAGGCCATATGCTACTAGAAGTAATTTTAATCATGGTAGGTCATAGTTCTATATGACCTATAGTAATTAACTAGTAGTAGGAAAGTTTTTGATGCTACATCAATACTAAATATATTCTTTATGTACATTTAAACATGTTAATTTTTGGTTAATCCAAAAATTTTGTTGAGAATATACAAATATATATATATATATATATATATATATATATATATATATATATATATATATATATATATATATATCTTAGAATTACAAATTAAACAACTTATATATTCAATTTTTTGAATTTATAAGTGATTTAATTTGGTATCATAGTGAGTGAAAGTTTTTGAATTAAATATTAACTTATCACAATTAAAGAAAGAAAAAACTAAAGAATATTTTTCACGTACTCAAAAAGTTGTTTATTCACAATTTTGTGTTTGGTGGACATTATTCAATCATTCATTGAAAGAAAATAAAATATCCAGTAGTCTTATACTATTTCGTGATTGTCATGAAATTCATGAGTTTCAAATTCAACGATATTATAAATATCTTCTTCTTCTTGCATAAAGTCTCTTTCAAAAATTAAATCAATAGTACACACATAAGAAAGATTACTGTATGTTGAGCTATACTCGGCTCAACAATTAAAATTTTAAGATTGTAATTTACTTATTTTTTATATAGAAATAAAAATTACATTTTTTTCTTCAAAATAAAAGGTACCTCACACTTAAAAATTAGGAAAAGAAATTAAAGCTGCACGTATAAGGAAACCAATTAAAACGTTCGTCAAGTTAATGGATTTCATAACTTCACTTCTATGTTTGACTACAGCATAAGTTACTATCAATATACAGTTTGTTATTCCCTTATACCTCTTTCAAAAGTACCATGCAAGTTTGCACTATCCCTATATTCCAATTATAAATATGGAGTAATTACTTTTTAAAAAAATTATACTTTTTTGTTCTTATAATTAATACAGTGATTCTCATGGATATATTTACCATACAAAATCAAATTCAATTATGTCATTGTAAACTTTAAAAGTAACCGTTTCAAGTATAACGAATGTTTCTTTGACCAATAGATACATGATTATGAAAGTTTGTTCTTTCTTCTTTCAATATTATATAACAAATAAGAGACTAAGAATTTGATCCTACGACTCGCAATGAAAGACATAAGTTAATTTCCATCAATCATGTTAAATAAGTTTTCATTCCCGTAACCTTTTAACACTTTTTACCTTGAAACTTGACCGATTGTGAGCTTATCACACTTCAATTCAATATTACAAACCTTAAACCAAACCATTGAAGAAGGACCCAAAAAGAACCTCAATTTTGTTTGAAGTTCCTACATTATTGTCCTCTCCCAGTCAAAAATTCAAGCTAAAAAACATGCACATTGGTCCAGAAACTGCCTTTCCCCCCTACCTCTTCCAATCATTATTTGAAAAAAAAAAAAGAAAAAGAAAAAGAAAAAAACTCAATCTTGGTTTGGTACCAATACAATATTTTTGGTATGTAGTTTAGCATTCTTCCCCTTTCCCTGTCTCTTCTTAGCCAAAGGGCAAAGGGTCTTTTTTTCCAGCCAATTTGTAAATATTTCTAAAACAAAACACAAAACATAAAGTTGAAAGCTTGATTAGTTTAAACAAAAATCTGACTCGGGAGAAGAAGAGGGAGGGAAAAACACAAAACCCAATGTGTTAAAGAAGGCAAGGCTTAAGGCAAGGCAAGGCAAGGCCCTTTTTGTGAAATTACTGTGCCTTCTCCCCCAAACATTCCTTGGCTCACAAAAGAAGAAAACAAAGAAACAAAACAAAACAAAAAACAAAACAAAAAACAAAACAAAACAAAAAACATATAGTACTAATATACACATTTCACTTTATCTTTATTGCCCATCTTTAGATTGCTTTTACTTTGATGGTAGACCAAAACAGGGCAACAAGAAGAAGAAGAAGAGAAGAATAGAGAAAAGAAGGCCATAGGGTTTGGTTTGTGTGTGATAATAGATCTCAGGCTGAGAGGCTGAGGGATGCCCCTTAACCATGGCTTTGCTGACCAAGGAGGGCAGCCTTTGTTCTGCTGACCCTTTGGTTTTGTGTTTCTTTCAGAGAGTGTAAAAAAAAAAAGCTAAATAAAAGACATGCCCGTTGCTCCATCATGTTGAGTCTGTCTTAACTAGAATTAAAAAGGAAAAGGAGGGAGAAGAGAGACCCTTAACACTGACTCACTCACTCTTCTTTCTTTCTTTCTTTCTTTCTCTCTTTCTTCTCTGCACTTTATACTGTTCAAATTCGATACTTTGCTGTTTTTACAGAGAACGAGGCCTTTGGTGCACAGGACAGAGAAAGAAAGAGAAGCTCTATGAGCTTTATATCTCTCTAAAACTTTCTCTCTCTCTCTCTATCTAACTATCTATGTTATGTTTGCCTTCTGCATTGTCTTCTTCTACTTCAGAATCTCTCCCATTTCTTCTTCTTCTTCTTCTTCTTCACTCTCATTCACCATAAGTTTTTGTTTTTCCCCTCTCTTTTGGGTCTCTCTTGTTTAGTGGAAGGAAGGAAATTTTGGGTTTGATCTTGTTTAAGTGTTTGGTTTGGTTTTTGTGGGAAAACCCTTAAGTGTTTTTGGCTGTGGAGAATCCTTTGTCCCTTTTCTTGGATTCTGATGGCTTTTTGATGATTTGAAGCGAAACCCTCGAATTCTGAGTGGGAGGAAAGAGTAGTAGTGGAGCTGTATGAAGTAGTGCTGGAACAATGAGAGATGAGAATTCTAAGAAAAGCAAGGTTCTTCTTCAATTTCTTTAAATCCCCACTTGGATACTGTTTCTAATTTCTCTTGTTTGTTCCCCTTTTCTTGTGAAGGAAAAATGGGATTCTGATTGTTTTTTGGTTTTCCTTTTTCGGTTTTTGAAGCTTTCATGGTCCAAGAAAATGGTCAGGAAGTGGTTCAATATTAGGTGCAAAAGCGAGGATTTTCAAGCGGATGATGTTGCTTATAGAGGTAGGTCTTTGAATTTCTTGTTTCATCAATCGGATTGGAGAAATCCCTACTCTTTTGTTCTCTCCCTCAAGCCAAAATCTGAGGCTCCTGAATTTTGATTCTCAAATTCGTTATGAGGGTCTATACAAAACGCTTGAAATCTTTCATTTTCTGCTTCTGGGTCAAATCTTTATGAAGTCTCTTTCTCCATTGACAACATTCTTTCTTCTACAGGAAGTGAAATGGATTACAGAAGCAGCAGCTTCTCAGAGAGGGAGCCTTGCACCATCAAGAAAAGCAAAACAGGTTCATAAACACAGGCCTCTCCAGCTGGTGTTTGAGAATTTGCTTCTGAGAAAATTGTGTATCAAAACTTGGTTCTTCTTCTTCCTTCTGAGATTTTGTTCCATCTTTTTATCAATGCACAGAGAAATTTAGCAAAAATGGCGAGCAGGGGCGGCGAGGGAAGATGAATCTTGACCATCCTCGAATTATAGATGTGCAGAACTATAGGTAAAGAATTATAGATATATCATCTCTTCCTTGAGACTGGTTTTTTTTAATTCTTTTCTTGCATTTTGGTTGGTTTTGATTTGCGAACTGAATGGTTTTGTCTTCAGCATTTTTGTTGCTACATGGAACGTGGCAGGAAGATCTCCTCCTAACAATCTAAATCTGGATGATTGGCTTCAGTCCTCACCCCCTGCAGATATTTATGTTCTTGGGTATGAATTATGAGAAACTATTTCACATCTTTTACTTTGATTTTTCGCCGGGGTTTGGAGAAGGGAATATAGTTGGTAAGTTTATTTTGTTCTGTCTTTCAGATTTCAGGAGATAGTGCCATTGAATGCTGGTAATATACTGGGTGCAGAAGACAATGGCCCTGCTAAAAAATGGCAGGCTCTCATCCGAAAGACTCTAAACAATCTTCCGGGAACGAGTGGGGGGAATGCGTGCTATACGCCTTCTCCAGTTCCGAAACCCATTGTGGAAATAAATGCAGATTTTGAGGGGTCTGCTAGGCAGAAGAATTCATCTTTCTTCCATCGTCGATCGTTTCAAACGACTCACAGCTGGAGAATGGATAATGATCCTTCAATACCACAGCCACGACTTGACCGAAGATTCAGTGTATGCGACCGTGTTATCTTCGGTCATCGGTCAAGTGATTTTGATCCTAACTTTAGATGGGGCCACAGGCCAAGTGATTACTGCAGACCAAGTGACTACTCAAGACCAAGTGACTATTCCAGGTCCAGTGACTTTTGCAGGCCAAGTGACTACTCTAGGCCAAGCGACTTTTGCAGGCCGAGTGACTACTCGAGACCAAGCGACTGTTCAAGATGGGGTTCGTCAGACGATGATAATGTTCCGTGGGAGTCACCGAGCACTGTTTTATTTTCACCAATGTCCCATGGTGGATCTTCATCCCAGGATGGTGGATATAGAATGCCAGGACATTCAAGATATTGCTTAGTTGCAAGCAAACAAATGGTTGGCATATTTCTCACAATATGGGTAAAAAGTGACTTGAGGGATCATGTTCGAAACATGAAAGTTTCTTGTGTTGGTAGAGGATTGATGGGCTACCTTGGAAATAAGGTATCAATCATTAGATAATGATAGCAATCTTAGTTTCGTTTTCTAATATCTTGAAAATTTTCAGTTAATTGAAACGAACGCTCTGATCTACTGCAGGGATCGATTTCTATCAGCATGTCCTTGCATCAGACAAGCTTTTGCTTCATTTGTACTCACTTAACATCTGGAGAGAAAGAAGGCGACGAGCTTAGAAGAAACTCGGATGTGATGGAGATACTTAAGAAGACAAGGTTCCCACGAGTTCACGGTGCAGGCAGCGATGAGAAATCTCCAGAAACAATCCTTGAGCACGAGTAAGATATTTTCTCATCTTCACCTAGAGCTCTGAGACATCTGCAGACCGAATTTTGTTAGAGGGCTTTTATTCTACGGCATTATGTTCATTGTTCTGACCATCTTAAGCTATCTTGCAGTCGCGTTATTTGGCTTGGGGATTTAAACTACCGGATCGCTCTCTCTTACCGTTCTGCCAAGGCGCTCGTAGAGATGCAAAACTGGAGGGCATTGCTTGAGAAAGATCAGGTATGACTGCATAATCTCATCTTCAGAAATACTTTGGAACTTCAAATGCATGGTTATACATATTTAGTTCAAAAATCTTTCTGTTAAGTATTAACCAACTGTTTTCCTATGCAGTTACGAATAGAACAAAGACGTGGGCGTGTTTTTGCTGGATGGAATGAAGGAAAAATTTACTTTCCTCCTACATACAAGTATTCAACTAATTCAGACCGATATGCAGGGGAGGGCGCTTCAAAAGAGAAACGTCGTAAACCCGCTTGGTAAGTCAATCTTGCCAGCCATTCTATGTAATCTCAACTCATTATTACATTAGCATGGTAGGAAATTATTAAATGATGAAAAAAGAACTCAAAGTGAAGCTCAACAACAAGAGGATCAAGTATCAGAATTGTGAGGAAACATAAATTTCTCTCTTTGAATTCAGCATGCTGATTTATGCATTCTGTTTATGAAGGTGCGATCGGATATTGTGGCATGGAGAAGGCCTCCATCAGTTATCCTATGTCCGTGGAGAGTCTAGGTTTTCAGATCATAGACCGGTTTATGGAGTGTTTTGGGCCGAGGTTGAGTCAAACCGAGGGAGATTGAAGAAAAGCATGAGTTATTCCAGTTCCAGGATTGAGGTCGAGGAGCTTCTCCCATATGCACATGGATACACCGAACTAAACTTTTTCTGAAAGTGAAATCATGGCTACACAATCCAGCCATAAATAGTGAGGCCAGTGGAAGAACTTAAAAGTAAGCTATCCCCATTTCACCAACCCTTTGTAGCTAAGCCATTCTGGCCTATCTTTTTTCGGCTGACCCGAAACTTTGTATATCACACTCCTAGAAAATTTTCCAATAAGATTCCTCCCCAAAGAGAATGATGTCTTGCAGCAATCAGTTATAAACTAGATTAGGATTTGTTTGAATCTCCTTTACAAAGCTCTTTGTTCAACTCTCCCATAATTCAACCCTCAAGAAAGCTATCTGATTTGATTGCAAATCTGGACCCAGATGGTGGTGGAGCTCATCCTTGAAGGCTGATGGAGACATTTCATAGCCCACAGTCCGAAAAAGTATGCTTCTCGCGCTCGCTTTTCTTCTCTTTTCTTTCTTTCTTTCTTTGAAATACTTTTCTTGGTTCTGCTGTGGGGTCTCAGCTTGTTTGTCTCATATTGCTTTTGCTCTTTTATCAGGTCCTCATTTTGGATTCCCTTTAGGTTAGCTAATTTCACTGACCTTCCTTCCCAACACATTGTGCCTTTGGTCATCATATCTTTGTTAGCTGCTGCTGCCTGCTGGGTTTACTCACTTTTTAGTGCAACCTGCATAATTCGGTCTCCTAATTGACGACGCTTAGCTTTCGGGTAATGATTGTTATTCCCATTAAGCATTCCTGCAGAATATCGCTCGAGTCAATTGCTGATTACTTCTGTACTTATTCAATAATTGTGGCTTCTTCATGCTCTAATCATGAAAAGCTCCTGTTTTTGTAGGATTGGAAAAACTCATCCAGAAAAGCAACGCCACGTGGAGGATCGACTAATATTTTTGCCTTTCTTTTAAATTTTTTCTTCTCTTCATTTCTTGATTCTTTCTCTCTGTCTAGGAATACACATTGGTTGCTAAATACAAGTGAAAGGTAGTCAAAGACTAAAATGAATGATTTGTAGCACTTTTTTTTTCGTTTTCTTTTCTTTTTTATTTTATTTTCCTCAAATCCAAAAAGAGCAAAAGAATCAGTGGATGTATGATACTCATTTACAATAGTGATGTAAAAGAGGTGAAAACCCCCCAAAAAAAAGTTAAAGAAAAAGATCATTTATTACAGTGTGAATTCTGAATTCCCCCTTCTCTCCTTCTGTGCATTTCATCACTTTTACTGTAAAAAGTTGGTTTTGTTGATTGTCTTCTCAGGCATGCCATCTTCTTCTTTCTGCCCTTCCCATTTTTGTAACAATAAAGAATGAATTTTTTTATATATTTTTTTCATTACAAGCCAGTCTGTGATGTCAATACAAATGAACAAAACTAGAAAAAGAAAGCAGGGGACAAAGTTGCAGGTTTTGGCAGTAATGGAAACCAAGATTCAGAAAAGAGCTTTTGTTTTTGTTTTTTTTTTTTATTTTTATATATCTTCAAAATTGCTTCCCACTGGTTGACTGAAAGGGAAAAAAAAAAAAACACCCCCAAACAATTGTAATCATAGCTAATCAATCCCTCAATTTGACACCCACCAGCCAATTTTAAAAGCAGAATTGTCTGTCTTTGTCTATGGGATCCACAAAACAAGCAAGTAAGCACACTGCTAAAGAACCAACTGCTGCCATTTCTTGCAGACCATATGATTTTGTCAAAAAACATGCTTCACATTCAGACATAAAAAGGTAAAACCACATCAAATAAGTTAAGTCAGACTGGGAGGTCAACTTGTAAAATTCTATCATGAAGGCCTGAAAGGCCTGAAAGACCTGAGAGACCTGAAAGGCTGAAACTCCATTGCATTCTCAGGCTGAAAATAGAATTTTGTTATTTGGTTTGGAACTTGACTGTTGGAATTGAATTATTAGGACCCAGTTTGATAACCATTGGTTTTTTGTTTTTATTTTTTGAAAATTAAGTCTATAAATACTACTTCCATATGAGTTTCTTTGTTTTGTTATCTACTTTTTACGTATGTTTTAAAAAATCAAGCTAAGTTTTGAAAACTAGAAAAAATAGTTTTCAAAAACTTGTTTTTGTTTTTGGAATTTGGCTAAAAATTCGAATATTTTCTCAAGAAAGATGAAAGTCATTGTTGAGAAATGGGGAGAAAACAAGCACAATTTTCAAAACCAAATAGTTATCAAACGAAGCTTAAATGTTTTCGGTTTCATTCAATGCTTGATCGAGTTGTAAACTTGTAATCTCTTTGAACTCAAGCTAAAGTGACTTTTTCTTTTGCCCAAACAGTTTAGGACTTGTTTGGAAAATGGTTTTCTGTTTTTAAAATTTATATCAAATGACTTGAGTGATTTTGATAGGAATAGAAATTTCTTTTAATGGGTAATTCAAAAGGCTGTTATTATAACTATTTATGAAAATATCCCCACAAATGTCTCTTGAAAAATGGTGTTTGGACTGGACTTTGAAAGTTGATTTGAGTTGGCTTGTCCATCTGTGGTCCTTTGTGATTTGTCACTTTGAAGAGGCTGATGATGATAGGAATCCATATAGGGTCAGGCCTTTCATACCAAAAAGTCCAATAAAAAATTAAGCTAATAGTTACTTTTGAATATTAGAATTAAAAGGGTTAAATTTCAAATCTAGTCCCTAAACTTTTATGTTTGTGTTCAAATTTTAAAATGTATCTAATAAGTCCCTAAACTTTCAATTTCGTATCTAATATGTTCATAAACTTTTAAAATGTTAATTAGGTCTTTGAACTTTCAATTTTGTGTCTAATAAGTCCTTAGAATATTCAACATTTTATAGAATTAACGAATCTCTTAGACATAAAATTGCATTTTGTGTCTAATAGGACATTAAACATTCAATTTTGTGTCCAATAGGTCTATAAAATTTAAAATAGGTCGAATAGGTCAATGTATTGAAGCAAAATTGAAAACTCAACGACTTATTTTAGACACATATCAAAAATTTAGAGACTTATTAGACATTTTGTAAAGTTTAGAGACCTATTAGACACAAAATTAAAAGTTCAACAACCTATTAGATATATTTTTCTAAAGTTTTGGGACCTATTTGACACCAACCTTAAATTTCAGTACTTGAACTTATAATTTTACGGATTAAACAATAGCCATCACCATTTTATATTATTATACATAGTCATATATTTTATGTTAGATTTTCAAAATTAGAAGAAGAAGAAGAAGAATTTTATTTAGTATATAAATATATTATATAATTATTTTTAAAAAAAAATTCTACTTAGATTTCAGCTGAACCTTTTAAATAATTCATATCATACATACAAATTTGTATAGTTAGGATTTGGTAAATTATGGCATTGGTACAAATTCAATTGCGTCGTTTTAGAAGTTTCAATTTAGTTAATTCATATGGTTTAGATTTTAATTTCAATTTAGTCCCTATGTATGATTTTAAAGGTTTCAATATTTGATCCTCTACAGTTTGAAGTTAGTTCAAATTTAATTCTTATATTTGGTAAACATCATAAGTTGTCCATATCGTGTTTTATCCATTAGAAAAATCCATTTATTTATTTCTTTCTATTTTCTTACTCTCCCCTAAATCCTAGTTTAGTAAACTTAGTTAGGAATATAGAAAACATCAATTCATTGTTATGTAAAAAAATGGCCTTAATATGATAATGCCAAAGACAGTTGGTGAAATTTGACTAAACCATAAAGATCAAATTTAAAGTAAACATAAATCATAGAGATTGAATTGAAAGTGTGTCAAAATTAGAATCACTAAGGCCTCATTTGATAACCAATTTGATTTTTGGTTTTTTGAAAATAGTGTTTTTTTTTCCCATCATTTATCTACAATGAGTTTCATCTTTCTTGAGAAAACATTTAAATTCTTAGCCAATTTCCAAATTCCAAAAACTACTTTTTAAAAACTACTTTTTTTTTTTTAAAAAAACCTTTTTTTTTTTGAAAACTTGACTTGATTTTTGAAAATATACATAAAAAGTAAATAACAAACTAAAGAATTCCATCTGAAAGTAGTATTTATAGACTTAATTTTCAAAACCCACAAACCAAATGATTATCAAACGATACCTAAATTTTTAATTGAAACTTAAAATTTTAACGTGCAACCAATTAATTGATGTGTTAATTTTAAATTAAATTTCAATATTTTTATAATTAACTTTTATGAACCTTATTTTTATATTGATATTCTACTAGCTAGGATTTACTATTTCCATTTCAATAAAATGAAACAATCTTTTTGCAATGAATATATCTTCACAATATAAATTTTGATTAATTAAATAATAGTTTTGAATATACTATCATAAATGTGTTTGAGTGCCATGCAGATTGCTAAATTAAAAAAACAAACAAGAATCAAAATCCAAAGGGGATATTGATATCAAACCCTAATTTAAACTAATACTAAACCCAATTCTCACTTCTCCTTCCATTCTTTTTCCTTCTCCACAACAAAGAAAAATTTTCTTTATCTTCTTATCTCTCAAAACTATTAATATCAAACCCTAAACTCTAACCCTAATCCTAAACCCTAAACACTACTTCTGTGGTTGCTTCTTTGTAATTTCAGTGCTTGATTTAGTTGTGCCATTTTGAAAGATTCATTTTTTTCTCCCAAATGTTAGTTCATAGTTTCTTTTGGTAGATTTTGTTTTTATTTTAAAAAAAAAACTATTTGTATGTTTTTTTTCTCTTTCTAAATACCCTTTTGTAGACCCTAGCCAAATGTTTAAAAACAATATGTAAATTTTTAAATTTTCCTTTTTCTTGGTCGGTTTTAAGATTTTCCTAGGCTTTTTCGAAACATATTCTTTAAAATTAATTTTTTTAAAAAAATATTATTAAATTGGCATGTGTTTTTTTCTTAAATAAAAATCATTAAAAAAAAAGAAGTATTTTTTTTCCATCTCCCGTTTCCCCTTTTCACTTATTTGAGGGAAAAGATAGAAACTTTGTGATTTTATTTATTTTTAAAAAAAAAATTATAATAATTACTCTTTATTTTATATTTTCTAAAATTTTAAATTAAGAGAAAAAATGTTTACTTGAAAACTAATGCTTTTACAATATTGAAAATTATTGTCTATAGTTATTGTGCACTTTATAGAAAAAAAAAGTGATAGAATAATAATTCTATTAATGTTTTTGAAAGAAATATATATAAATGGAAAACATGAAACCTAAGGCCCATTTGATAACTCTTTATTTTTGGTTTTTAATTTTTGAAAATTATGTTTGTTTTCTCACCATTTCTCTACAATGATTTTCATATTTCTTAATAAAACATTTGAATTTTAGTCAAATTCCAAAAACAAAAACAAGTTTTTGAAAACTACTTTTTTTTTTTATTTTTCAAAACTTAGCTTGGTTTTTAAAAACATATGTAAAAAGTAGGTGGAAGTAGTATTTTTAGGTTTGATTTTCAAAAATCAAAAACTAAAAACCAAATGGTTATCAAACGAGACTTAAATCTTTTACTCCCAAACTCTATATACAATTCTAAAATCATATCTTAAAAATTAAAAACGAAAAACATGAAACCTTACAAATATACATATATATGCTTGTCAATAATTATAAAAAAAGAAAAGGGAAGAATGAGAATCTTCATCTGAGGACCTGAGGTTGTTTTTATGATGTATGTTATTTTGTTTGTGTTTTTAACTATCAATTTGTAGTTCAAATATTTCATTTGTTGATATTAATTTTGTAAATTCCCCACCAAACATTTTAGTTTTGCAAAGATAAAGTATATATCACTGTTTTGGTGCCTTAAAAGTTTGATATAAAATCAAAGATTTGAAACACTGCCAAAATAAAGCAGAAAGGTTGTTCTAACAAGATTGGTACTCAAAATAAAAGAAAAAAAGGTTCTAACAAGATTGATGTGCCTTTGTTTAGAAAATAACTGTCAATCTAATTAATGAGAATAAAAGGGTAAAGAATTAAATTATTAATGATTTATAGGATAAAATTATCTCTCCACCCAAAAATTTTAATGGAAGAAAATTAGGAAACTTCAATTTTTATATCCATAACCACTTAGTTTTTTATTTTTAAAAATTGTACTTATTTTCTCATATTTTCTTTATAATAATTTTTATTTTTCTTAATGAAATTATATTTTTAACAAATTCTTAGTACTTCGTCCAAGTGTGTTGGCTCATATGAAATCTAAAGGAGATCAAAATATAGCATTATACCTTCTCATTTCAAACAAACAAGTACAATTAAGACATTTATATTATCTTAAAATCTTCCCTAAGGTAAATAGTTCAACCTCTCATTTGTTCAAAGAAAACGTGTACAATTAAAATATAAATTTTAATATATTCTTTTTTTAGTTCAACAATATATTGTTAAACTATTTATAATAAACCATAGATTTGTTAAATTTAATCTTCTTATCAACACTTGCACCTCTCTCACTTTTAGAGAAATTATTCGAGGAGATTGTCACAATGTGACCGATAGTTTTGTACCGTTTGATGTATGAAAGAGAAAATGCAAAAATACTTCAAATTTGTATCCCATGTGATTAGAGGGCATGCAGATTTTTAAATTCACATCTATCGGTTATTATGAGACGCCACATCGGAGCGGCCTTATTGAATAATTTTTCTCACTTGTAGAGTTGAAAATTTGTAGGTCCAACAAGTAAAAATATTAATATTAATTTGGGAGAAAATAACATTACAATGACCAATCAACTTAAGAGTTTAAATGGATGAATACGATAAATTTAATCTTTTTTTCAATATTTCAACTATGGGACAAGTATCTTCATGGATAAAGATCAAATTCTCCAAAAAGAAAACCACAACTTAGATCCATCTCATCTTCTAGCTACTGATCATAACAGTATACTCATTAGTCATTACTCATTCATGAGACAAAGATAACCACGACTTAAATAGACCCATCTCATCGATCTTCAGCTACTGATCGACCATGAACCAACTTACCAATGTTCTAATAATTTATTACTACAGAAATCCAACATGCTTTATGATATCGAACCCATTTGCATGCAAACCAACACGTTGCCCATGAGGTGTCTAACAAGAGCCTCGCCCCATCGCCGCGTCGCCCCTCATCCACCATTTCACTCTTCACTGATCTCTCCAATTGTCTTCTTGCTTTGTAAAGCAGCCATATTCGTAGCTGTCTCTGTTTTTCTTGGTACTCACTCTGCCAAATTGGACACTCGGCGATCAGCATGTTACCTTAATCTCACTCCAAGCTCGAGTTCTGAGTACTATAAGTAGGCAATGTGGAAGCGGCTGTGAAGGGCATTTCGCGTCTCAAACATGGTGTCCTCTAAAGTTAAGTTCCGTTTGTTTCTATTGGGGTTTACTCTTCTTCTTGCTTTTGTGTCTGTTGGTTTGGGTGCTGAGAGTGAGAGCCTTGGCAGTGGGGCTGGGGCTGGCAGTGGATGTGTGAACCGGTGTGAGGAGCTGAAGGGGAAGAATGCGGATGAGTTTGATGCTTGTGTGAAGAGTTGTGGGGTGAACCAAAGGGTGAGTCCTCGGACGGAGTATGAGGTTTGTCGGCTGCGGTGCCAAGTGGTGGAGCCTGGGGTGGAGCAGCAGCGGAGGTGTCAGCAGCTCTGTGAGGAGCGGCTGAGAGAGCGAGAGCAACGTGAGGGAAGGGGAGAGGATGAGGAGGATAAATGGAGAGATCCTGAGCGGGAGAGGGAAGAGCAACGTCGGAGGGAACACGAACAAGAAGAACGACGTCGGCGTGAACGTGAGAGAGAGCGTGAGAGGGGTAGAGGTCGTCGCAATGAGAATGAGACAGATCCCGAGAGCAAACGAGAAGAGAGGTGTAGGGAGGAACAACGTAGAGAGCAAGAACGACGTCGCAAAGAGCAGGAACACAGAGAACACGAACGAAAAAGCAAGAGAGAGGATGAAGATGAGAACCAGAGAGACCCAGATTGGCGTAGGGAGCAAGAACGACGTCGTAGAGAACAGGAACGAAGAGAACGAGAATGGGAAAGAGAGCATGGAAGAGGGGGAGGTCGTGACGAGAATCAAAGGGGAAGTCGAGGACGAGAAGAGCAAAGAAGTTGGGAGGAAGAACGGGAACGTGAAGCGCAACGGAGAGAACGTGAACATGGTAGAAGAGGTCGTGCAAATCAAGTAGAAACCCGACGGACAGAGCAAGAACAGAGCCACAATCCCTACTACTTTCAGGAGCAGCGATTCCAGTCGAGGTTCAGGTCTGGCGAGGGCCATTGGAGGGTGCTAGAGAGGTTCTCAGAGAGGTCGGAGCTTCTGAAAGGAATTAAAAACCAGCGATTAGCCATTCTCGAGGCCCGCCCTCAGACTTTCATAATCCCTCACCACTTGGATGCATAATCTGTTCTCCTGGTTGTGAGAGGTAAGATTTTTCCTCTGTTCTTGGTTTTACAAAAATGGAGCTGAATTAATTTCAATGTTCTCTTCTGGGTTTCTTCTTTTTTAGGAAGAGCAACAATCACTACAATTGTCCAGGAAAAGAGGGAAACTAGAAAAGAGTCTTATAATATTGAATGTGGAGATGTCATGACGATTCCGGCAGGGACGACTATTTACTTGGCAAACCATGAAAATGAAGATCTCCAGATCGTGAAGTTGATTCAGCCTATCAACAATCCCGGCGAATTTAAGGTTTAGGAACTCATCTCCAAAGATTCCAATGATGTTTCTTTAGCTTTTTACTCAATTGTCTATCTTTTTATTGCAGGATTACCTATCTGCTGGAGGTGAAGATCAAGCATATTACAGCGTTTTCAGCAATGATGTTCTCGAAGCCGCTCTAAACGTCAGTCTTTTCACTCTCTCTAAATATGAAAAATCTAGATTTCAGAATTGACATAAATGTTTGAATGAAATTGCAGATCCCACGTGATAGGCTAGAAAGAATATTCAAGCAGAAAGGTGAGAGAAGAGGAAAAATCATAAGGGCTTCACAAGAGCAACTAAGAGCATTGGGCCAACGTGCCACCTCCGTTAGAAGAGGCAGCCGAGGAACCAGAGCTCCGATCAAGCTCGAAAGCCAAACCCCTGTCTACAGCAACCAATATGGTCAGATGTTCGAGGCTTGCCCTGAAGAATTCCCCCAGCTTCAGAGAACCAATGTCGCTGCAGCCGTTGTAGATATCAAGCAAGTACTGAAAAAGCCCCTAAACCCCACAATTGTTTAGAACTCCATTCATAGAAATATCGTATTCAATTCAATAACCTTTCTGGGCATTTCCAGGGTGGAATGATGGTGCCTCACTTCAACTCAAGAGCGACTTGGGTGTTGTTTGTTTCAGAAGGAGATGGATCCTTCGAGATGGCTTGCCCTCATGTACAGGGCGGTCAGTGGCAGCGAGGAAGGAGAGAGGAAGAGCGACACTGGAGAAGGGAAGAAGAAGAGGAACGAGAAGAAAGAAGTGGTCGAATAGAAAGAGTTTCTGGCCGCCTATCACAGGGCGGCGTACTCGTAATTCCGGCAGGTCATCCAATTGCCATTATGGCTTCCTCAAATGAGAATCTCCGCTTGGTTGGCTTCGGAATCAACGCCGAAAACAACCGAAGAAACTTTCTCGCCGGTAAGTTCTCCCACCCAAAAAAAAAAAAGTCCATCAAATTTCTTCCTAATTTGCTAACCCTAAATTAAAGATTATACACATAAAAAGCCTAATCGATCTATGTTTTCTCCCTAATTTCGTTAATCCTAACCCTAAATCATCAAATCTCATACAGGGAAAGAGAACATAATGAATGAAGTAGACAGAGAAGCAAAAGAACTGGCCTTCAACGTAGAAGGAAAGCAAGCGGATGAGATCTTTAGAAGCCAAAAAGAATCCTTCTTCACAGAAGGGCCGGAAGGAGGACATCGCAGATCGACGGAGAGAAGTCCATTGATGTCGATTCTGAAACTAGCCGGTTACTTCTGAAAGGAGAATGAAGGTTGAAGAAGAACAGAGGAGATATGAATATAAATAAGATAGGGTGCTTATGAATATAAATAATGGAAATTCGTGAGGGCGCTTCAAAGTTTAATGATATTGTGAGAGGTTTTTTGGTCTTTTTAAATGGGAGTTTTAGCTCTCTAAGGAAGGTTTTTGTATCATAAATAAATAATAATGGAAGATTTTTTTACACATTTTCTGATTCAACGTAGAAAATTAGAAACTTGATGATATATTGATTTATTATTGTTTAGAAAATATGTCTTATAATTATTCATCATTTTTTATTTTCTGAGATTTTAAATTAAAAGGATAAATATTTATTTCAAAACTAATGCTTTTACAATGTAGGAGATTATTTTCTATAGTTATCGTGCACTTTATGAGTAGGAAAAATGATAAGATAACACTAATGTTGATGTAAGGAAAAATATGAAACCTTACAAATGTATATGTGCTTTTCAATAATTGGAAGATTAAAAAAAATGGAAAAAATGAGAATTTCATCAGAGGACCTGTGGTTGTTATTTTTAAGTTCAATCACAACATTGATCGAGAATTAACCTTAACTATGTTCACTTTAGCACTGAGCGTTGTTGTTTTTACCATATATTATTTTGTTTGTGTTTTTAACTATGGTTAAAATATCATTTTGGTCCCTCTTTGAGTTTGTTTCATTTTGGTCCATGTACTTTCAATATAAGAAAAGATACAATATACAATGTGAACATACTTTCAAAATTTATATCAAAATTTACAGAATTTTGAAAAAAAGTTAATAGAGATTAACTTTTTTTAAAGAAAAATTAACAATAAACTAATAGTAAGGACTAATTTTAAGCTTTATTGAAAGTACGCAGACAATTAGACATTTGAAAGTACAAAACCAAAATAAAAATAAAACAAGACCAAAATAAAACAAAACTCAAAATATACAGAGACCAAAATGATATTTTAACCATTAAAGAATTAGGATAAAATTGTCAAAAATGATTTTTCAACGATCTACCTTTTTAAGTCCTAAAAACAACAACCTACATTTCCATAAAGAAAAGGGGGTTTTTGTACGGATGACCCCATTTTCAATGGTTTAATGCCATCTGACCTGTCATCCTATTTCAATGAAAAATGACCCATTCTGACATGGCAACGCGCGCAAAATTACCCAGAAGGGCAGTTTAGGACCGGCTCGCTGTTCACGCTCTCGGATAGGGTTTCGCTATCGCTGAATATTCTCGTTCTCGGTCTCGTTTGCCACGTCAGCAACTTTTTCATTGAAATAATACTCTCGCCCCCGGTGGCTCGTTCTCGCTATACGTTGTACTCGTTCTCGCTCTCACGGGGGCCACATATTTTCTCCCACATGCTGACTCGTTCTCGCACTACTCATTCTCGCTCTCGTCCTCGTTCGGATCGCTCTCGCACTCGAACATTATTTGCCGAGTATAGAACGCTGTACTCGTTCTCGTTCGGTTACGTCACTCGTTCCCGCGTTACCCTACTCGTTCTCGCTCTCGCTAAACGTTGTACTCGTTCTCGTAGTACTCGTTCTTGCTCTCACGTTGAACGTTGTCACTCGTCACTCTACCTCACGCGAACGCTGTACTCGTTCTCGCTCTCGTGGTCGATCTTTTACGTCAATTTCGTACACTGGTGGTTTATCCGCCGAAATTACTGACAAAGAAAAGACCGCAATCAGTTCTACACCTACTTTCGACATCAACATTTCCCAATAAACCTTTTAAATAAATAAATTAAAGAAAATTACTATGGTTTATATGTGTAACAAACATAATTTTTTATGGATTGTATTCATTGGCTTCCTTCGTTTTCTCATTTGTTCAAACTTACTTTACTTTAAAACTTTTTCTCCTTTCAAGTGTTGAATGTCCGAGCAGCAACCAATCCACATTCAAAAAATAGGTACGATCTAATACTTGTTTTATATTTCTGGAAGACATATTTCTACGTTTCAAACATTGAAAACTCGTCTTATGTTTCATGGTTTTGAGACATTGAACAAACGTCTTATGTCTTATGGTATAAATAAACGTGTTATGTTTTGAAAGTTTTTTTTTTTAGTTTCAGAAAGTTGGTTACTATGTCATTGGCATTGGAGCGATACTGGTTGAACTGGAGCGATAGTATTAAAGCGAGAGCAATAGCGAGAGCGTGAGCGTGAGCGTGAGCGTGAACGATAGCGTGAGCGTGAGCGTGAACGTGAACGATAGCGTGAGCGAGAGCGAGAGCGTGAACGATAGCGTGAGCGAGAGTGATCGCAAAATGAGCGAGAATGTGCTTTAATTACTTACCGCTACTTATTAGTTATTACGTTTTTTTTTCAGGATGGAAAGGAAATCACTATTCATTCGATACGGTGGCAGTTGGAATGAGACTGGCGACTGTTACATTGGAGGTTTGCTAACAGGAGTAGTCGTGCCGAGCAATGTCAGATACGATGAGTTGAAAGGTCTGATATATGAAGTTACAAACATTAGTCCGGTGATGTTTGACATTATAATGATGGTGAAAGTGCACTTGGAAGAACAATCCCCTCCGATGTACATAAGGAATGATCGTGATGTTGAATTTATCCTCTTTCAAGAAAATGTTTCAAGGTTGCAAGTATTTATAACAAATGTACAAAAGAATGGTGGGAACATACGGCTGGATGAGGATGTGCAGCAAGCTTATGACGACAATTCTCATGTGACAGTGCAGAACGATGTCACAGATGGGGGGGGGGGATTTTTGAATCAATGGGCGGGTATACAGAGGAGGCAGGTATACCATTATATGAGACGGGGGTGTCCCTAGGAACCGACAGTAATAACCCATGGGATTCATATTATACTCACCATAGTTCTCAAGATCATCACATGGACCGAAATGAAGCATGGGACTTACATAGAGCAATGCATGCCAGTCGAAATGAAGGAGTCCAAAGTCAACGTCCAGTTGTTGAGAATGAGATAAGATACACTCCAACTCCAAGGACACAAAATTATGCCCATTCTCAAGTTAGACCGACGAGCACTTCTTTGACCTGTCCATCTACTTCTGGCTCTGCTATTGGTGTTGATATTGAGGTTGGTGAGTTGTTTGTTTGTAAGAAGGACTTAAAGAACAGACTGTCGCTGCTGGCCATGAGTAAGAATTTTGAGTTTAGAGTAAAGAAGTCCACAAAGGAATTGTACACTGTGGGATGCATTGACAAGGCTTGTACATGGAGGCTCCGGGCGGTGAAGATGGCGGGAACTAAAATGTTTAAGATAAACAAGTATGTGAGCACACACACATGCTCCATTGAACTGTTAAATCACGACCATCGGCAAGCGAGTGCTGAAGTGATCGGACACATAATTAAACAGAAGTTTGAAGGAGTCGGTCGTGTGTATAAGCCAAAGCACATCATTGAGGACGTCAGGCAAGAGTATGGAGTGAATATAAGTTACGACAAAGCACGGCGTGCTAGGGAAATGGCACATGCATTTGCTAGGGGGACTCCAGAAGACTCGTACACAATGATTCATGCGTATGGAGAAGCACTGAAAATTGCTAACCCAGGCACTATGTTTGAAGTAGAAATTGAAGACTCCCTCTATTTCAAATATGCATTCATGGCATTGGGGCCTTGCATCAGAGGTTATGCGCGCATGCGGGATGTCATCGTTGTTGATGGAACCCATTTAAAGGGAAAGTACAAAGGATGCATGTTGGTTGGTGTAGGAAGGGATGGAAATAATCAACTTTATCCATTGGCATATGCGATCGTGGACAATGAGAACGATCGGTCATGGACATGGTTCATGACGAAATTGAAGCTAGCCATTGGAGACTCCGGGAACTTGGTTATTGTTTCAGACCGTCACGCGAGTATTGCGCATAGTGTTCAAGCTGTATTTCCCACAGCTTTTCATAGAGTGTGCACCTACCATCTACAGTCTAATGTGTTGAACAATTTCAAGGACAAGGCGGCAGTGGAATTGTTCAAGAAGGCCGCTAGGGCGTTCCGCGAGTCAGAATTCAAGATATATTGGGATCAACTTCTTCACTTGCGTGGAGGTGCTGTGGCTCGATATTTGGAGAGCGTTGGTATTGAACGGTGGGCACGATGTTTTCAGAGAAATAAACGTTATGACAATATGACTTCGAACAGTGCCGAGTGCTTCAATTCGTTGACTGCAAAAGCACGACTACTCCCCATCGTTCCGTTGCTCGATTTTATAAGAGGGCATCTACAAGGGTGGTTTTATGAAAGGCGAAACTATTGGTTTTCGCGCACTACATTGATGTCCGACTATGCTGAGCAACGAATGAGCAAGGATTGCGATAAAGGTAGACGATATCGAGTCGACCCAATTGATTGTTACAATTCTCATGTAAGAGACGGTCGGTTCGATGGTATTGTTAATCTTCAAACTCGACAATGCACGTGCAAAGAGTTCGAATAGTATGAAATACCATGTTCCCATGCTATTGTCGCTGCTAGGGAACGCAACGTCGCCCCATCTAGCTTGTGTAATAAGTGCTATACCGTTGAAGCTCTTCAGGCAGTATATGCGGGGCCTATATACCCAGTTGGGCATATATCAGAATGGCCGCAACCACCTGGATATGTGGAAATGCAAATACTTCCACCGAAGAGAGTTACTCGAGTTGGATGGAGAAGGATACAAAGAATCCCTTCTGTAGGCGAACACATTCGAACACGGAAATGTGGTAGGTGTGGTAATGTCCGACACAACCGGCAGTCATGCAATCAACCATTGTCAACCACAATATTTAACCAACCGGAGTAGTATAAATGCTTCTTTCTGTATACTATATTTATGTATATTTATGTATGTAATTGTACCGGGTTGTATGCTGTGTAAGTGAATAGATATACTTTTTTCTCTCGCTCTTCTTGCTCTCGCTGTACTCGCTCTCGCTCTTCTCACTCTCGCGCTTCGCTCTTCTCACTCTCGCGCTTCGCGCTCTCGTAGTTGCTTACACGCTCTCTCGTTTCTCGCTCTCGCTCTCGTAGTTGCTTAGGTTCTTATACTCAAACACGTGTAAATGCAGAATCCAAATGAACTACAGGTCGCGTTTTATTCATACTGTTCTGTATAAATAGAAAAACGAAAGAATTACAGTAATTGATAATTCTCATTTATGAGAATTATTTGGCCTTTATACTTAGTTATTCTTGTTATTTTATGTGTGTTATTAGATAAAAAGGCTAGCAAATAGTTGGTTTAAATTGAATTATTGTTGGAAGCCTTTAAATTAAGTAAATGGAGAAAATAAAGCAAAAGAAAATGAAAACACACTTACTTGATGTTTTTGTGCAGGAATTTGAAGAATGCAATAGAAATGCAATTGCATTGCAATTGCAATTTTGATAGATCTGAAAATTAAAGAAAAATATGCAAATCTCCTAAAATCTAGGAATTTTGTGAGATATTGGCTCCATGATTTTAGCTGAGATTTTAGCCATAATTGTGCCTCATTCAAGAAGGAAACCCTAGCCCCATTCATCTATAAATATTGGAGAAGAAGCCTCAAGAGGGGAATGAGTTTTCTGCCATTTTCGGCCACAGTTGCTGCTGTCCACGATTTTCAGCTGTCAAATTTCTGCTGTCAAGTTTCTGCTGTTTTTATTTCTGTTTGCTGCTGTTTTTCTTCTGTTTTCCAGCCCCTTTCAACTTCGAAATTCAATCATTCCTCAATGAAAATTGAAGGAAGTGAAGGCTCAATTCCCTTTGAAAAAAGTGGAATTGAGTCGATTGAATAAGAAGTGGAAAAGGGGCTGTGTTCTTCCCGTTCTTAGAATTTATTTTCTGTTTATTTGCTTCAGTTTTAGGAATTTAATTATTGCTGTAATTTCAAGCTTTTAGCTACTGTTTTGTTCTTTCCTTTTGTTTACGAGACTAAATAGTTTCTGAATTTATTTCGATTAATGGAATTTTAGTTGTTCTTTCCTTATTATTAAGTTGTTATTCAATTATTTATTAACTCTGAAATTTTTTTCACATATTGTTTCTATTTTAGTTATGCACTTTAATTCTTTTCATTCATTGTTTTTCGTTCTTTTAATTATGAGCTAAGTCTTTCTTTGGGATTCAAACATGTGAATGCCCTAGAGAAAGGAATAAAGGCCTAATATGTAAGAGCAACTTTGCTTAATCTTATAGCATTGTTTGCTTTTATTGATTGAAATTTTCATTACTAGTTTAGATTGATCACCTAGATTAGTATACAACAGTTTGAGTCTAATACTGAAAAGGTTAGATAAAAATTGGGTTTTCATAAAAGCAATAAAGGAAAATAGCCTAGACATAAGAATTTGTTTTTGACCCTAGACATAGGGCAAAACCTTTAAAACCAAAAGAATTGTGTTTCAAAATTAACTAAGTTCGTATTAGCCATAGAAATATCGGTTTAATCGCTTAGCCTCCTAAAGATACTTCATAGAAGGTAGAATAGGTGTTGAATTCGGTTTACAAAGCTTAAGTATTGAGTCAAAGGATTGCAATTGCAATTAGGTCGCAATTTCTTTCAATAGAGCAAAAGCATATTTGAATCCCTCTTTTATCATTTTTATTTCTTCTTTTCGAAAACAACAAAAATCATCCCACTTATTTTTATAACCTTGGTTACCGAAATTGCAATTTGAAAACGTCTTCGCTATCATTTGAATTTTGTTGTATCCGTTCCCTGTGGGATCGATACTCTGGAATACTTCCAGTTTTATATTACTTGCATCGACAGTGTGCACTTGCACTGAACTGGAGCTTTATTTTAATTTACAAATATTTTCTTTAAGCCCCACGTTTCAGTTCGATCAAGTTTTTACTCTGTAATTTACTCTGTAATTTAGTCAAGAAAAGAAAACGTTTTGTAAATTAATATATTAATTGAAACGTTTCAGTTCGATCAATTGCACTGAAGTGGATTATTTGGCCTTTAAATTTAGTTATATTTGTGATTTTTATTCATATTATTTGATGAAAAATAAAAAAATCATTGAATTTAATCACATGATTGATGGAAGACCTTTAAATTAAGTAAGTTGAGAAAAGAAAACAAAAGAAGAAAAAAATTCACACTTACTTAATGTTTTGATGCAGAAATTTCGTGGAATGCAACAGCAGTGCAAATGCTATGCAATTGCAATCTGGCAGAATCTGGAATTTAAGTAAAAAACGAGAATTTCGGGATTTTGAAGGAAATTTGACCCACGAATTCAGCAAGATGATTAGCCATGATTATCCATCAATCAAGAGGGAAACCCTAGCATGAGATCCCTATAAATATTGAACAAAGAAGCCAAACAAGAGGAGCTCGATTGGAGAAGATTTTAGTTTATGTTTTTTTTTGGGTTTTCTTACTTTCTGCAAGTTTTCATTTTTAGTTTTTAGTTGCTGTTTTGTTTTATTTTCTTGTAGATCTTAGTCCGAATCTCTTCCTCAATCCTATCTCAACGAAGTGGATGTTGGTAAAAGAACAATCCTTATTCGATTAAGCTCGATTTGGAGAAGATTTTCGTTCACGTTTTTGGGTTTCTTTACTTTCTGCAGCAGAATTTTTTTAAGCTTTTAGTTGCTGTTTTTATTGTATTTTCTTCTACATCTCCATCTCTAAATTCTCTTCAATCCCACAACAACGAAAGTTGGTAGTGGTTAAGGGCAAATTGGTTCGATTGAGATACGGAGAATGGGTCTTTAAGATGGTTGAAATTCTTCAATTTCTGCACTTTTGAATTTCTGCAATTGGGTGAAAATAGCCACTGATTTGTCATTCAATTCAGCAAATTTAATTTCTGTTATTGAACTTTGATGATAACTTGTTAAATTTAAGTTTTGGTAATTTTACTTTCTGTTATTTGAACATTTTGGATGCTACTGGAATTCAGTTTTCACCTATATATAATTGCAAATTTCTTCAAAATTTCAAGCTACTGGTTCTTAGTTTCAAGATTCCGTGAGTTAATTGGTATTTTGTATCTTTGGGTTGTTTCTTTAAAATACTTACTTGCATTGCATTTGCAATTTAATTGCATTATTTCCTTTGAGTTTCTTTTAATGATCTCCTACAATTCTAATTTACCATTTTCAAATTATTCCATCATGAAGAGCTAAATTTACTTTGGGATTCAAGTTTGTGAATGCCCTAGAGGAAAGATGTAAAGCTCGAGAGTAAAAACAATCTAGCTAATTCTTGAACTCAAGTTTGCTTTTGATGAGTAAATTATTGGGTAAAACTAGCTGGCCATCTAGTGTTGCTTGCCAAGCTAAAACTTAATACCGAAAGGGTTAAGGGAAGCGGATGTCGCAAAAGCAATGGAGGAAAGGGCTTAGACATAAGTCTGAAACATCGACCCTAGACATAGGGCGAGACTCCAAAACCACTAGAATTGTGCGCAAAACTATCTAAGTTAGATTAGCCATAGACATATAGGTTTAATCACTTAGTCTCCTAAAGATACTTCAAAGAAGGTCGAATGGGAGTTGAATTCGGTTTACTTAGTTCTTGAGTTAGCTACGATTGCAATTGCTTTCTTGTTGCATTTTCTTTCCAAAGGGGCAGCAGCATTCTTGAATCCCTTCTTATTTCCATTGAATTTTCAAACACATTTTTAGTTAAAACACCTCTCAATTTATTTTCATTCTTGGTAACTTTAAATTGCAAATTGCCAACAATTTTGTGCCAACTGAAATTCATTTTATTAACCCCGTTCCCTTGGGTACGATACTCTGGAATACTCCAGTTTTATTACTTCGATCACGTGCACTTGCGTGTAGCGAAAAGCACCGATCAAGTTTTTGGCGCCGTTGCCGGGGAACGACATTTTCAATAAAATTTATTTTTGGCATACAAATTGTGAGCAGATTGCAATTAGATTGCAATTGCATTGCAATTGCAATCCTCCTATTGCAGGAAAATCCAAACTCAGATTGCAGGTACTTGCAGGTTGAGCGTAGTGCATGCAAAAAGAGCTTCACCTCTTGAAGTTTGATCTTGAAATAGAGAGGACCTTCCACCAACGCCGCAGACAGCAGAGGAGGAAGAAAAAAGAATTGCAGGAGTTGATCGCACAGGAAGTCTGTAAGGAAAACAATTTGCAGGAAGTACAAATGGACCCACCTGCAGCTGATCCTCACGCAAATCCAGCAAATGGAGGAAATCCACAAAATGCAAATAACATGCAACAGCAAAGGAGAATTCCTCCAGGAAATCCCATCTTCATTGCAGAAGAAAGGGATAGAGCGATAAGAGACTATGCAGCTGCCACTTTTCAAAATTTGAATACAGGAATTGCAGAACCCAATATCGAGGCCAATCACTTTGAGCTAAAACCAGTGATGTTCCAGATGCTTAATGCAATGGGCCAATTTGCAGGACTACCTAATGAAGATCCCCACAAACACATCAAGACGTTTCTCAGAATTTGTAATTCATTTAAAATGAATGGGATCTCAAGTGAGACGTTGCGCCTGAAATTATTTCCTTTTTCTCTACAGGGAAATGCAGAAGCATGGTTAGACTCATTTCCTCCTGATTCCATAAGAACGTGGGACGAGCTAGTTGAGAAGTTCCTTCTGAAATATTTTCCCCCCACAAAGAACGCGCAGATTAGAGGAGAAATAATCACGTTCAAACAAGGAGTAAATGAAGGAGTAGACACTGCATGGGAACGTTTCAAGAAGTTGGTGAGGAGATGTCCACATCATGGCCTGCCAGCTTGCCTTCTGATAGAACATTTCTACAATGGATTAACACAGGCATCGAAGACTCTAGTACACACATCAGCCAATGGATCCTTGTTGAATAAGACGGTGAATGAAGCCAACGAGATTCTAGATGCTATGGTCTCAAACAACAGCCAATGGGGAGAGGATGAGTCTCACAACACTAGAAATGTCGCAGGAATGCATGAAGTAGACTCAATAGCAGGGTTAAGCGCACAAATAGCTGCAATGAACAACACATTGAAGAACCTTGCATTAGGAAATCAAGCTCCAATTGCAGCCATAAATCACACTTTTAACCCTACTTGTGTTTATTGTAATGATAATCACATTTTTGACAACTGTCCTTACAACCCTTCTTCTGTGTATTATGTAGGGCAAAATAGATCGAACCCATACTCGAATACATATAATCCAGGATGGCGGCAACACCCTAACTTTTCCTGGAGTGGACAAAATGCAGGAAACTCAAGTCAGAATCAATATGCGAAACAGGGAGTGCCACCGGGGTTCAACAATCAGCCACAACAACAATACACACAGAAGATTGCAAATCCAATGCAACAGCAATCGACAGTGCAGGGTCCATCCTTGGAGAATATGATGAAGGAATTCATAAGCAAAAATGATTCCATCATACAGAGCCAAGCGGCCATCATTCAGAGTCAAGCTGCATCTCTGCGCAATCTTGAAATACAGGTTGGACAACTGGCAAATGAGATGAAGCATAGGCCACAAGGGATGCTACCAAGTACCACAGAGAATCCACAACGAGAAGGCAAGGAGCATTGCAAGGCAATCACCTTAAGGAGTGGATTAAATTATAATGGCCCGGAGATGCCTAAGGAACAAGAAAAATCCAAGAAGACCAAGAGTTCTGAAGAAAAAAATGAGTGCAAAAAAGAGAAAGTCCAGGGACCAATCGAAGAAAAATTAAGTGAAACGATAGAGGAAGTAATTACTAAGCCCCCAGAAGAGAAAAAGACTTCAACAGCAAGAGAATCTACCCCAACCAACCAGGAGTACAGACCACCACCTCCTTTTCCCCAAAGATTCAAGAAGAAGAACCAAGACACACAATTTAACAAATTCTTAGACATCCTTAAGCAACTCCACATTAACATCCCGTTAGTGGAGGCGCTTGAACAGATGCCTAATTATGTTAAATTTCTGAAAGATATCTTAACAAAGAAGCGCAGGTTGGGAGAATTTGAAACTGTGGCTCTAACAGAAAATTGCAGCGCTCTAATCACGAGTAAATTGCCACCAAAGCTGAGAGATCCAGGGAGTTTCACGATCCCTTGCATGATTGGAAACACAGATGTAGGGAGGGCGCTATGCGATTTAGGAGCAAGCATCAATCTGATGCCATTATCTGTTTTCAGGAAGTTAGGAATTGGCGATGCAAGACCTACGACGGTAACATTGCAATTGGCAGACAGGTCGATAGCTCGTCCAATAGGGAAGATCGAAGATGTGCTGGTTAAAGTAGATAAATTTGTCTTCCCTGCTGATTTCATCATCCTTGATTGTGAAGCTGATAAAGATGTCCCAATCATTCTAGGAAGACCATTTCTAGCCACTGGTAGAACATTAATCGATGTTGAAAAAGGAGAACTCACAATGCGAGTAAATGGTCAAGAAATCAAATTCAACGTACTCAATGCTTTAAGATACCCGGGGGAGATGGAAGACTGTTCAAGGGTTGATATGGAAGAATCTTTGCAATTGCATGAGTTTCAAGAGCAATCAGAAGAGGAAGAAAATTATGATGGAGAAGATGAAACAATAGCACTATCAGAGAATCTGAATAAGGAATTCAACAGAAAGGCAACAAGTGTTATTATTCGACCCCCAATGGAAGATCTTCCCTGCAAAACTGAAGACGAGATGGACAGGACCTGTTTTGATTCAATATGGAGCTGTGGATTTACAATATGGAACAGAAAACACTGTCAAAGTCATTGGTTAAAGGATCAAGCCTTATTGGGGAGAAGACCTAAGGAGGAAAATGTCAATCCCCCTGATCAAATATGAGTAAGACCCAAAAAAAAAAAAAAAAAAAAAAAAAACAGTTGGCGAGAACTTTTTAACAATTTACTTGTGAGTTCAAGTGAAAGGGAAAAAGGAAAGCATGCAATAAGATTTCATTTGCAAAGCAATTACATTATATTAGCAAAAAGTGAAACAAGGACTAAATTAGCCAAGTCCAAAGAAAAGAAAAGAGTGATCTACAACGGGATGCGGCAATTCGCTAAACGCCTCAAAGGACCCGACATCAGGGGAGTTGTTCCTTGCACCCTAAATTTTACTCATTAAATCTATGATAGTTTGGATTGTGATGTTGTTATCATAAACTTGCTTATCTTTATTCCTTGAATGTTGTCATGTTGTTTAATTAACTCCCAAGTTGTTTGAAGTTCTGTGTCAATTAAGTTTGATCTTTTGTTTTTAAAATCGTGTGCCAAAAAAAAAAAAAAAAAAAAATCTTATTAATATGAATCAAGAAGTTGATTGAGTAAATTCTGTCTAAGGCAGAATCCTGTCTAGGCTGAGGTATTTAAGTTGACCGTTTAGGGAACACCTCTACCTGGGGATCTACCTGGGAAATTACTTAATAACTTTGAAATTCAAAAGAAATAATGACTAAAAAAAAAAAAAAAAAATCCTCAATAATGATATTTGGAATAGGCTCGGCTCATTAAACACTCATCAGTTTTTCACCCAACTTTATGACTTCTTTACTTCCCTTAGCACCCCACCACCCATTTACCTTAGCTTGTGTTTCTATAATTCTAGGGTTATTAAGTTTGTTAATATATATGGTCATCTCAACCACCCAAAAGCAAACTAGTCAATGAGGACATTGCCACATCTTAAGTTTGGGGGGATAGACATCTTGCATTACTTTTGTTGACCCCACATTGTTTTATATTCATTTTTTGCAATTCATAAAATGTAAACATGTTGTGAGTTGTTGTATGAAGGCTGCCAAGTTGAAAAAAAAAAAAAAAAAAAAGGGATACTCCTATCTCCATGAATTAACCAAGTAACCAGGGAAAGTCATGACACCCATGATTGCCTCTGCATGAAAGGTTGATTCAGGAAATGAGTAGGTTAAAACGGTTTCAAATAGTGATGTGTGCTCGTAGTCAGCTACCTTCACCACAAAGTGTCGGTGAGTTGGAACGAATGTACAATTGACTAAGGAACTCCCTCCAAAAAAATAAAAATAAAAAAAAAATAGCTTGGCAGTAAAACGAAATAAGTTTGGGGGAGTTTTTATTTTGTTTAGTTAAGTTGTTTCTCAAAAGATGACCTATGTAGGAAGCAAGCAAGATGAAACTAGAAGAATAAATATACAATTCTAGGGAAATATAGGTGAAAAGTGCTAAGGTCAAGACCAAGGTGGGATTAAAGTTGGTTGTGATAAATTTGTGCTATGAGCTTGAGCTGTCTCCTGAGAGGATATTTGTTTTGTCAAAAACTTAGGTTAATTGTTAAAATTCATACTTGAATTGTGATTCCAAATAATCCACTTCAGTGCAATTGATCGAACTGAAACGGCGCCAAAAACTTGATCGAACTGAAACGTGGGGCTTAAAGAAAATATTTGTAAATTAAAACAAAGCTCCAGTTCAGTGCAAGTGCACACTATCGATGCAAGTAATATAAAACTGGAAGTATTCCAGAGTATCGATCCCACAGGGAACGGATACAACAAAATTCAAATGATAGCGAAGACGTTTTCAAATTGCAATTTCGGTAACCAAGGTTATAAAAATAAGTGGGATGATTTTTGTTGTTTTCGAAAAGAAGAAATAAAAATGATAAAAGAGGGATTCAAATATGTTTTTGCTCTATTGAAAGAAATTGCGGCCTAATTGCAATTGCAATCCTTTGACTCAATACTTAAGCTTTGTAAACCGAATTCAACACCTATTCGACCTTCTATGAAGTATCTTTAGGAGGCTAAGCGATTAAACCGATATTTCTATGGCTAATACGAACTTAGTTAATTTTGAAACACAATTCTGTTGGTTTTAAAGGTTTTGCCCTATGTCTAGGGTCAAAACCAAATTCCTATGTCTAGGCTATTTTCCTTTATTGCTTTTATGAAAACCCAATTTTTATGTAACCTTTTTAGTATTAGACTCAAATTGTTGTATACTAATCTAGGTGATCAATCTAAACTAGTAATGAAAATTTCAATCAATAAAAGCAAACAATGCTATAAGATTAAGCAAAGTTGCTCTTACATATTAGGCCTTTATTCATTTCTCTAGGGGATTCAGTAATGTACCAAAAAATGAAAACACACATCCCCCCATCAAAATGACATCAAAATGCATCTGTGTTAGACCACAGTTGACATGCATACTGTGTCCTGTAGTCCGTCATCCGCTCCTGAACAAGACCGGCCGTATCTGCGCCTGTCACCAAGTACTCGAACCATTTAGCACAGAATATCCCGCAGTCCAATGAATCATGCTGTATGTCGCGATTCTTTGCACGATAGATGGGCCACGCGGATGTTCGCATACCTGGCTTGGTGCGAGTGACATCACAAAAGTATAGCAGCGAGGGTAGAGTGTGCGTGAGGGGCTCCAGAAACTTCGCGACGCGCTTCATGTCGATGTACGAGGGGTATGAATCGTACACCAACAACTGTCCCCTGTTAATGTCCATGGCCAACAGGAACCAATGCTCATTCATGTTGACGGGGCAGTACACGAAGTCAACATCCTGCCAAGCAGGTTTGTAGTCCTCATGAACTCCATTCACATATTCGCTATACGTATCCTCTGATCCCCATATCAACGCGGCCTTGAACAACTGTTTTCTTCTAATCCTGTTGTATATGCTCCCTTTGGTTCGCAAATTTAAATGAGCCTGAAAAAACCAACACGTGCAAAAGCCAACGCAAATATAAATGTGAGTTAGTTCGCAAGTTTAATGAGTTCGCAAAAGACAATACATACCAGGATCCCCGTTGGCAATATAGTGAATCGATGTATGCACATATCCGGTCGAGCAGATAGCTTCCTCTTGATAAACATGAACAACGTGTTTATAGTCTGAATGAACGGAGCCATTAGTCATTACATGTGAAAGTAGACATAATTAAATAATAAACCAACTACGGAAGAAAAGGTACTTACATCGCACTCGACCCAATAGCTTGGTGTTAATAATTCTCTAAAGAATTTCTTCCCCATTCCTGTTGCCGTGGTAATGGGGCCAGGTTGAACCTCCGCGTCCGTGCTCTGATCCCCGATCCAATGCATCATTGCGTCGAAGATGCGAGAGTCAACATCGTGCGCCGGATTGTAAACGATCAACGGCTTATGGAGGGTGGTAATCAAACCAGGAAGGGGATATCTACTCTCCGTTCGCGGTCTCGGCGGCTCCTCCTTCAGTTTCTTTGCCTCCTCTGAAGGCGTATACCGTTCCGATGCCTTCCGCTTCCGGTTACCCTTTCGAGGGAGAAGATCATGTTCAGATGCGACCGAGCAAGTTGGGCTCTCGCTGGCAATGGGAATGGTGACATCTACAATGGCCGTGGAGTCGGAGAGGCCAGTGAAGTCGGCGAGACCAGTGGGTTCAGTGTCAACAACCACTATGTCACTAGTGTCGTAGTCGATGGAGGCGATCGACTTAAGGCTCTGTAGGGTGGCCGCGATCACCGAGTCAGGGAGGTCGGAGTCAGGGATGCCGGATATATGTGAGGATGATATGATGAGGTCTGTGAATGTCACAGTGGAAGTGGGAGTGGGGAGAGAGATGGTGATGGGGATAATGGGGAGGGTGGACTCGGTGGTGGAGGTGGTGAAAGGAATGGAGAGGGTGGACTCGGTGGTGGTGATGGGGATAATGGGGAGGGTGGACTCGGTGGTGGTGATGGGGATAATGGGGAGGGTGGACTCGGTGGTGGTGATGGGGATAATGGGGAGGGTGGGCTCGGTGGTAGTGGAAGGAATGTGGAGAATGGACTCGGTGGTGGAGGTGGTGAAAGGAATGGAGAGGGTGGGCTCGGTGGTGGTGATGGGGATAATAGGGAGGGTGGACTCGATGGTGGTGATGGGGATAATGGGGAGGGTGGGCTCGGTGGTAGTGGAAGGAATATGGAGAATGGACTCGGTGGTGGAGGTGGTGAAAGGAATGGAGAGGGTGGGCTCGGTGGTGGTGATGGGGATAATAGGGAGGGTGGACTCGATGGTGGTGATGGGGATAATGGGGAGGGTGGGCTTGGTGGTAGTGGAAGGAATGTGGAGAATGGACTCGGTGGTGGAGGTGGTGAAAGGAATGGAGAGGGTGGACTCGGTGGTGGTGGTGGTGAAAGGAATGGGGAGGGTGGGCTCGGTGGTGGAAGTGGAAGGAATGGAGAGGGTGGACTCGGTGGTGGAGGTGGAAGGAATGGATAGGGTGGACTCGGTGGTGATGGTGGAAGGAATGGGGAGGGACTCGGTGGGCGAGGTGGTAGTAGTGGTGGCCTCCATCGACTGATCGACAAGTACGTTTGGTGACTCAACCCATTCGTGGCCCGCATCCTGTATTAAACAAATAATCAAAGTTAGTCGAGATCATGAGAATAATCCAAATATTGTCTACATGTTGTATCACATACCTTGGACAGTTTGCGAAGTAACATAGATACGGTGATCAAATGGGACTTCACCTCTCCCATCTCCGACTTCAATTCTCCCATTTGCGACTTCAATTCATCCACAGACTGCTCTACTCTATAGACACGAGCATCGATGCTCCGAAGATAACTTAAACTAGATGAACCATCGTGTCTAGGTCGCGAATGGGGAGAGGAGCGATCACTCTCAGTCTCGTCCCTCGTACGAGGATCAGATTGACCATCTATGGTATCCTCCCTAACCTGAGGGTCGGGTTGACGTTCTCCAGTCTGAATTTCACCGGTATCCTCTATGATCTGAGGGTCAACATGCCCCTCTCCGGTCTGACCCTCAAAATTCATCTCAAACTCTCGGTCGTCGTCATGGACCCTCTGCCCGACCTGAGTATCGCGGTACTGTATCTCGGCCTCTGACATGACCAGTACCGACGTGATTACCGTCTTTCACAAACAAGTACATGTTAATATAATACAACTACATAAAACTACGTTGTGTAATACCGAAATGAGTGCATTCTAACCTCAGGGGAGTCGAATACATCTGTTCCAACACCCTATATGAAGCTGAGTGGGAACATGACCATCTCAACAGTCGAGGCACTGCATCATTATTAAGTCGAGTCGCAAAGTGACCCGCTGACGACGAAAGTGTCTCATACGCCCATACCTATAACCAAATAGCCATAGTTAGTTTACAATATGCGACATAAAAATAACAAGCTCATTTTACTTTATTATATAAAGTGAAATACATACCTGAAAAGCAGGAGGGAATCCAGGGAGGTTGTACTTAACAATATAGTTCTTATTCGTCCGGACTTTCAACTTGTAGGTTGCAACCTTGTCTCGCAAGGCTGCCTTAAGTCCACGCAATGTCCTATCCCAAAGTCTGCTCCCCCAGTCCAAACTATTGAAGTACTCCAGTGCTTCAACTTCCCGATATAGGGACCTATCAACCACGGCCTTTGTTTTAGTCTTACCCATCATGGCCATCTCGGTGTAGTAAATCAAGGACACCTTCACTGCATCCTCGTCTGTCTCAAACTGCAATCTCTTATATGCAGCTTCATAATTATCCAGACGGATTTCAGTGCCCATGCCTGCAAAGTACTTGTGTCGTAGGACTTCATTTAATGCCCCTGCCTCGTGTCATCTCTCTGGTGATGGCCACAACCCAGTCACCAAGGTGAATTCGGCCTTCGAAAATTGCACGACTATACCTTTAAGGTCGAACCTCATCGCATCATCCGGACCGTCAACAACCTCCCTCAATAGGATGTGATGGACCAACGGGCTATTGAAAACCAATTCAACATCCACGAATCGCCCAAATATGGTCCTCTTGAACATTTCCAACTGCCCAACGGTCAACTTCTCCTTCACCACTTTATTAGCATAACTTATGTGGGCAAGGCTAGAAGCCTGGCCAGGGAACCAATCCTCCTTGGGGATTCTTAAAATTGCTGCCATCTCGGTACTGCATCAATTGCACAAACAATCAGAAAGACATAACACAGAAGGGAAAAAATACAAACACACAGCATAGTATGGCATCTTGAATCTCAGTTCCCGCTCTCGCTCTCGCAATTTCGCTCTCGAAATTTCACTCTCGCAGTGTCGCACTCGCTCGCGTAGTTTCGCTCGCGCTATCGTAGTGTCGCTATCCCTACGGCTCACGTCCTTCATTTCGTTCCAGGAACCTAAGCTTCCGTCCGCAGAAACCGTACTAGCTCTATAACTATAGTATTCGCGCACTCGTTCACCAAATCTATCGATTTCGACTCATAACCCTAACTACTCGCTCTAGTTCTATCGCTCTCGTCCATGCATTCTCGCTCTAGTTCTATTGCTCTCGTCCCTGTACGCTCGCTCTAGTTCTATTTCTCTCGTCCCTGTACGCTCGCTCTAGCTCTGCAACTTCCTCCACCAAATCCACAAACAATCGCTAACATGCACAGAACTAAAACAACCATAACCTCGCCCTATATCGCAAACATCAACAAAATAAGAAAAACCACGAACGAAACAATAAACGAGGGAACTTGTCGGTTTAGGCTTACTGTTTCAGAGAAACGACGAGTCACTGGTGAAGATGGACGCCGGTGACAAAACAATATGGCGGTCAGGTGCCTCTATCGACGGAGAGAGAGTGAGTTTCGAATGTAAAGTAAAAGAAGTGAGAGAAATAATGTTCGTTTCTTTTTTTAAATGATGTCTCCGACCAATGAACCGAGAGCGTGATAGAACGGTGGAGAACGAGAGCGAGAGTGACGAGAACGATGATTAGCGAGTGTAAACTACGAGAGCGAGTGTAAACTACGAGAGCGAGAACGATGATTAGCGATAAAAAAAAGTATAATATCGCTCTCGGTCTCGTCTTGTGCTCGCTCTCGTAGTGGGCTCCCGTTCTCGCAGTTCGTACTTGGGATCTCGTTCTCGCGCGCGCCGTTTCACGGTAATCGTGCATCCTCGTGATTCGAGCTTGGGTAGACGGAATTGTGACATGCAGTCATGTCAATCCATTCCTATTAATTAATTAATTAATAGACCAACCCAATTTAATGAAATACGAGCGAACCAAAACGATTGTCATTTACGATAGCGAGCGCGAGAACGTGCACGAGCGTAATATCTATCCCCGCTCTCGCTCTCGTAATTGGGCTCTCGTTCTCTTTCTCGTTCTCGTTCTCGTATTTTCACGGTTATCTTGCATGCTCGTTATTCGTGATTGGGGAGACGGAAGGGTGACTTGCAGTGGTGTCAATCCATTAATGGTGACCGTTGGCATTTCATTACGTTTTACCTATTAATAAACCAACCCCTAAAATGGTTTATTCACTAAACACAGTCAATACAATGGACTACTCATCCGATGACGGTTTTCTAGAATACCCATCTGCACCGTTGTCGGAGGAGTCAGACCCGCCAACCCCGCCAACGCCAGCCACGACAACCATGTCCTCCACCGAAGCGGAGGAAGAGCACGATTTGGAGGACTTCATGGCTGATTGGCTGAATGAAGAACAGCCTTGCCAGAAGACACCACCACCTACTTCCCATCCGCCCGCACCACAACCGGCCCCTTCGGCATGTTCTGTGAACTTGCATAAGGATGGTGGCGAACGGAGAAAGAAGAAAAAGAAATCCCCTTCTGCTGATGAAGGGTCCAGCCGCCCGCTCCCTAGGCAAAAAAGGAGGAGAGTTGATGACAAAAGGCTGCCACTGGTGATAATATCATCATCCGACTCCGAGTAGGTTCGGGAATGGCGTTTTTTTTTTTTTTTGAATTTCTTTGTATGAACTCCCAAACAGACAATGAAATTTTATATTTTGCAACTTTATTGTCGTCGTGCATGGATTCACATTAAACTAACAACAGAAACAAACCTGGGAGGAATAATTAAAGAAAAATGTTGTTAAAAGCGGGAAGGATAACGAGTCAACGTGAGAGCGAGAACGAGTACAACGTTCGAGCCACGACAAATAAAGTTCAATGCGAGAGCGAGCAGAACATTGGTAGAGTGACGAGTGAGAACGAGTACTGCGAGAAATGTCAACGTGAGAGCGAGAACGAGTACTACGAGAACGAGTACAACGTTCAACGTGAGAGCAAGAACGAGTACTACGAGAACGAGTACTACGAGAACGAGTACAACGTTTAGCGAGAGCGAGAACGAGTAGGGTAACGCGGGAACGAGTGACGTAACCGAACGAGAACGAGTACAGCGTTCTATACTCGGCAAATAATGTTCGAGTGCGAGAGCGATCCGAACGAGGACGAGAGCGAGAATGAGTAGTGCGAGAACGAGTCAGCATGTGCGAGAAAATATGTGGCCCCCGTGAGAGCGAGAACGAGTACAACGTATAGCGAGAACGAGCCACCGGGGGCGAGAGTATTATTTCAATGAAAAAGTTGCTGACGTGGCAAACGAGACCGAGAACGAGAATATTCAGCGATAGCGAAACTCTATCCGAGAGCGTGAACAGCGAGCCGGTCCTAAACTGCCCTTCTGGGTAATTTTGCGCGCGTTGCCACGTCAGAATGGGTCATTTTTCATTGAAATGGGATGACAGGTCAGATGGCATTAAACCATTGAAAATGGGGTCATCCGTACAAAAACCCCAAAGAAAAGTATATATAGTCTACACTTTGACAAAATATTAAGGATTTGTTAAAAATACAATAAAAGTTTGAAGTTTCCCTAATCTTCTCACACTTATGTTTACCTAAGATTGAAGTTTCCTTAAATTTTGGTTAAATTACAAGTGGATCAATCTCTCAACTTTCAAGTTTTTGTGTCTAAGATTCTGAACGTTTAATTTTGTGCTTAATTAGTGTCTGAATTTAAAAAGTGTCTAATAAGCCTCCAAACTTTTGACTTTGTGTTTAATAAGCCCCAAAGCTTTTAATGTTGTGTCTGATAGGTCATTAATCTATTTGACATTTTTTAAAATTCACAAACCTGTTAGACACAAAATTAAAAATTTAATGTTCTATTAGATACAAAATTCAAAATTCAATTTTATGTCTAATTAGATTCGTTAATTTTGAAAAATATTAAATATGTTAGGGACCTATGATACACAAAATTGAAAGTTTAGGGATGTTAGACAATTTTAAAATTTAGGATATTGTAGAGATGTTAGACATTTTTAAAGTTTAGTGACCTATTAAACACAAAGTTAAAAGATTATAAATATAAACATATTAAACACAAATATAAAAATTTGTAAAAGTCTAGGGATGTTAGACTTTTTTAAAGTTTAGGAACCTATTATACACAAAAATTGAAATATTAGAGACATTAGATATTTTTTTAGAAAATTAGAAACCTATTAAATATAAATATAAAGGTTCAAGGACTAAACGTGTAATTTAATGTCAAAATTCTTTAGTGGAGCGAGGATTAATTTATAGTAATTTAATTCTGGACCGTTTTATTAATGGGAATGCCAGTGAGTATGACAGAACTTTTTCTTCTTGATTTTGGAAGTGTTTCATCTCAGGTTATTATTAGTACAAAACAGTGAGTATGACAGTTATCCTTACAAAACCAAAGATGTTTGGATAATTTACAAAATTAACATCAACAGGTGAAATATTTGGACTGAAAGATAGACAAACAATCATTTTTTAAAAAATTTATCATAACTCTTTAATTGATATTTAATACTGTCATCAAATTAATGTAATTTTTTAAAATTTTGATAAATCAATATAGTTGAAAATTATTTTTAAACTTACTTGTTTTTTTTTTTTTTTATATATTTTTAAAATTTCAAACTTTGACATCTAATTTATACTTGATTTATTTCATTATTTTATTAAATTTTAAATAATATATATACTATAAATTTAAAATGAATTATATTAATTTAAAAATCTCAATCAAAATTTTAAAATGAAAAAAATAGTTTTTAAAATCTGTGTATTTCAAAAAAGATTTAAAACAAATAAGAATATGTGATATAATGTATTTTTAAAATTTCAAAGCTAGAAAATTATGTTAAAATATAGGGAAAAAAATCAATTTATACCTATAAACTTATCGTGTTGTATCAATTTTCATCCTAAATTTTTAATTTTATCAAATTGGACTCTAAATTTAGATAAGTGTTGCAATTGATACATATGTTCAATTTCCACCAATATAATTTATCTACTAATTTCAACAAAAACTAAAAATCTTGTAAACTCACAAATTTCAGTAAAATTAAGCATTGCACAAAATTAAGTTTGATCAAGGTTAAATTACAAGTTTAGTCCTAAAATTGATTTGTGTATATTTGGTTCCTAAATTTTCAAAAATGTCTAAATAGGTCTTTGAACTTTCAATTTTGTGTTTGATAGATCCTTAACAAGTATGAAAATTTTAAAAATTAATTGATCTATTAGATATAAATTTGAATTTTATGTTTAATGAAATCCTAAAATTTCAAATTTGTGTCTAATATAGACTTATAAATTTTAAAAAATTTGAAAGTTTATAGACTAAATTTGTAATTTTGAAAGTTCAAGGACTAAATGAACACAAACTTCAAAGTTTCGGACTAAATTTGTAATCTAACTTTTGATTAATGTACAAATTAATCATTGAATAACTTTGCCAAAACTTACAAATTTCAACAAAAAATTTAGCTCTAATGTCATTTTTTTTTTTAAATTCTATCAATTTTGTATTATACATAATTTTTTTTTTAAATTCATAGAACGCAAATGAAAATATTTTTTTTAATGAATTCTTGAACAAAATTTTATTATAAGGTAAAAATTGTTAACACGCCTTTTTGAATCATAACCTATAGATTCTTTGCAAACAACACTTGCTTTAAACACTTTATAAGTCTACTATTTCAGTTTATCCCTCTTATCATTTTTTATTAACCACTAAAAAATAAACCTAAGACCACTTAATAAGTTATAATCCATAAGGGAATTCTAGTGACGATATTGTTAAACTGTTTAAAATAAACCGCATAAAAAACAATCTATTACTGCCAAAGAAAGCATAGCTCAACTGAAATATTGAATGTGTTAACGACCACGAGGTCTGTGGTTCGAATCCCCCCAACTCCTATTGTACTAAAAAAAAAACTCCATTACTGTGTACCAAATATTTTTCTTAACTGATATATGTAGAGACAAGAGAATAATTAAAGATCAAATTCTCCAAAGATAACCACAACTTCGATCCATCTCATCTTCTAGCTACTGATCATCAGTACAGTACAGTACTCATCACTCACTCTTGAGATGAAGATGAACCAATGCAACTTACCAATATTTTAATAACTTATTGGCAGGCACTACAATCCAATATGCCATTTATTTTGTTTGATTCCCACGTGAAAGTAGCCATGTTTTCGAGCCAAATACCTTATGATATAGTGAACCCTTTTGCATGCAAATCACCACGTTGCCCATGAGGTGTCTAACAAAAGCCTCGCCCCATCGCCGCGTCTCCCCTCAGCCCACCATTTCACTCGTCACTCTCTCCAATTGTCTTCTTGCTTCACAACTTTGTCTCTGTTGCGTTTTTTCACCACATCTTATCCGCCATGCACATGCCACCTCCATCTCTGCCACATTGGACACTCGGCGATCAACATGCATGTTATCTTAACCTCACTCCAAGCTCGAGCTCTGAGTGCTATAAGTAGGCAATGTGGAAGTGGCTGTGAAGAGCAATCTCGGGTTTCAAACATTATGGCGTCGTCTAAAGTTAAGCTTCGTTTGTGTCTTTTGGCGTTTACTCTTTTTCTTGCTTGTGTGTCTGTTGGTTTGGGTGCTGAGAGTGAGAGCCTTGGCAGCGAGGCTGGGGATGACAATGGATGTGTGAACCGGTGTGAGGGGCTGAGGGGTAAGAATCCGGGTGAGTTTGCTACTTGTGTGAAGGGTTGTGGGGTGAATCAAAGGGTGAGTCCTCGGACGGAGTATGAGGTATGCAGACTCAGGTGCCAAATGACAGGGCGTGGGGAGGAGCAACAGAGGTGTCAGCAGCTCTGCGAGGAGCGGCTGAGGGAGCGAGAGCAGCATGAGGGAAGGGAGGATGATGATGATCATGAAGATCAACGGAGAGATCCTGAGCGCGAACGAGAAGAGAGACGCAGGGAGGAACAACAGAGAGAGCAAGAACGACGCCGTAGAGAGCAAGAACGAAGAGAGCGCGAACGTAGAGGCGAGAGGGATGATGAAGATGAAAACCAAAGAGACCCGGATTGGCGTAGGGAGCAGGAGCGTCGAGAGCAAGAACGATGTCGTAGAGAACAAGAACAAAGAGAGCGCGAACGTAGAGGCGAGAGGGATGACGAAAATGCTGAAAACCAAAGAGACCCAGATTGGCGTAGGGAGCAGGAGCGTCGAGAGCAAGAACGATGTCGTAGAGAGCAAGAACAAAGAGAGCGCGAACGTAGAGGCAAGAGGGATGACGAAGATGCTGAAAACCAAAGAGACCCGGATTGGCGTAGGGAGCAGGAGCGTCGAGAGCAAGAACGACGTCGTAGAGAGCAAGAACAAAGAGAGCGCGAACGTAGAGGCGAGAGGGATGACGAAGATGCTGAAAACCAAAGAGACCCGGATTGGCGTAGGGAGCAGGAGCGTCGAGAGCAAGAACGACGTTGTAGAGAGCAAGAACAAAGAGAGCGCGAACGTAGAGGCGAGAGGGATGACGAAGATGATGAAAACCAAAGAGACCCAGATTGGCGTAGAGAGCAGGAGCGTCGAGAGCAAGAACGACGTCGTAGAGAGCAAGAACAAAGAGAACGCAAACATAGAGGCAAGAGGGAAGACGAAGATGAAGAAAACCAAAGAGATCCAGATTGGCGAAGGGAGCAGGAACGACGCCGTAGAGAGCAAGAACGGAGAGAACGTGAATGGGAAAGAGAACATGGGAGAAGGGGAGATCGTGACGAGAACCAAAGGGGACGTCGAGGACGAGAAGAGCAAAGAAGCAGAGAAGAAGAACGAGAACGTGAAGAACGACAAAGAGAACGACGACATGGTGGAAGAGGTCGTGCAAATCAAGTAGAAATCCGACGAACAGAGCAAGAACAAAGCCACAATCCCTACTACTTTCAAGAGCATCGGTTTCAATCGAGGTTCAGATCTGACGGGGGCCATTGGAAGGTGTTAGAGAGGTTTTCAGAGCTTTTAAGAGGGATTAAAAACCAAAGATTAGCAATTCTTGAGGCCCGCCCTCAAACCTTCATCATCCCCCACCACTTGGATGCAGAATCTGTTCTCTTGGTTGTAAGAGGTAAGATTTTTCCTCTACTATTGGTTTTATATAAATGGAGTTGACTTAATTTCAACGTTTTGTATTAAGGTTTCTTCATTTTTTCTTTCAGGGAGAGCGACGATCACTACAGTTGTCCAAGAAACGAGGGAGACTAGAAAAGAGTCTTATAATATTGAATGTGGAGATGTTATGACAGTTCCCGCGGGGACAACTTTTTACTTGGCAAACCATGAAAATGAAGATCTTCAAATTGTAAAATTGATTCAGCCTGTCAACAATCCTGGCGAATTTAAGGTTTGAGGACTCATCTTCTAAGAGTTGAATGATGTATTATTGGCTTTTTACTCAAAGCTCCATGCTTTTGTTGTAGGATTACCTATCTGCCGGAGGTGAAGCTCAAGCATATTATAGCGTTTTCAGCAATGATGTCCTCGAAGCTGCTCTAAACGTCAGTCTCTTTTTCTCTCTCTTTAAATGGAGACTGTAGATTCTTAAAATTGATATAATTGTTTAAATTAAATTATAGATCCCAGGTGATAGGTTAGAGAGGATATTCAAGCAGAAAGGTGAGAGAAGAGGAAAAATCGTAAAGGCTTCACAAGAGCAACTAAGATCATTGAGCCAACGTGCCACTTCCGTCAGAAAAGGTAGCCACGGAACCAGAGCTCCGATCAAGCTCGAAAGCCAGACTCCTGTATACAGCAACCAATATGGTCAGATGTTTGAGGCTTGTCCTGATGAGTTCCCCCAACTTCGGAGAACCGATGTTGCCACTGCTGTCATTGATATCAAACAAGTATTGAAAAAAAGGCTTCAAACTCACAACTGTTCAAAACCCAATTCATATAATTCTCGTATTTAACTCAATAACCTTTCCGCCATTTTCAGGGCGGAATGATGGTGCCCCACTTCAACTCGAGAGCGACGTGGGTGGTGTTCATTTCAAAAGGAGATGGATCCTTCGAGATGGCCTGCCCTCACGTACACGGAAGCAGAGAGGAAGGGCGACATTGGAGAAGGGAAGAAGAAGAAAGAAGCGGTCGAATCGAAAGAGTCGCCGGTCGACTATCAGAGGGTGGCGTACTAGTAATTCCATCAGGTCATCCAATTGCCATCATGGCTTCCCCTAATGAGAATCTCCGCTTGGTCGGTTTTGGAATCAACGCCGAAAACAACCAAAGAAACTTCCTCGCTGGTAAGTTCTCCAAAATCCAATTTCTCCCTAATTTGTTAACCCCAACCCTAAATCATCATCAAATTTCACACAGGGAGAGAGAACATAATGAACGAAGTAGACAGAGAAGCAAAGGAACTGGCCTTCAACATAGAAGGAAAGCAAGCAGAAGAGATTTTCAAAAGCCAGAGAGAATCATTCTTCACAGAAGGGCCGAAAGGGGGTCATCGAAGGTCGACAGAGAGAAGCCAATTGTTGTCGATTCTGAAACTAACTGGTTACTTCTGAAAGGCAACGAAGGATGAAGAAGACAAGGAAAGTTATGAATATAAATAAGAGAATGGCGTTTATGAATGAATATTATATAAATAATGAAAATTCTGTGGAGAGAGAGAGGCGCTATGAACTTTTATGATATTTTGAGGGTTTTTTTTTTAAATGGGAGTTTTAGCTCTTAAGAAGGAGAGCTTTTTGTAGCAATCAGAGGGCATCTACTTTCTTACTACTTTCCGTGGAAAAATCTATAAATAAATAAATAAATAATGTGTTTTTGCTTAATTTTCTGGTACAAAAATTTATAAATTTCTTAATAATATAATGGGGAGTGTGCGATTCGATTTTGATTGGAAAAATCTATAAATAAATAAATAAATAATGTGTTTTTGCTTAATTTTCTGGTACAAAAATTTCTTAATAATATAATTGGGAGTGTGCACGATTTGATTTGGTTCGATTCGGTTCAATTTTGATTAGAACTTTCGACTAAATCGAACACCTCAGTTCTAAACATAACACCATAAATAAGAATCAACATGATTAGTTATATAAATGGAAAAAGGAAAATAAAATATGGAATGGAATTAATAAAAGAATTATAATTATTTTTTTGAACAAATAAAAGAACTATAATTTAGCCATAGAGATTAGTGTAAAATAAAAATTATTTCCCAAGTTTTTAACTCTTCAGTCTTGTATTAAAAATAAAAAGAAGATTAAAAATCTTTTCATCTCTTATAAAGTAATTATTTTGTACTCAAATCAGAGTTTTCTTGAACAATAAGAAAAAGTATCGATTTTAAATGATGATAAGTTTTCTTTCTTTTAGGAAAGAATATGTCTTTGAAAATTTAGCCATAATATATTTAATATATCATTTAGGCACATTTACATAAAGTATTGTATCATTGATCACATTTGTTAAAAAAGTAACATTGGTTCGGGTTTGAGATGAAAAAAATTAGCTAAATGCATTTTTTCTGAATAGAGAAATGTTTTTTATTTATCCAAATCATGTGAATATAAATGCTAGTAAAAAAAACATGGGAATACTAATCATTTTTAAATTACTTACAAGTTACAAAGAAAATAAATAATAATAATAAAATAAGGGACGAAATTAAAATTTGAGGAAAAAAATCAATTTTGACGCCTTCAAACTTTCAATTTCATCAAATTACATCTCAAACTTAGACATCAAACTTAGATAAGTGTTGCAATCTTAACCTCAAATTGCGTTGCAATTTTAACCCTCTAATAAGTTTTCGCTCCAAATATAGTTAAAATAAATTTTTTTTTATGCTTTGAATGAATTATAAAATATATGTACGATATGATTTTCAGACTTTTATACCTTTTTTTTATCCGCTTAACAACAAATTTAGGCTATTTAATATCTAATTTTGATGAACCCATATTTTTATCATCAAATATGATAAGGCTTTTGTTTCCTTTTAAATTACGTTTTGTATTAAGGACTAAACCTAAGCATACCGGATCGAATTGAAACGTGGGTCTTTAAGAAAAGATTTTTAATTTACAAATAAAACTTCAGTCCAGTGCAAGTGCACACTGTCAATACAAGTAATATAAAACTGGAAGTATTCTAGAGTATCGATCCCACAGGGAACGGATACAACAAATTCAAAAGAATAAGCAAAGATGTTTTCAAATTGCAATTGTGGGTAACCAGTGTAAAACAATAAGTGGGATGGTTTTTTTTTTTTTTTTTTTTTTTTTTGAAAAGAAGAAATAAAAATGATAAAAGAAGAATTCAAACGTATTTTCTCCCCATTGAAAGAAATTGCAGCCCAATTGCAATTGCAATTGCAATCCTTTGACTCAACACTTAAGCTTTGTAAATCGAATTCAACACCTATTCGACCATCTATGAAATATCTTTAGGAGACTAAGTGATTAAACCGATATTTCTATAGCTAATACGAACTTAGTTAATTTTGAAACACAATTCTTTTGGTTTTAAAGGTGTTCCCCTATGTTTAGGGTCAAAAACAAATTCCTATGTCTAGGCTATTTTCCTTTATTGCTTTTATGAAAATCCAATTTTTATCTAACATTTTTGGAATTAGACTCAAATTGTTGTATACTAATCTAGATGATCAATCTAAACTAGTAATGAAAATTTTAATCAATAAAAGCAAACAATGCTATAAGATTAAGCAAGGTTGCTCTTACATATTAAGCCTTTATTCATTTCTCTAGGGCATTCACATACTTGAATCTCAAAGATAGGCTTAGCTCATAATTAAAGAAAAGAAAAGGAAGATTTAGATGAGAGAAATTAATAGCTAAAGGAAAAGTAAAGTGTTGTAAAGAAACCCAACTAAAAAAAAAGAATTTAGATAAAACTAAAATAAATCTTATTGAATTAACTTGCAAGACTAACTAGCCAAAAGAATTAATAATGCAACTTGAGTTCAAAAGCTAGAATAAAAAAAAAGACTGAATAGTAACTTAAAGTTAAAATTGCAACCATTAAAACTAAACAAAACGGAAGAAAAAAAAACTAAAATCGATGCTAACAAAGTACTTGAAATAAAGTGCAATAAAGCACCATTCTCGCCCATTTCATCAATCGAACTCGATCCCACTTCTTTCAAAGAGAATCAGATCTTACAATTTGAGATTTTCATCTAGATTGGACTGATTATCGGGGCTTGAAGGTGATGAAAAAAAGAAGAAAAACAGCAGAAAAAGAAAAGAAACAGCAACTTCATTGGTCTTTTGTGTGAGAAAAACTAATCCCCTTTTTGATTCATTCTTCCCTCTTTTATAGGTGTCGGGGGCTAGGGTTTCCATCATTGCTCTCCTACAACCTTGGGTCCACTCTTAGGTTTGAATTTGGGTTAAAAAAATCTTCTAAATCGTGCAAAATCCCCTCAAATCTCGTTGATTCTGTGATTCCTGCAATATCCAAAATTTTCCAGAAAATGCAATTGCATTTCCATTATGGAATGCAATTGCATTTTTGCGTTTGTTCACCATCTTTATTTTTTTGAAGAAATGCAATTGCATTTCAAAAATGTAATGCAATTACAATTTCGTACTTGCTCCAAATTTACACAAAAATAACAAATTAGTTTAATTTCCATCATCTTTTCAACTTCTTTCCTCTTTTTCAATACTCCAACAAACTTTTATGAATTTATTTCATAAACACTATTTTTAGCTTGCTCGTCATACAACAAAACATATAAAATTGACAAGAACAATATAGTTTAGGATTAAATAATCTTCATAAATGAGAATTATCAGTATCTCAACTATTTTTTTTTTTAAAAAATGGAATTTGATTGATTTAAGAAGATGTAATTTCACATGGGCTACAAGTCAAATGGTTGTCATGCACTGCAAGATGCAAAAGCTTTTTATCAGGAGGCTTCTTTTGCTAAGCGATGAACATAAGTATTCCAAATCAAAGGTCTACTTGCCATGTCATTTGGACTTGTAATTTCTCAACTAAATGTTGGGCTTTCTTTTTACCGGACTTATGTGAGTTGTTTCATTTTTGTAGAGATGCATGGATTGCTAAAGACTATTGAAGTTGGATGGTTGAGAAGTTAAATGAGGAAGAGCTTTCAAAAGCCATAACCATCATTTGGTGTTTATGGACCTTCAGAAACACATTCAGTCAGTTTACCAGCAGCTCCAAAGTTCCCAACAACACATATGCAAGCTTCTTAATTAATTCAATCGAGAAGTACATGCTGGAAGTACTTGAGTTGAAAAACATGAACAGTTCGTTGGCAAGATCCAAGAGCTGTGTGAGTCAGAATTCGTGGCTTCCCCCTCCTCCGAGGCACTAGAAGCTCAACTCCAATGCCTCTGTGAGTCGAAAAAAGAGGTGGTTTGGGGTGGATTGTTCGTGATTCACAAGGATCTCCTATCTGTGCTGGCTTTAAATCGTGGGATAGGAATTGACCCATCACGACGCTGGAAGCTTATGCGATTCTCGCTGGTTTGAAGTCCCTTATGCGGCTAACTTCCACCCCCTTGTCCCCTATTCTTGTTGAATCATACTCTTTTGAAGTTGTAAAGGCCCTCCTCAACCCCAGCTGGACCTATCGAAAACAAAGAATGTTTTGGATGAAATTGATCTCGTAGCTTTGGGTGTTGTTTCATTCGATTACTGCCACAGAAGTTGCAACAAAGTAGCTCATTTTCTAGCGAAGGCAGTAGTTTTGGAGCTTGAAAGTCAGCTATTTTCCTTCAATTCAGAGGAAGTTTCTGGGTTTTGGTCTTCGAATTACCCTATTTGGGTTTGGTCCTGTACTAATGAGGATGGTTGTAATGCCTCGGGTTAATTACTTGCAGCGATTTTAAAAAAAAAATGGTTGCATGTCTGCAAGATGCAAAAGGATCCATTTATCAGGTGGCTTCTTTTGCCAAGCGATGAACATAAGTATTCCAAATTAAAGGTTAAGGTATATATCTTCCACCAAAAGTTTAAGCTTCGTTTGATAACTATTTAGTTTTAGTTTGATAACTATTTAGTTTTTAGTTTTTGAAGATTGTGTTTGTTTTCTCTATCATTCTTCTACAATGGATTCCATCTCCCTTAACAAAACATTTGAATTCTTAACTAAATTCCAAAAACAAAAACAAGTTTTTGAAAAACCATTTTTTCTAGTTTTTAAATTTTGGTTTGGTTTTTGAAAACATATGTAAAAAGTAACTAACAAATTAAAGAAACCAATAAGTGGAAGTAGCATCTATAGACTTAATTTTCAAAAATAAAAAATCTGGTTATCAAACGGAGCTTTAAAGTTTCAAATCTTTACCTCCACATGTTGCTAAGTTAAAGAAAAAAAAAAGTTGATATTCAACATTTTGATAAGCTTTTGAATTAAAGGAAAGAAAATAAAAAAATGTCTCAACTTCTTATTAATTTAGAGGAGTTAGAAAATTCCCCACTTAGGCCCCGTTTGATAACTATTTGGTTTTTGGTTTTTGGTTTTTGGTTTTTGGTTTTTGAAAATTAAGCCTATAAATACTACTTCCACCTATGGTTTTTCATGTTTTCTTATCTACTTTTTAGATGTGTTTTCAAAAACCAAGCTAAGTTTTGAAAACTAAAAAAAGTAGTTTTCAAAAACTTATTTTTGTTTTTTGAATTTGGCTAAGAATTCAAGTGTTTTCTTAAGAAAGATGGAAACCATTGTAGAGAAGATGAAAGCTATTATAGAGAAATGATGAGAAAACAAGCACAATTTTCAAAAACTAAAAATCAAAAACTAAATGGTTATCAAATTGGGCCTTGGTAATCTAATTTCTTTTCAAAATTTATACTAACTTTATTAAAGTTTATTTCAACCCAATTTTAGTCATTCTGAACGGTGATGGTATAATTGAAAAATGAAATAATATAAGAAACTAAGTTAAAATTTCTTAAGAAATAAGGATCCAATTGGAAAAAACATCTCAATATTAGAGAGTAAAACATATATTTAACAAAACAAATGTAAAAAAAATGGGGGAAAATTAGGAAAAAAAAAAGTAAAATAAAAATGCCCCTTGGAGAGAACTTGTTCTTCAAGTCGTTGTTGTAAGCATAATTGCAGAAGGGGGAACTCCCAAATTTCACAGAAGCCTTCGAAAAGCAGATCGGCTTCAAGAAGAAAGAAGAGATGGAGAGCGTATTCGGACTTGTAGGCAACGGATTCGTCATAGTGGCGGCGGATACATCGGCGGTGCACAGTATTTTGGTCCATAAATCCAACGAGGACAAGATCATGGTCCTCGATTCCCACAAGCTCGTCGCAGCTAGCGGCGAACCTGGCGACAGGTTTAAGAGTTTTAATGATGCAATTCTTGTTTCTTCTCTAATCGTTTGGATTTTGTTAATTATGTTCTTCCATGTCTGATTGAATAGGGTTCAGTTCACAGAGTATATACAGAAGAATGTGGCTTTGTATCAGTTTCGCAATGGGATCCCTTTGACCACTGCTGCAGCTGCTAACTTCACTCGTGGTGAACTCGCAACCGCCTTGCGGAAGGTATCATTTCTTCTTACTGTAACTTTGATACAAATTTCAACCTTCGTTTTTGGGAATTCTGGATCCTGGGTTTTAAATTTATACCGGAGTTGTTTTGAGTGGTTCTAATAATTTGGTCATGATGGAAAATATGAATGGTTCTATCTTCAATCTAACTTCTACTACTTTGTGGAGCTTAAAACTGTTCAAATGTCTATACAGAGCGAGTGAATATTGTCTTGATTTTTAGGAAAACCCTTGATTTCTGTTATCTTTAAGAATGCCGCACAGTGACAGAAATTTTTAGGAAAACTCTGTCATCTTTAAGAATGCTTCACAGTGGCAAGAAATTAGTCAGATCAACCTCTCCAGATGTTGCATTCTAAAAAAACTTTGTTACTTGTTTTTTTTTTTCTTGTATCAAGCTGATGGCATGACAAAGTTCGTGTGTTTCTTTTATATCCTGTTTCAGCCTTGCAATTGTCATCTGATTGGTTCATTCCTTATCATTAGGCAAGGCATTCGTTAAATCAGTGAATTAACAATTAACTTACGTTTTATAGCTTACCTCTTCTCTAGGAATTTCTTGTGGATTCTCGTCTCGGTTTCTTTGTGATTCCATTTATTTTACGAAATGATGCTGGAGATTGGCACAAATGAAATCTGATATATTGATACGTTGATAAGTTTGATGAGATTGTTCTGAAATTGTATGGCGTATGATACGATGTAATGACTGCATTGCATACAGGTGGCTCTCATAAAAATTGATTCTTGTTTTACTATCATACCTTCTATTAGTTTTTTTTTTTTTTTTTTTGGTAAGAAACCGAGCTTTCATTGAGAAAAAATGAAAGAATACAAGGACATCCAAAAAACAAGCCCCAAAGACAAGAGTCCACCCCTAACTACAAAAAGGACTCCAATTCAAAAGAATTAGACCAAGACTATAATTACAAAAAGGCCTAGTACCGCCGCCCATAAAGAAGTATTAAACCTTGCCAACTTACAAACATCCTCACCCGCCTTCTCAATCCTCCTAAAAATCCTATTGTTCCTCTCAATCTAAATCCCCCACAAAATAGCAAAGAAACAAGCATGCCACCACACTTTGCCTCTCCCTTTAAAGGGAGGATTAAGCAGCACCTCCTCCAGCATGGACTGACCAACTCTATTACGGGCCCCACAAACACCAAACGAACTCAACCAGCGACCCCAAAGATAGTTTGCAAACTGGCAGTCCCACAACAAATGATTAAGATCCTCCTCATGCCTCCTGCAAAGAATGACCAACTCTATGACTATGAGTAGTTTTATTAGAAAACTCTTCCTTCATTGTGTGGTTCATCGTGTGGCTTCAGCATGCTCAAGCATGGTCTCTTTTTTTAGTCTCTTACTGAGGTGTGTGCTTGTCAAATAACCAACCATCACGTTTCATCACTATAACAAAGTTCTTAGCCACTCGGGCACAGATCACCATTTAAGGCTAAGCTAGGCTAGAGTTATGCAGTTGTGATGTACTCTAGTGTAAATGAGCACATGGTGAAGAAGTTTTACCAAGTAATTTGGTTTCTGTTGCTAAGAGCAGAATAATAAGCGATCCACTTATAGTTCTGCATTTGTCTGTATCTGCGAGTGAGCTGTAAGTTTAGGAGTCTCAGAAACTCCTGGCTTAATCACTGCCATGGGAAATTAACTTGTTGGATGGGTTGTAATTTGGAAAGACGAGCCTGATTTCAATTGTGAACTTTTGATTTTCAGAATCCATATTCCGTGAACATTCTTCTGGCGGGATATGACAAGGAGACCGGCCCATCCCTCTATTACATTGACTATATCGCCACCCTTCACAAGGTTGACAAGGGAGCTTTTGGTTATGGGTCTTACTTTTCACTCGCCATGATGGACAGACACTACCATAGTGGCATGACAGAAGAAGAAGCCATTGATTTGGTTGATAAATGCATACTGGAGATTAGGACCAGGCTTGTTGTAGCCCCACCGAACTTCGTTATCAAGATTGTAGACAAGAATGGAGCTAGGGAGGTTGCTTGGCGCGAATCCATCAAGGACGGAGCTAGCGTTCCTTCAGCTTAAGATTTAAATGTTATCAGCAGAGGTTTGTTTTTCTTTCTGTCTTCTTAACTTTGTATGGGCAGCGAGCAGAGGGTGTATTTTACCCTCTTCTGGCCCTAGTTTCAGACATTTTGATAGAGTAATGTTGTGGTCAACGTCTCTTGTTCCTGAATACATGAACACAATATGAACTTCTATAGAATGATTTATCATCTGCTGTGCTGAAGTTGGCCTCGCAAGGAATTGTTAGTGGTTTTTGCTTTGTTATGTAAAATCTGAAAAGTGCGAGATTTAAGAAAGCCAGATCTTTAATCCAGCTTCAGTGTCCAAAGAATCTGTTTTTCTCATTGCTTGAATTCTTAAAGAGCAAGTACAAATAGATTTCTCTGTTTTGTCTTTTCTAGCTTTTCATAGAAGGTCAAATTACCATTCTAGTTTCCACTTTTAATATTTTGGTTCCTATAATTTTTAGCTCATGCTTTTAACTATTATGTTAATTTGGTCCCTAATTCTGATTTCCATCTTTTAATTGAAGTTCACTAAGGTGTCTCGATGGGTAAAAAAGATCAATTGTGATATGTTATTTGAGGATGGGATAAATAAACTATATAATATGACAGGTTTTTTCTTGATGGCTTGGAAAGTTAGCAGTTCACATTTTAAGGTATTATTTCTAGTTAAAAAGCAAAAAAAAAAAAAAAAAAAGTGCTTTGAACTATTATTTTTTACTGCAATGTATAGTGCTTGAGGTTTAACTATTATCAAATAGACTCTAAATTATCTGCTAACATGAGCATGGTTCAACTGACGTAAAGTATGTAACTTCAACCAAAAGGTTATATGTTCGAATTTTTTTACTTCATATGTTGTTTAAAAAACAAACAAACAAACTCTAAATTATCTTAATTTATGGAGAAAAAATATCATAAAATGGACTAAAATATTGTTTTTCATGATTATAATATTCAAATAATTGCTTCTACATATTCAACAGTTAACTAAAAAAGTAACAGATAAATTCTCTGTATGTCTGCTTTTTACGTATACAAACAATCACTCTTCTCAATCAACTCAAAGCCCAAAAACCTCATCAAACAACTATTCCACTCAAAAGAATAACTCTCCACGATTTACAAATAAATCAACAGATTTTTTTTGAACCAAGAAATCAACAGATTTTGAATAAAAGCACTCTAGTATAGCTTCAAAACCACACAGCTCAATGCCAACGCTAGAAGATACATCGATAAGCTGGAAGAGGGTATGGTGGCAGATGATGGAGTCAGCTCAGGTGAAATCCCAGTCCCGCCATCAGAGCTTGAAGTCGGAGTTTCAGCTCCCTCCCCAGTTGAAGGCGGAGTTAGAAACTCTGTGGTGTCTGCTCCCGGTGACTGTGCAGGCGTGGCGGGTTGAGGGATGCCAGAACCTAATCAAGAAAAGCATAGCATTTGAAGATCAACACAAGTTTTTCCAACTCAAAGCCAAGAGTAAAAGATAACACAGTACCTTGTGGAGTTGGTGAAGCTTCAGGAGAGAGAGCTGGACCAAGTGGAACAGGACCTATTGAAACATACAAATAAAAACTGTCATCATCTTTTAACAGCATAAAAACATCAGTCTTTTCACCCTTTGAAGAAAGCCAAATTACCTGGAGCTGGGATGGGAGCAGCAGAGGCTGCAAAAAAGAACCAAAACAAACATCAAGTTATCATCTTGCTCGTCAAGAATTGGATCAAAATGATCAATTTTTAGGAAAGTTTAGAGTTCTACCTCTGCATTGGACGGGGACGCCAGGCATGTTACAAGCTCGAGGAAGAGAGATCGCCAACGATCGGTTGATGGGTAGTTGGAAAGGAACGCTTGCAGTGACAATGAGGCAAAGGCAGTCCATTCCTGTGCCAGTAAGCGACCTTAGATAATCACAACAGCCTGCAGTTGGTGAAGTGCCATTTGCTGTACTGTTTGTGAGCAAGTTCATGCAAGGAGTGAAGCGGGCGATCATGGAGGGACTACATGGTGAATTGATTTGACATGAAATGGGAAGAATTGCTACTGCAAAAGCTAGAGCGAGCACGGGGATTGTTTGGGCGAGGGGAACAAATGGCTCCATTGGGTTAGTTCTTGTGGGAGTTTGATAATGTTTGAAAGTTTTGGATTTGGAAGTTTGTTGCAGGTGGTGAAGGAATTTATAGAAGAGGTTTAAAGTGAGAGGGAGTGGAGGGAAAGCCATGAGTTTGGTGTTGAAGCTGAACTACCTCAGCAACCACTTGCAGAAGATAGGATGCTGCCATTGATGCTTCAGCAGAGCTCAATCAGATTTCAAACTGACAATTCTTCTGCTCCCTCAATTCTTTGAGAATTTTATTTTGGTGTAGTTGGCTTAATAATATAGCTAATATTTTTATGACCATTAGATATATATTTAAAAAATCTATGATTATGAGAGTGACGATCACAATAGCTACTTCTAATCATTTCTCTAATTCTTACCACCAATAATCTTGGTTAAAATAGTGTTTGGATGCTACAAGATTATATTTCGTTTTTAATATAGAGAACATGAAAAATTTTCAATTCTTTTATGGATTACCCTTGGGCCATTTGGGACTATGTTAGTTAGCTTACCTCCCAAACAGACTCATTTGAAAAGGTACGACTCTTTTAACCTCCATTTTCCTAGTCATTCTACCCGATATGAAAATTTTCCAATCGAGATAGAATAGTCAGTTTGGTTGGTTGAATTTTGATCCGTTCAATCAAATTTGAATGGAGTGTCCAATTCAAAATTGAACGAGCACTCGTTCAATTTTGATCATTTTATAAAATTTAAGGATGCGTTTGGTTGGTGATTTGAAAACAAAAATTTGAAAACAAAGGATGTTTGGTATCAGATTTAGAAATTGGGATTCCAATTTAAACAATGGTACAAAATGTGTTTGATAAAATATTTATAAACCATAAACCTAGTTGTAGTTATCAATTAAATATTAAGTTGAATATAAACTATTATTAATTTGTATTAAAAAAATTTTAAAAAGTGTTGCAATTTTAACCCTGTAATAAGTTATCTCTCTAAATTTCATTAAAAGAAGTTTTATCTTATGTATTCAATGAATTATAAAACATGTGTACAATATGAAATTGATAAAAAAAAAATTAGAGAAAGATTACATTAGAGCTAATTTTTTTTGTTGAAATTTATGAATTTTGACAAAGTTATTTAATGGTTAATTTTGTGCAAAACTTTATTTTATTGAAACTAATAAATTTATGAAGATTTTTACATTGTTTTTTGTTAAAATTAGTGAGCAAATTAGCAAAAATTGAACTAAGGGTAAAAATTGCAACACTTATTTAAGGTTAGGGTCCAATTTGATAAAATTGAAAGTTTAGAGTCCAAATTGATTCAACCTTACAAATTTAAGGCCAAATTTGATTTTTTTTTCCTACTTTAATTTAAAAAAATGAATTTAGTTTATAACATAAAATACTATATTTATTAAAGTTTTTTTTAAATATAATTTTATATTTTAAAATTTCGAATTCAAAATCTTGAGACACAAAAAACATAAAAATGTTGTTTTCAAAATTTCCACAATTTGAATCACAAAATCCAAAAATAATTTTTAAAAAACACATTTTCTAAACTCAGTAAATTCGAAACCATAGAGTAAAATCTAAATTGTCTGCCAAACAAATCCTAAAATTCCAACCTACACACACGCTTACTCCTATTTTGATCAATGAAAGGACATGCCATCTGCAAGGGGGGCTGTTCTTTTTACTTTCCAACTCTTTTCATACTTTTTGAAATTAATACCAATTGTTTGTCTAAACGCAACAAAGAATTCTCAAAAGGTTAGTATGAGCATTGAACAAACACAAAATGTTATAAAAGTCGTAGCCAAAAACAGTTGAAAGATAAAACCAGGAATACGCTTCCTTCACGTCATTATAGTTTAGCCATCCAAGTCTACAGCCTTGACGCCTAAGTTTCTTCTGGGTTCTTTCCTGATGTACAAGTTGGTGGCCATGTTAACCGACCTCCATATACCATTCTCAAGTTCAAGCATGTGGTGTCAAAGCCCCAAGTTTGAACAGCTTAACTTCAAAAGCTCCATCAAAGAAAACTGTTAAGAAATTAGGAAGAGTGGTTCACCAAATCAGACTTCTTTCCATTTGCCCCTTTCTTCCTTCCATTCCCTACAAAAACCACACATTTCTGCTCTCAAGCTTCACAAATCAAACTCTCTACCTTCTCAGTTCTCATCGAGTTAACTCTTTAACATCCTCCCAATAGCAGAATGGAACACGGAAAGATGGTGATGACTCTACTTATGGTTATCGTTGCCGTACACTGGGCAGGAGCCGCGGCACAGTCGGACTGTACGAATGTGCTGATCAGCTTGTCACCGTGCCTGAATTACATTACAGGGAACTCCTCTACCCCATCAGGAGCATGCTGCACACAGCTTGCAAGCGTTGTCAGCTCACAACCGCAGTGCTTGTGCCAGGTCCTGAATGGTGGTGGCTCGTCGGTTGGGGTCAATATCAACCAAACCCAGGCTCTGGCTCTGCCCCGAGCTTGCAATGTTCAGACTCCTTCCATCAGTAGCTGCAATGGTAAGCATTCATGTGTAAAATTTCTGTGCATCACACCACTGCACATAAATAATGAGCAGGAGGATTATTTATGTATAGATATTGGGAATATGAACAAATATCAATCTCTATCTAAAGTGCTAACTTGTAATACCTGAAAATTGCCAGTTGCTTCTCCCAACGGCTCTCCAGCAGGACCACCAGAATCTTCAAACAATGTTCCTTCAGGTATGTACATAACAAACGCTTAGCGGCGTGCTCTGTCATTTCGTTCATATGGCAATTACACAATTAAAGTACCTAACTGTTTGTGCAGGAACTGGGTCTAAGACTGTTCCATCAACAGACAACGACTCATCAGACGGAAGCTCCATCCAATTGTCAAAACCTCTACTATTCTCCATCTTGTTGGCTTCTACATATGCTTCAGTTTTCAAGTTGTACTGATCTTCTTATCAGTAGCCTATCTTCTACAAGTCTTGTTTATGGTTGGTCATTTATTGCGTTTAGATTTTTTTCGGAGTGTCCATTATTTTAAGCATCCCTTTTGTTGAGGGTGTTCTTCATCTTCACATTCTCCTCATATGGCATTTGTTTCCAAAAACTTTGTATTACATCAGAGATTCTTTTGAATAAAATACACGATTCTGTGTTTGAATTTTACACTGGCCGCTCCATAAGTAACATGAATAAATGACATGAATGTCTAAAATAGTTATGAATAAATTCACTTCTATCAGCGATCAGAAACGGAAGGTATATAAAATATTAAGAAGAAGAAGAAAAGAATCATCTACAAATAATTTGAATGAAGTTACAAATTATCTTCATTTTTCAATAACCACAGGTATAATAAGCCTGGTTATGTAACTCGACTACTTCCAATCGACTGTTACTTGAGGGAGCCAACTAATCATGCTTCTGTGACCCCTGCGTCAATCCCATGGCAGTAGGGTTACAATTTTTTTTCTCCATTAATATTGGCAACTGGAAAGAAACTGTCAGCCTAAAATCAAAAGAATGAAGAAAGAACTTTTTGGGCTAAAATTTAAGGTTGAAGTCGAAGAAGGAAGAAGAAACAAATTGCTAGGATTAAATTGATGGTTGAAGCAGAAGCAAGGATCGAAGAAGTAAAGATGGAAACAGCCAGCCTAAAATGCATACCTTTTCTTTCACCATGACAAATGGCCATAGTGAAAAAAATGAAGCAAAGATGGCAAAAACCAAGTGAAGCTACTATCCCTTAATGGCCCTCAGACGACCAATAGTCACCTATGGCAAGGAGTGTGCCTTGAAAACACTAGTTTGTATAGCTTAAAGTTGTGAAGTCAAGCCTAAGGTTGATATTTGGGTTTTACCCAACTATGAATTTCCTAATTGCACAAGCTACATTAACTTGGAGTTTTTTTTTTTCCTTTGAGGAGGAAACAAAGATTCGTCCATGAATGAAATGTACAAAAGAAGGAGAAAATCCCAGACACCATAGGTGGTTACAAAAAAGACCTCCAATTAACGTCTAAGGTAGAAAGACTATAACTAGTAAAGGGGGTAAGCATTTACACTAATAAAGGGCAGTACAAAGGGTATTATCCATAAAAGTGTGAAGGATAAGGACTTATCGCTGAAAATTCTGGAATTTATTTCTCCCCAAAGATTCCCCAAAAAGACCCTATTGATGGCTAACAAAAGAAGCTTCTTTTCTTCTTTAAAAGGATGTCCCAAGAGAATGATGGCTAAGAGATCTTGTATATTTCCTCGCATCGTCATGGACCAAGCAAATGCAACAAGCATAATGTGAAAGTACTAGTATGGTATTCTATGGAGTATATGTGGAGATTAATAGTATATCAGTAAGGGGTATATTGGTAATTAGCTAAGGGTGTCCGATTATAAATAGGAGTGTTAGGGTCCTCACTTTGAGGGCGTCATTTTAGAGGAGTGTTCATAGTAGGACTTGGGAGAGAGATAGCCCTCTCGAAAGGCTATTGGATATTGTAATTTTCTTCCTTAGTATTGCAATATAGTTCTATCTTTGTGTTAGAGTGATTTCTTGGCAGTGGTATCCTAACACATAACCTCCCAGAATTTTCTTGCATGGGCGCACATGCAGCAAGCATATAAACTTGGAGTTTTTACCAATACAATCTCCCTAACAACATGTATGCTATATAAACTCTCTAAGTTTCTAACTCATTCGTCCAAAGAATCTAATTGGTCACCTCTCAGGCTACCCTTACTTTTACAAATCACAATACCCAAACTTCAACAAGCAACATAACCTCAAGTTCTCATTACCCAACTCAACCCAACATTTATTAAAATCGTGAACTAAATATTCATTAAATAATTAAATTCCAATAAGTAGGACGAATACAAGACTGGAAGTAACGTTGGCAAAAACAAAAATGGAAATTCTTGAGTCTTACCACCGGTCCACCATACAGAGCTTTTTTATTGCCGTCAATTTTTAAAATGACTGCCACACAAAAATAGTGGCTACTTTACTTTCAACAAAAAAAAAAGGCGAACCCTTTAAAGTCATAGTTAATTGATGTGTCATAGTGCTAATATTATTTACTTAGTATATACTTAATTTCCGATAGTTTTCCAATCAAAAAGAGTTACAAAAGTATACAGAACCAAAAAGGTCCATAAACAGATAAGAGTTCAACTTACGATCATAAACTAATTCTCATTAAGAATTCCTAGAAGTGTTATTTTACAAATATTAGGACACCAAACAGGAGCCTTCCCCAACAAGTAACAGGCAAAAAGGGAAAAAAATGGTGCACCATGGAATTCACATCAAGAATGAGACCGTGACCTTACAAATTCTTCTAGTCTATCCCACACCTCCAATGCTGCAGCTCTGTCTTGGTGCCGCTTGTTCTTGCTAATCTGCAAAAGGAAACATTATTTAAATTACTACAGGACGTTGCAGAAGAACAATAGGGAAGAATTAACTACAAGGGGCAATGCAAACAAAAATAAGCACAGAGAGGGAAGGGAGATATCAAAATTCAGACTTCAAATCAAGATTTAAGACAATGCAACAGGTTAGAGGGTGAGGATCAGGGAAGTAGAAGATTACCGAAATAATTTTAACATTCCACTGCTTCACATTCTTAGCTGATTCCAAACTGTCGTCTTCAAAACGCATATAAAATCCAATAACTGCAAAACATTCAATATGCATATTAATCCTTTTCAGATCCAAACTGTATTTATCACGCCTACTAAGAATAGTTCAGATGGACGTATCTTTGCATTTCTTAAAAGCAAATTCTGTACGACATGATAAGCAAAAACATTTCTCTACTAACATAACAGACTAACTTTGTATCTTATCAAACTTGAGTGTTAAGAAACAAAATCAACTAATTTGGGATCAATAGTTCACTTACTTTTATTGAAAATCTCAACATGATCCTTAAAAGGCCAATCTTTGAACTGCCATTCCTTTCCCAATACGAAAACAGCTACAACACGGTCCCAGTCCTCTGATTTCAGAGCCGAGGGCTTGTCCCTAACCTCGTACGCCGTCACCACCCTATCTCTGTCCCTACTGAACTTCTTCTGCACGGTCACACAATCAGGCCTCGCCCCTTTCATCTGCTTAACCTTAACATCCGTAGGTATAAAAACACCATCTTCTAAAAACTCTTTCACATTATATATTGTGATAAGAGTCTGAAAAGCACTCGGAACCAGAATTATAGGCACACCTTCTCCAATCTTCCCTCCCTTCAAGTGCATTTTCGGTTTCGGATTCGCATCATAACCCAAATCATCACCATATCCCACCATGCCCCTGTCATCGGAACCCATTAACCTACTCTTAGCAACCAAACCGTCCTTCCTCTGTTGCGATTCAATACGCTGCCTCTCCTCCTCGCGCTTCGTCGACGTCACAAGCACGTTATAGAAATTCCTATTCTTACATTCCAACAACGATTCCCTATCCTTCAACGGTCTCTCAATAGCCCTAATCATCGCCATATAATCAGCATTGGTAGAATCCTTAAAACCGTCGTCCACATCCACCGCATCGATGGCTGCGCCAACAATCACCGGGTCTTCAGGGCGATACTCATCGACAGAGGGCAAATCGGGGAACTTGGGATTTTGGGGGACGAGAAACTCGATGGCGTCAGAGGAGGAGACCTTGCCGGTAAGATAATCGAGCAAAGGCTTCCGGTCGGGGAAAGTGACCGAAGAAATTCCCTGAGTGCGAGCGTTCTGCAGGTACTCTGTGTGCTTGATATGGTGATTCTTGATGTAATAGACGAGGGTTTCGATCGTGTAAAGATTGCCCTGTTTGGACCGGTAAGCGGTTTCGGCGGAGCAAGGGAAGGAATAGTCGGAGGCGAAACGGAACTCGTCGTTGACTCGGACGATTTTGTCGAGCTCGCCTCGAATGGTGAAGTCTCTGAGAGCTGAGAGAGGATCCATCTGCAGTGCAGTAGCTTTTTTTTCAGAGTGAATTGGGGAAGAAAGGAAAGGAGTTCCAGTTGTTTTCCTATTGGAGTTCGAGGCTAGTTTTGTAAATTTTGATTTTTAGTAGGGTTTCAACGGGAAAATGATATGATTGGATTGGGCCTTTGGACTTGGCCCAGTAAAATTTGAAAGGAATATGGGCTTGGGCAGCAATTTTTAAAAATATTTGTAAATGTCTGTTTTTCCTTTTTTCTTTTTTTTTTAAAAGAAAATGTGTGTTTTTCTAAAAGTAATTGTAGGACTAACGACGGATTTTTTTTTATTAATATTGTAATTTTCCAAACTTATTATAAAAATATAGTATTATTCAAACTATTTATATTAATATTATAATTTTTATTAGTTGGACCAAGATCGTCTCTGGAAGAGACGACCTTTAATATGTGATCAAAGGTCGTCTCTTTTTTTATTCTTCTTTCAAGAGATGACCTTCACTTGCGTGGAAGACGGTCGTCTGCGGGGTTTTAAAAAAAAACTTGTGCGGAGGTCGTCTTTTAAAGAGATGACCTTCACTTGCGTGGAAGAAGGTCATTTCTTCAAGAGACTATATATACACATACTTACCACATCTTCTGGTTTGGAACAGTTGATAAGTATGCAGTCTTACATCTATGAATGTCTGGGTTCGATTAATAGGGAGTGCAAATCATTTTTTTTATTTTCGTTTTACTTGTTAATTTCTTTTTTTAAAAATACTACCAACTTCTATGCTTTTCTTTTTCTCTTTTCTTATTATTCTATATACAAATTAAACTTAGTTTTTTCAGAAAAATAGTCATTTTGTAATTTTTATCAAATATTATAATAACTAAATTATAATTTAGTAAAAAATATTAGCAGTAGCTTTTCTTTTCTTTTTTCTTCTTCTCTGCTTTTCTTTTTCTTTTTTTCTTATTTTTCTTTATAAAAATTAAACTTAGTTTTTTTTTTTTAAAAAAACATCATTTTATAAATTTTGTCTAATATTATAATAACTAAATTATAATTAAAGTATTAAAATTATTAGCATTAGCTTTTTTTCTTCTTCTTTCTGCTTTACTTTTTGTTATTCTTCTTTATAAAAATTAAACTTAGTTTTTTCAAAAAACAATCATTTTATAATTTTTAACTAATATTATAATAACTAAATTATAATTAAAATATTAAAAATTACTAGCGTAGCTTTTCTAATAGATACAAATTAATATAAATAGTTTGGAAAGTACCATATTTTTATAATAAGTTTTGAAAACTACAATATTAATAAAAAAAAGTCCGACTAACGACTAGATATATTATTTTGAACAAAATAATAGTTAAATTACAAGTCTAGTTATTACACTATCAGATTTGTGTCTTAGTTCCTAAACTTTTAGCTCTATTTTGTGTCCAATAGATCCTTAAACTTTCAATTTTGTATTTGACACGTCTCTGAAGTTTTCAATAGGTCCCTAACCTACCTAACATTTTTTTTAAAATTCACGAATCTACTAACACATAAAATTGAAAGTTTAAAGTCTTATTAGACATAAAATTCAATTTTATATCAATAGATCCATTATTTTTTAAAATTTTAGATATGATAGGGACTTATTGGATACTAAATTAAAAATTTAGGGACCTATTAGACATTTTTAAAATTTAGAGACCTATTAGACAGAAAATTAAAAGTTCAACAACTTATTATATACTTTTTAAAGTTCAGGGACCAAATAGGTACAAATCTAAAAGTTCAAAGACTAAACTTGTAATTTAACAAAAACTAATCATAAATATGTAGATTTTTGAAATGACATGTCAATCTAAGCTCGACTAGTTAAAGGCATGTATCTTGACCATGAAGTCATAGTTTCGAATCCCTCCACCCGACCAAAATGTTAGAGGTTGGAGTCCCCCACTCCGTGCAAACTTATAATTCTATTAATTAAACTCCTAAATTGTCATAAGTGAATCGAGTTAGACATTCAATTTAAAAATCATTCATACATCAACTTTTCAGACATGTGTAGACTTTTTTAAAAAAATTAAACTCTCTATTTAAAAATCATCAATTATTTGAGACATAATGTCTAAATTGATTCACTTACGAAAGTTCAAGAGTTATATAATTATAAGTTTATACATGTGTAAACTAATATTTTCCAAACGAAATTGAATTTTGTCCAAAAAAACTAGGCTAAATTACAAAAAATACCCTTGAACTTTGTATTTTGTTTCAAAAACACCCTTATCCTTTCAACGTTTCAAAAATACCCTTGAACTTTCACAAAAGTTTCAAAAATACCCTTTAAGCAAACTGTGTTGGGATTTATACCATAAAGCCTCGTAATTAATAATTTATTTAATAATTATTAATAATATTGATTATTTTATTTGCAATCTTGAACAATATGTAGTTGACATACGGGAGGATCATGTTCAAGGAATAACCTAAAGGGTCATAGTATATGGATAAGGTTGGGTGCCTTATCCTGGTAACACTATTGATACGGCTCACTTTGTAATAGTTACAAATGATTTGATCCAAATCGTTCATGTAGAGACATGTGAGTTGGGGTATCTTATACAATGAGTTTGTATAAGATTGGACCACGAAATATTTAATCTCTCTTTATAAATCCGTTAATTGAGAAGATTAATATTTCATCATGATGATCATATGCGACTCGATCTTAATCCTGAGTGAGTTATGAACTCCTGCTTGTGAGGGCTTGTCCTTTGATTTGCATGGGTGAGAGTGGCTTTTGTAGCCGATTCAATATGCGTACCATTTTGGGGACTTGACCAAATAAGGAGCTGGGAACATAATCTCACAATAAGGAATTCACTCCTTCCCATATAGGATAAGTAGATGAGTAGTTCCCTTAAGTGTTGATTTCGGGTCTTGAACAATTGGGCCCCACCCTCTCACTGGTCCTAGAGGGACTTAGTTTATAATTAGATTATAAACATATTGTTCATTAGAGGATCAGTGGTACTTAAGGTGCAAGATGTAATTACAGGGGTAAAACGAACTTTTGACCCAACTGTAAATATGAACAACTCGTGAATGATCGACTTGCATGTAATGATTGTATCTATCGACACAACTTGTCCTACAGTGCATAAGAGTGCAGCTCTAGGTCTATAGGTGGAATGACCCTAGAGTTAATGAATGAAAATTAATTAATTAAAGAGTTTAATTAATTAACTTTGTATCATTGGAGCTTATAATCTGTAAGTCCATAAGGTCCACTTGCTAGCTCATAGTAATACTAAAAGATCAATTTAGTTGAAAGAAAAATTTGAAATGTTTAAATTAATATATATTAGATATATTAAAATTATTTCTTATTAACTAAGATGTCTAGTAAACAAAAAGGAAGCATCAGAGAGACCTAATAAGAACTCACCCAATTTAATTGGGTCCATTTTTAATCATTCCAGAGTTATAACTTTAGACCCTCTGCCATGAGAAAATCAAGGTTTGAAGATGGGTGAAGGAATTTTGCTTAAATTGGTATGTCTTTTTTTGTTGCTGGATTTTGATTGACATAATAGCAGGTAAAAGAGGGGTGGTTTGTGAGTGAAGTGAGTTTGTGTTGTAACAACGTTGGGCACTAAAGCCTCTGAGTTGTCTTCCTCGCACTACACTCTAATTTCTAAGACGTTTTTTTTCGTCTAAGAGATTTTTATTCTCTTTATTCGCACAGTTTGTTTGACGGAAAGACACGGTGTATCCTGTGTTTTTCTTTATTTTGAACACAAAATTAAAAAATAATGAAGACAATATTTTGTTGTTTTAAAAAACCAGGCCATTTTTTGAGTGGTTTTTAAAAATAGTTTTTGAAAATAAATCTACCAAACACATTTTTATTTATTTAAATTTTTTTGGGTATTATTTTTGTTTTAAAACAAAAAAAAAACAAAAAAAAAAAAAAAGAAACAAATCCCCAACCAAACGGGACCTTAATTGCATGCATATATATCCAGTCCCATAATCAAAAAATAATCTTTAAGGGGCTGTATGGGGCAAGAGTTATAATAACCTGTGTTATAATAACCCATGGAGTACTCTGCACCCCAAACGCAGATTATTATAACCCAGACTAAACAACTCTGCATTTTAAACAATATTATATTATTTCACATACTATTATAATCCACATACTATTATAACCCATGTTATTATAACTCATTCAGTGCCCCAAACAACCTCTAATAGTATCATGTTATCTTATAAATTATGAATTCACCATATATGATTGATTTATCGATTCTATGAGATGAATGGACGACATTAAAGAAAAATCAAATTTGTCAATCTGCAGTACCAAATCAAAAAGAAGGGAACAAAGAAACATTTAGTATTACACAGTACAATGTTACTTTAATTTCGACTGAACCTTGAACTCCAGAAAGGAAGACAACAAAAAATCCAATTCTCTGCAGCTTTCAAAATTAAATGGGAAAAATGTTCATAGCTAGACACAGAAAAAGAAAGGGAAAAAGTAGTTCATTATTTAGATGCATTTTATAAACGTTTTATAACTTCTTTTATAGAAGAATATGTGCCCACCAGCCCAACACATGACCCCATCACCATAATCAATACAATTAACATTAATTCCCACCCAAATCTACGTGCACCTACATTAATCTTTAGGTAACAGAAGCAAGGGATCAGAATGGAGGTTGTAACACCTGAAAATGCACCTACAAAGGCCATCACATAAGCAAAAAAAGGAACTGTCATAGCCACAATGAGTGTGTGGTAACTAGGAGTAGGGTTCTAATGATCATTGACATCAATCAGTCAAGCACATGGAGTAGGGTTTATCTCCATGCATCGATGGAGAAGTAATCCCATGTACCAACAAACGCCTGCCACTATGAAGAGAATAACTAGGCTGATCCAACCTCCCTGTGAAAGGGCAAAAGGGATGGATAACAATCCCACACCTAGATTTCAAAGCAACAAAGAATCAGTTTCATTATTCATCAAAACTTAAGAAATACTCAAAGATTAAACATACACATATATTAAAGAGAGAAAATGTAGAGGAGAGACCGAATAGCACATTAAGCCCATTGAGACAGGTTTGAAAGAAAGTGGTTTGGCTCTCCATTGTTGATCAAAAAAGCCTCCCACAAAGCAAAGAAAATCTCAGCAGAAACAAAACTGAGAGCAGTTGAAGCGTACCACACTGCTGTCACGACCTCCTTTATATATGCCTTCAAATCAATTCTTCCTCCTCTCCCAACCTCATTAGAGTCTTCTTGTTTTTTTTAACAATAAAAATATAATAATGCATAATTGTTAAGACAAAGAACAATAAAAACCACTCTATTGACATATCAAAACATTACAATATTTAAAGTTTGGAAAATAACAACTCACTAATTACATGATCCTAAACTTGCTCCATATTTCAAGCCACATGAACAACAAAATAACTAATTCTTAAAGAATAGGAACAAACTACTAATTATATTTTTCAAAGGAACTCAAAATCTTTGAAAATTATATTATCCTTTATCAAAGGTATTTAAAAAGTCTTTAAAAAATATATGCTTTTTATCGAAGGTTATTAAAAACCTTTGAAAAAAAATTATATTTATCGAAGGTATTTAAAAAACTTTTGATAAATATCTACTCTTTATCGAAGGTTATTAAAAACCTTTGAAAAAGATATTACATTTATCAAAGGACATTAAAATCCTTCGAAAATTATATTATCTTTTATCGAATGTATATAAAAAGCCTTTGAAAAATATATTATATTTATCAAAGGACGTTAAGAACCTTTGAAAATTATATTATTCTTTATCGAAGGTATTTAAAAAACCTTTGAAAACGATATTACATTTATCAAAGGACATTAAAATCCTTCAAAAATTATATTATCTTTTATCAAAGGTGTTTAAAAAGCCTTTGAAAAATATATACTCTTTATCGAAGGTTTTTAAAAGCATTTGAAAAAAATATTATATTTATCAAAGAACATTAAGAACCTTTGAATATTATATTATCCTTTATCGAAGGTATTTAAAAAACCTTTGATAAATATCTACTATTTATCAAAAGTTCTTAAAAACCTTTGAAAGAGATTATATTTATCAAAGGACATTAAGATCGTTTGAAAATTATATTATCCTTTATTGAAGGTATTTAAAAAACTTTTGATAAATATCTACTATTTATCGGAGGTTCTTAAAAACCTTTGAAAGAGATATTATATTTATCGAAGGACATTAAAATCCTTTGAAAATTATATTATTATTTATCGAAAGTATTTAAAAAATTAAAAAAATAATAATAATTTCCATCAAGCAGAATGACAACTTCTTCACCGATTTTCCAATTACCTAACTCCGCATCTCATTCCTCCTCCATTTTATTTGTCCGATTCCATTAAAAAACCAGAAAGCGATCCAAATCGCTCTCTCTTTTCTACATCTTCTTTAATCGGAAGAAGAAAATCGATCTGTTGACTCTGTCATTTTCCAAATCGGTGTCATTGCCGTCTTTCGGATCGCGAAAATCACTTTCGCAAGACTTGTGACTTTCCAGCAAATCGCCTCCGCAAATGGAATTCCGGATCCGAGTAAAATTCTGATAGGGCAAGAGTTGTGGATTCCTCTGCCGTGTAGCTGCGATGAAGTGGAGGGGAACAAAGTCGTCCATTACGAACATTTGGTGGAATCTCGAAGCTCTGTAGCGGCGATTGTAAGAAGGTTTAATGTATCGGAGGAGACGATCTTGAAGCTTAATGGAATTGCAGATGCGAGAGATCTTAAAGCTTCTCAAGTTCTTGATATTCCTCTGAAAGGTTTATTTCGCCTTTTTCGTTGCTGAATTTCTCGTCGCTTTAGGTGGAAACTGAAATTGATGATGCGGCGGCAACCGGTTCAGTTCTTTGTTTCGAGATCGGCAGATGAGTTGTGAAGAAGGACAACGTGCCGTCACCGCGCGTTTTTAAGATCCATATGCATTGCGATGGTTGCTAAGAAAGTGAAACGAGCTGTGAAGCATTGGAAAGGTAAATGTTGATTGACTTAACGTCCCCTAATTTTCATCTTCCTGTACTGGAAAGCGATTTTGTTTGTCTCGGATTTTTTCTTCCTTTTCTAATTTAGCGATTTTCTGTCCTTAATTTCTCAAAAAAAATATCACGAAGTAACGAATGATCCGAAATTTCTGAACCTCCTGCGATTTCATATTGTTTTAATCTCATTTCATTCACCTTCTGGCGGATATATAAATTTCTTATTAAGAGCAAAGAAGACAACATTGTAGCTCGAAGTAAATTCGAAACAATCCTCGAGAGAAGCTAGAGAGATGTTGAACGGTGGGCCATTTTGTTTGTGAAATATTGGCTGTAGTTTTAAGTTTCTACTTCACCACATTCCTTCTTATCTTGATGTTCTTTTTTTATTTTTATCTTTATTTTTGCTTGGCAGTCTGGTCCAAGGGATTTGCTTATTCATTGCTTCATAAAACGAAATTGATCTGCACAAACTTATTGCCTTTACCTTAGTTTGACTAGTGGTAAGCTTCCATATCTAAAGTAAGTTGCTCGACACTTTCCTTCCTTCTTTATTCTTTCGGAGGTTTATTCGATTAATTGCAAGATTATTTTAAAAAGTTAATTAATCTGGTGCTTTAACTCTTCGCTAGGTGCTATTTTTGTTTCTTTCAAGGATATTGACCTCCTTTTTAGATTTTATAGTTTATATGATAATCTTTTAGGGGTATTCAAGTAGCTGTTTTTGTGTATTTTGTAGTCGAGAAGGAAGACTAGAGAGCCTAAGGAGGAAACTGTCACCCTTGGCCCTGTTGTTCGTGAAGGAGAGCATGTCTTTGGCATTGCCCACATCTTTGCTTCGTTTAATGACACTTTTATTGTGAGTGATATTCAGTAGATTCTACATTAAGTCCTTCGTAGATTATTTGTGCAATTAACTGATTGTTCTATGCTTGAATTTCAGTATGTGACCAATCTGTCTGGGGAAACACTTGTCCGCATCACTTGTAAGAAATCTCTTAAACCCAATGTTAAAATTGATTTTGTCATTGTTTTTGGCCTGCTTTTTGAGTGATTCCACTTGTTACTTTCATGGTCATGTGCATAGTTTTTAGTTTACCATGGTTCCTGTATTTCATATTCTTTGAAAATTTATCAAATTTCCCACTAAATGATCTCTTCTTTGTTCGTTGGCTTTTCAAAAATTTATCAACTGTCCCACTAAATGAGATTTGAGTGTATCAATTACAATTACATTTATGAATCTTCGCTTCCTGTTGGCTATCTCATAGTTCAACTTGACTATAAGGCTCAAGTTCGTAAATGAAGCCCTTGCTCTATTCTAACTTTGCTGGTGCTTCAGATTTCTTATGCAGTTCTTGAATTTTAGATTTCTTTGTTGTGAGTTTATATATGTTTGGTTTGCTTTCGTAGTATGTTGTCAATTATCTTTTATGTACATGTTTTCTAACATAAAGTATACGTTGCTTAAACGTAGAAGATTTGACTAGTTTTGTGACCAAATTAGTTTCTACTTCCAGTGATGGGATAAAACAAGAATCCTTCTTGGACAAATTAGTTTCTGACATCTTTTCTGATGAGTTGAAAAAGACTAAAGACCAATTTGTGAATGAATATAATGAGACTTTACCCTCTAACCCCGAGGTTGATGATGTTCTTTGGGAATATGAGGGGCTTCAAGATGCTTATGAAGGTAAAAGTGAAGAAATTTTGTTGGAAATGCAAATGATCTTTTATGAGGATGCGACGTTGATTTGAGACAAAAAAGGTGATTCACAGATGCAATTTTGTTTTCCATAATCCATTGCCTTCACTGATTGTCTCAAAGATGTTGATATATTTTCTGCTTTTGAATTGAAAAAATATATCCTCCCACGATTTTCGATTCAAGATCAGTAGAAAGAAGACTAAACATAACAGAATCCCTAGTATTCCCCTTCAACACTCCATATTTCTTCAGAACACCTTCTCTCTGAAATCCAGCAGTCTCTGAGACGCCAAATTCTCCACATCCACCAACGCCTCCACCCGCTCCAGTTCCGGCCGCTCCACGAAAATCCTCTCCGCCACCAATTTCACAGCCGCCGTCACGATCCCTTTCCCCCAAAATTTCGACCCCAAAACATACCCTAGCTTTCCCATGCACCGGTCCCTCGCCGCCGTATTCGCCGTCACTGAAAACGCCCCCACCAGCCTGCCGTCGACGCAGATCGCTCGGTACCAGGGTGCGGCAGAATTTGGTCGTTGATGAACTTTATGGCGTCCGATTTGTCCTTGTAAGGCTCCCAGGAGCAGAATCGAGCGGCTTTCTCATCGGATGCCCACCTCATGAAATCGTCGATATCGGTGAGATCTAGGGGCCGGAGAGTTAGTGTGATGGCTGCGAATTTTTTGGTTGTGATATGTTGAGGATTTCAGTGGGGCTTTTATAGAGATGAGAAATGGAGGAGGAAGGTGTGAGGAATTTTCGTTTTGGAGTTTAAATTATTTTTTTTTTTAGTATAATAGGATTTTGGGGATGCGAACTACAAACCTCGTGTCATTAACATATTTAATATGCCAGTTGAGCTATGCTCTCTTTTGCAGTTTAAATTTGATTTGGTTGGTGTGAACTTCAAGTCTCGCTTCTTTGCAATTTTTGTATTGATCCCTGGTATGTCTATGATTATTTTGTTTTAGTCATGGAGGTTGTAAAAGGTTTGTTTTAGTCGTTAAAATTGTTTAATTTGATTTCATTTAGCCTAGTTTTTTTAAGCCAATAAAGTTACCAACAAGAGCAACATAAAGTATGTGTTGATGATCAAGAGGTCATTAGTTCGAATCTCCCACCCTTTATTGTTGAATTAAAAAATAAAAGCAAATGATTTGAAAATTTTTCATTTGTTTAGAGTGAGAAAAATTTAAAATGAACGTATTTAAAATTTGGAAAAAAATCGCTTTGACACTAAACTTCGCATGTTGTATCAATTTTAACTTTAAACTTTTAATTTCATCAATTAGACTTCAAACCTTGCAAATTGTATCAATTTTAACCATAAACTTTCAATTCATCAATTTAAACATCAAAACTGTACCAATTTACATCTTCGATAAAGGGAGACAACGGCATGTGGTCGATTAAGTTTTAAAAAAAAAAAAAAACTACACCCTCGAATAAATTTCTATTTCAATCCCCTTTAGAAAGGTTTCTCACACATATCCCAAGCTACATGTTGCTATATGATAGGTATTTATTTGTCATTTCTAAAAAAAATTGTAGAAGAAAATTAAAGTAGACTTGCTGGAGTGTTTTTCAATTTCAGGACAGAGCTTTTTTCCACTTCTTATCTTATCTAAGTCTGTTGTTTTTTTCATTTCATCAATCGAGGGGTTTTTCAATTTCAAGGATTCTACTTGGTCTATCAACTTTGAGTAGAAATAAAGCTTATTTGTACTAGATTTTCCCTCAATGGACTATTCCCATTCTTGAATTGACTTTCAGTATTGGTTTGTTGTTCTTTTTATTTCTCATCGACCTCGAGCACAATTTGTCCTAAAGCTAACAATCTCCCATTTTTTAAGAATGACAAACCACTCAATAATACATATGATCTAAAAAATATTTTTTCTCTTTTGTTATCACCAAAAAGATGCAAGTAGCTAATTACGCTCCCACTTAATCACATAAAATAAAGGAAAACAAATGAATGCTCCCTCTCAATGCAGCATACAAAGAAAATTATGCTCCCCTATCAAACATAAGTATGAAATTAAATGCGAATGTTACAAAGTGTAAGTCTATTCTTACAAAATGCTTCTTCATTTAAAGCTTTTGTAAAGATATCTGCTACTTGTTTCGCTTTATAAACATAATTAATGACAATATTCTCATTTTGCAATGCTCTCTAAAAAATTGATGTCTAATATCTGTATACTTTGTCCTAGAGTGTTCAATATGGTTTTTGGTTAGATTAATTGAACTAGTATTATCATAGAAGTTAGGTACTTGTTCAAAATTTAAGCCAAAATCACGCAAAGTTTGTTTTATTCATAAAACTTGAGAACAACATCTAGCAACAACAATAATATCATGTACACTTTGTAATTTTTATACATCAGCTGTCATGTCAATTTTCACTCTTTATTTTAACGACAAATATATTTTTTTGACCAATTTCAAAATTAAAAGTATTTTTTGTAACAAATTTTAAAGTTCAAGAATAAAAATAAAACTTTTCAAAGTCTAGGGACATAATTAAAACCTACCCCAAAGTTTAAGGGTATTTTATATAATTTAACCTAATAAAAAAAAATGTGCCACGTCATCTAGAAATTGTCATCTCAATTATGTCATGTTATTTTTTCATTAGTCAATTAACCGTCAACTCCACTCAAACACAATTTAGAACTATTTTTGAAACCTCATAGACTGAAGTGTTACTTTTGAAATCTCAATAACCAAATAAAATCTTAACTCAAACTTTAGGACTAAAAGTGTAATTTACCAAAAAAAATTAATGAAATGACCTGATTGAGAATTTTAAATACATTAGGATTAAAATTGAGACATTTCATAAGATGAAGGACTAAATTAAAAATCACCTAAAAGATTGGACACCTTTTATATATTTCACATAATTCTTGAATATGTTTTGTTTTTTTTCAATTCCTAAATTAGTTTATTTTAGCTGATTTTAATAGGAAAATCTACCAAAGAGATTCTTTAGCTACATAGAAGTAAAAACTCAGAAGAAGTTCTCTCAGAGGGAAAAAAAAATTTCATATCCACTTAAGCTTACACACAATACAGAGAATCAAACTTGCAAAACCAATAAAAACAACCGAATTCGAAATCACAATTCATCAGCATTGCAGTTCATCAGTTTTCGATTCAAGATCAATAGAAAGAAGACTAAACATAACAGAATCTCTAGTTTTCCCCTTCAACACTCCATATTTCCTCAGAACACCTTCTCTCTGAAATCCAGCCTTCTCCAGCACTCTCTGAGACGCCAAATTCTCCACATCCACCAACGCCTCCACCCTCTCCAATTCCGGCCGCTCCACGAAAATCCTCTCCGCCACCAATTTCACCGCCGCCGTCCCGATCCCTTTCCCCCAAAATTTCGACCCCAAAACATACCCTAGCTCTCCCCTGCACCGGTCCCTCGCCGCCGTATTCTCCGTCACCGAAATCGCCCCCACCGGCCGGCCGTCGACGCAGATAGCCCGGTACCAGGGGTGCGGGAGGACTTGGTCGTTGATGAACTTGATGGCGTCCGACTTGTCCTTGTAGGGCTCCCAGGAGCAGAATTGAGCGGCTTTCTCGTCCGATGCCCACCCCATGAAATCGTCGATGTCGGTGGGATCTAGTGGCCGGAGAGTTAGTGCCATTTTTTGCTTGTGTGTTGAGATGTTGGGGATTTCAGTGAGGTTTTATAGGGAGGAGAAATGGAGGAGGAAGAAGGTGGAAGGGGGTGGGAATTTTCGTTTCTGAGACCGAGTCAAAATTGATTTGCTTGGGGTGAACTCCAAGTCTTGAATTACATGTCTGCAATTTGTGATTTGAATTTGGCCTAAGTTGGTAACAATTCAGTTCTTTATTTTTAAATTTATTACAATTTAGATATAAAGTTGGCTCGCTCAACTTTGATCAAGAGAACCCTACCTATTGTAAAAAAATAATAGTAAAATAAAACTAATTAGAGACTAAATATATTTATAAACTATAAAGATTACATGATAAAAATTGACACTTCATTTTGATAAGATTTTTTGCAATTAAGTTGTTACAAGTTTTAAAGTACAAAACTAAATTATTACTTTTATGAAAGTTTAGGCCCCATTTGATAATCATTTGATTTTTTATTTTTGAAAATTAAGTCTATAAATACTACTCCCATCTATGAATTAACGTTTTTTACCTTTTACCTATGTTTTCAAAAACCAAGCCATATTAAATGATTATCCAACGGGGCCTTAGAAACCAAAAGTACTTTTTAAACTTTAATTTATAAATTTTGGTTGAAAACACTTTTTGTATTTTTACTTATATTCATTAAACTTTAGTGGGTTAGAATTTGTTGTTTATAACAATTTAGTCTATAAATTTTCATACGTAACAATTTAATCTCTAAACTTTTAATTTTGTAGCAATTTAGTCTCTATTGGAAAAATGTCTATAAAAGTTTAATGGGATTGCTTACATATGTGTAGATCAATAAATCCATAAGAGACAAAATGTGTTTAATAAAGACTAAATCCTTACCTAATAAAAATTGACACTTCATTTTGTTGAGGCTAAATTCTTACATAATAAAAATTGATACCCCATTTTGTCAAGATACTACATTATTACATATTAAAGTTTAGTGACAATATCATTACTTTATATGCATATAGGGGTGAAATTTGTTTTTTTAACCTTTTTTAAAAATATATATTTTAATCCTTCATTTAAAAAAATGAATTGCAAAATTGGCCTTCATGGTTTGAACATAGGTTTAAAAGTTTTGAGTTGATTTTTATGGTTTTGGCTTAATTTTTGGCACCTATGATTTTAAAAGTTTCAATTGGATCTCTATAGTTTGGTTAAACCTGATAAAGTATCCATAAATTGGCTTTTATTCACCTGAAAAACTTGTATACTTCTTTTTATTTTTACTCAACCCTAAACCTTAATAGGGTCAATTAAAACAAATAGAGTGTTTCAAAAAAAAAAATAGCAAAATAGAAAATACCAACACATTGTCATGGTATCGAAAAAAATAAGTTGTGAGATTTGACTAGTTGACTAACCCGATTAACCTAATATAAAGTAAAACAAAATCTCCTGCCACGTAAAAAGTTGTTGACATTGAGGTGTAATTGTGTAAGGTTCAAATTGATTCCAAACTATTGGACCTAATTTGAAACTACGACAAAAATGGGCTATTTTGATTCTCATTATCAATTTGTTTTATAAAGTGGAAATAGACAACCTGAATAAAAAACATAGGTGGAGCGAACAAATATTGGATAGACAAACTTTTTTAAAATTTGAGACTAGAATAGATTTTTTGAAATTTTAATAATCATAGGGTGGGAGATTTGAACCAATGATCTATATTTCTCATCCTACCATTGTTAAAAAAAAAAAAAAAAGAGGTTAAAATATCATTTTGGTCCATGTATTTTGAGCTTTGTTCCATTTTGGTCTATGTACTTTCAAATGTCCAATTTTAGTCCATATACTTTCAATAAAGCTTAAAATTGGTCCCTACTATTAGTTTATGGTTAATTTTTCTTAAAAAAAGTTAGTCTCTATTAGTTTTTCCTCTAGTATGTTCACATGGTGTCTTTTCTTGTATTAAAATTATTATTATTATTTAACCAATTTTGATAAAATTTAACTTCAAACTTGTCATAGAGACTAATTTTAAATTTTATTGAAAGTACATAGACTAAAATTGGACATTTAAAAGTACATAAACTAAAATAGAATAAAGCTCAAAGTACAGGACCGTAATAGTATTTTAACCAAAAAAAAAAAAAAAAAAAAAGCTTAACCAATTGATGATACTATTATTCTTACTTTCATTTTCTAAGGGAATTGAAAATTTAAGTGGACAATTGACCCAACTAAATTCCAAGGATGCTTCAGAAGGGGAAAAAAAACAACATTTCAAGGCTAAAAGGGGAAATTTCCCCTATATATTCATAATCACTAGCCCCTTCTGCTGTAGCCGCCATAGCTGACCAATTTGTAAGCAATAACTTATTATAAATAAGTATCCAAACCATTTTTTAGCCCCAAAGCCCTCAGTAACCGGCCCTCTTTCCGATCAATGGACTCATCAAGAATTTCCGTCCGGCCGTTCAATCTCTCCGACGCCGACGACTTTCTCCGGTGGGCCGGCGACGACAGAGTAACCCGATATCTCCGATGGAACACAATCAACTCCAAGGAAGAAGCATTAACTTACCTAGAGAAGGTCTCAATTCCCCATCCATGGCGGCGGTCCATCTGCTTGGACGGCCGTTCCGTCGGATACGTTTCGATCAAGCCGGAATCGGAGGAGAAATGCAGAGCGCAAATCAGTTATGCTGTGGCTGCGGAGCATTGGGGCAGAGGAATAGCCACGGCGGCGCTGAGGGTGGCGATTGCAGCGGCGTTGAAAGAGTTCCCGGAGGTGGTTAGGGTTCAGGCGCTGGTGGAGGTCGAGAATGAGGGATCGCAGAGGGTTCTGGAGAAAGTGGGGTTTTGCAGAGAGGGGCTGTTGAGGAAATATGGATTTTGTAAGGGCGAAATTCGGGATTTGATTGTTTTCAGTTTTTTAAGAACCGATCAACTCAAGTGATCAATTTGGGATGCAAAATGTAGGGGTGCAAGGGAAAAACAAAAAACCGATAAACCGCTTAAACCAATCGAAAATTCTTGTCGGTTCCGATTCACGGTTCAGATTTGAATTTAAGGAAACCCGATTCTATTAGGTTGGCAGCGGTTTTGGCAATAGAAGACCAAATAAACCCGATCCGACCGAACATATATATATTAAGGGCGTGAGTTTTTGAATCTTGTGAATTGCAATCGAACCGATTACACCCCTAGCAAAATGGGACACGATGTCTTTCTCCAATATCATTTATTTGGTTTTTAATTATTAGCAAAATCAGCGGTTCATATTAGTGTGATAAATTTCAATTTTAAACATAGAAAAGCAGATGGTCGCGTTTAGTAAATCCAAACAAAATTGTTATGTTTTGGCTATAATTTCTAAAGTGACATATTATATTAATTATTTATATGTTGATGCTTAATATATGAATTATTATAAGTTACTTATTTAGAATTTTATATTAAATTTTAATGAATATTTCTTTTGGGTTTTTGATTTATAACTGTTTCAAAACCTAACATCCTATATTATCCCTCTTGATTTCAAAATTCAATATCGAGGTAAATCTAAAGAATATAGTACAACTATATTAAAAAAAATAAATCAAGAAATAAAATTAAAAAATTAGATAAGAAAAAAAAATCACAGAAACCAATATGGTAACATTCAACACCTCTGAATCTCAAAATATTTTGACTCAACTTTTCAATATCTTTCAAATGTGTAACATAGACAAAGCACCTATGAACAATTTTGGGGCAAATGAGATGAAAAAAAAAGGGAAAGTAAAATGGTAATTGAAAGAAGATGATGATTGAATCAATTTAGACCCTCCATTTAAATAATTGACAATTTTCAAATTAATGGAGTAAATTGATTCACTTATGACATTTTAGGGGTTTAATTGATAGAATTATAAGTTTGCACATGTGTAAACTAACATTTTTCAAACGAAATCTAACACATGGTGTAAATTGGTCAACGCAATTCGGCCTCGCTCTCTCTCCCCCTATCGGATTTGTGTCCTCGTGACATATTGTGTTTTCGTTCTACTATTGGGACGGGCTTTGCACTCAATTGTCCTCACAGGAGCTAACATGGCCGACTTGGTGTTCTGGGTACTGGTCAGCTTTCGAGGACTCCTACACAAAGAAGACCTTGCACCGATGTGGAGCTCAGCCCAACACTCTATGATGCTTAAATCAATGACGTGCACGAAGTGATATCAAGTTGAGCCTAGGTTAGATTGCATACCTTGTGTGGGAGTAGATCTCCTATATTTATAGTGTTTTACTGTTCTGACTCCTGTATCAGGATTGCACATGGGGTCTTTCCCCTCTTGATAGTCAGTACGCTCTTTGCCTCGACCTCCCAACCTTAGAGAGTGTGCTTTGCTTCTTCGAGTAATTTGGGCCTTGGTGTGCCTCCTTGTCTTGTCGTGGGAGCTGGGTCTGTGGGCTTGCATGAAAATTGGTCCACAACCAAAAGGGCAAAATATTGGAACTTTTTTCCCAAATTGAAAGTGATTTTGATTTTTGTTTAAAAAACAAGGTTGATCCTAAAACAATTCTAAATTTAAAACATAGTATACATTACACAAATGATTTTAAATAAAACGACTTTAAATTTGAACTAAAAGAAAAAAAAAAAAAGACGTTAAATCATTATTTATAAATCAAATTTTTTGTCCCAAAATGAGTCTAAACTTTGAGGTTTAATTTCAATTATTTAAAAGTTTTCACTTCTAAACCTTTAAAATTGACTCAAATATATATAATTAAAATAAATAACGAAAACTAACATGACATCTGAGTGTAAGGACAAATGATATGCATGCATCATGCTTTAAAAAAAAAACATATGACAAATATGGTAGATATCAATAACTTTTAAGCAATCATGTAAGAATTACAAATATGATAAAAAAGTGAATGTCTAGTAATTATCGTATGGAGAGACGTCTACTACTTCTATAGTTACAAGTCAATTTTTATTTTCTATATCTTGCTTTAACGTTAAATTTATTTTAAATTTAAGGCATGTTTTTTTTTTTTTTTTTTGAGTTTAAGGCATATTTGAATCAATTTTAAAGAATCCATTGGCATAATTGAAATTAATCTCAAAGTTGAAAGGAATTTGGAAAAATTGAGACCTTTCTTTGTCCAAAAGCAAATTGAAAATAGCAAAGATTTCTGCCCCGACAACCACGCATAAGCAACCGATATCGTCAAAACACAATTCTTCGGCAGGTCAGATACTCGTCGTTACCTCCGGCTTGGCTCAACGACGAAGAGGGTCAGTTTAGTCATTTCCCTGCTAATTAAATCAAAATTAAGATTCTAATCCAAATTAGGAGCCTTAATTAAATATCCCTCCATGGCCTACATTTTAATGCCCGCACCCATCATACACTCAATCTCAATCTCGCGCTTCGAAAACCCAATTCTGTCCTTCCCTCCTTCATATAAGATACGCCGGAAGCCGGTCCTTTTCGGCGCCGGAGCATTCAAGAGGAGTCGACATCCGCCGCCGTCGCCGCCTTGTCGGGACCCGCCGAACGACGACATGTCCGTCGCTGTTCCCGTGTCGCAAATGGACGTGGATGACGAGTCTTTGTCCAATTCTTGTAGTAAGATTATAATTTTGTTTTGTGCTGTTTCGTGTCGTAGTATGTGTAGGAGTACGCCATTTGTTGGAGTCTTTGGAAATTGGAACTTTGAGATTTGAATACGAATTGTTTGTTTGTTTTTCTCATTCTGTTTGGTTGCCGAGAATAGGTTACATGGTGAAGCCCAAAAGATATTTCGGAATCTAGGACGAGAGCTTTTGAAATGTAAAGTGAAATGTAACGGTTCATTAATTGAGCGGTTTCTATTGATAAAGAAAGAGGTCGATTGGAGGGGCAGTTTTGTTTCTGCTATCGAAATTAATTGTGCTTCGTAATTCATTTTTTCAGAAGAATTGGTGTCAAATACAGCAGGTAAAAAAGAAAAAGAAAAAGAAAAAGAAAAAAAATCAGAATCTCCGGAGTTTAGGATGATCCCTCGCGTGCACAGTGAAGGTTGATTAACAGATCATATATATGGATTTTTGTTTCGATTGATGAAGGAAATAATTTTGGATTGAAGCCATAATCCTAACTTTTGCTTTTATCATGAATTGTGCTTTTTTTTTTTCTTTTTTTTTTTCTTTTGTTTTTTGTTTTTTGTTTTTATCATACCTTTGATTAATTTCTAGAAGAATTATTAGATTTAAAAAGAGCTCGAAGAGCTTTTAAATACAACATTGATGTGATCCTCGAGCTTTGGACGCTTTAGAGTTGCATTTGGTTGCTTTCATCATATTATACACAAACGAGGACACTATTCAATTTTACCTTTCGAGATTCTTAAACTATACTATGTACCTTATTACTTGCCTTCTCTTGTTGTTCTATTGGCTGTGTATGATCCAGGTAACGAAAGGGAAGCTATGCTCTCTTACGATGGTAAAAGTGCTGCTCATAAGAAGAAATATTATCCAAGCACCATTAAAATTTTTGGGGTGGACCTATCTCCCGATAATGTGGCTGTCGCCATGGTTTATTTTGTTCAAGGGGTTTTAGGCCTTGCAAGGCTTGCTGTCAGTTTTTACTTAAAGGATGACCTACACCTAGATCCTGCAGAGGTATATGCTATATAGTCCTGTGATCATGAATATTTAGGTCTTACCTACAAATGTATGATTTGAAGTGTTGACCTACCTTAATGGTGCATACTGAGGGTTGTATATTGTTAACTTTTCACGTTTGTTTTCTGGTCGGTATTCTTATATATATCTCTTCTTTATTTGGCACGATAGAGACATTTTCCTTTCTGATGACATTTTCAATGAAGTATATTATCTCTGTGTTCTTTTATGTTTTACATGTGTCTAAACTATAAAGGTTACTTTGGTTTCAAAATTTGTTTTGATTAAGGCAAAAAGATTGTGATAATTAGGTATCTGATAAATGTTATTTATTGACTAGACAGCTGTAGTATCTGGCTTCTCTGCATTTCCGTGGCTTGTCAAACCTTTATATGGGTTTATCAGGTATAAGTGTCTTTCTTCTTTCTTTCTCTCTTTATCTGAGTTTCCAACCTGGCTTCCTCAGTCTCACACAAACACCAAAAGAAAGAAAATTAATTTTCTAATGAGTTTTTGGGCAAATGCAGCGATTCTGTTCCTCTTTTTGGTTATCGGAGAAGATCATACTTGATTTTATCAGGACTGCTTGGTGCACTCTCATGGACTTTAATGGCCACCCTTGTTGATAGCAAGTATGGTGCAGCTTTCTGTATACTTCTTGGATCTCTTTCTGTAGCATTCTCAGATGTTGTAAGTGTCTTTTACTTTGCGTTTATTTGCTCTCTTTTCGTTAAAGTACTTTTTCAGCAATGATAGATTTGTGTTTTTAATGGAGACCAGAATTTAGGGCTGGCATCATAATAATTCATGGTTTATATAAAAGTTTATTTGAAGTATTTGGAACTTTGATCTTGTTGTTTGTCAATTCTGGTACGATGTAAAAGTGTTGGTTGGTATTTTTCCATTTTGGTTTACTTCATGGCATCGTGTCACGAGCCAAATAGACATCGGAACTTAAGTAAAATGGTGCATGTTGAAATCTAAACACACAGATTCAAGTCTATTTACCTTTTAATTAGTCCTTCCAAACCATGATCAGTGATTACCTCATAGTTTGTTGGACTGGTCAATATATTTTTCCCATTGCACAATACAAGAAGTCAAGTTTGTATCTCATTTTGTAAAGTTTCAATTTTATCAAATATTTTTATAAATGATTTAATGCTATTTATGACCTTTAGCAAACATCTTCATCAAGTTATTCAAAACCACAAACGATGTCATGACTATATTAGGTCAATCAATGATTTCCCTTCAAAAGTCAATTAAAAGCTTTAGCTGAAGATACTATGGAAGAATTTGATTCACAACCACAAACCACGGACAATCTCATTTCTTTGCGACTATATTGATGACTTGTTTATAAAGCTTTGGTTTTGAGATGTGAAATAGGGTGTATGGACCAAGTCCCACAGTGGACCAACTTCTAAAACTATACTTATCCTTTAAACTTCCCAACTCCCTCGGTGTGTAACCACCCTAACCTAACAAATTACATAGTAATTAAAATTATGCCACTACTAATATCCTAACAACATTTCCAATATTTTCCTATTAATAGTCTCGGTAGGCAACCTTCTCTACTCCTTTTAGCACTAGGCAGTAGTGGCGATAACACTTTGAGGCCCAGCTTCGCATTTCACCTTGTTGCTGGTAAGGTTTCAGCTTCACTGAAACCTTCATAAGATTCCACGTCTCTATGATACTTGACAACTTTAACTTTCATCAGTTACTGAGCTTGCATGAGTTGGAAATGGAATTAAGCCATCCAACAAAGTGCCTCTGTACTGTGGATGTTGATAGTTGAAGTTATTGTGGAAGAAATAGATACACAATGCACCAAGGGAGGAGTGGGTTGACCAATGAATAGCTGTTATAGAGTGATCTTGGTGGAAACTTGATACAAGGCGTGGTATCATTTTCTTTATCCGTGATATCTCAAAGCATCTCAAATATTAATTAAGTCTCTACATATCTCAATTACCTCTGGTTGCCTCAAGGTGGTATGATGTGCTTTGCTTTATAACTTTCTCCCTAGAGTTTGAATAACTCTCTCCAAATATTGATTGTTAACACATGCAATCACTGGCGGACATAATTCTTCTCAGGATCATTTGAAGCTTCACCACTTCCTTTGTGAATAGGTGCTAATGGAAGGAGTGTAGGGATGTTTCAAAGTCCTCAACTGTGTGTATTTTGCGAAGTGATCTAGCATTGTTAAGATGGAATCCTTCCCCTCAATGAGGTAATCCTTCAATGAAGTTCACAATAGCCTAGTTGAGGACCTTGCCAAATATTTGTTGTCCTGGCAGACATCATGCTGTGTCACAAACTCCCTTACTACCACTTTCATGACCACCCCAGTAAATATCAGTAGCTATTCCTTTGTAAGTTTTGAGTTCCTATGCGTGACCCTTAACCAAGGTACATAGATATTAAGATGTAAACTCTTAGGGACAGAATCTTCCTTTGTACCTAAGCTTGTTAGATTCTACTGAAAAACGTGGATGCCCACTCTGCCCCTTTAATACTCCTTTCTTAATTCGTGAAATGAGAGGGTTAGCATCCACTTGTTGTCTTATTGCATTGAAGTGTTTATCTTGTACGTCTGAATTGATGTAAGAGTCACATAGGATAGAAATTGAGAAAAAGCGTTTGCAATCTTATTTCCAATCTTGAACGATATTGGTACTCAACAAAATCATACCTTAGCAACCTTGTCCACTACCTTTGACCTTTGTTCTAGGTTGTTACTTTAGAGCTTTATCATCAGTTTGAATGAGGGATTTACTGCCCAAGAGATAGGGCCTCCACTTTTGCACATCCACCTTTGCATAGCTAAAACAATTGCTATCAGCTCTTTCTTATGGATCCCACTTGGTGGCATGCTTGCAACGCTAGGACTTGGCTGCAGTACGCTATTGAAGTTAAATAGAGCTAATACTAAGACTATGGTCCTGGCTATCTTTAGCTGTTGAAAAGCTTCTTTGCTATGTGATTCTACCCAAACAAATCTTTCTTCAATTGCTTTGATGCTGTTGTATCTCTTGAAAAATTTGAGATAGTATCTCATTAACCCTAGAAATTCCTCCTCCCCCTCCCAATAGCTTTCTTTAGTGTCTTGACTCTTGGTCTTGGGCCAAGTGAGCATGGACTGGATCTTGGATGGTTCAGGACAAACTCTTTTACCTGGGATCACATATCCCAAAAAGGTCAAACTTTTGCAGAAAGGTTTTAAACATCGATCATTCAAGTTTGGAAGGTTGAAGGTGCATTGGTGAACTCAGAGCCCATCACTTTGGAATATATAATGACTCTCTTGCATCTTGAAAGCTGTCCAGCACATCCTAGTCTCACCCTTATTGGTGGTATCTTGATTTTTGGTCAAGTTTTGAGGAAGTCATGGCTCCATTCTGTTAGTCTAGCAACTCATTAATGTGAGAGAGGGGGAATTTTTTTGGTCATCACAAAACCTCCAATACCTTTCCCTTTTCTTCAACAGTGAGACAGGCTTGGAGAATGGGCTTTGACTCGATTGTGTAATATTAACGGCTAGCATTTCCCCCACTAAATGTTCAAGTTTGACCCTTATGAGGAAAACTGAATTGGAGTTTTTTCTTTCTTATTTTTTCCTTTTTTTTTTAGAGGAAAAAAAAACAAAAATTACATTGTAGTTGAAGTATATATTCTTATGAATATAAGAATGCCAATAGTTAATTCAGAATTTTGTGCCTGTGCATCTCTTCCTGTCCAATCTACTTGACAAAGGTTCATAAATGTACATTAGCCATAATCACACAGTTTGCAATCGAGGGTCTCTTTTTCTGAAACATCAGAATCTTGGTATAGGTTGTAGATTCCATGGTAGTTGAGAGGGCTCGTGGTGAATCCCAAAGTATGTCAGGATCTCTTCAGTCCTTATGTTGGGGGTCCTCGGCTTTTGGTGGAATAGTGAGTTCCTACTTTAGTGGCTCGCTAGTGGATGCATATGGTGTAAGGTACTGTAGTTCTTCATGCATGGATGTTACATAAACAACTGCATTGATTGTGAACACTAAAAAGCGATTTGAGTGTGTCAGGTTTGTTTTTGGAGTCACAGCTTTGCTGCCATTGATAACATCTGTGGTGGCAGTTCTTGTAAAAGAGCAGCCTGTGAGAGGGATAAATCGTCCTTCAGCTAACTATGATTTTCTCCGGAGCTCAAGAAAGCATGTCGTTGAATTGTGGGATGCTGTTAGTCAACGAAATGTGTTTCTTCCAACATTATTTATTTTCTTGTGGCAGGCAACTCCACAATCAGATTCTGCCATGTTTTTCTTTACGTATGGCCACTTTCTTTCTAAATGTTATCCCTTTTTCCACATTTTTAGTCGCTTTTAAGATTTCATGTTCTTAGCATCTAACATGTACCTGAATAACCGTGGTTTTAATCTTTTCTCAGTACAAATAAACTTGGATTCACTCCCGAATTTCTAGGGCGTGTCAAGCTTGTTACATCAGTAGCATCACTGATTGGCGTTGGGCTGTATAATGGATTTCTTAAGAAAGTCCCTCTGAGGAAAATTTTTCTTGTAACCACCATTTTTGGTTGTGCACTTGGAATGAGTCAGGTCTGTGACATGATAGAAACATTTCACCAGTTCATGTTTATGTTCCATACATTATTATCTACTTATCTTGTTTTTCTGGTCATCTTCTAGGTTCTCCTTGTTACGGGATTAAATCGTGAATGGGGTATAAGTGATGAGTGGTTTGCGATTGGGGATTCGTTGATTATAACAGTACTTGGTCAGGTAATATATAGTAAAGTACAATTTTGCATCTAATAGGAGTACGCATATGCTTTGCTTGTTCTCCTCCAATTTCACCAGAATTAGTGAAACAGATTTCTTCTTTTCTTGCAGGCTTCTTTCATGCCTGTTCTTGTGCTAGCAGCAAAATTATGTCCAGAAGGAATGGAAGCCACACTTTTTGCAACCCTCATGTCCATATCAAACGGAGGGAGTCTGCTCGGTGGCCTGATCGGCGCCGGTTTGACACAACTGTTCGGCGTCACCAAAGACTCGTTCAATAACCTTTCCACCTTGATAATCCTGTGCAACCTCAGCTCACTGTTGCCTTTGCCGATGCTCCGCCTCCTTCCCCAGGAAACTCCAGACTCGAACTCGGAGACTACAGACATGGAGTCGAAGTCTAACTGAAACTTGGTAACTACTTCCTAAAACCAAAACTGTAATCCCTCTTTTAAGGTTCCACAACTTCTTGTTCGAGGGAAAAGCGAGGGACGGTAAATGAGATGATTAAGAGGTTAAGATTGATGTCTTTGAACAAGATATCTTGCCTCTTACAGAGTAGCAACTAGCAATGGACTATGAAACAGTGAGCCCCTAATGGGTCCCACCTTAATCTATAATGGAGCCAATCATGTGGCGAGCTGACTGTGTCGCCCTCGTGGGTGGGCCCTGACTCCCTTCGCTTATCCAATCTGTGCCCCCTGTTTTGGGATGGAAGTTTGATTGATATAAGGAAAAATAATTGAGTCGGCAGACCACCCGCCACACGAGCCACGTTATGGCATGTCTGATTATAATCATTGCCCTCTACTGCTTATATAATATTAACTGACTTTTTATGATAGTATCATTTTATATTTAGATAGATTCATATACTATTTTGGTCGTTGTACTTTTGACTTTGGTTCATTTTAGTCTTTGTACTTTCAAAACGTCCATTTTGGTCACTCTACTTTTGGCTTTGGTTTTTTTTTTTGAGTTCAACAACATATGGTAGTGGAGGATTCGAACTTTTGGCCTCTTGGTCAAGGATACATCTCAATTACTACTGAGCTATGCTCATTTTGGTAACTTTGGTTCATTTTAGTCTCTGTACTTTCAAAATATTCATTTTGGCCCCTGTACTTTTAAAAAGTGACCAATTTAGTCTTTGTTTACAAAATTTAAATGTGAATTTTACACACAATGGAAACCCTTTAATACAAATTTATGATTATATTTTAAGAAATTTAGTGAGTAAAGTGTCATGATAAAATTATGATTGAAAAAAATGATTAAAAAAATGAATATGAAGGGACCAAATTGGTCACTTTTTAAAATTATAAGGACCAAAATGAACTAAAGTAAAAAATACAGGGACCAAAATGGACGTTTTAAAAGTATAAGAACCAAAGCCTGAAGTACAGGGACCAAAAGAGTATTTGAATTAATGGGTGGACACATTGGACTTTTGGTCACAAAGCTTGGACTTCAACGGCGTGCTATGATTTTTAAAGTTTAGAAAATAATTCTAAATGATTGTTGTTGTACGGTAATAATGGTAACAAAGAAAAGTTGATTGAACATGAGATGTTAATGTGGTAACTTTATGTGGTTAATTTTAAATGGTATTGTAAGACTTTTTAATTTTATACACGTCGTGTCAACATGAGCTATGCTCAATGGTTAAGATATTTCTATTCCCTTCTAAAGGATCGTAAGTTCTAATTCTTATCTATGTATTTGTGATGTGATATTCTAAAAAGATAAATATACATGAATGTGAAATTAATGTAGACTCCTTATTTTTATTTGAGAGGGAAAAGAAGAAGAAAATAAAAGAGAAGGTTAACAATAACATACTTTTTTGTTTTGTTGTCCTTTTTGTGAATTTACATTTGCCAATTTTGTTCAAATACTTTTGAGGTCATGTACTTTAATTGGTTAACTCTAATGGTCATCATAAAAATAATCCATAGGTGTTAAAAAATTGTTGTTTATATTAATGTCAAATCAACCTCAGGTTAAGTTTTATTGTATTTTTAGCACCAATACACCATGAAAGAATACAGGCAAAAGGTAAAATTTAGCCGAAAGGAAAAAGAATTAAAAGATGCAATATGAGTGTATTTTATTATTGTTTTTGGTTTGTGTGACATCCAACTCAATTAACAGGATAACTTTAGAATTCACGGGGAATTGCCATTTTGGCTGCTTCATGTATGGTCAGAATACAAAAGACAAAATACTATAGCTTTAATGGTTGAAACGTCTGGTGAAGCTTCAAATGATTGAGTATAAATTAAGTAAAGAACATGTAAAAGCAAAAAAAGGAGATCAGCCTCAAAACAATATAATATTCAAAATTTGCATCCAAAAGAAAATCTACAATGCTTGGATATTCCATGGGCATTGCACTTGATTGAATAACCCAAGAAAAAAAAGGGCTAAAATACCTTTTTGGTTTCTCAGTTTTGCGTTTGGCTTACTTTTGATTTTTGAATTTTCAAACTCATCAAATTTACCCATAAGTTTTGCATTTAGTTACATTGTTGGTTCTTCCATCCAATTTTCTGTTAGTCTCAAACAAAAAGGTGATGTGGCACCTATTTTTTATCAAAAAAATATTATTTTATTATTTGTTAATTATTTCTAATTTTTTAATTAAAAAATTCTCTTTTTTATTTTTATTTTATTTTTATTTTTCTTCTTTCCTTCTCCCTTCCTCGTCCTCCTCATTCTTCAACCTACCGTCAACCACTACATCCGCTCGCTGACCGCCGCCACCCCTCGCCGACTGTCACTATCACTCGCTGTTGCCACCGATTCCCTTTCTCCCCTTCTTCCCTTTAGCAGCTGTAAAAAAAATTCTTTCATTCCCTTCTTCTTTCCTCTCCAATTTTTCTTTCATCTCTTTTCCCTTTATTTATTTTTTTAAAAAAAGAACTGAAACATGTTTATTTCAGATCTGAAAAATGTTTTTGTTTTCAGTCTGAAACGAACGGGGTGGGGGTTTTTTAGATTTGAAACAGGTTCATTTTCAGATCTGGGTTCATTCCAGTTTGTTTAAAAAAAAGAGAAATGAGAGGAAGGGGAAAGAGAGAAGAAAGAAGAAGGGAAAGAAAGAAGAAGGAGAAGGAAAAATGAAAAAAAAAAAGGAAAAAAAGCAAAGCCACTGGCGATGTAGACATGCAAGGTAGGTTGAAGAAGAAGAATGGGGAAGGGAAAAAGAAAAAGAAAAAAAAATTAACAAAAGAATTTTTTAATTAAAAAATAGGAAACGGTGGCATCGATGAACCGCAAGCGACGGTGACAGCGGGGATGGTGACGACGACCAGTAGCAGCAGTGGGTTGAAGAAGAAGGAGGAGGAGGAAGGAAGAAGAAGGGAGAAGAAAAAAAGAAAAAAATTAAAAAAAAAATAAAATAATATTTTTTTAATAAAAAATAGATGCTACGTCACCTTTCTGTCTGGGACTAACGGAAAATTGGATGGAAGGATCAACAGTGTAACAAAATGCAAAACTTAGGGATAATTTTATTAAGTTTGAAAATTCAGAGAACAAAAGGAAACCAAACGCAAAATTGAGGGATCAAAAATGTATTTTGCTAAAAAAAAAAATATTATTGCTTTCTTTAAAAGTACATCTCATTATCCAAGAAAAAGCAGTTGCATCTTGGGTTCAGAACTAATTTTGTAGTGATGATTGGATTTTAGGATCATTGGGCACAAATATTGAGAGGAATTCTTGTGGGAGAAAGTAATATTAAAAATGAGGAGTGAATGATTGATTTGGAGGGCAGTTGAAAGAAGGGCTTTGTTGGAAGGTAAGAGCATGTGGGTTGCCCATGTGAAGGTATCTCTCAAAACTCACTCACTCCACCTAATTCTATGCATCTAAACATTGAATATAAAGGAGAGGCCATGTGAGAAATCATTGCCCCACTAGATAATGCCATTGAGGGAGGGATTAAAAAATAGAAAAGAAAAGAAAAGAAAAAATCCATGTAGAAAATGTCAGCTTTATAGGCCATAATCAAAGTTGAAAAAGTTGAAAGTAGGTTATATAGTGGATAATGTGATACTCGAGATCAATCACTCACTAATAATTTAAAAGAACGTCTTATTATTTTTTGCATGTTTGAATTGTGAATTTTGTTTGTCAACTTGAACATAAATCAATTAGTTAAGACATAAAAAAGTTAGAGGTTTAAATCTCTCACTATCACACGTGGATTGCGTTTCATTTGAAGCAAATATTTTATTTGTTGGGTTGGATTCACCTCCAGGTAAAAAAAAAAAGTTAAAACTCATATGGGAAGAGTTGGACATAATTTTTTCACCAAGCAAATATTTTGTTAGGGCAGTTGAACAAACCAACTAAAAGTTTGCAGCAATACTCAAGGGTCACTCAACCAAACATGCCTTATCTTCAATAACCACCTCCACTTTTCTCTTCTTTGTATGCATTCATAATTTCCTAAGTTTCCTTTCACACTTTCTAAATCCATAGTCTTTTCTTCACCATTTCTTGATTTGTCTGTCAAGTAATTTTCATAGGCTGTAGTACATGCATTTGTTGAGATTTGTCCGTCAAGTAATTTTCACATATTAGAGTACATACATTGATCATAACTTGAATTATTAGAAACGCTTTCTCTTTTAAAATAAATAGAATTTGATTGTAGTTATTCGATACTCATGTTCAAGATATTTTTTATAAACATGACAACTACATTATGACGTTCACTTCCAATAATTTCTCGTAAAAAACACAAGCCTAGCCACCTGAAATCAGAGTAAAAGATATGTGGTGGGCCGGGGCGTTTCAATGCAAACTCGTCCAACCGTCTTACCTTTGGGACAGGCTCTTGTGACATTCAGACATGAGGAGGGGACATCACAGTGTCTTCTTCAATGGCCAAACAACCATGAGAGACAAGAAATCAGCTGTCGAAATGCAAGAGCAAGACAGGCACCGATGAAGTTCACAAGTTTCTCAAATTGTGCTGCCAAATTCAAAGGTACGGTCTTTTCTGTTTCAACAGCCCCACATGCCCTTTTCAAGGGTATCCATTTGGACCTTTTGCAATACTTTTGTTCTGAAAATTGTGAAACTTTGAAGTGCTATTTCTCAATAAGGTCACATGGGGAAGGCAAGAGAGAAGCATTTGGTCTCTACCCAACAGCCAATGCATGTTTAGAGCCTTCACAAATTCTCCCCGACTTTCATGGTCCACATTTGCGTGTCTCATTTTGGTTCTCATGTGCATTCAATGACTTACATATATATGTTTTTAGGGTAGATGTTGGAAATCTATTGTCAACGTCTGACAACTCGAAGAAAATTGGTTTGAATGTTTGTTAATACTAATTAGTGTTTATAAAAATGACTTCGAAAATAATTGTAATGATATATAAGAGAGGAGAGCTTGACAAAGTTTTGAGTTGAGTATATGAAAAAGTATACCTCAAATAACCAATAGATGTTATTTGATTATAGAAATGCCAATTGAGTATATTAGGCCCCGTTTGATTTTTGAAAATTGTACTTGTTTTCTCACAATTTATCTACAATGGTTTTCATCTTCTCTATCATGATTTTCCATCTTTCGTAAGGAAACATTTGAGTTTCTAGCCAAATTCCAAAAACAAAACAAAATTTTGAAAACTATTTTTTTTAGTTTTCAAAACTTAGCTTGGTTTTTGAAAACATATGTAAAAAGTAGATGACAAAACATGAAAATCCATAGTTGGAAAAAGTAATATTTATAGGCTTCATTTTAGAAAACCAAAAACCATGGTTATCAAATAGGAATTGATTAAGAGTCTTAACTAAATAAGATTTTAGATTTTACTGCAGAAGCCAATGATGCGACACTATATGGGAGGCAAGATTATGACAGGTGGAATCAAGTGGCTAATAAGAGAGGGCATAGGCGCAAGTACACACTGATGTGTCTAACTAATGTGTGGTCCAAGATGAACATATATATATGAATGACAATAATGGAGTATGCTGACTAGTATCAATCGAGCTGTATCGAGCTAACATAAGTAGACGCTTGACCTCATCTAAAGAGTTAGTACGATAGTGAACTCCCATGGTAATTTATTGAACTGAGACTTGTTCCTATGTTAGAAATGGTAATATTACAAACTTCTCTATATCTCCACTATAATGTGATATTTTGTACATTGTACTAAAACTCATAAACTATACAAAAAAAATACTATACATACAATAGTATACAACATTCAAGATGTACGTACTTGACTTTTAGTCGATAAAAAACTATGTTTGTATCTCCAACATACATTATGTCGTGTAATACACATTATTTAGGTTTAATAAACAATGAACAAGGAATTAGGAGGAGTAGCACGATGTTTTGTCCCAAAAAGGAGATGGAAAATGAAAAGTGGTTTGGAATTAGTGACAAGACTTCTCAAAAGAAACAATGTAACATGTTCATTGTCGTCCAATTCAAAAATTGTCAAGTAAATGACCAATTGTTGTCAGCCAAACGTCCAAATTTTGGGAGGCAAAATTTTAGCTCCATGCATTTAACTAATAATATTTGGTCATTTTCATTTGCTTGGAAAAAGGGAGAAAATTAATGCAAAAACATGGTAAAGGCAATCCCTAAACCCAACTTTAATAGCCACCTAAACCAATAGCCTTCTAACTTCTTGGTGGAGGAAGAAAATAATACCTCAATGGCTCATTAATTTTTTGCTTTTAAAGAAAATAATTTGTTTATTGTATCAATCATATTTTATGTGTTCTAAAAATGGTTTCTTATCAAAGAAACTTGTAGTTCATAAAATCAAAAAAATGAGGCCCCATCATATAAGAATTTTGTTTTTAGTTTTCTATTTTTAAAAATCGTGCTTATTTTCTCACAATTTCTTTACTACGGTTTTCATTTTTCTTATAGCAAGTTTGAATTCTTAGCCAAATTCTAAAAATAAAAACAAGTTTTCAAAAACTACTTTTTATTATTTATTATTTTTTATTTTCAGAAACTTGACATGATTTTTTAAAACACTTTTAAAAGGTAGATAACAAAACAAAGAAACTCATAGGTGATAATAGTGCTTATGAACTTAATTTTCAAAAATAAAAAATCAAATGGACAAACGAGGCCTAAATCACTTTTGTTAAAACATATATGAACATATTTTAAAATTTAACATCACGTACATATAGGGCTTGATCAAAACTAAAATAGAAAATGGTTCATCAACCTAGCTATACCAATGTACACCACACATTGCATTCAACCTAACAAAATACCTAAAATTAATTCACTGAAATCCAATTATATGAAAATATCTAGAGTGAGTCACACAAAATCTAAGTACGTTAAAAAGAAATATGCAAACATACGAAGTACCAAAATTTCAAAACGCAGCTAAAAAACATTAAATACAACTAGCCGGTTACATATAAAGTTGACCTGTTTATTTATTTATTTATTTATTTTTAATAATTAGCAATATTCTAGAACATGGTCCATCAAACACCATTCAATCCCAACCACTCAAAGCCAATCACTGGCTATTGAGCCACTCAAAACCTAGGGGCCCTTTTCAAGCAAATTTTAACATAAAAACAAACAAAAAAACAAATAATTGATTCCCAATCTCAAACCCTAGCCTTCCTCTCTCCTTTAAGACAATGCCCTATATATATATATATATATATTTTCCTACCATTTTTAACAGAAGGCAACTCCCTTAATTAATGTTTATAACCAATTTGGAATACATACATGGTAGCTTTGTTCATATGGAATTGATATTCTCTCTCTCCTCTCTTCTTTTTTTTTTTTTTTTCCCTTTTTTCAATTTAGTAATCATAATTTTTTTCATTATTCTTCTTTTTTGTTTAGCATGAACCAACACACTTTCAATTAACTATAGTTGTCAATTTTGAATAAACTTTTTCTTTTAGCATAGATACAAATGGAGTAGGAGCATTTAAGTTGTTAAATATAAATTTCAATATACTAGATTTTGTAGGTTCAACCATTATTAATGAATATTTTAGAATATCATTAATGATCTTTATAATTAACCCTTTGATATACTATATTAAAGATTATATCGGTTAAATTACATTTTGTCTAACTTAAGTTTCTTTTTGGTTCCTATGTTTTTGAAGACTTTATTTTTATCTTTTTCTTTTTTCTTAATCTAAATTTCTTGTGGTTGTACCCTGAAAAGATTAACAAAAATCCAACAATTAGCATATTAGTTACTAATCTCATTTCTACTTTTCACAAATTCATATATTTTCCAACAAATATAACTTTTTTTTACTTCTTATAACAAAAGGTAATGCAAGAGATTCAAACCTCTAAAACTTGAAGGGAGGTTATCGATATTTTAACCCGTTGAATTACGTTCATATCATTAAACTCATTTGTTAGACTGCCATGTGTATACAAATACTTTAACTTGGTAGGTTGACTTTCTGTTACCTCTCACTATTTAATCAATTTTGATAGAGAATATAATGAAACCAAAAGACTAAGAACTTTGTTTAACCAATATAATTACTTATATAATAATATAAGTTTGGTAAAACAGAACCATTTAAATTACTCTATTATTATTGTTTATAATATGGTTAAATGCATCATTATTGTTAATTACTTTTATAGTAAAGATTAAATATATATTTTAGTCCATGACGTTCGAGTGTTTTTTCAAGTAGTCTCTAATCACGTTTAAAACCTTTCAATTTAGTTTGATCTATTACATTTTGACATTTTTTTTTAGTTTAGTCCCTTGCTTGTTGCTAATAAATGTTTAAATAGGTTGATGATAAACTTAAATGACATAATTCTTCATGAATTGATGGAAATTTAAAGGAGGAAAAATGTGATCTAAAAGAGGAAAGTTTCTAATTTCTTCTCCAGATTTCTAAAAAATTAATAGAAATTTCGAGTTTTCTTCTCCCATCCACCAACAGTGAGGATCTAAGGAATTAAATTAAAAAAAATTAAACAATAAAGACTAAACTAAAATAACACATTACCATTAAATACTAAAGCATACATTTTAGCTTATAATATAAGTTTGGTAAAAAGAACCCTTTTAAAATACTCAATTATTACTGTTATATAATATGGTTAAACACACATCACTATGCTGTATACAAAAATGGTAGAATTTTCTTGAAAAAGGAAGAGAGAAAAAGAGAATCCAACCAATAAGACGACTATAGTCAACGGTTTTAATTGGTATTATTTATTATAAAGATTCATCATATAATAAGACCAAAAGAATTTTGGTATTTAATACCTTAAAGAACCTCCCCTCGAAGGTCCCCTCCGACCAACAACCCCTTGTCTCTTTTCTCCTATTTTTCCCCAAAATTTCTCTTTTCTCTTCCTCCATTGATACCCAGTTTTACCCACTTCCTAAATTCGCCATTAATCCATTTCTGGGTCATCTTCTTTTCGTCCAATTAACTCCAAAGTTTAATTTCGAGCTAGCTTTTTAATAATATGGAGATTGAGCAGGTTGTCACGTGCGATTGCTGTGGGCTGAAAGAGGACTGCACCCAATTCTATATCAGTGAAGTTAAGGCTAAATTTGAAGGGAAATGGCTCTGTGGGCTTTGCTCTGAAGCTGTTAGAGACGAAGCTAAGCGAAGCAAAAAGCCATTGAAGGGATTGGAAGAAGCTCTCAATGCCCACATGTCGTTTTGTCGTAAATTCAAAGCTAACCCTGCCATTCGTGTCGCTGATGGAATGAGGCTCATGCTTAGGAGGAGGTCGAGCGACGTGTCGGCTTCTTCTTCTTCTTCGGCTTCTTCGGATAAAAAGTATGGGAGATCGGCGAGCTCCTCGCAGGTCGGTTTCGACATGTCGTCTCTGTCGTTGTACTGATTAATTTTTCGAGACTTGTTAATTAATTACTGGAATAATATATGTTTAATTTTTCGGGGAGTTTCTGTTTGCTTTCGCCATTGAAGGCTTTTTTGAAGCTTTCTTTGTGTACAGAAGAACGTCTATTTAACTATGGTTGTTTTCTAATTTTTGCTTCGGAGAATTAATGAACGAAAATGTTAAAAAGGGTAACTACATTTTTAGTCCATCATGTTTAAAAGTGTTACTTCAACATTTTTTTTTTTTAATTATTTCCTTTTTATAGGTCAGTGTTAGAATTGACTAATGTTAAATTTATATGGCATAAGTGAGTTGGCGGAAATTTTTATGGGAGAAATCTTGAATTTTCTTTTTTAGGTAAGTGGCTTAATTTCTTCTCTAACCGTATACTAATTAACTCTCATGTCATGTAAACCTTTTATTGGTTAATTCTAATATTCACAATAGAAAATAGTAAAACCGAAGGATGTTAAAATATTAGGGACTACATTGAACTTTTAAAATAATATAGACTAAAATTGAAAACGTATCCAAATATAGGACTAAAACATATATTTAGACCTATTAAAAATATTATAGTCTCTTAAACTAGTTATTTTTCTTCTCATAAAAAGTAATTGAACTTGTCAAAGTGAGTATAACTCAACGATAATTGATATGTATTTATTCTCTTGAGATCGGAATTAGGTTCAAATCATTGAAATATATATATATATATATATGAAGAAAATGGTGAAATATATTAGTGCTTTTCGTTATGGGTTGTGTAGAGATTCTAAGCCTTCTCCTCTTCAATTTTTTTTTTCTAATAATATTGTTGAAATAATAATTTTCTTCTTGTATGATAAATGTACAATTGAGGCATGTGAAAGATTAAAACTCCTATATTTTTTAGTAATAAGTTCTCATAATGTAGTAAATTTTTACATTTTACCTTTTGAGTCAATTTTTCAATCAATAGTACACATAAGAAAAAGCTAACGCGATATATTGAAAATAAGTTTGAAGACAAAATGCAAATCTTACTTTTGTACGAATATTTTCATATATTGAAAATAAGTTCCAAGACAAAATGCAAATCTTACTTTTGTACGAATAATTTCATTGTCATGTCGATAAAAATAAAAATTTAATTTATCCAATACAAAGGATGAATACTTTTTTAAAAAAAATTAAGTAGAAGTAGAGACGATGTGAATTATTTGTAATTTATCTTATCCTAATGTTAGAAAGATATATGTATGGAAAGTAATAATTGAATTTTTTTTAAAAAAAAAGTAAAAAAAAAAAAAAAAAAAAAAAAAAAGCCCAAAAGCCCGTGCACATGTTTGTCAAAGGGGTTGAAAAGACATAAAACTATTTGTCTTTATGGTCTTAAAGACACAAGGAAAAATTAGGTATTATCCAAAAAAAAAAAGAAAAAAAGAAAAATAAGGTAAGATTCAAAAGATTAGCAATATGTTGATATGATGAATAATTGAGTTTGGTAAAAGAAACAGGATTTAACTTTTGACTTTTTTTTTTCTTGATGAAATTATTAAGGGTGGTTGCATTATTTTTTAAGCAATTTTATAATAACAATAAGTTGGCCTTTTGCACCAAGTTGAGCCACAAAAAGATGGTCCACCTTTAGTTATTTAGTTACTAAACTAAATGCCAAAATTTAACTAAATTCTCTAGTAGAACTAACCCTTTTGCCTCTCATAACATACAACTAATTATGAAAGTGTATAATTAAAAGATTTATGAATATTGAGCCAATGATAATTTGACCTATTCTTTAAATTTCGATATAATAATTAAAATGATAAAATTATACATGTATTGGTGACATTATTCACTTTAATAATTTTAATATTTGTTAATAAGTCTTTCCATTCCCTTTCATGTGTAGAAATAAAATGTTTTAAATCGAATTATAACTTGGCTTTTCATTTAATTTGAGATCAATCAACGTTTAATATTTAAGATTGCTTTTTTAAAAAAATATATATGTTTTTTTTTTTTTATCAAAATAAGAATAACTTAGTAGTGATTGACATATCTTCGATCAAGAGGTCAAAAGAAAAAAAAAAGCATGTTTTTTTTTTAATCCATATACCTTGCTAACTAGGTCAATTTTAATATTAGGGTCTTAAAAATAACACAATTGCAAAAACACAACATCACAAAAATAGCCCCCATTAGTTAAGGAATTTTTTTTTTTACAATATGTAGAGTGGGGGATTTAAATCTTTGACCTATTTGTCGATTTTATTCCAGTTGAACTTTATTCCAATTGAGCTATGCTCATATTGGCTTAGGGTAATTTAGAAAAAATCTTAACCATTTTAGGGTATTTGGTAAATCTGATTTTTTAAAAATTTTTTTTTATAGAAAATCACTTTAAAACTCTTTTAATTTTCAAAATCTCCTCAATTGTATCTTCTGATTTTAGCTTTCTGAATAATCAGGCGCCTTTCTTTCCTTTACATTGTATGTTTTTTTTCTACGCAATCAACTCCTCTGGCATTGTTCTGTCCAACTCACCGAACTTAAAACAAATTCAAGTAAAAATTCTTTCTCCTTTGACATTAGTAACAATTCACGTATTTTGTGTTGTTTAGAATTTTTTTTTTGCTCTGGTTGACCCATACATTTGGATGGAAAATTAGAAAGAAAAAAAGAGAAAAATAAATATCTATAAATCTAGAGTTGCAACCAATATTTTTTATCTCTTTCCTTCATTTTGGTATGTGAATTCACCTTAGAAAACCAAAACCAAAATTCATTTTTTATTTTCAGTTCACAGTTTATCTCTTCTCTCACTATCATAGCTCAAAATCCATAATCATCACTTTTCATTCCCTTAATTTTTCCTCTGCAAATTCTCCATTGTGAATTTGTGCGGTTTTTGTTATTGTATTTAGGATCACAATCTTCTTTAATCTAATTCGTGGAGTATTTGCCATTCTTCTGCTTCTATTATCACGATTTGATTTAGGTGTATCTCTTTGAACTGTTATAGTTTATGAATAAAAAAACTCAATCTTTTTTAGAAAAGATTGAGAGAGAGAAATATGGATTAAACATTTTTAGTTTTTTTCCCTAACCTTTTATCATATAATTAAAAAGTAATAAAAATATATAATTTGTAATTTAAATTATAAAAATTCTAAATAATTAACTTATAACAATTCACATATTGAATATCAACATATAAATAGGTAAAATAATTTATATGTCTACCTTGGTCATTATAGCTAAACCACAACAATTTAGTTTGAATTTTAACAAACGCTTTGACCCGTTTTTTATGTTTAAAATTAAAATTTACCAAACACTAATTTGCTTCATATTATAGCTAATTTTTCTAAAACCATAGTTGTTCGCAATTATTTTAAAAGCTACAACAATCTCAAATTTAGTTGCAGGAACATTTGCATCTAGTCCAAAATTTTCAAAACAATATAATAATTTAATTAATAAAAAAACATTATGTTTACCACTTATACAAATTTGAATTTTGAAATATAATTTGACAAAATTAAAACTTTGATATTAAAATTGGGTTGATTGGGTCATTTCGTTCCTGTAATAATAAAGAGAAAAAAAAAGAAGCCGTTTGCAAATGTAGCAAAAATAGGGCCCAAAATTAGCACATGCAGTTGCTCTAAAAACTAATAGAAAAATGGCAAAAATATTAGAATCGGTCCAAACTCGAATGGCCAAAGATTGGGATTCCCGCTTAATATAAGCAAGCATAGCTCAACTGACATAAAACATGTGACTTTAACTAAGATGTCAGAAGTTCGAATCTCCAAATTCACATATTGTTGAACTCAAGAAATAAAAAAGGTTAGGATGTATTTTTTATTTTTTTGAAAACTAAACAATGTTAACAACATAAAGTTAAATTAGGAAGCAGATAAATTATTTTGGACCAGAATTTAAACCTAGCTCGGTTACGAGGAAGTCCAGGCTCTGCTTATAGAAGGATCCGTTGTCGACTTTACAAGAAGCTGGTTTTGATATTATCTATCGACGAATTTCAGTGGTATATGTCTTGACTTCAGTCACATTGAACAAAATTTCTTGAAGAATTCATGGAAGAAAAATAATAAGATTTCACATTCAAGGGGAGGTGGGAATCTGGGTTGAAATTTTGCAATCTCTGAGGCTCCGTTTGCTCATAATTATTTGATTTTTGAAAATTAAGCATATAAATACTACTTCTACCTATAAGTTTCCATGTTTACTAATCTATTTTTTACATATATTTTCAAAAATCAAGCCAAATTTTGAAAACTAAAAAAATATATATGTTTTAAAAAACTTGTTTTTGTTTTTAGAAATGGTGAGAAAACAAGCACAATTTTCAAAAACTAAATGGTTATCAAACGAGACCTTAACAATCGTCGCTTGGATTTCTAGTACTTGAATTGTCTAAGTCTAATTAGACCTTTATTCCTCGCTCCTATAATGTTGCCATTAGTGTCCCATATGATCCATCCCACTCCACCACAACCCGATGCAGTGTCCCAAGAGACATTTACGCTAAGTTCCACTATCTTGACGACGGTGGTGTCCGTTATTGCAGAGGTGGAGGTTGCCCTCATGTGGTTTGCATTGTTGACACAATATTTGGGGTAAAGATTACCTCGTCAACATACTCATTGATTTGTTAGGAAAGAATTACTCATTTTACATATATGATTGAGTCAACGGATTTTATTATAAGTAGCTTTTGTCATAGCTTAACTACACAAGAGTAGACTAAAGTGAACATAGCTAAGTAGTAATTGGCATGCACTCATTCTTTTGAAGTCAGAAGTTTAAATTCTCATGCTCCACATTTGATGTACTAAAAAAAAAAAAAAAACTAAACAAGAATAGAAATCAACGTTAAAAAAACCAGAAAAATTACTAATAAAAACAAACAAAATTAAGACAGAAAACAACAAAATAACTAAGCAACAAAATCAGAGGGAAAAAACAACAAAAAAATGCATAAGAGAGAGATTGAGAGAGGAAAATTGCCAAAATAAAAATAAAAATACAGAGGAAACAGAGGGAAAAAAAGCAATACTTTAAATTGAAGAAAGAAGTCACTAGAATTAGTGCAATGAAATTACTCGGATTACTCAAATAAAGAGAACAAAATAGTTAGAACAAAAGAGAAGAAAAATGGAACAGAAAAAAAATATAAAATAAAAGGGAAAAGGCGAAGGCGTAATTGGAAAAAAAAAAATCCTCCAAATGAAACAATTAAAAAAAAAAAAAAAGAAAGCCATCTTTAAATTTATTTTTACTTATTAACAAAATTTCAAATATTACAAATAATTTGCAAATATATATAACACCCGACTGAATCAGAAAATAACTAATATATAAAAACAACGAGAATACCAAATATGACACCCGACTGAATTTCTACCTTAAATATGAAAATTTTGTAGAAACTTTCTAAATTATGAAAAGATCAAACTGCATAAAATAATTAATATTTCTAAATATCGCTGACATGAATGAAAATAATATGAAAAATTTTAATATATCAGAAAAGTTTCCATGTTTGACTAGGTAGCAAAGAATGAAACAGATCCCACGTGGCTTCATATATATTACCGTTGGCAATTCAAATTTCGAAACCGAATCTCTCTCTTTTCTGATTAAATTTTCCCGTCCCTCTCATTGACGCTGAAAATATGGTCTGTGAGAGACGAAGCCAAAAGAAAGCCATGAAAACGGTCCTTTCAACCTCAGCTTCTTCAAATTCAACCACCACCACTGCCACCGCCGCCGCCATGGAAGAAGACGAGCGATCGGAAGCCCGCGACAGCTGTTACTATCCCGGTTGCCGGAAAGATGCGAATTGCAACTGCAAGATTTGCTTGGACAGTATCAACGCCACGTTGGACCTAATGCCTTACAGTGTCCAAAAAAGCTCGCTCACGAAGCTCTCTGCTTCGAAACCTAATGTGGAAACCACTCCGATTTCGTTTAACACTTCGATTTTGACGACACCGACATCGGGGACGTCTCGGATCTTGAAGTACCCTAATTTTAAATCTCCAGTCAAATTGAGTTCGAGATTCAAGGCTGAGGAAGGGGAAAGAGATTCGAGTTCGTTGCGTCGGTTTGTGACGTTGGTTTTCGTTCTGAGTTTGATCTTTGCGGTGACTACTGGGTTTTCGTGTGCGATTGCTAGGGTTATTCGACCGAAGCTGTCAGCGGAAATTGTCAGAACTGCGAGTAAGAATTTTCAGTTCGTGGAAGATTTGTATGGGAAATTGAGGGTTTTGCAGAGGGAGTTGCAGGGCACGTTGAATGGAGAGATTTCAAATTGCAGTTACTCGAATTCCATGTGGGAAATTGATCAGGTACATTCTGAAACCCTCTTGTTTCATCAAGAAATCGGCTCTGTTTTCGTGGTCTTAACATTATGATCGATGGCCTTAGAGTTTTAGTTTGTGCTTCCATTGTAGGAGGGAATGCTCTTGAGTTCAAGGTGTACAATGTACAAATCTGCCACTGAGGCAGTGAGCATATGGGGATGGCCTCTGCAGACTGCTGGATTGCTTCATACCGGATTTTCGCAACGATCATTCACAATCCTATCAGGCAGAGTTACAGAGGTAAAGTCAAAAGCTTCTGAGTTGAATTGAAATAATGAATTCTGATCAATGGACAAAAAACTTGATGATATTCTGTTGAATGTTTTGGTTTTTCTGTTTCTTAGTGGTCTGATGGAGGGATTGGTTTCGTGGTTCGAGAGGCGAACACTTCTTGGGTGCAGAAAAGATGGGGTGCCTCAGCTGTGCAATTAGATCCTCATACATGGGTTCTCGAGTATCGACAAAGCTCATTGTTAGAGAACTCGAGCTTGAATGTGATGGCTGCAGATTTCTTCAAACATTGGGTGTCGAAAGTCGTAAGAAGATTGAAGAACGAGCTTTGGCTATTTTTGGATGTTGAAACCAAGTTTCATCAGACTAGAGCTAAACGTGATTTTACACCAACATGAGGAGAATGGAGTTTCTCATCTCTTGTGAGAAGAAGCTTTGGAAATTTTACTTTCCTTTCTTTCTTCCTCTACTTTTTTGGTGGAAGCTAAATTGCTTTATTTCCTTTCCTATGTCATGTCTCTAGGATCAAGATGTTAGTTAATACTATCTGTAAATGTAACTTCATGGAATCAGGTTTCTATCTATTTGATAGTTTCTTTTTCTGGCTAGAGAATTGATGAAGATATCAGAGAACTTTTTGAAACTACATTGAAGAACACTACTTAGACAACATGCTCTAATTTACATATATCATGTCAGGAAAAAGAAAATCTCAATTTAATAAGACTACATATACTTACAAGAATTGGTCACCAGTAGTCTTCACAAGAACACAAACCGTCTCTGTAATGGTGAAACCTGGTTCTGTCCCTAATGATAATCTCTCTGGCATAAACCTTTGAGGCTAATTTCATAAAAGCATGACAATCCTCACAAATCCTTAGGTTCTTTATAATGCAAATGTGTGACCCTTCATTCATGAGTGCATAGCAAAGTGCCAATTTCTCGCTGTGCCAGAGGACTAATTCCTTCTTTTCCTCTTCGTCTAAATCAACGAGCACACAATTTGTCTGTGGCGTATAACCAGCCAGCTTCAACTTTTGAACTACCTCATCTAACTTCTGATATATTAGATCTGCTTGCTTGTGCTTTCTATCTGCCATTTGAAATTCATGCACCTCATTGTTCAATTCAATTCTACTGCATCCTCTTTCTTTGGAAACGCCCGTCTCGTTCATTAGTTTTCTAACTTCCCCAACGTTTTCCCATCTTCTTTCCCTAGCATATATATTTGATAAGACAACAAGGGCGCCATCGTGTTCTGGCTCGAGCATGAGAACTTGTTTAGCAGCAAATTCTCCTAACTCAGTCTCGCCATGGAGCTGACAAGCAGACATAAGGGATCCCCAAATAATAGCATTAGGAGCAAATGGCATTGCCTCTATCACCTCAAGAGCTTCTCTCAGCAGTTTTGCACGGCCAAAGAGATCAACCATGCAACCAAAGTGCTCGTGCTTGGGACGTATGCCATATTCATTGGTCATTGAGTGAAATATTCGTTGACCCTCCTCAACTAGACCTCCGTGGCTACAAGCATAAAGCACCCCTACAAATGTGATCCAATTAGGCTCAACATTTTCAACTTTCATTTGATGAAATAGACTTAAGGCCTTATGAGCATCTCCATGCATTGCAAAAGCATTAATCATACTCGTCCAAGATATTACATTTTTCTTAGACATCTTTCCAAAGACTTCTCTCGCTCCTTCAAGACTCCCACATTTGGCATACATATCAATGAGTGCATTATTGACAGATAATGCCTTGCCGAACCCTTTTTTATCAGCATAAGTTTGGATCCATTTGGCTTGATCTAATGCACCAAGATGAGCACAAGCTGAGATGACACTCAACATGGTGACTACATCAGGTTTTATTCCCAGTTGTTGCATTTTCTTGAACAATACAAGAGCCACTTGAGGGCAATCACTCTCAGTATATGCAGAAATCATTGCACTCCAACATATCAAGTCCTTCTCCACCATTTGATCAAACACATAGCGAGCATCATCAATTTGTCCACCTTTTGCAAGCCCAGAAACCATGGCAGTCGAAACAACCATGTTCTTGGGGGATATCTTTTCATACAAATCCCAAGCCAAGTCCATGGAGCCACAGCTTGCATGCATCGTGATGAGAGCACTTTGTAAGTGAGGATCCATGACAATATTCTTCTTAGTAATGTACTCGTGTATTTTTGTTCCATAATCCAAATTTCCAGCACGGGCGCAGGCAGAAAGAATAGTTGAAAGAATCATCTCATCTGGTTCCAAGTCTGTTCTCTTCATTTCTTCAAAGAGTTGAAAGGCGAGATCATAACAGCCACTTATGCAATACCTGTATATTTTGAGAGTATGGGGAAAATATAAGCTCAGCAGTCATTTTTCTTTTAAATAGCCATGCATTCAAACTTAGATAGAAAGATACTACCATAACAATTTTAGGTCCAAAGTAGATTAATAGCACTTCTTTATTGTGAAGACTACTAAAATTGGCAACAACATCCATGACTATAACAGAGTAAACTGTTAGACATAAATCCGTAGAAAGCATCATAAAATGAATTGAAGACAGCTCATACTTCTTGAAAGAACTACTACTGATAGTGTGTCATGCCCGAAAATCTTTCCAACAAACAATACACATACACACACAAAGTTACAAGTGGCCAGGGGATTCAAACTTTGCAAGAAAATATAAAATTAACTGAATTTTACCAAATTCACCATCACTAGAAAATGTAGAGCAACAACATTAGTTTCATACCCATCAATCATGATGCTCCAAGTGACGACATCCCTGTGAGACATTTTATCAAACACCAACCGAGCTTCCATTATCCTTCCACAGGCCGCGTACATTCTAACCAACCCCGTCTCCACAAATGGGTCTGAACCAAAACCCAACTTCGACGCGAGCCCATGAATCTCCATTCCCGTTCTCAAGGAAAGATTCCTCGAGGCCGCTTTCAACAGCGGTGGGAAGCAGAACCTATCCAAACTCAGATCCTCAGTCCTCATCTTCTCGTACACAAAAAGCGTAATCTCTGGCTCAGAACCTCGAGATAATTCGCGCAGAAGCTTGTTGCAGAAACGGGTCTTAGGGTCGGGAATTTGATCGAACACAGAGAGGGCATAGTCGAGGCTGGGCGAGAGAGCACACGAGGAAAGAATAAGTTTGAAAAGAAGGGAATCGGAATCGGAGCGTTCGAATTTCGAGCGGAGGATTTGAGCGTGGATTTGTTTGAGGTGGAGGAGGCTGGTGGCGGAGGAGAGAGCGGCGGAGAGAGCGGTGGGTCTGGTGGGGTATGCGGGAAGTTGAAGAGGGAGGATGGAGGTTGAGTGGCTGAGCGTTTCCATTGCGTTTGGGTTAATTAGAAGTTGAAGATGGCGAGATATTGAGTTTGGAGTAGTTTACAGGTCGCCATTGAAGGAAATTGGAAAGCAGAGAAGAGCAATGGCGGTGGAGTGGTGGATGAGGAGAATGGAGGGAAATGTCAGGAAGACGTTGAATTCTTATACCTGTCCGGCATGAGTTTTACATTATCTTAGCTTAAATTGACCGTTTGACCTATCATCGAATGATCATTTTCATATGCGTCGCGAGAGAGAGAGAGGTCGTTTTTCAGAAGGAGTCCTTTAATTGGCGGCCTTAGGCTATTACTCATGAATGGGCGGTCAAGGTGCTCGAAGCGTTAGCTGTTGCTGAAGGCTTGAAAGGGTTGGTCTCGTGGATGAAGGATTGTCCGATTCGAAGGAGGTCGTTATCCTGTTAAATCAGTTCGACTCTGATCTTAAAGAAGTCAATCTTTTTGTGGATGAAACTCTTCGATTAGTTTCTGTTGTAAATTCTTCACTTTTTTGTTATACTCCGAGAGAGGAGAATAAAGTTGTGCATGAACTAGCAGCTTTGGCCTCGTCTTCAAAGATTTTTTTAGTTTGGAAATATAGTTTTCTAGAAGACATTCTCTCATTCGATATTGTAGCTTGGTTTGATTGTTGTCAATATATCTTCGAGTTAAAAAAAAGATCATTTTCATAAAAAAAAATAAAAATAGAAGTTCTTTTATCTAAATTTCTCGAATGGTCATTAACTTTTTAATTTCTTAATATATATGTCATTAAATTATCTTTTTATTAATATATTTACATGTTGTTTCCAAATTTCGAACAAGGGCTCACTTGATCCACTTCACTTGACAATAAACATAAAATTTATTTTCGGGGGAAGAATGTGACCTGCAAAACTGAAGGACACCTGGACATCGATGTGGTACTTGTCACACATGCTCTAATGCTTAAGTTAGAAAACCTTTTAGGAGTGTAGCAAGTGTGTAGAGAATGAGAAATTATGATATGCTTCAAGCAAGCTACATCATGCCACGAGGGAAAACCGATAAAGAAGGAGTTTTCCACTTCAATATTTAAAGTATCAAGCTTCATGAGGAAGGAGAATGAGTGGAGAAACAAGCTTCAAAGCATTATGAAAACACCAAACTCGAAAGCATCAATTTAAACACTATTTAGGGTTTAATTCTTAAAGTCATGTTTTCATGTAATTCTTGTTGCACCCTTATGTTGGACTTTAATTGTAAAACATATTTGTATGTCTAAGGCCCATAAAGGTCATACACAATAATTAGAGTATTTAATTGTAACTTAACTTAGCTTGTTTTAAACACTATTCTAGTTAAGTTAGTTTAGGATTGTCTTTTACCTTTAGTTGGCTTTACTTTCCAAGGCTTATTTAAAAGTCATACTTGTATATTTGAGGGAGGGTTTTTCATGGATAAATGAAAGAGCTTCAAGCCTTTTTTTCTTTGCTCCAACATGTGAGCATGTTTTTGTGCATTCTCTTTCTTTAGATCTTGCACGCCCTAGAAACCTTCAAGCTTGATTGGTCCTCAAACTTGTGGAGAGTTTCGACTTTGGATCGAGAATAAGTTCTCTCTTTTAAAAGCTTCGACCATCAGGGTTAATCCTTTCTTTTTTCCCTTGAATGATTCTTTGTGTGTGTACTAGGTGTTACCGTGTGTATTTAGGAGGTGCTTATTCATACAAGGATTGCCTAAGCCACTTGTAATAGGGTTGAGTACATCAATTTACCTCTCTTCTTTGAGAAGGGATCTTAAATACTCATGTTTTAAGGTTTTTTTTGGAGGATTCCTTGTCGAATTGGGACGAAAAAGGACCAAATCGGCTAGATGAAGGCACCACAGGCCAAGAGGAGAAGAAACAAGTCCCAAAAATGGGCCTTATGGTGGGGTAAGCCTCGACCTAGGCTGAGGCCGACCACGAACTTGGGTCTCAACCCAAGTCCATTCCTCTTTCTTTCTGTTCGTGATCTAGTTCCACTGCAATTTTGGTTCGTTTTGATCCGTATTAGGCTTTTTAGCCTTGTTTTGCTTTTAATTTCTGTGATCTTTCTAGCCCCTCCTTATAGTCCAATTTCACCCATAACATTACACAAGAAGAAAATGGATTATGTTGATGAGTGGATCAAATTTTACTAATGGGCAAATTGAGCTTCTTGTGTAAAATGACATATGTCTCCAAATATGTTGAAAATTATCTAAAAAATATTATGAACCGTTTGGTATAGCCATCCATTTCAATCGTGCAAATCTTATTGTGTGTTTGGCATGCATTTTATAATGATTATAAAGGACTAAAATTTTAGAGGGCGTCCTTTAATGTGTGGCTGTAAGGCTATTACTCATGAATGGTCGGTTAAGGTGCTCGAAGTGTTAGCCATTGCTGAAGGCTTGAAAGGTTTAGTCTCGTGGATGAAGGATTGTCCCGCCGAGTGATCGTGGAGTCCGACTAGAAGAAGGTCGTTAACTTGTTAAATCAGTCCAACTCTAATCTTAAAGAAGTCAATCTTCTTGTGGATGAAGCTCTTCGATTAGCTTCTCTTTTTTGTTATATTCCTAGAGAAGAGAACAAAGTTGCACCTGAGGTGGCAGCTTTGGCCTCATCTTCAATGGTTTCTTTGGTATGAAAATATAGCTTTTCAGAGGACATTCTCTCGATGATTCTCCAGAGGGATCCAGTATTGTAGCTTGGTTTGGTTGTTGGCAATATATCTTCCAGTTAAAAAAAAAAAGATCATTTTCATAAAAAAAAAATAGAAATAAAAATAGAAGTTATTTTATCTAAATTTCTCGAATGGTCTTTAACTTTTTAATTTCTTAATAAATATGTCATTAAATTATCTTTTTATTAATATATTTACTTGTCAAATTACGAACAAGGGAAATCTCACTTGACCTTCACGTGACAATAACCGTAAAATTTGTATTTAAGAGAAGAACGTGACCTGCAAAACTAAAGGAAACCTAGACATCAGTGTGGTACCACAAGTTCCGATGCTTAAGTCAAAAAACCTTTTAGGAGTCTAGTAAGTGTGTAGAGAATGAGAACTTACCTCTCTTCTTTGAGAAGAGAGCTTAAATACTCATGTTCTAAGGTTTTTTTGGAGGATTTCTAGTCGAATTGGGATGAAAAAGGACTAGATCGGGCTGAACGAAGGCTGCACTAGCCAATAAGAGAAGAGTCAAGGCCCAAAAATGGGCCTTGTGGTGGGGTCGGCCTCAACCTAGGCCGAGGCCTACCAAGGCCCAAGTCCTGTCCGCTTTCCTTCTATTCATTGATCTAGTTCTGCCTCGATTTCAGCCCATTTTGATTTGTATTGGGATTTTTAGCCATGTTTTGCCTTTAATTTCTGTAATCTTTCTAGCCCGTCCTTATAGTCTAATTTCACCTATAACATTACAAAAGAAAATGGATTATGTTGATGAGTAGGTCAAATTTTACTGACGGGCAAATTGAGCTTCATGTGTAAAATGACATGTGTTTCCAAATATGTAGAAAATTGCCTAAAAATTATGAACCATTTGGTATATTTAGCCTTCCACTTCAACCGTGCAAGTCTTAGTGTATGTTTGGCATGCCTTCTAAAATGTTTATAAATGACTATTTTTTTTTTTTTGGTTAAATTACAAGTTTAGTCCATAAACTTTCAGGTTTGTGTCTATTTTGCCTCTAAACTTTAAAAAGTATCTAATTGACTCTAAACTTTTAATTTTGTGTCAAATAGTCTTTGAATTTTTAAATTTGTGTCTAATAGATTATTCACCTCTTCAATATTTTTTAAAAGTCATAGACATATTGGACAAAGTTTTATGTCCCAAAAACAAAGATTGATGAAGTTTTTTTTAAACTGCATCTCAAAATGAAATGAAACGAAACAAAAAATGCTAATCATCTTCTGAAATGTGATATTTTTGTCTTAGCATCATAAAATTGAAGATCGATTTTACAAAAAGATAATTTCTTTCTTTTATCCCTTTTAGAAATTTTAAGGTCAATTGTTTCTCGATAATTGAATTTTGTTTGCTTGTATTGTTTTCATATACTCCATACAAAATATGTAACACCCTCTTATGTCTTTAAGAACTTAGAAAAAGAAAACGTGCAATAAAGATGCAACATGGAAAAATGAAGTTCCAGTGCATTCCTTAATTGAATTTCGAGGACGAAATTCTAAAAAGGGAGTAATAATTTGTAAGACCTAATTTTGGTCTTCTAGCAATTGGATATATGCATTTGATATATGGATTATTTAATTTTGAAATTGTTGATGGAGAGATTATGGTTTGAGACAAAATAGAAATACAAGAAATTTGAAACTTTGAAAATGGAATACAACTTTTATTTAATAAATATATAAATTAGAAAAGAAAGGAAAATTGGTGTTTGTTTTGTATTATATTGGAAAGAAGTTGGAAAAGAATATATATATATATTTTTTTTTTAAAAAAATAATAAATAAATAAAAATAAAAGAAACTTATAGTGGAAGCTTTTGATTTTAAATTAAAAAAAAAAAAGAGAGAGAGAGATAAAGGAAAAGAAATGAGTGTTCGGATGGAGAAGAAATGAGAAACCAAAGAGAAAAAGAAACTTTGCTTTGAGAGAGAGAAACAACACATAAATGGAATTGAGGAGCTTAAGCATGCCAAGCATGAAATTGAAAGTGGTGTTGAGAGGCTCAAGCTAGAAGATTTAGATTGGTAAGTTTTTTTTATAGGGAAACCATGAAAATAGGTGGTCTTTAAAGAGAGTTTTATGGATTTTTCTTCTTTTGCTTGTGAAATTCTTATGGATACTTTGAAATAGGAGGATGAAGTTTGTAGTTTGCTTATGTTATTATTTGGGTAGGTTGAAAGTTAAGAAATGGAATTTGGGTATTTGAAATGTTCAATTTTGTTGGGGAGATTGTTTTAATTTTAGGGAAGGAAAGATAAATTAGTTAAGAGAAAAGTTTGTCATGCCAAGAGAAATTACTAGAAACTTAATTTAAGAAAGCTTAAAAGATTAGAGAGTTGTAAGAAAAAGTAAAGGTATGAATTGGAAGGAAGAAAAACATAGTGTTATGGAAGAAGATGAGAAAATGAAGAAGAAGAAGAAGAAGAAGAAAGGGTAATTAAGTAAATTACAAAGGGAAATGATTGAATGATACAAATGAAGTTATGAGGAGAGAGAAGTGTAGTTGGAAATTGGGGCCTTCACGTGGGAGAGAGGACTTTTGGGAAGTGAATTGTTTTTATGGAATGAAAATGTTGTGTAAGGGTGAGAAAGAATAGGATTTTTAATTGGAGGAAAAAGGCAAAACAACTTTGGTAATAAATAGTTGGAAGAGAAAGTAAAATGTGAAAAATTGGACTTATGAGGAAAAGAAAGAGATTGGAAATTGGATTATTGATTTTTGGTTAGTTAGCATTGTAATTTTATAATTACATGTTTAGGAAAATGATTTTTGTTGTGGTTATCGGAATTTAGGTTGAACGACAATTGGAATAGCTCGCGATTTGGAGCATCAACGACAATTGTTTAGTGAGTGGTTTATTTTACGAATTATTTTTATTATTTGATTATTATTACAAATTTTCAAGAATTCTATAAATCATGTGTGATTTTAGAGAAAATTGCTAAGAGATTTTCATAGTATGTTATGAATTTCCAAAAATGGTATGGAAATGCCAATATTTTATGCTTTTAGTTGAAATTGTTATTTGAGAAATATTTGAGATATTTTTATGATTATTGAGATGTTTGAAGAGTTTTAATGTGTCTTGAGAAATGTATAAGATTTTTGAGATGTGGTCTCAAAGAAAATATGATTTCAGAAATGTTTTATATTATTGAGAGATTTGATTATTATTTGAGAATTTATACATGTTTAGTGTTATTTGAAAATCTCTCAAGTTTATGAGACGTTTAAAGAAAAAGCATGGTTTTCAGAAAGAGTTTGAGAAGTTAAGAGGTTTATGCTGAAAGTGGTTTTCAAACCACTAGATCTTTGTACCCTTGGTGATTACCCGATATGCTATGAGAATGTGTTTCCATAGTATGTAGCATGCTCAGGTCGCAGGGGATGCAGGGGAATGCCGGGGCCATTAGGTGCCGAATCCGGATTCCGAATCCTGGTCCAAATCCTGGTCCTGAAGCATTATAGATGATATAGTTTACTCTGCGTGCACGTATGACAGAGAAATGTTCTGTTATGTAACTGAAGATTACTCGGTACATAGTATGCTAGAGATTTGGGTACAGATTTGGTGATGAATTTCACTAATTATATTTATGCTTTCCAGAGTTATAATTACGGATTTCCCTATCTATGTTTTCACGAACTCGTGCTTATGTTTTCAAGAATTAAGAGTTATTGTTTCACGAGAAGTTTATTTACAGACTTTAATGTCTTAAAATGATCTCCAAGGTTTCTAACTGATCGTGATTTACATTATTCCACAGAGTTATGAGCTTCTGTTTAGTAAGAGAATAATTTTTCTTGAACATTTATTTTCTTATGGAGATACCACTCACTGGGCTTTTTAGCTCATTCTTTTGTTTTTAATTTTTCCACCAGGTTGCTCTTGAGTTTCAACCAGAGTTAGCTAATCAGAGTCTGCCACCAGTCTTGTCAAGTCATTGCATATCATTTATTGTAAGTAAAGGGAGAAATTCTAATGCGTTATTTATGAGATATCCATAGTTAAAGATAGATAATGAGAAAAAGGGATAAAGACTTAGCAATAGATTCCATTGCACACATATGGGGTCGACTGCCATCACATCTCGTCCTAGGTTTGGTAGAGTTAATCTGGGGTGGGTTGTGACAAAATATCTATAGGGGAATTATGAGCTACAATAATGGTAGAGGAATGGGTGGCTCCAAAGCGAAATTGACTGATGGTAGTTGGTCGAAGCTCTAGTAAACAGCCACTCCATTTTCAGAGAACCATATGTGAGACTTCTGCATCATACAACACCGTCCCGAGCTTCCGTCATTGGCCCTACTAGACTTGTCTAAAAGAAGAAAAGAGGCACATGCCATTCTCTTATATACAGGAAGTTTTTCAATCATGAACTCAAACCTATTGTCGAACCCCAGTCAATGTCATATGGAGGTACCTATGGCGAAACGAGTCGATTTGGTCTTTCACAATAATGTGATAGATGGAACTGCCATTAAACAACTTATTAGCATATTAATATATCACTTTAGAATGGCATATACATCACACATCCTGTATCAAATAAAGACTTTGCGGTTCTAGCAGGCCAATACTATATCCATTTCATTAGGAACTGATGCTCTTTTAACAATCTATTCTAAGAGATGGCTAGTCCTATCTCTATGCTAAAACCCTAAATCATTTTGGCTATTTCACACAGGAATTTTAATAAATAAGGAAATTCCTTCTCAGTTTCACATGTCAATTGGCAATTGCTCTATTTTGTATCATCCCACCCAGAACTATATATTATTTCACCAACGATCCTCTAATTCTTGAAAAAGGGAGACCCATGGCTGTTCTGGCACATACCTTAAGAACCTGACCATGCACCGAAATATGATGACCTAACAATAAGGTCAGGTCAAGATTTTCCTTCATTTCACTCTCTAAAATAGCGTGGTACAGCACGTGTAGCATCCCGAGCAGGGCAGTGCAGTATAGTGTGTGCAGCAGATGTGAGTGAGAAATGGATGAACTTTGATAACTCTTCATATGAGAGTTATTTCTCTTGAATTCTCTTGCTAAACCTGCTTGTTTGAGGCATTTTGATAGCTTTTTGGTTACTTAAGTTCCTAATTTAGTGATTTCTTTCTTATTTGGCTAAGTATTGAGAAAACCTTGATTAATGTTTGGATTCTTGCAATATGTGAGCTTGATTGTTGCAATTTGTGCTTCAGGTAAGAGCATACTTAATGAGTAAAGAGTTGGAGTACAGTGTAGCTGATTGAGTTGATTTGCTGCAACAATTCTTCACAGAGAAGCCACTTGACTCACACGTGCAAGGAATATTCTCATTAATTGAGTTGTCTAAAAAGGACCAGTTAGAATGATGTGGACCAATAGAATGCTGCCAAGCTTCATTTCCTGTCTATTCAGCCCTGATTTTGATGGATAAAGGGGGAGTATATAAGTTTGGCATTTGGTATTTGAAAGAGGAGGCCGGAAAAAGGAAAAGGCTACCTTGGGAAAGGAGCTGAAGACAAATGAGGGAGTTCTTAGAAGCTTCCCCTTCTAAATATTCTTCTCTTCTTACTATTTTTCTTCCTTTTCTTTGCTGTTTCATTTTCCTAGACTGTTGTAATGAAATTTTCAGTAGTTTTTAGTAGTTTAAATTCTGTCATTATAAGCTAAGTTTTTTAAGGCAAGGATTAGGGACCTCTATATTGTAATGAGGTTTGAGTTGAGTTAATTTTTGTGCACATTTGAATTGTTTTAATGGTAATATTTGGATTAAGTTTGGCCAGTTTTCTCCTTCACTGTTTTCTTGACTTTTGGGAAAAAGAAAAGGAAACCGATTGCCTAAATTCACTTTAGGATTTATTACAAGCATGCTTGCAGTGAATTAGGTAGATTAGGCATAATCACCCATCTAAAGTACACTAAGCATTGAGCAAAAATAGGTAGTTTAAATAGGAATTTAGCCACAAATTTAGGTAATCTGGGAAGATCCTGTGTTAGAATGTTGTGTAGTGTGAGTTTGCATGACTTTTGCTTCAGCAAATTAGTCTCAAAACAATATAGAATAACCCCTAATCCAAGCCTGCTTTTATCCTTGTTTGATTACTTTTGTTGTTTTGTTCTTGTTGTTCACTTGTTATAACTTTAGCACTTTGTTTGCTTGTTGTGCCTATTTTAGTTAGTTTAGCCTATGTTTAAAAGCATCCCCCATTGTTATTTTTGTTTGGTTACCCTATGTATTCACTAAAATTTAGCTCGAACTTAGTAAAATTCTTGGACTAATCCCTAAGGAGAACGATATAAATATACTTATCACTTGCTACACTAGACTATGTATACTTGCACATTATGAGTGTTAATTGCAAAATTAATTTCACTCTCTAAGGCAACAGACTCAAAAATTCATCTTGTTACAATGTTAAATTTTGCCTAAGAATTTTTTGCTTTATGCAACTCTAAAAGTGTTCCTCTTAGTCAACCTACCATTCTTACGGTACAGAGGACACAAGTATAAAAGAATGCAACACAAACAACACAATGCTCAACATAGTCGCCAAGAGACAAAACCCCACACAAAACTTTCTCAACTCAATGCTTTACAAGAGAGTAAGAATGTCAAGTGAATGGAATGTCTTTCTCAATTAGTAAAGGTCATCTTTATTTGATATGTTCTTATAATACACATTATCTCTCTATTTCCCCTTTTATCCATGCACTTCTTGAGTGTCCAAAAGTCAAAAATATCCTCACACACTCCAACGGAAAAGATGTTTAAATCAAGAATAATATCGACTTTTCACCTAATTTTTTTCACCCATGTCGTCTAAATGAGTCTCTTTGTTGAGAAATTATTCAAGAATGTCACCACAACATGGCTGTTAATTTTGTATCGTTAGATGTATGAGAAAAAAATTTAAAAATTATTTCAATTTTATATCCGATAGTTATAAGGGAGTATCTATATTTTAAAATCCATATCAAAAGATTATTAAGAAGCAGCCACAACCAATAATTTTCCTCCCGGGCGGAGTATGTATTTTGTAAACTATACTGTACGGTGTCGTTTTAAAGTAGATTGCCTAAATATTTTAACTTGGGCCAAAAAGCTTTACTGATCCACGAATATGACAAGCCAAGGCCCAAGATTGTAGGCCCATAGTCTGTACCCATACTCGGAGGGATTTGCTTCTTGACATCTCAGGTCTCGCTCCGTTCAATCGTCGTGTCTGGTGATCGGAGTTCCGACATGGGCGAAGCTTTATTCGAACTTGAACAAGTTCTCAGGTCCAAACAGGTATTTCACTTTCCACTAATATTCTCCCTTCGCTTTCTCTTCCATTCTGAAATTTGCACCTTATCAAACTCGCCTAAGTTCCTCAACTCTGTATAATATATATCTAAGTTAGTTTTAGAATTGATCGTTGTCAAGGATCCACATAGAATCCCGACGAATCTATTTTTCCATTTTCTCTTGTTTTGATTCATAATAGAGCTCCTTTTTGGCATTGAATCGGTTCCTAGTGGAACTGCTGAACTAATTTTGGTTCGAGCCAAGAATTGCCTTAATCTTTAGCTCGTCGGTTGATTGGATTGCAAAATACGATTTCGGTTTCTGCTGCCGCAGTTTATCCTATTTTTTTTTATCTTGTTCGATTTCGTTTAACTTATTTTGTCTACTCATTTTTTACAACATAGAGCAGCTTGACGATTGAGGAAGCGACTTTGCTCCAAACATGTAAGTCTAAGGCTGTCCGAGATTTTACATTTGGAGCTCTCGTTGGAGGTGGTGTGACATGGGCTGGTATGTCGTAAAAGGCGGCAGAGTTCATCTTCCTTCCATATCTGAAAATTTGATACATTGAGGATACCTAGAGGCCAGAGGGAGCTTTTAATTTTCAATATTCATGTGTTTTTGCCCCTAGGCCTGCTCAGCTAGATCATCTCGTTTTCCATTTTTATATTGCACGTTTCATTTAATAGCTTTGAGGAATATTTTTAAGCAATAGTCAAATTTCTCTTGCTCTATTCAGCATTTATAATTCCACCTTACAAGTTGAATTTATTTGCCTGTGCTCAAGTTCTACTTAACTTCATTTGATAAATTAATATATAGAGCTCTAGCTTTGGATGAAGTACTATTTAGTTTTATTTTAGGCGATATTATTTGAAGTCAGGAAGCAAAAAATACGTGTGGATTTCTCGTGGATAAAACTTAAAAGACCAAAAAGGGTTCTTGGTGGTAAAGGCTTGGGATATTTGGAGACACTTTCCAAGGTCCTGGGTTCAAGCCCTTGGGTTGAAAAAGACTTGAAATCTTTGTTGTCTCTAGGAGCAGGCCTTGGAGTGGGCAAATCCTTCTTGAGGATTAGTCGGGCAAGCCATGAGCATAATCCAAAAAGTAGAGTCTTCGTAATCTAGTTGTAGAAAAGAAAAAATGAAATTTGATGATGGAATTACTTGCTCCCTCATTAACAAATCAATATAAAACCTAGTTTAAAGCTTGTTAAACCGTGTTTCCTTAAAAAAACTTTGTTGCTTTTTTAGGGTACAAGAAATAGCACACACACTCAGATATATATATGGTTCTTAAATGTCTGCGGTGTCTTATAGCTGCAATTCCTCCTGCTCGCTCAATAATTCCCTTAATCACTCTTTAGTTTGCTCTGGCAGGAACATGGAGGCTGAATAAATTCATTCGGTTAAATCTTTCTGGAGGTATGATGAATTCTCTCTCCCACACACACTATGCAAAATTAATTGCTCATTGTTAGGTCGCGCAGAAGTTACTTTTTAATTCATTTGTTAAGGGTTGTATTTTGGCAGGAGCTGCTGCGTTATTTGGATTATGGAGATTTAGCAGGTCCCTAAATGCATGTGTCGATCACATTCTTGCACTGGATGGAAGTAGAATGCAAAAGGAGTTGGCAAACATGTAGGTCACTTACCCTTATTAATGTTGGAATTTTCTAATTAGTGCCATGCCAGTAAACAAGGCTTATTGATGTTCAGAACCACGTTAAAACAACAATTTAAGTTATGAGTCCACCTAGAATATCTGAATGATGTAGATTTTATCGCTTGTTGTTGGGAGCTGAGTTAAAATCTTGTTATATGCATGTTCTTTATTTGTTATATCTATTGCTATAATTATTGATATTGTCTACCTACTTATTTATTTTTTTAGCACATTAGAAGCCAGTGGTGCTATAATTTGTTTTATAACAAAGTAGGTGTCTGAGCTCACCATCCCAGCATAGTGGCCAAAGGTGTCATTATGCTACTCAGGTGGTGCGTGAGTGCTGAAAATACTCTCAAGCTGGCTTAATTGGAGAAACGAGCGCCCGGGGGGTGGGGGAGAACCAAGCCAGTTAGTGTCTTTTGCCACCCAAGTCGGTGCATGAGTGCTGAAAGTACTTGAAGCTGGTTTAATCAGAGAAAGAAGGGGGTTATATACTTATATTAGTTTACTAAGATTAAGAGTTGTAATAACTCATCGAGTTAGTACTTAGTATTGATGTTGCCATAGGTTAGTAAATTTCAGTTATACTGATCTTGGAATCCCATACTTTTTTTAATCCTGTTCTTAACTACTGGGGTTTGTAAAGTCATTACATGGTGAGTTCTCTTGTAAATGTCCAGTAATTATTTTCTCAATGTAGAGTGGTGACGAAATATCACAATGATCCTAGCACGATGCAGCACATATCCAAGCATTTTTACCATGAGAAAGTTTTTGATGATTCAACCTTGGACCGGCCAAAAATAAGGTGGCGCTATCGAAATTTCTTTAGTGATGATGTTGCTCATGCTCAGAGGACACATGAAAATGAGCCTAAGAACAACTTGCATGGAAACTCCCACCATGATTCATCCAACCGCGATGCCAATTCCAACCAGAGTGACTCCTATGGCGAGCCTGATGACAAAGGAAATGCACTTGAGTTCAAGCCAGTCCTTGTAAGTACAATAATTCTGTTTCTGTCCCCTTCTGATTAATACTTCTTCTATGGTTATTTACTTATAGTTTCTCTTATATAGTTTAAAGAATAATTGTGTGCATCCCTCGATTTTCATTCATGCGGTTTTCTTCATCATTACATAATGGGGCATCAATTTGGTTAGAAGTGATCTTACTGTTATAATTTTTATATGGATAATTGATACGGGAATTTGGATTCAAAATTTGAAAGTCCAAATATCAAAAAATGTGTTCACTCCGTACTTGTGAACTGCAACTCAGCATATTCAAAATCGCATGATCTCAAGCATTGTAATTATAAAGTTCCTGGAATTGAAAACTATTTACCGGAGACGCAGGGAAGCCTTTTCCAAGTTCTCAACAAGTTGCCTTGCACCAAAACAAATTAAATGTAGTGGATTCAAATGGGATGATTCACTGGGATTCAGGTGTTATGTTGCCATCGGTAAGGTATCTCCTTATACCTTACATGTATTGATAAACAGAGGAAGATAAGCCTAAGGCAACACAAAAGGATCCTAGCCCATTCGAGAGGGCTAAGGATCCTTGCCTATTCGAGAGAGCTGGTAAACTCTCATTCCTCACCAAGCTTACACAAGCAACATAACAAAAAGTATAAAAGTCGTCTAATGCTCTTTCCCTATGTATATACTACCCACATTCCTCCCAATGGTCCCTCTTCCCCTTGTAATCAACTTGTTAAGGGTGAATTCTCTTTCTTGCCCCTCCTTGCATATTGAATTGTGATTGGAGGCCTAACATCTTGGTCAAATGAGCTTTTCGTATGCTATTAGATGGACATATCGCATATATGAGTGGCCAAAATTCGCACTTGATCAGAATTTGAACATCCAAGTGAAAAGAAAAGAAATTGATTGTTTTATCATTAAATTAAAAGAAAATAGTTGCAAGGACATGATGTTTTTCTATCGGTCTGTCTGATTTGAACTTTTGCTATATGCAGATTAAGCCAGGCATCGAGGCTACTGCAGACCCTCTGGATTGTATTTTTGGTTCACTAGCAAGAGAAGAAGAAATCCAACACTCAAGTCCCTCTAGCACATCACCTAAATCTCAGTCTCGTAGCAGAAGATACCACCGTCGGCATCGAAGACATAATCAGACAATGCCAACAAGCTTTGAACATGTGTAATTCCAGGTTCAATTGATTATAAGAGGAGATTAAGCAACCTTGAACTGTTTATGTTTATAACGTTTATTGCTGAACCTAACCATGTAATTGAAGGAGGAATCTTGGACATATTCTTACACTTCGAGTGCAGTGTTGTCATTTCCCTATTATAGGAAAGAAAAATGGTATATAATCGTTTTCCATCAGGTTCTTTATGCTGCCTGACATTAGTGAATTAATGGCCAGGATATACAAAGAAGCCATAGCCATCCATAGTGCATGGTCTAAGGGAGCACTTAACAGAGACGATGGTCGTGAGGCAGTAGCGTGGTAGTTGTTGAGAAGGAAAAACGATATTTCAGAGAACGCGGTAGTGGTTGAAGGTTGGAAACTCCGATCTCTTTTCCAGTTACTTAATTTCCTAACATCTTCAGGAAGATTTGTTGGGAACAATCTGTGTTTTTACAGACCGTGTGGCGTGTTGAAAGCCTTACACAAGCAAGACGACTGGGAATACGCGTCAAGAGTGGTAAATGCCTTTTGTCTGACAATCTTGACTTTTAATCCTATAATAACTAACAAGAAACTTCATGCTTTGTCTTTTTTACATTAATATGAGATTCTCCCCCCTTTTTTAATGGTTGTGATTGAAAGATGGAAACATTTAATAACCTAATAATCACTTGAGATGCAAATCTAAAGTGCTTTTACGATTCTTCTCTCGTACCTTCAACGGTGAAAAAATGTCAACTAGCATGATCTTCGAATAATTTCTCACTTGCTCGTGGGATAAACAACATAATTTTTTTCCCTCTCTTTTTGTGGTGGGGGTGGGGGCTTCAGAGGAGATGCTTTTTTTTTTTTTTTTTTTACAGTAGAGGATATGCTTGTTGTTTTGTTAGTACCCATCCTTTTTAATCTTTGTACTGTCACTGTGAGGTGAAAAGATTTGTTGGGTTCTGAGACTGAGCAGTTGAAAGCAAGAGGAGTGATTTAAAATAAAAATGGAAGCTTTTATCAATTTGGAATCTAAAGAATGATTGCGGCCCTACCGCACGCATAGTGCCGCAATAGATATCAGACAAAACTTATAAACCCTACCCTTTTTTTTTTCAATTAATTCAAAGCTAAAGCTTCAATAGTACGAGTTCGACATGTGACTATCGTTGATATAATAATTTTTTTGTTTTCTATTTTCGAAGAACAAGTTTTTTGTTATATATTTTTTCCGACACAGGTCTAGGTTATATGTTCATGGTTTTTTCATAAATTCTAAATGTTTCTTAAATTTGACTCAACTAATATCAACATTTGACTCAACTAATATGTCGATAGATAACAAAACAAAGAAATGCATAAATAGAAGTAGTGATTATAAACTTTATTTTTAAAATTCAAATAGATATCAAAGAGGACTTAAATTATTATTATTATTATTATTATTTGTGTTATAGTATTTTTATGTTTGTGTTAATTTCTCACTACATTATCAAATGTTTAAATTTTGATTTTGTTTTGATTTATTAATACTAATCATCTTTATAGTTAATGAATAAGGTTAAAGATGACAAAATATCGACATGGTCTTATGGTGTTATGTAGGCTGATATAACATTGATGTAAGTTGTAACTAACAACTCTTATTACCTATTCATGATAAACTTCATTAAGATTAATAAATTAAAGTACATAGATGAAAATTGCTAAACATACTTCAATTAATCAGGCACTTAGTACCTCAACATATGAGTCTTAGGTTCGAGTTCTTTCTTTTGCAATGTAATATAGCCATGGTTTTAAATTTTCGTTAACATGTCGACATTTCTATCGACATTTGTCATTGGATTCGACATCAACATAAAAGGTAATCAACATTTCTATTATTTCATGGAAAAGTTGATAAAATATAAGAAAAATATCAATAAAATACACTATTGTAGACCTAATATTAATAATAATAATTTTAAATTTATTTAAAAAGAGTGAAATGCTTATATGTTAATTTAAATATTTTTTATGAATTTTTTATATTTATAATTTTTTTAGAAATATCCATTGACATTGACATTTTATCAATATTTTGATCGACATTTTCGTAAGATTGAGATCTTGACATGTCCACTGACATCAATATTTAAAAACTTGAATATAACAAATAAAAATATCTATTATTTAAAGATATCATATAATGTAACAACTCATTAAAAGAATGAAAGGAAAATACAAAAAGAAGATAAAAACAAAAGAAAATTTACGAGTCACAACAGAAAATTGGATTAAATTTTATCTAAAAAATTCTCCAATTGGAATTTGTTTAAAATAGATTAAAATACTATTTTGGTCCTTGTGGTTGTAGTTTCAAATGTCCAATTTTTTTTAGTTTCTATACTTTCAATAAAGCTTAAAATTAGTCCTTACTGTTAGTTTATTGTTAAATTTTCTTTAAAAAAAGTTAGTTCCTATTAGCTTTTCCTCTATAAATTTTGGAAGCATGTTAACATTGTGTCTTTTTTTGTATTAAAATTATTATGATTATTTAACCAATTTTGATAAAAATCAAAAATCAACTTTAAGCTTATCATAGAGACTAATTTTAAGCTTTATTGAAAGTATAAAGATTAAAATTGAACATTTAAAAATATAATGACTAAAATGAAACAAAACTCAAAATATAAAAACCAAAATGATATTTTAACTTTTAAAATAACATGACAACTTTGTAATTTCACGGAAATTAAAGGTTGAACTTTGAAGATATAAATAAATCAATAAATATGAAGGAAGGAAGGAAAAAAAAAAAAAACCTTTCCCTTCCTTTTTATCTTCTGAGCGATTCTCTCTGCTCTTAGCTCTCACGGCTCTCCCTTGGCATTCTCTTCACCCCGAATGCCTTCTTCTTCTTCCTTCGTTTCGATTCAATTTCCCAATTCTCTCAAATCCCTCGATCACATGATCCCCTTTTTCAGTCCCCATTTCTGAAAATTAGGGTTCAAATCCAACATCTGTTTCTAGTTTCTTCATCCATTTTGTTTTTACCAAACCAATTCGTTTGATTCCTTTATGATTTTCCCTTTCCGTCCTCTGAACAGCAATCCCATCAAGATTTCGATTCCTTTCGAAATTCGTCCGTCGTTTTTCACTAGGGCATCTTTGATTTCCCTCTTAATTTTGGTTCTAGCCCTCGTTGTTCTTTCTCCCGCCCCTTCAAAACCTTTTGCGAGTGTGAAGAAGGAGCTCGAAATCAACACCACCGCCGCCATGAAGGTTCACCCATTGCCGAGGAAGCGCAATATCACCGTCCGAAACAATCCCAATTTGAGAAACTCTCTCGAAGATCAATCCCTTCTGAACCACAAGAAACTCAGGAGATTGCCCCATATCTTCAGTCGGGTCCTCGAGCTTCCTTTTCGATCTGATGCGGATGTTTTGGTGGAAGAAAATCCTGATTGTTTTCGATTCATTGCTGAAACTGATGGTAACATTAGCGATGGGGTAAGGGCTCATGCTGTGGAAATTCATCCTGGGGTTATTAAGATCGTTGTGCGTGAAAATGAATCGTTGGAAATGGCAATGGATGAGCTCGAATTGGACATGTGGAGGTTTCGGCTACCGGAGACGACGCGGCCGGAGCTTGCAAGTGCGGCTTTTGTTGATGGAGAGCTTATAGTTACTGTTCCAAAGGGGAATGAGGAGGAGAATTCTGAAGATGGTGGAGGAGATATCTGGGGAGATGGGAGCGGGAGCTTTAGAGATGGAATGGAAGGTCGGCTTGTTCTTGTACAGTAAATTGAATCCTTTCCTTTTTTTTTTTTTTTTTTTTTGGGTTTTTGTACTAACTTTGGAAATTTCCTTCTTCATCATTATTAATGTTGCTTCAAATTTCCTGTTAGTTTTCCATTGCTGAATCAGTTGACCCATTAGCTTAAAAGAAATTTAGAAAGAAAAACCAAATTGCTTCCTATCTGAATGGTTTATCTAATCCATCACAAGAACTTGAAAACATAGCACTCAAACATTTTCTTTTCTTGAGTTCAACTAGAACCTCTGATCTTTTGAGAGTATTTGCTTTAACCAGCTCAAGTCGGCACTCAACTCTGAAACATCGTGATCCTTTTGCATATGATAATCTGATTTAGGAAGCTTCTGGTAACTTGCGTATGCAATTTGAACTCTTTTTCTCTTCTCCCCACAACATTCTAACCCGACCCCTGTAAGCTCTGAGACAACATATGTTTCAAATATAGATTTTCTTTAGGATAATTTTTATATCAGAATTGTTATGTGTTGGCTTGGATGAAACTGAGAACTCAACTGGATAGTTTTGCACAGAAGATGGTTATTTTAACGTGCAGTTTTCATACTTTCCCTGTGCTTTCATTTCTTAATTGGCAGGCAATAAACAGTTATGAAACTTGATTGCCAATGCATTTTCTTAGTGGTTTAGCCATTTTCTAGACATCATTTTCTCTTCTTTTTCTTTTGCTTGTACCTCAAACACTTGTCCTTCTCTGTGGTTTGGAAAGTATTGCTTATTTCTTGTCCATCTATGGGTCCTATATGTGGTCATATGCTCCTTACTTTTTGCATTTAAAACATAATGTGGCACTTTTCATGCTAGCCAAAGATAACATAAAACCTTCTTTTAAGCCTTTTCACATCTGCCACTTTCAAGTTGGCAAATTCTTATTCCTAAATCCTAACTGCTTGCCTATTCTCATTCCCTAGATCTCCTTTTTCCTTTTTGATGGTTGACCTGTTCATTTGAGCAATTCTGCCTTCATGCTCTTTGATATCTTTATCTTTTTAATGTCTATGTGGGTCATGTTTTTTGGTATCGGTAGAATAGCCGACGGAAACCGTAGATTTTCCACTGGATGTTGAGGTCAATGATACATTTTTAGTTAGTAACTTTTTCTTTTCTTCTCCTTTCTTTTTTTTTTTTTTAAATCCTTACGAAATATAAGGATTAAATTTTTGGTGTAAAGTATATCCCCAAATAACTCGATGATTTTCTTGTCGATTGCTTGTGCATCCTTTTGTTCTCCTCCAAGTCATGAGAGGTATCAATCCAAATAATAGTTTGATATTGCAGATTGAATACAAAATATTTAACCAAATTTGGTCTTGTGGTTGAGAGAAAGTTAGAATCCAATCTCTACAGTTTTAAAAGTTAAGATTTCGTCTCTATGGTTTGATAAAACCTCATAAAAAGTCTTCATTGGTCTAATGTATTGAGTACATGGTAGGTATAGGAACTAGATTCTAACTTTTTTCAAACTATAGAGACTGAATTTGTAGTTTAACATTTGTCCAATGGTATGGTTGTTGATATAAGATGCAATATCATGTTATTTTATTGTGATTTTTCTCTTCATCAATAAATAATGTAAAATTTCAACTTAAGTTATCTGGTTATAAATTTATGGTTTGATTGCAATATATTGACATTTTTTCCAGAGATTTTTCCCCTTTTGAAAATAGATAATTGGAAAATTGGAAAACTTTTAGACTCTTTTATTTTATTTTGACAAATATAGATTCTATATGGAGCCATATAATCGAATAAAATGAGAGCATTGTGTTCGTGTGTATATATATAATACGACAAACAGAAAAGACTTATTATTGTAGTTCCATTCCATGTAGCTGACCATGTGAATAACGCATTAGTTTCAACTTTCATCATTTTATTGTGGGCATTAAGCATTGGATTCAAGTAATAATCCTTTTGGACTTAGAATGATTGCAATCGCAATGGCCTACAAACCCCTCCCATAATAATGAGTAATTATTTTGATGTAAAATGTTGGTTCACCATAAAGTGAATCCTATTCTCTAAATAATAATCAAAAAAAAAAGTGCGTTCTTTAGGGGGCATTTCAGAATGGTATAATATACTTAATTAGGGTTTTGGATTTATAAAATAATGTAGTATAAGAGGGGAACATAAGCTCGTATGTATGTAACATATGAAAATAATAAATTCGTAATCTAAAATACATAATCTCACATACTTAGATTATTAGAATCAGAATCTAACGTGGGAACCAAACACGTCATTGAAGCAAAATGACACTGATGTAATCCCATCAGAATAATTTTTCTTTACAAATAAAAATGACCGAGAGATTTTGATTTGTTCTATAAATATAATAGAATCCAATAGCCAAATTCATCTCTTTATTCTTTATTTTGTAGCAGAATATTAGATTTCCCTCCCTTCATATTCAGCTTAGTTTTAATTTGTCAAATATAAGTAAAATAAAGGTGTTCTTTCTTTTAGTTTAACATGTGGGATGGGGTCAAAGTAAACACAATTCAGCGATAATTGACATGTATTCTTCCTTTGAGGTCGGAGGTTTAAATCTTCATACTCCACACTTGTTGTATTAAAAATAATACAAAAAAACATATGGAGTGAAAGATTCGAATCTCAAACCTCTTGATCGAGAGCATTTCTAAACCAATTCAGTTATGCTTAGGTTAGCATAAAATAAGAAGTCTTCATACACATTATGGAGGCATTTTTTTTTTTAAAAAAAATGTTGTCGCACCAAGACTTACTTTCTTGTGCTAACTAACTAGTCAAAAGACCTGAAATGAAAAAAGATTAAAATATCATTTTGGTCTATGTACTTTAGATTCTATTCCATTTTAGTCCATGTACTTCCAAATGTCTAATTTTAATCCATGTATTTTCAATAAAGCTTAAAATTGATCTCTTTTGTTAGTTTATTGTTAACTTTTTTAAAAAAATTAGTCTCTATTAGCCTTCCTTTAAAATTTAGAAATATGTCCCGATTCAATCTTTTTTTCCATGAAAATAATTATTATTATTTAACTAATTTCAATAAAAATTAACTTCAAACTAACATAAAAATTAATTTTAAGTTTTTATTAAACGTACATGGACTAAAATTAGACATTTGAAAGTATGTGAACTAAAATGGAATAAAACTCAAAGTATAAGAACTAAAATGATATTAAAAACCAATCAACACTTCAATTAAAAAAAACAAAACAAAACAAAAAACAAAAAACTACGGCCTCGTTTGATAACCATTTGGTTTTTAGTTTTTGGTTTTTGAAAATTAAATTTGTTTTCTCTCAATTTCTCTACAATGGTTTTCATCTCTCTTAAGGAAACATTTGAATTCTTAGCTAAATTTTAAAAACAAAAACAAGTTTTTGAAAACTACTTTTTTTAGTTTTCAAAACATGGCTTAGTTTTTGAAAACATAGGTAAAAGGTAGATAACAAAACAAATAAATCCAAGGATGGGAATAGTATTTATAGGATTAATTTTCAAAAACCAAAAACTAAATGGTTATCAAACGGGGCCCACATTTTCAGTACGATCTTAAATAACAATCACAAAAAATACATTAGCATGGGGTTGGAAAAGCCAAATGATGAAGAAAGTTGCCGACCTTTTTTGTCGTGAACAGAAAGTCACTCACACCACACGTCGACAGTAGGAACAAAAACTCATCATCATCCTTAATTCCTGATAAACAAAATGGCGGTTTCACCACATTCCACGAAGCTTCCTTTCTATGTAATACTAATACATGGGATTATTGTCTTTTTTTTAATTATCATTCCGGGCATTAAATATGTTCTAATTTTAGCATTGTAATCAAAAGAAAGTACCTCTTCTGCGTGTCGTGATGATTAGAAGACTGAACCAGACAGACAGGATCCCTACTCAGCTCCACTGAAGCCAATGAAAAGCAATCTGTCAAGCAACCAATGAGACTTTTCAAGTATTTAAAAATATCTTTTACAGCACTTGGAGGGTCATTCCATATTCTTAAATAAATACTCAGTTTCCAATTCTCATTTGTTCATCCATTCAAACACAGGAGTAACAAAGACAACAATTATGAGCAGAGCTGACAGTTCGGTCAGTAGAGAATCTAAAAAGGAATGGTGTTGAAAAATTGATAGGAAGGCCTACCGTGAAAACTCGTTGTAGAGGGTTAGTTTCCAATGCACCAAAATATCTCTACACTACACTCTTTCTGGCAACTCCATAACTGCATAGCTTCAGTATTTTGCCTGCTGAATCCAGCTACCTTCATAAACCAACCAAGTAAAATCAACTTGAGAAGTTGAGATGCCCGTTTGATATCGTACACTCGCTTCATGTGAAGCCATATGATACACAGTAAACACTATTAAAGCCTACATAAGGCTAAATGAATCAACAGAGTTCAATGAACTTTTGTGCGGCATCATAATTGCCTAAGGCGCCCGTGTCTCTACTCAACGTCAACGTCGAAACCAAAGTCCTCCTTGAGGATATCTTTAGGAGTCAGTCCAAAGCCATCAGCAACCTTTTCCATTCTTTTGAGTTTCTTTACTTCTCGTTTTATTTGATCCACTCTGTTTGTTACATTATCCTGGAAGGTATTTTGTCCAGTTGTTGATGTTTGATGTCTGAGTTCAGTTTGCTCCCTGTCAAGTTGCTGAAATAGATTATGTAGATAATTTTTATGTAATAGAAGCTTTTCTTCTGCTAAACTATACTCGAACTCTTGTGATCTTTTCAGTGCCTGCAGAACCTGATCAATCTCATCTTCCAGTTTTAGGGATTCAGTCCAATGATCAAAAGGGGTGGACATAGTCCATTCTGAGCTTATAAAGGAGCCTGAAGTGTCATGAGAACCTTCTGCAGAATTGGCGCTATCAGGTGCATCTGTGTATAAAATACAAAATCATTCTCTTAACAGGCAAGAGTGTGAAAGATTGATTGTGTAAATGGTTGGTGAACATACTAGATATTTGGCACATTATATAATTAACCACTTTTAGAGACATTGTTCTTAAGAAGAGTTTGCTCGAGTATGTAGAATAATCAGACCCTACTTCAATGGGATGAAATCTTTCTCCATAGTTATCATCAAATCCTCGAGGGCAGGGATTTGAAGAAAAATAACCAGTGCAATTAGCTGAGACCCTAGTAAATAGGTTTACGATTTCTCAGGCTTATACTGCTGTGGGAGCTTTACCATGCTATTGGGTTTGAAGAAAAATTACCGGTGCAATCCGCTGAGATGTCTTCCTCCATCTTCCAAATCTCTTCCACGCAAGTCCTAGTTTTAAGCTGATGCAAGCATTCCAAGTCAAATAGCATGGTTAAGTTCCCAGGGCAGTATAAACCTAAGAAATTGTAAAATTATTTAGTAGTTGTAGAACAACTTACCAGTTTTACCTTTGCAATGTTCAATTCAATATGCCTTAACAACTCTTTCGCTCTCATTTTGTGCGAACCACGCAAAATGCAGAAACCAATGCCTAAGAACTCCTCAATATCATCACGACAATTGGTTGATTGGCATAACTGCAAAAATCTTTCAACATATGATACCAAATCTGTTCTAGCATCACAACGTCGACAATAATACTCAGCATCCAATCCAATCCTCCCTCCAACTGTTCCAGCCATATAGGATTTAAGACCACATTTTATATGAGCATGATGTCCACAAATATAACCATCACCCACCGTTGCTTCACATTTAATGTAGCTATAACTTTCCCTGGTCGTGTCTATAATCTTGCAGCATAGTATACAGCAGCAATCACGGCAAAACCGAGATTCACTGCAGCAAATATCACAGGACATGGATTTTAATAAAGATGGGTTTTCTGCTAGAGATAAACTATTACAGTTCTTATTTCCAGCCTTGCAACCCAGTATATCAACGTGGGAATCAGATGCTGAGCATTCTTTCGTCTCTTTTGAGGGTAGAGGGCATGGAACTTGTTTTACTCGCATACCTAAAATAAGATAACACTGTACAATAAGGATCTCTAAAAAACAAAAAAACAAAACAAAACAAAAACAATACAACAATTATTATGAAAGCAACCAACCTCACGAAATTCCCCCCCCCCCCCCCCCAACACACCAAAAAAAAAACGATGTGAACTAACAGACACATACCCACATGTTGCAAATATATTAATTAATGATATAGATATAATTATGAACTGCAATGCATAGCACAAATGTAAATTCTGCAAACTTCAGAATCTGGAAAGAGTCCTAAGCTGTCAAGCTTGTTAGCCATTGACCCGACAGAAATGAACCAACCAACGAATAAGATCTAAATTCTAATAAGTAAGAAAGGGAAAGACAATTGTTTCTGAGACACTGGAACTAAACTACGAGGTGCAATGATCCAACCGAAAGAATTTATTATAAGTTTACAAAAAGAAAGTAATAGAGACTACCTGTAACAAGAAAGACGAATTTAATGCATTACATAATCATCAGAAACCTTTTCATTGAAGGCACACAAACTTATTTCAACGTTAGGAATATTTCAGCTTTAATAAGCATCCCACTTCAACCAACAAAACTATCAATCTTGCATATTTCAGATACAAGAGGCAAGAAGAGAATGCTAGAACTGAGATTTATAATAAACTTTATGGAACTACAACAGCTAAATTTCCAATGTAGGATATGAAGAGAATGATCATATTTATTAAGCTAACCTTGTGCTAAAGATGACTTTTTCGCTGGTATCTTCCAGCTGAATGATGCAAAAAATGCATCAACGTCTGCATTAGGGAACACAGACTGAATATATCTTTCAACTGAAAGCTTGCTTGCAAAACCCTGCCCTCTGCGAGATGAGTTCTCAGGAACACTACTACCACGAGGAGGATAAAGGTACCTATCCAGAAAATGGCCAGTTATAGCAACTCTCTTCCCCACCCTCCAACTCCAGTTATCCCCGGGATTGGGCCAATTTTCAGGAGCATATGGCAAACCCTCCCCACCTTCATCTTGAGAAACTGGCCTAAGGATCAGATCATTTTTATTTACCCCAGACGTGCTGCCATTTATATCCCCAAGAACTTCAGGCCCCACAGCCACAGGATCCCCTGACATCTAAAATGGTTGAGGAACGAACCTATAAGCATAGGCAATACTATTAACATTCATTATCAGAAACTGACAACTCATAATGCAAAACCATACAGACAACTCTCAACTCTTATGATCAAGTTCCAGAACAAACAAAAGGTATTAAGAGGGATGGAGGGAGAGAACAGAAGGAAAAGAAAATTAAGCATGTAAGGAAATCAATGCCTTAAAAGGTTATTTTATATGCAAGAATGAAAATGTGAAGCCTAGGAATATGATACCTGATAATTGGAGGACTTTGTTTGACAGGTAGGAATAAAACTTATAAAAAATTGATTTAATTATTTACTTATAAGATCTAATTATATTTTTACAAAATAATTAATCTTATAAAGTTTTATTAAATTTATTAACAATATTTGTTTAATAAATTATTTCACACTTTAAAATTAATTATATCACTGGTTCGCAGTGTTTCTGCCAGCAAACCGAAGGCTTGAACATGGTCTAATTAAGAAAGACTTTTCTACATAGGGTGGGGGAGGATCATAATCAAAGACATACAAAGTTCAGCCTAGAAGCAGTTCTTTACAAATGCATTACTGGGCTTATATAATTCACCATCTCATGCTAAAAGTTAACCGAACCATTTCTAAGGCCTCGCTTGATAACCAATTTGTTTTCGGTTTTTTATTTTTGAAAATTATACTTGTTTTTGCATAAGTTTTTGGTAAAGTTTTCACATTTCTTAAAAACACGTTTGAATTCTAAGCCAAATTTAAAAACAAAATCAAGTTTTTTTTTTCAAGTTTTTAAAACCTACTTTTTTTTTTAATTTTTAAAATTTGGCTTGATTTTTTTAGAACGTTTTTAAAAAGTAGCTTATGAAGCAAGAAAAACTATTCGTGAAAGTAGAGTTTATAAACTTAACTTTTAAAAACAGAAGACCAAAAATAAAATGGTTATCAAACTGACCCAAATGTTTCCAATGTGAAGTTTGGGGATTTAAACCTCCGACCTCAAGGAGAGGAGTACATGCCAACAACTGCTCTCATGTTGGCTAAATGTTTCCATTTTTCAGTTTCTTAGAAATGTATACTTCTGGTAATTTCTTATTTCTCATTTTTTTTAAAATGTTCTCAAAGTTGTATGCAAATTTTGGAAACAAAAAGATCTAGTTCTTTTTATGTTACTTCTTTCAAGTTCCTAAAAAACATAAATAAAAGCATCATTCTGCCGTTTTTACTTATAAATTCCATAATAAATACTAAAAAATAAAATATAACACAATAATTTTGAATGTTTTATTCTTAAAAAGTTACTTTTCTTGTAAAAAATTTAATTTTTCTAATTTAAAATTTGAGAGAACCAGAACAAATGATTACCATATATTAAACATTTTTTCTACAATGAAGATAGAAGGAAAATAATAATAATAATTACCAAGCACGTTCCTGTTTTTCTTTCTTCGAAATCAGGAACAACAAATACAAAGAGATGAGAAACAATAAACTATCAAACCGGCCCTAAATAATTCTCTGCCTCTAATTCTGCAGAAAAAAAAAGGATTTTCAAACCTCGTTCACTCACACCTAAGCTAATCAACGAAGATCGTCCAGATCATAAAGCTCACCTTGAAGAATTTAATTACACATCCAGAGAAATTTAGGGTTCGTTCAGTCCAGAAGTCATTTCTTCATCTGCAAAACACGGAGAAACGAAGAAAGCTAAGCAATACACAAGAGCCTGAAGCGGTAAGTGAATCAAAGGACCATGGAGAGATTGAAAGTAACATAATCATAAGGAAACAGTGCTCACATTGGAGAGAAAGAAGGAGAAAACAGAGAGACTAAGCAGCGAATAATTTTCGCGGGAATAAGAAAATGAAGTAGAAGAACACAGCACGAAGCATAGGAACTCGAGCAATAGGTTCCTACGGCCGCACGACGGAGTGAGAGAGAAAAAGGAGCGAATGGCTTGACGCCTTTCGATGTCTTTGATGGACCACGAAAGTAATGGACCTGAAGGCCCAACTGATCAAAGGTTTTTTTTTTCTAATTGGTCACTGGACTTTCGTGTAATTAATTATGACGTAGTTTTCCAACTTTCACATGTAACGATTTAGATCTAATTGTGAAAGATTCTCTTGACATGCTAGAAAGATATAGAATAGTTTAGTGGATAAGATACCAATTCTATTTCAATATCGATAGTTAGATCCTCCATCTTCGCAATTGTTGAACTCAAAAAAAAAAGAAAAAAAAAATGTCAATTACATGCCAATTTGAGCATTGCTCAATTGGTTAAGTCATATACTCTCAACCCAAATGTCAGAGGTTCGAATCCTCCACACTAAAATGTCATGTTGAACTAAAAATTTTAAAAAGCAAAAAAAAAAAGTTTTTAACATGTAAGTATTCAATATAGGTAGCATAAAAATATACTTGATCTTTAATCACTTTATCGATCTACGTACATACAAAATCCTATTATGCCTTAATAGAGTTTTTTACAATAGGGACTAAGGGTGTTCGAGAAAACCAACAACTCGAAAAATTTGAGAAACTCAACTCGAATCACAAAGGTTTTGTTAGGTTAGGTAAGTTTTTTGTGTGGTTCTAAGTAGGAATTTTAAGAATCAGCCGATTCGATTTGCAAGTTTATAATATTAAGATTCGATTCAACCCAAATCGAACCAACTATATATATATATATATATAAAAGAAGAAATAGGGAGGCCAAGCCCACCTCCTCCCTATTTCTTCTTTTTTCCTTCTCCTTCAGTCACGCCCCCCACCTCTCTCTCTCTCTTCTTTCTCCTTTCCCCCCTCAGCCTCCCTCCCTCCCTCCCTCCCTCCCTCTCACTTCACCTTCTTTTCTTTTCTTTTTCATTTCTCTCTCGAACTCAGTTCATGTAACAAAAAAAAGAAGAGAATAAAGCGTGGAAACAAGAGAGAAATTACACGAAGGATCGCAATGTTTCAATTGAGTTCTATGCATTGAAGTAAAAACATTATAAGTATTTATAGGAAAATAAATAACCAACCACTCACCCACTAACTATACCACTATTTTTAAAATTCGCCTTAATCATCTTCACCAAGTCACTAAGTCACATCCCACCTAATTAGGAGTCACTCCCATAGAAAAGTGACACATTAACATTAGTTTCTAATAATTAATAAATTTAATTAAGCCAAATTACTTACCTCACAAGTTTGCACTAAATTTTTTTTAACAAATCCAATGTCGAGGGCTCTCTCTCATTCCAGCATCGATCTCTCTCTCTTGAAGGCCTGTCATCAGTGAATCATCAACCCTTGTCACCTTGCTAACGCCAACTCGCCATAGTCTTAGGAGTCTGTTTTACCCTCTTCATTTTTTTCCTTCAAGTTTCAATCACTAATCGTAAAATCCGAACAACTCAACCGGATCAAACTCAAAATTGTGAGGGTTGGGTTGGGTTGGGTTGGGTTCCCCACTAAATTCGGATTGGACGGGTTGGAGAATCGACCAACCTAGACTTTTGGATTAGTCCAAAAAAAATCATAACTCGACCCAACCCAATCCAACCCATGTTCAACCCTAATATGATAGGGGCTAAAGTGTTGCAAAAGTTAAACTATAATAACTAAGTTGTTAAGTGATAAAGTTTATGGATTAAATTGTTATAAATTTTAAATTGTAGAGACCAAGTCCTTGTATGTGAAAGTTCAAATGCTCTGTTGGATAACTATTTGGTTTTTTGTTTTTAAAAATTGTGCTTGTTTTTGCACAATTTTTTTAAATAGTTTTCATTTTCCTTAAGTAAACATTTGAATTTTTAGTCAAATGCCAAAAATAAAAACAAGTTTTTAAAAACTTTTTTTTTTCATATTAGTAAAAAGTATATAACAAACAAAGAAATTCATAGGTTGAAGTAGTATTTATAAGCTTGATTTTCAAAACCTAAAAATAAAAAGTCAAATAGTTATCTAACGAGATCCAAAAGTCAAATAATTATCTAACGAGATCCAAATTATACAAATTCAATTTAAGATCAATGGCTTAGAGCATAACCATCATATAGGTTAAATATTATGCTTAACAAATTATGTTGTCAAATTATGTCGCATATGATATCATTTGAAAAACCAAGTGGTCAAGATTAAAGAGACACTTTTAGTTAAAAAAAAAAAAAAGAAGTAACTTTTAATTTCAAAAGTAGAGGTAGTATGATAGTACATTCATTATGAAATTAGAGAGAAGCATTTCTAGACCACTAGCAATAGCAAAAGGGTGAGGAGGTACACTTTTTGACAATTTCAAAAGTTGCATATAGCTAGCTTTAAAATAGTTTTCTAGGGGAAAAGGAGTTCACTTTAGCAATAATCTCTATCCTCACCCTAGTTCAAAGTTGCACTCCTTATTTCTCTTCTAAATTTCTCCAAGTAAGCCTCTGATCGTTTCAGGACTCTTTAATACTTTTCTTTTTAATTCAACAATATGTGAATGTTGGAAATTTGAACCTCCGACCTTTTGGTCGATGATATAATGACATAATAGTTGAATTATGCTCCGATTGACGACTCTTTAGTACTCTTTTTAATTGAAAGTTCCTCCCTCCCTCAAAAACAAACTCCTTTATAAAGAAAATTTTATTGTGAATGAGTTCATTAAAAAATGCATTCTCATTTATTAATAATAATAACAAAAACATTTTGACTAAATATATATATTAGTCCATCATATTTAGATATTTTTTCAATATAGTTTTTATTCTTTAAAAAGTTTCAATTTAATTATTTATGTCTTAATATTTTTTAAATTATACTTTCACCTTAGTGATTTTTAAAATTGGTTGATGATAAACTTACCTTGCACAATACTATGTGAATTGGTAGAAATTTAAAAGAGCCATTCCAGAAAAGAAAAACCAAATTTATATCAACTTTAAAATTTTGGAACGAGGTATTAAAAACTTTTTTCTTTAAAGTTTTTTATGCTTTCTCTAAAATTTCACCAACTCACTAAATATTTTTACTTAGTTTATTTTTAGTCAATTTTAACATCCAAGAACAATGAAGTTATAATTGAACATTTTTTAAATTCAAGGGCCTAAATTGAATCTTTTAAATCAATAAGGACTAAATTGAAAAAAAAAATGCCTAAACTACATAGATTTAACCTAATATTTGTTATGCAAGTGTGAGCTATTGGATTATACATTATATGGAGCTGTTGATGTAGCTGAAAATTATGTATATCTCTATTAGAATTATGAAATCATATAATAGAGAGTTATGTGTTGTAATAATTTGGAAGTTCCTATAAATCTATAATACAACAAGCCCAATTTGTCAAAATTAATGTTCTTAGACAAAGAGAAGAAATTTAGGAAAAAAAATAATAATATTGTTATAACATAAACAAATGACAAGCAAAGAATCAAACAAGAAAATCGACACAGATTTATGTGGTTAGCTAACAAAGAGAGAAACTATTTTACTATCTTGAAGAACAACATAGTACAAAATACAAAAATACATCGTACACACACACATATATATATAACAGTTAGAGGGTTTATATATAGCGAGATTTCATGCTTGGTCATTCGAAACCAGATAACAGATTCAAGTCATTTTTAAAAAAAAAAAAAAAAAAAAAAATTAACTAAGATAAAAAGAAACTAAATTCATTATCCCCGAAATAAAATGAAACGACTACTCAAGAAATAAAATGGTTGTTAAAAATTCTTGGTTTCATTGGACCATTTGTAAATTTTGATTCTTAAATCTTTTCTTTCGAGAAATCAAAATAAGAGGATCCATCCAATTACAAAACAGAGAGGATGAATGGATCATCATCCAGAATATTAATTCATAATTCTGATAAGATCTCTCTCAATTTCAATGGCAACGGCTAGTATTCTACCCGCCTTCGAGCCTTGACAAACCGGTGCAGATGATTCAATTTCTTGTATGAACGATTCTACATTCTAACGACTTCCCTGCAAGTTTTCTTCGTATATCATCATCAATTGCTCTGCTACCTGCTCGAATTTTCACTCAAACATGGACATCTCTTAATTTTATTGATTGCAATGTCGTCATCCAACAATTCGTTTGAGGAATGTACCTGTTCGATGCTGCCATCTTCAATCTCGGTGTTGAAGGAGAGTAACAGGCTTTCATGGAGCAAATTTTCCAGATCTTCCACGTACAGGGGAGCTGCAATGGAAGCATAGCGCATTAAGAACAGAAGCAAACCAAGAAACTCCAGAAGGTAATTTAAATTTTAATGGCTGCCAGAAAAAGTATAACAACGTTTGGATTGAGAGAACCAAGAGAAGACATCAGAGGCGAGATTCAGAGATTTCTGGTGAGAATCGCGACCGCCCCATTGGTTATCAATGGCCATTTGAAGGCCGTCCCAACGAGAAAACACCGACGAAATAGCCATTTGGAAGCCGGAGATAGATCCTGCCTTGTAATTGGTTGAGGCTAATCCATTAATTGGCTCCATGGATGAACCTCAGAGCTTCGTCTTCCTCTTCTCCCTCTTCCAAACCCTCGAAATCTTTGTTTTCTCTCTCCTCTCGTAACTGAATTATCAGAGAAAAAGAGAGAGAGAGTGCAGTTGAATTTAGAAATTAATGTCAGAATTGGGCGGAGAGAAAAGCGGAGATGTGTTTGGATGGAAGAGAGAGAGAGCGAGAGAGAGAGAGAGACATTTGGGCCTTTTTTATATCTTTAAATGATGGAGCTCAAGCTCAATTCCATGGCTTCTCAAATTCCCGCCAAATCCAACTGTATTGGAATAGCTTCGCAGAAGAAGAATCTCCAATCGAACATGAACTTCAACATTTTCTCTTAATTGAAAGAATCAGACAGTAAAACTACTCTCATCTTCTTCTTTTTCCACTTTTTCTAAATATAATACGGATCATGATCTTCGGCAGTATCCAATCATGCCATTTCTCGCGCCAAACTCGCTCGCTTCACTGGTCGAATTGGCCGTATCGATTCGTTCTTCTCGTCTCGGCCGAGCCGCTCATGCCCAAATTCTCAGAACTCTAAAAACCCCTTTTCCAGCCTTCCTCTACAACCACCTCGTGAACATGTACGCTAAACTCGACCATCTTAACTCGGCCGAACTCGTCCTCGAACTCGCCCCGTGCCGCTCCGTCGTCACTTGGACCGCCCTCATCGCCGGCTCCGTTCAAAACGGCCGTTTTGCTTCTGCTCTGTTTCACTTCTCCGATATGCTAAGTGACTGTGTTCGACCCAATGACTTCACCTTCCCTTGCGTTCTCAAAGCCTCCACTGGCCTTCGCATGGCCATGACAGGCAAACAGCTGCACGCACTTGCGGTTAAGGAGGGATTAATAAACGATGTCTTCGTTGGGTGCAGTGCCTTCGACATGTACAGCAAATTGGGTCTTATTGAGGATGCGTACAAGGTGTTTGTTGAAATGCCTCACCGAAACCTCGAGACGTGGAATGCGTATATATCCAATTCTGTGCTCCATGGGCGGCCAGAAGACTCTGCCATTGCATTTATTGAGCTACTTCGAGTTGGTGGGAAGCCAGATTCCATAACGTTCTGTGCTTTTCTTAATGCGTGTTCAGACAAACTGGGCTTGGAGCCTGGGTGTCAGCTACATGGGTTCATTATTCGAAGTGGGTGTGAGCAGAATGTCTCTGTTTCAAATGGGTTGATTGATTTTTATGGGAAATGCGGGGTGGTTGAATGTTCTGAGATGGTTTTTGACCGAATGGGAGAGCGGAACAGCGTCTCTTGTTCCTCTTTGATAGCTGCTTATGTTCAAAACAACGAGGAAGAGAAGGCTTGCTGCTTATTCTTGCGAGCAAGGAAAGAAGATACCAAACCAACTGATTTTATGGTATCGAGTGTGCTTTGTGCCTGTGCTGGTCTTTCAGAAATCGAGTTGGGAAGGTCAGTTCAAGCACTAGCCGTCAAGGCTTGTGTAGAGGAGAATATCTTTGTTGGAAGTGCATTGGTTGACATGTATGGAAAATGTGGTAGCATTGATGAAGCAGAGCAAGCATTCAAGGAAATGCCTGAGAGAAACTTGGTGTCTTGGAATGCATTGTTGGGCGGATATGCGCACCAAGGACACGCAGGCAAGGCTGTGGCATTGCTCAAGGAGATGGGGTCGGCAGTGGGCATGGCGCCGAGTTATGTAAGTTTGGTCTGTACATTATCTGCTTGCAGTAGAGCAGGAGATTTGAAGATGGGGATGCAGATTTTTGAGTCCATGAAAGCAAGGTACGGTATAGAGCCAGGGCCAGAGCACTACGCTTGCTTGGTGGACTTGCTTGGGCGTGCTGGAATGGTAGAATGTGCGTATGATTTTATAAAGAGCATGCCATTTCCTCCTACAATCTCAATCTGGGGCGCCCTGTTGGGGGCTTGCCGAATGCATGGGAAGCCAGAGTTGGGAAAGTTGGCCGCTGAGAAGTTGTTTGAACTTGATCCAAAAGACTCTGGAAACCACGTTGTGCTGTCCAATATGTTTGCTGCAACTGGCAGGTAACCCACTTTCTAAAATTTACACAAGACCCTTAAGTAAGCTACTATCAAATACTAACAGAAAAAAAAAAAGACTCTAAAAATCTAAGTTGATAAATCATTCTTTAATCTTTTATACGTATTCTATTATTATTCACTTGTGAGTTGAAAACATAATAGAAGTTCAAACACAAAAATTTCTTACTTTAATACTAGGCTAAGTCATCACTAAATCTAAAAATTTGAACTAATGGATTGCGATATGCTTAATCTTTTATACATATTCTTTAACAATCTTCCAGACTTTTATTTCTCAAATTCTATGGTAAATTGATTGGGGAATGAATTCAGGTGGGAAGAAGTGACTGTCATACGAAATGAGATGAAAGAAGTAGGGGTCAAAAAAGGAGCTGGGTTCAGTTGGATAACACTAAACAGCAGAATTCATACATTCCAAGCAAAAGACAAAAGCCATGAGAATGACTCTGAAATTCAGGACATGCTGGGCAAGCTGAGGAAGGAGATGCAGGAAGCTGCTGGGTTCATTGCAGACACCAATTATACTCTTTTTGAACTGTAGAATTAATCAGAGAAATATCACCAAATTAGGCTGCCACCATAAGAACAATGCTCTTGCTGTTGGCCCCATTGCCTTTCACTTGCTGCAGGTACTGAATTCATCTCTAGTAAGCAATCAAGATTCAGTAATGATATTTATTTTTTCTGGAGATTACTATTTTCCCAGTCTGTTTCTTTTCAAATTATCTCATTGTAAACTGTAATTGTTAAAATCCCAAGCTTTTAAGCCCCTCTTCTTGATTGTCTTTGAACTTTCTTGTCGTTTCTTATGCAGCTGAACAATTAACCCATTAAGTAACCAAATTATAGAAACTGGATTGAAATTTTCATAAATCATATCTAAGCCTAAATCATAGGGAAGAAACTAATAAATCTCCTCCAATAGCAATAAATATTCAGAAACTGCCATCTGTACTCAAAACTCAGCTAAGTGTCAAGCAACTCACAGTCTCTTCTCCTCGGTGGATTTCCCAAGCTTTCCCCACTCACCATCTGTACATTAACATCATCAAATCACCAACCTTCTCCTCTATATTCAACACTTGTCCCAACATGATCAATGCCACCGCCACTGCTTCCACACACCAATACCTTCAAATAGCGAAGGTGAACAATCAGCCACGGCAGAAAGAAACCTCCCATATATAGTTTTTGATTTTGTGCTGAAATCATGAGTCAGGAACAGCCACGTCGGGATGAAGAACAGCGGCAGCCTCGCCGGAACGACGATGACGAGGGGCAGGGAGCCATCAAATACGACGACGTTTTCAACGTCTCCGGCGACCTGGCTGCGAACCCCATCGCACCACAGGATGCCCGCATGATGGGCAGTGCTGAAACCAGGGTGTTGGGGCAAGTGCCGCAGGCTGGTCCGGCCGATGTCATGCGAGCCGCCGCCGCTCATAATGTTCGAGTTGGTCTTCTTGGTAGCCATGATGTTAGCGATGCTGCTAAAAACCAAGGCATTAATATCAGCGAGACCGATGTTCCCGGAGCCCGTTTCGTTACCGAATACGTTGCCGGACAGGTTCCCCATCTTGAATTTCTCCGATCAATTCATCTCTTCCTTTCTCTTTGTTATTTCTTGAGAAAATTACCAGTTGGGTTCCTGCATTTTTGATTTGGACTTTTGTTTGTTTTTTTTTTAGTTCAACTTTTAGATTCAGGGTCTTGGACTTCATAAGTCTTTTTTTTTTTTAGATAAGACTTGATAAGTCCTTATTTATTTTATTTTTATTTTTTTGAATTCAACAACAATTCTTGGTTAGAAGATTCGAACCACTCGTTGAAGATACATCAATTATCATTGAGAGTTAATAAATTTGAGATACATGAATAACATAATATAAATATTTTGAAAAAAAGATAACAAGAAATTTAAAATTTTGCAAAAATAGCACAATAAAATACAAACTGGATTTAAATATAATATAGTATAGAATACTAAAGTAAAAGTCAAATATATTGTATGAAATTTATGTTTTTTCTCAACAAAGTAATTTGAACTTCTAGCCTTTTAGTTGATGTGTATGCTTAAACTATATTGCCCTGAAAATTTAGCCTCTTAGTTGATAATAGAGCTCTCACAAAGTAGCTATGCTCAACATGTAATGGAGCAAGAATATAGTGATACTTCTATTGATAATAGAGCTCTCATAAAGTAGTCAAGTTGAGCATACTTTAGCGATAATTGGCATGTACTCCCACGAGGTTCAAATTGTTCCCCCTCAAATGTTCTTAAACCTCAAGAAAGGAAAAAAAAAAGCTTCATATACATGAGAGTTTGCCACAAATCACCAACAGAAAAGGAAAAACTCTGTGTCCATCTTGGGCTACACCCATTCCTATGCATCTCACTTCAACCGTACAGAAAAAAATTGTTTCACTTATGTCTGTGCATATATCCCACCAAACTGTACTTAAAAGTGGGATGCCTGTTAGGGTAGCTAAATTAAATAGCCACACGCCCCTAAAATCATAGGCAACCTCCAAAGTTTATTGGATGTATTTAAATTTTTAGGGTTGATAAATTGATTAGCCACAAGCCCTTAAAAGTTGGGACCAAATTTATAATTTCATCTTAAATTTTTCAAGAATAATTCGTTTTTGGTGGGTGTTTTTTTTTTAATTCCAAGGTCGTCGGCCAGTATTTGGACACCACGACGGCGAGTGGGGCAGAGATGACGGACCAGAATGTAATAACGATCGGAGAAGCACTAGAAGCAGCGGACCAAACTGCAGGAAACAAGCCGGTGGAACATAGTGACGCTGCTGTAATTCAAGCCGCCGAGGTCAGCGCAACCGGCAGCAATGTCATAACTCCGGGTGGGCTCACCGCCACGGCTCAATCGGCGGCGACTTTCAACTATGTCCTAACGGTATCAAACAACTAACAAACTTCATATCTATACCATTAAGATAGCATTGACTCAAAAAATTATTTAACCTGACCATATAAGTTTTCTAACTTTAGATGTATATTTTTAAAAAAAAAAAACAATACTTCTTCTCTGATTGGGCAGCAGAGTTACTAATTTTTCTTTTTTTACCAAATTACATTGACCACTCTTTAAATTTTGATATTATTTATTTTTTGAAAAAAAAGAAAATTCTCTTCAATCTCCTTTTTCCATCCTTGAATCCAGAGGTAAGTATTATTTAGAAGAGATTGAAGAGAGATTATTCATAAATAAAGAGAGAGAAGAACAGAGTTTTTTCTTCTTTCCAAAAAAAAAAATGCCATTTAATTTTTGCATTCTTGAGTTGTAAGTATTATTCAGAAAAGATTAAGAGAGATTATTCATAAAGAAAGAACAGAGTTTTTTGCTTCTTTACAAAAAAATGAATACCATTTAAATTTTGAATAATGGTGGTCAGATTCTAATGGCTCAGCAGGTAAATGTAAAATTACTTGTTACATTATTCTAATTATTCACTTTCTAGCCTACCAATATGATGAGTAATTCTACCCAATAAATTATGCTTTTCTTGGATGTAAGAGAGAATTTTGGATTTGAATTTTAGATGGAATGTAATTACTAGATAATTTTAGTATCTAGGATACAAATTTTGGATTTGCCTTGGCCTTGAGAAAATGGAACAAAACTACAGAAACTGCATGTCTGAAGGGAAAATCTATCGGGTTGTACTTTTCAAAACCACTGAGTTATACGATTCAAAATCATTGGATTGTGTTTCAAAAATCATTGGATTTAGAACACAATAGTCCAAACATCGATTCTAAAACCAGCCAAACCTAAAATGGTAGGCTAAATACTCCTTATATGGGGTAGGAAGATTCCAAGCTTTGAATGTCATATATTTTAACTAATTGAGTCATGTTCAAATTTGTACTAACGTGTTTTAGCTACATCATCGGGCAACCAGGGTGCAACAGGAAAACTGGCGACGGACAAGCCAGTGAGTCGGCCGGATGCGGATGTGGAAGGGGTGGTGAGGGCGGAGCTGAGGAACAATCCAAACCTGACGACCCACCCAGGTGGGGTGGCGGCCTCCACCAACGCCGCCGCGAGGCTGAATGAGGGCGGCGCAAATATATGAAAGCAGTGACTCTTAAAAGGTTTTTTTTTTTTTTTTTGGTCTGAACTGAACTGAGAGTTTAGAGTGTGTGTTTTTTGGTAATAAAAAGTGTATGATTTGATCTAGAAATTATGTTTTTCTGATACCGTTATGTGTGTCCTTAAACTAAAACTCTGTTCGACAGGAAGCAGCTTTTTCTTTTTTCTTATTGTTCGTTTTTTTTGGTGGTTGTATTTTAAAATGGAGAGGGAAAAAAACCCAGCTGTTTTGTTTCAGAATCTGTCGACTGTTCACTGTTGAGTCAGGTTTTTTGTTTTTATTTTGAGGACTGTTTATGGATGGGTCTTCTCTGCAGGTTCTATTTTCTGTTTGATTCCTAATTTTGTTGAATTGTTTTTTGCTTTTTTTTTTTTTTTTTAAAAATTCGTTGAATTTTAGAAAGGGTAAAAGGTTAATGTAATAATAATCAGATATGACATTTATTAGAGAAAAAAAAAGTTCTTCGATTTTGAGAAAGTTTCTTACGGTCTCTCTTGAATCAATATGCACGAGGACAACAAAGATCGGTATAGGCGAATAGTAATTTAAACTTCGAACGAGTTTATGTAAATTATCGATGAGTTATGATCATTTTGACAAAATAACAATTGGTTTTAAACTAAATCTTTAAAAAAAAACAACAAGAGATTTAATTTAGGTAATATTCATGAGTACAACAAAGTTAGTATAGGCGTATAGGAATTTAAACTTCGAATGAGTTATGATCATTTTGACAAAATAATAAAGCTAAGTATAGGCATATAGGAATTTAAACTTCGAACGAGTTTATGTCAATTATCGATGAGTTATGATCATTTTGACAAAATAATAATCATTTTGATAAAATAACAGTTGGTTTTAAACTAAATCTTCTAAAAAAACAAGAGATTTAATTAAGGTAATATGCACGAGTACAACAAAGTTAGGTAAGCTAGGTATAGGCGTATAGGAATTTAAACTTCAAACAAGTTTATGTCAATTATCGATGAGTTATGATCATTTTGACAAAATAAAAGTTGGTTTTAAACTAAATCCACTAAATCTTTAAAAAAAACAATAGATTTAATTTAGGTTAAATTAGTAGTTTAGTTAAAACATCCCATAAGTTTTTAAATTTTTTATTTTGAGAAGTATTCAACTCTCAATTTTAACTCCGTTTAATAAAATATATTAGTTTGTGTTTGATAACTTATAAGAAAGTGTAGTAAGTTATTTTACTTTTAATTTCGAATCATATTGATTTATTAGACATCAAAATAAAATTGAATTTTTTATCTAATAAAGTCTTAAACTTTCAATAAGATCTATAAATTTTAAAAAATTGTTGATGATTTAGAGATCTATTAAACATAAAATTAAAAGTTCAAAATCAATTAAATACTGAATTGAAAATAGACAAATTTAGAAGTTAGTTCTCGTAATTTAACCTAAAATTTAAAATCAGAAAATATAAGAAATTTGTAAATGTTTATTATTTTTGTTTCAAAAAAAAATCATTAAATTGATTCGTTGATCTGAAATAAAATGGAATTTGGTATCTTTATTAATTTGCTGTTTTTTAACTGTGAGGGATTGGTCGGTTCGGAACACCACGCTGACTAGAAAGTCGGCAAATTTAGTATTTATTTCTTAAAAATATAATTTATTCGTTTGCAATTCTCGAAAAAATAATTTATTCGTTCGCTATGGCTTTACCTTCTTTACTATGAGACCTTTTTTAAGTAAAAATGTTTTCACCCACTATCACACTTGTGTCGTTAAAGATTAAAGAAATATCTAAGAAATATTAGGAAAAAATATTTATTTTTCCTCTTAAACTTGTTAAATTGTATCCATATTTACCAAAAATTACACCTCAAATTTAGATAAGTTTTACAATTTTAATCTTAAATTTTAAAAAGTGTTGCAATTTTTATCTTTTGATGAGTTTTTTTTCAAAAGAACCTTTAAAAAGTATTCTCATATGCCTTCAATGAATTATAAAACATAAATATAGTACAAAATTTTAGAGCAATCGACATTAGAGCTCAATTTTTATTGAAATCTATGAGTTTTGGCAAAGTTACTTAATGGTGAATTTATGCATTGATCAAACTTAATTTTGTGCAAATTTTGATTTTATTGAAATTAGTGAGATTATGAAGATTTTTACCTTGCTTTCTATTAAAATTAGTCAGTGAATTAGCAAAAATTGAATAGAAGGTAAAATTTGCAACACTTATCTAAATTTAGGATTTGATTTAATGAAATTGAAAGTTATGATAAAAAAAAATTCCTAAAAACTATTTCTCGTATTCTAAAACACCAATAGTTTTTTTTTTGATTATTATTATAGAAAATAGGAATCAATAAATCCAAACATAATTAAATGAATAAAATACTAATTACCATTTTAAAAGTTGATGTTGCACTCTAGAAGGTTGAACTAAAAAAATATATAAATATATATAAAAAGAGAAATCACAATAAGTTTTTTAAAAGAATAAAAATAAAACAATGTGATAAAATTAAAAACTTGATTTTTTATTTTTAAAAGAAAAAATTTTAAAACATATATTTTTCGTATTCTAAAACACCAACAATAGTTTTTCAACTTCATGTGTTTTTAGGATGTCAGTAACGGTTGATTATTCAGCAGATATTGTCTTCATGTGTTTTGGGGACTGTTACTATCCATTAACCTCTGTAACTGTTCCATTCATCAACAAATAGGATATTTACAAAACAACCATAAAACTTTTAATTGCCAACTAAAAAAAATTGTTTGAATTTAGTTTCTCATTTGGATGTAATTTTAGAAATTTTAATTATGTCTCACGATGTAATCAACTGGTTATCAATTAACGATCTTTTACTCACTTTAACTTTGTTATATATACTACGGTCCTACTATTCAAAGACTAAGGGAAAGAAGATCAACAAGGCAGCTCTCCGATAGAGTTCAATAATTTCATTGAACTTTATGTCAAGAAGAGCTTCGAAATGAAGTTTGGGAACAAACATATTTTTGGTTCACATCATCCTCCAAAAAAAAAATGCAAAGAAAACAAGTTCGTGCCTATGGAAACAAAAATTCTCAACAAAAAAAAAGACTATGGAAACAAAATATGCAACTTTCATTCAAAAGAAAATTATGGACTTTGAGACATAACAACGAATATCCCTTCCTTCACATTAAACCCACTCATTTTGTTTTCAACCAACCAAATAAAAAAAATAGAAAAATCATTAAAAAAAACAATGTCATGTATTTAATATGATAATAACTTGTAACAAAATAAAACTGATTTGTTTTTTAGTTCAACAACATATTAGAGTGAGGGCTTCAAATTTCTGATATGGTAGAAGGTATATGCTTAAATCAATTAAACTATATTCAATTAGTTGACTTAACAAAGTAAAACAATTTTGAGAATAGATCCACGATTAAGACATTTTTCAAAGTCATAGATTTGAAACCCACCATCCATCATAAATTCAAAACCCATCGGAATATTTATGACGTTGTATTAATAAATAATCAAACCTAAAATTTATAAAGAGTCTGAAAAAGTAGATTATCCCAAAAAAGTATATTACATTGTCAACATTTCTTTCCATTTTTTGCATGTGTTCCTTAAATCTCACAAAAATTTGATGTAATGCACAAAAAAAAACCATGCTTTTTCATCATTTAATTAAACTTTCTTTGCAATTTAATTTGCTTACTTTGGTTGACCTTATGTTTTTTAGGCCCCACTCTCCCCTTCTCCCTTTTAAGTTTTATCACCACACACAAACACCATATAATCTCACACACATATTCTCTCTCTCTCCTAAATTTCTCTTCAAATTCTCACTTTCCTCTCTCTCTCTCTCTAAAAAAAATGTCCACCGTGAAGAAAAAAAATTTCCACCTCTGGTTTTCCAAGCTCCGCTGTTTTCCGGCCGCCGTGAAACCCTCATCGCCGCCGCACACGCCCAACAAAAAACCCCTTTCTCTTGAGAACTCCGACTATTACTCCTCCACCTCCACCGCCGCCGACGACTGTTTCTTCTCCGATGACTCCACCTCCGACTCCGACGCCGCCGTCCCCGACCTCTCCGCCGCCGTCGCTTCCCACCGCTTCTTCTTCTCCTCCCCCGGCTGCTCCAACTCCATTTTCGACTCATCTCCCGACGACGCCGCCGTCGCCGCCGTTGATGGCGGCGTCAAGGTCCGGAAGGTTTCGATGGACCCATTTGTCGATTTTCGAGCTTCAATGCAGGAGATGGTCGAAGCGAGAGATCGGCTGGTGGACGTCCGGCGAGATTGGCAGTATCTGCAGGAGCTTCTTGTTTGTTATCTCCAAATCAACCCGGTTGATACCCACAAGTTTATATTAAGCGCTTTCTCCGACCTCGTTGTTTATTTGCTGGAATCCTCGCCGGAGCCACCCTCCGACCACCGTCTGCGGCGGCGCAATATCGACTCACACAGCTGGTTGGTGCAACAATAAAACATCAAAATTTCCACCATATATATCTGCTGTCCTACACAAGCTACTATCGACTTTCTAATGTCGTGTATTTTTATCGTTGATCTAAGAAAAGAAAATCACACACATTGGAAAGTCGTAGGAGTTCTCGATCGTGATCGTGTGTAGGCAAGTATTTTTTTTTTTCGCTTCTTGTTTTACCCTTTTTCAAGTGATGAAGACAAGAAAGATCTCACAAGAACATGAAGAAGAAAGAACAAATACAATCAAAGGAAAATGATTTGATAATCATGTTGGGATAATTTTCTATCTTTTTCTTTTTGAAAAAGTGATGATGGGTTAGCTTTTTTTTCTTTTTTCCTTCTTCTTTTTGCAGGGCAAAGCTTAGTAGTTGGTGAAAGTTGGAATGTTTGTTGTAAGAAGACAAAAGAAAATGTGGGTTTCGATGATAACACACGCAGAATCAAGGAAAGCGTGGGATATGAAAAGAGAGAATATTGTGTTTGGTTGGTGGAAGAGAAAAGGAAGGAAAGGAAAAGAAAAAGAAATAATTTTTTTTTTCTCTCTTTTCCTTTTTTTTTTTTTTTTGGTACATAATTGCTGATAAGAAGGGGCAGAAGGGTTGGTTTATTGTCCTTAGAGAGAGAAGAAGAAAAGGAGTTGGAAAGAGTGGTCCTATAAGGTTATGTTTGGTGATGACATAAATGCTTGTAATTTAATTGTGTTGCAGTGTGGGAAGGGCTGAAAAAGAAGGGTTTCTTAAAAAAAAAAAAAATGTTTAGTGGGGCATGGTAAAGTTTTTGTGTAGTTTCCATTTGTTTGTTTATTTTTGTTTTGTTTTTTGGTTGATTTGGGAGAGGAAGATGGTGAGGATGAGTTTTTGTATAAGCAAAGGAATGATTTTGAACCTTATATATATGTCTATGTATAGTATGTTTTAATTTGTTCATTGCTCTCTTTTCTTTTTCTTTGACAAAGGCTATACATATGGAGGATTTGAATTCAAAATGAGTGTTGGAAACTATTTTGGTTTGGTTGCGAATTGAATTATGATTTATTGATTGATCTTATGACCCATCAGTCTTTGTACTTAATGAGTTTGGTTGATTTAATGAGAATTGGTTCGAAGGTTTTTTTGTTGTTTTTGTTAGAGTATTTAAACTCAAAATGAGCAAATACTCAATGGTGATGTATACCTATTTAGTTCACTTTTAGATAATATTTGCGAAAAAAAATAAATGTTGAAATATCGATTGTCCATAACTAGTCTCTATTTACTATCACACTCCATCATTAAGAATTTTATGTCTTTGTTTTTATATAAATAACAACAAAACTTAAGATATCTTATTTTAAAAAGAAAGTACATTTAGTTAACTTGATGTAACAAAAACTCAATAAATATTTGGTGTAAAATAAGTTTTATATATTGTGATTAATTTTTGTACTTCAAATTAGTGAATTAAGATTTGTACATAGAAAAAAGGAAAACACTTAGAGTGCAGTCCAACCCACTTCTACATCATAGAATTTTTTTTTTTAAAAATCAATTTTTTTTATGTGATTGTGAAATGAGTTGCACAAGATTTGAGTGCAGCCCAAGCTGCACTCAAGTTATGCTCTAGAAAAAATCAATATAATAGCCCTGTTGATTAGATAAACTACAAGAATAATTCACACATGTTATTTTGATATTTGAACAAGGCTATTGGAATAGGAATCCAAAAATGTAAAAAGGAAAAAAGGCAAATGAAAATACACAAAATTGGACCGTTTGGATATCTAAACTAAAAGCATTGGATTTTATTTTTATGCATGCACATAAACTAGCTCGAACATCAAAAACAATTCTCGTTTTAGGATAAAATATTGATAATTGAAAGCTAAAGAAAGTAGACAAAGTTTTTATCAAAAAAACAAATTGAGATTATGATACCAACTTTAGCTAGAAAATTTATTGCATGTCAATTTGGGCAAGTAAGAATTGAGAAAGAACCGTATTTGTCACCATTGCCTTTATTAATTTCTATACTTCCAAAAAGGAGATTCTCTTTCTTTTTAGTATACCAAAGTTCGCTTTAATACTTTTTTATTCATAAAGTTCAAAAGTATAAATCATTTCCAAAGGGAAAAACAAAAAGGTTGAGCTATACGTTATTTTGTGCTAAAAAAGAAAAACAAAACTATACGTTATTAAATAAAAGATAGAAAGTAATTAATTAGCCTTAATTATATTTATATTCAATTAGTATATAGATTTATTATTCATTATCCAATAAAAACATCATAGTGTAAAGTTAAGTAGAAACTTAGGGTGAGTTTGACATCACTTATATAAAATATTCAAAAGTACTTTTAACTATTTAAAAACGCTTCTCAAAATTTTCATCATGCACGTTAGAAAAACTTAATTGAAGTTTTTTTTTAAAAAAAAAGGTGTTTAAAGTACTTCACTTTAAAAACACTATTTTCAACAATTATACTAAAACTCTTCTTACTAAATGTATGCAACCGAATTTTAAATTTTGCGTTTTTTTCTAGCACTTGAACAAAAACTCAATTCATTCTCTATGATTTCGAGCTCAACGTTTTTGTTTCTTTTAATTTTTTATCTTATATCCTTTTGCACATTTAAATATGGAAATGGGTCACCAAATTGAGGCAAAACCCATCCACACATTATATACTTAGAGCTATATAAGTAGCATAAGGTAGCTTTGATAAACCCAAGATCATGAGAAAAAGAGATAGAGAGAGAGAGATTTGAAAGGAGTTTTGTTTGATTATGGAGTAAAGGGGACAAGGGAAAGCGGATCCAAAGAGAGATTCCAAGAGGGCATCTAAAAAGAAAGACATTCTTTTAGTATTTTTATGCATATTTTTGTATAAAGTATGTTCCCCAAGATACTTGGTCTTGATCTTGTTTTAACTATACCATTTTGATTTTCTATCAAATATTTAGTGTTTGATTTGGAGTATGTGATGGAGTTTTTTTTATGTAATTACCATATTTTACTCAATGATATGATGTCGTTACCATATTTTACTCTATGATGTTGGAGTAAAATATGTATATTTCATCATCACTGCCAAATTTCGTGGCTCAATACTTCAACTATTTACTTCATTCATCTCTAGATAGAGAGAGCTTTGCCAATTTGGCAATGGTGAGATGGAGATATGGTTAAAGAATAGTTGAAGATAATATAAATAATTATTGATAAATATTAAATAACTATAAATATTAATGAATAATTAGTCAATAATCGATCATAATTTGACGTGGGTAAGAGTAAATCCCCAACACCTTATTATAATCCACTTATATTCTTCAGATAGAAGATTTCTTTGGGAAATAACTCAAAAATTAAAACTACAAATTTGGCCTTTAGGCTAAAAATAGTTTGAATTTCATCCGGATAGTTTTAAAAATTTTAATTTAATTCTTATAATTTAATTTTAGTTTCAATTTAGTTCTTATGATTTGGTTAAAACTCACATGCTGTCCATATATTATATTAACCCACTAGTAAAATTTATTATTTCCACTTATTTTTTCACTCAATCTTAAACTCTAATACAATCAAGTAACATAGTTCTACAAATAGAAAATATTAGTTCATTGCCATGTTAAAAAATTGGGTAAAATACTTTTTTGGTATCTTACCCTTGCATTTGATTCCCTTTTGGTCCCTGAGTTTTCAAAGTCATTCCATCCAATTTTCCGTTAGTCCCAAACATAAAGGTAACGTGACACCTATTTTCTATTAAAAAAAATACTATTTTATTATTATTTAATTATTTCTAATTTTTTAAGTAAAATTTTATATTATATTTTTTTTCTTTTCTCCTTCTCCCTCCTTCTTCCTTCCTCCTCCTTCTTCAACCCATTTCTACCATCGATCATCACCGTTGTTGCTCGCCTACCGCCACACCTCAGTATCCTCTGGCGGAGGCCTTCGGACGACCAATACCCACAATGTGCAGCACCCACAGACTACGATGGCGACGACAGGCAAGCAACGGTGGCGACGACCGACGGTAGTAGTGGGTTGAAGAAGAAGAAGGGAGAAGTATAAAAGAAAAAATAATAAAAATTTAATTAAAAATTTGCAAATAATAAAATAATATTTTTTAATAAAAATAGGCGTCACATCACCTTTCTGTTTGGGACTAACGAAAAATTGGATGGAAGAACTAACAGTGTAACTAAATGCAAAACTTAAAGGTAAATTTGTTGAGTTTAAAAACTCATGAACCAAAAGGAAACTAAACGTAAAACTGAAAGACCAAAAATGTATTTGGTCCTAAAAAATTTGTAAAAAAAAAAGTGCCAATATGATTATAGTAAGGGACAACTTGCAAAGTTTAACCAAAATATAATGACCAAATTGAAACTAAACCAAGTCAAACGATAGATACCAAATTGAAAATAAGCTCAAACCAATAAACTAAATTAAAACCCTTTCAAAACCATAAAAATCAAATTAAAACTTTGTCCAAAACATAGGTAAAAATTTGTAATTTAACCTAAAAAAATAAAATGTTTTTTGGGTGCATGAAACAACTCGTACCCCAAATTCTCATGGGCTAGGCCCAAGTAAAAACTTTTGGGCTTTTCCACATTCGGCCCACACAGGACTCAACGATCGTGCAAGATAATGTGGGCCACAAAGGAAGCCCTAGCTATCCCAAGCTCTGACTCTTGACTGGCACCGATTTATCCAATCTGATTCTCGACCGCTCACCGACAGGGAAAATGGCCGCTCCGATCTCCCTGAAATTTCCGGCGGTTCCATCCACTTTAGCCAACAGAGGCGCCTCCTTGTTCGTACCACTACGGCGGAGCTCCGCTCATCATTCTCATCCTCTCTCACAACGCACGATCAGACTCCCGACTATAAGGTCGGGAAGGAACATCAAGTTCGCTGCCGTAAATGCAGTGCAGGAAAGCCAAGAGAATACAGAATCCGACGGGGTGGAGGTTCAAGCAGGACCGCCTACAGATGAGCCGAAAACGGCCGACCAACCGGAAGAATCCGGCGCGAATTTGGGCGCCGAAATTCAGGAGGCTTTGAAGCAGCGGAAGGTGGAAAAAGAGGGCGACCTGATCGGCGGAGTGGCGGAGGAGATTAGGGAGATTGAGTGGCCGGCGTTTCGGAAGGTTTTGGGAACGACGGGAGTGGTGATCGGCGTTATTGCTGGGTCTAGTGTCGTTTTGCTCACTGTGAATGCCTTATTGGCGGAGCTGTCCGACCGAGTTTTCGCCGGAAAAGGAGTTCAGGATTTCTTTAGCTGAGAGATAAGGAGGCTTCGATTGTGACTGAAGTTTTTTTACTCGAGATGTAAACTTTGTAATTTTAAGAGAATCCAATGGGTTCTATTCAAAGAGACTGTTTTTTAATTTCGTGTTAACAAGGTAGAAAGGTTGAATCTGAGAAAGCTCGAGTGCAGAATTCATTGCAGCATAATCAAACTAATGAATTTTGAAGAGATTATCTAAAACTTAGAGAATTTTTTATATCATAACGCAGAAAAGTCGGTTCCCATTCGATTTTTTCCCTCAAAATCATCTATGTACCACACAAGTCTGAATCTTCCTATTGAACTGAAAGTTGTCAAAACAAAATTTCACACAAATATGCTTTAAAGCAGTGAACCATCTGGATGAAACTAAAAAGTTTAGCACTACAAGAATATGATCAAAGTTCGCGAAGGGTTGAGTTTAATTTTCACCTGCAGGGCCTACTAGGACTCCTTGAGCTGCACCTTCTTTCCGCCCACTGTCTTCCTCCTTGGCCTCACCATCAGGCTTTCTAATCCTGATCTTGTATTTTGCCTCCAAGTCAGCAATCTCCTTCTTCTTCTTCTCCAAGGCCTCATTGAGTCTGGAAACGACCTCCTCGAGTCCCTCTTTGTTGCGTTGAACGGCAGGCAGGACCTCTTTGATGGTTCTTTCCACCAGCACTCCCCCAATCATTCTGTAGCATCTTCTTGATGGGTCAAGTGGCTCGATTGCAGAAATGACAAGAGAGTGCTCACTGACTTCCATTTCGAGTTCTGTGATTTTTGAGTATATCTGATTGAGCTCAGACCTTAGAGCGCCATACATGTTTGCAACCATTTGCTCGTTCACTGGTTCCTTGCGTTCACTCTCACTTGAGCTTGCCATTTTGATCTGTAAAGGGGTAGAAATTTAGTAAACAATTTATAAAACTAGAAGAAGAATTACTTTTTATATCCATCCACATGAAATATCCAACAGAACTCCCAACCCCAAAAATTATAGAGTGAGTTGGTAAGTGTATGTTCATGGAGAGATTTTGCAAGGAATGGCTTTCTGATGGAGGATGGGATCACATTCGTCTCAACGGAGGTTGAGAACACAAGAGAGAGAGTGAGGACAATATGAGAGTTTTCTTCAACCAACAGTATTCGCGTGGTACTACATGAGTATAGTTGCACCCTTAATTTTAAACAAGATTGAAAACTCTACAAGAGCTTTGTATTTCGGAAATGAAACTGTTTACCTTTATATACTGAAACGTCTTGACAATAGAAAAACAAAATCAATAATATTACAAAAAGTATAAATAAGTTCATGACAGAGAAGGGGGATCAACAACATAACAATATTACTTAGCTGTTAGTATAACAAGGAAGTTGTTTTACATCAAAAGGACAACCTCATGATCTTTCTTCATCCGACTATGCTAAAGGTGGACTTCCAACTTTTCTGGGCCTTTTTTGCTGCTTAATCTTTACCTTCACATTAATCCCATTATCAATGACAGACTGAAGCACGATTTGAAGCTTCCCTTCTATCCTCTCGCCTTTTCTTGGAGTGTATACCAGATTGTGGATATCATCAGCCAATGCTCTCCGGGCCAAAACAGCCCCCACAGCAGCACAGGCAGAGGAATCCTTCCTTGAAGTCAGGTCAAATTTCATGTCTTTAGAAATTGAATGTGCCACAGCAACAACCTTACTAGTCACTCGATGAATGACGCAAGCTCGAACTGAGGCCTTTGATATGTATATATCCAGACAAAATGGCTCATGGTAAGGACCAGTAAGCTGATTAAACGTGGGTGTCCTAAGCTTCTTCTCAAAGCCATCGTTCTCCCTTTCAACTATTACATATTTGTTCTTCACATGTTCAGGAAGTTTTACATGGCCACTTGCCAGACGATTATCGGGTTTATTGTTGACTTTGCTTCTATGCTGCATATCTTCCTTTTCCTTTATAGATTTTTTCTTCCGATGAAAATCAAAGCTATATTCTTCAAACTCTTTGGAACCTCGATCAAGTTTATAGAAGAGATTTCCACGTACTCTCATGTTGTCAATATCATCAAAATCTGAATCACAATAATCAACTGGGTCATGATCCTCATCCTCTAAGAAGTGTCTATTATCAAAGCCAGACGAGCCCTTCTCTCTCCCTTCCCATGCTCGTGCTAAACCACATGAAACTGCCCAAGTATCGTCATCTAAAAGTTCAACATCATAAGCAACTGAATGAGGTTTACCATCAGGCAACAATGGAGATAGATGAGGCCTGGATGAACCATTTGCAATGCTATCTGAATGAGCTACCCTTTCATTCTCGCTTCCAAGGATTCCCTTGGGCAATGCTTTTGAGCAAAAACTGCAGGCCCTCAAAACAAAGTGAGGGCTAATAAAAGCAAACCCTCTCCTTAAGAACATGAAGCCACTTTAAATCTTTGAACAACCACAGATTCCAACCACCTATTTACATGTATATCAAATGTCTAGGTCAAAAAAAAAAAAACAATACAACCCGTAGTGAATGAATTAACTCATAGAAGCAAAGCATCAAACAGATGGGCTGCATCATTGATATTGTAAACTGGCACAATTAACTTTGTGCAATTGAATTTTTGATGTAGGAGGGAAACTCATAAATGTCTTGATTCCTATAATTGCATTTAAATTTGCAGTCTGGGTGGATTGGTTTAATCCAAGTTTGTCTTCAACTTTCTCCTTCCATTTCATCAATGGTGGTCAGAATTCAAAACCCAGTGCCGAAAGTCGACCAAGCATATGAAATGGCCACATCTAATTCCCAGTACAGACATCCCTCGGATCAAACAAATAAACTCACTTTCCAGTCCGCACAGACTTCCTTCCTCCCTACTCACAATGTAGGAAAGCTGGAAGTCCACTTTTAGCGTAGACGGGATGAAGATCATGAAGTTGAATTTTGAGTAAGACAACTTCCTTGATAACTTGACATATAGACACCCTTCACAGTTTAATTTTTTTTTAAAAAAAAACAGCACCTGAAATCACCACTACCCTATCCCTTAATTACTGGTTGTTCACCGACAAATCCTCGTAATAACATAATTTCATTGAATCAGAACAAAAACAATACTAAGCACGGAAAGGAAAGTAAAAGAAAACGGAGTATGCTAGGTTCAACCACAGTTTAGAAACGCAACACAATTTGAAGCCAGAAACCGTTGATTAAGGATATGTTGGGATAAAATCTTAAACCATCATCCAGTATAGTTCTAATACAACAAACAAGCACCTTGGATTCTAATTTCAGAGAGAGTATAACGAAAATACAGTTGCTCAAACAGTCGTGAACTGAGCCAAAAGGTGCTGGTGCAAATATGCAAAATCACAGCACAACGGAAGCTAAATTTCAAAATGAAAGCAACTACTCCAAATTGCTTCTAAGGAATGTTTAGAAAACAACTTAAAGACGAACCATAGGTATCAGTCCTACTACTAAGGGACAAGCGATTCAATACAATAGAATAAATCCCTAATCCTTTCGATCAGGGTACATAGTCCAGCATTTACTCAAAATACAAACAGATTGCAAAACCTAATCTCAGTGGAAGCCGCAAGCAAAACAGGTACATGATCCGTAAAGAAACTAAAAGCATTCGATAGCAAACTTAAAAATAGTGGATGGAAAGAAGGCAGAACGAGATTAACAGAAGGGGAAGATTACTTGATCGATGCAGATAATCAGTGCTCAGAGTGAAGTCAAGCGGTGAGCGATTTGGAGGGGCGACGGCTTCGAGCAACTGCGAGAGTGGGAAGAGCCAGCAAAATGGAAAAGATGGGAGAAAGGTGAAATTGAGGAAATTGGGTCGTACGGGGGAGTTAGACCACTTCTCGAGGGTAGTTTGGGAATTGAGCTAAGCTTGTTAAATACTATGATGATTAAATTACAAGATTACTTCTTCAACTTTCACGTTTATGTCTATTTTATTTTTAATTTTAAAAAGTGTCTAATAAGTTTGATTCTATGTTTAATAGGTTTTTGAATTTTAAACAATATCTAATAGGTTCTTAAACTTTAATTATGTGTCAAATATATCCCTAATTTTACAATTTTGAGTTTAACTAATTTTTGACATATTTGATATTTTCTAAAATTTACAGTTCTATTAGACAAAAAATTCAATTTCATATCTAATAAATTGGTTAATTTTAAAATTTTCATATATCTTAGAGAACTATTAGACATTTTAAAGTTCAATGACCTAATAGATACAAATTTGAAAGTTTACTTATTAGACATAATCTTAAAAGTTAATAGACGAAATTTGTAATTTAACCTACTATTTTTTTAAATGTTAAATAATATGGAACGCCTCTGAACTTTGGGTAGGTTTCAATTATGCCCTTGGACTTTGAGAACTTTTATTTAATCCTTAAACTTTAAATTTATTAAAAGAAAAAAAAAACTCTAAGGAGAATTTTCGTAAAATGATGGATAAAACTTGACATGACAACTAATATGTAAAAATTGGAAGACATACTTACATTATTTACAACATCATTCATATGAACTGACATGATAATTGATATGTAAAAATTGATTTTGTGAATGATGTTGTAAATGATATCAACTACATTTTTTGAGTTGAAATAAATGATAACAATTATAATATTCCATAGTTGAAATTGAGTTGTAAATGATATCATGAATACTTCATAATTTTTGCACATCCATTGACACACCAATTTTCTTATGTCAATTTAATGGGAAAAACCGTCCAATGGTCTTTCTTAAACAATTTCAAAGTTCAAGGGTTAAAAGAACCTTTTTAAAATTGGCATAATTGAAATCTACCAAAAGTTAAGGGGTAATTAATTATTGTATAATTAAACCTTTTTTTTTTTTGAAAAATTGAGCCACAATATTTTTGTATTTATAAATTATTCATTTATTTTTTTAGGTAGTCATTTATATTTTGAACGTATATCAATTTTTTTTTACTAATTCATTTGAATTTTTCAATTTTATATTTATTTGTTTTGTCTATAATAAAATTGAAAAGTACTTATTTAACATTATATTATAATTTAAAGACTTCAAAAAACTAGTTGTTTACTAAAATAAAATTTGTATTTCATATAATTATATATTTCTTAATTGTGTACACGAACAAAGTCGAGATGGCATTAGTATTACAAAGCTTTTTTTAGATACTTAAAAAGTTATTAATTCACGTTAAAACATTTTAAAATCTACTGAAAATTGATACTAGAAGTTGGGACAAGGTAAAGTCAAGGTCCCAAATGCACTCCTCAATTTTGTTATTGAAATTAAATTGAGAGGAAAAGTATATCCTTCTCTCTTGTTAAATCAAAAAAAAAAAAATTCATCTTATCTCCCACAAGAACATTGTTGCTCCTAAAATACAGTCATCTAATCTTAGAAACTATAAATTCAAATGGCATCCTAACTTTGTACCCACCATGAATAACTTGGATCACATTATACATGAGTTCATGATGATTTTCTCTTGTAGTTTTTTATTACTTAATAAAAGTGTTTTTGAAAATTCTAAAACACTTTTATGTTTATCTTCTAAACTTGCTTTTGGAAAATAAAATGTTTTATTTAAAAAAATCCAATTTACAGTAACATTGTAAAAAAAAAAAATAAGTCCATTAAATAAATTTTTACTAGATTTTTTAAAGCAATATGTGAGACTTTTTGATTAAGGCGATAATGTCTTGACTCTCGAGGAGCTGTGTGGAAGTTGGCAAAAATTTCTACTACATTACTTTATCAAGAACCTATCAATTTTTGAACAATACTTAGCTGCATACTAATATTCAAGAATCTTCCTACTTTTATCATTCAATTATTGACAACCAAGAGAGAGAAAATATTTTCTACCTTTCTCCCTCCTAATTGTGCATGTGCTTCCTCAATAAGATTCCTCTATTTTTACTAAAACCTTTTACTTAAGCAAGAAAAATTTCTCAAGCTACCACCACTATAATGGGCCCATGCTTTGGCAAATTACATCAAAGCAAATCAGAATCAGATCCTTATCCCTTCGCAAACTCCCTCGAACAGCCACAACCACAACCTCACAAATCACCTCGTTTTCCATTTCGTCCCCAACAGAGCAAAGAAAACAATGGCAACTCTTCATTTTGTTCCATCCGCTTTCTCTCCACCAAAACAAAAGCAGCAACCCACCAAGCTTTCTTCCGTCTTCAAGCTCAGACCCACAACCCAGTTAGCCTCACGGCGGCGCCTGGTGGTCCGGTCGTACAAAGTGGTGATCGAGCACGAGGGAAAAGCCACCGAGCTGGAGGTCGATGCCGATGAAAGCATATTGAACACTGCACTGGACAATGGCTTGGACATTCCTCACGATTGCAAGCTTGGAGTGTGCATGACTTGCCCTGCTCGCCTTATCAGCGGCGCCGTCGACCAGAGCGAAGGCATGCTGAGCGATGACGTTGTGGAGCGTGGCTATTCGCTTCTCTGTGTGGCTTATCCCCGCTCAGATTGCCATATAAAAACCATTCCTGAGGAGGAATTGTTGTCACTGCAATTAGCCACAGCTAATGACTGATTCTGAGTTCTTTGTTGGGGTGTTTGTCTTTGGTTTTGGATGATTTTGTAGATTTAATTCTCGTTTAGTTTAACCATATGGAAATCAATCTTTCTGGTATGTTGCCTCTCTTGGCTGTTGTTTGGTCATTTGCGTTTGATGATAATCTCTTGTTTTGATTCCAGCTGTATAATGGAAATGGAGTCATTTGTCAGATGTTGCATATTAATAATTAAAAAAATCCAACCCATTTCTCCATTCAGAGATTCTAATCGTTGAAAGATGACACATACAGATAAGATTTTGATTCTGATAGACCAGAAATTGAAGTTCGTCTGATGAAATTAATGAATAACACTCAGACTTTGGGCAAGGAACATTTTTTTGCAAAATATGCTTTTACAGTTGTCTCAAATTGCAAGAAAAGAAGGGAGTTGAATAGAAAATTAATCGTGCAATAATGAAGAGCACCAACAATACTTCGATAATCAGTGGGGTTTAGGAGTAAATCACCATCATGGACCTAGTAGTGTTCCTGATACCATAACAGTGTGTAGGCTTAAGAAGAGAAGGTTTGTTGACGGCAGCAATATTCTGATATTGAAATTATTCACTAAAGGACGAAGAGCTGCTATTAAATAGTAGCAGCAAGAATAAAACCCTACACGTGTCATCAAATAAAAGGTTCCAACACAACAAAGGCAGAGAGCAAATAAAGCATTACAACAAAGGAAAATAAAGGACTAAAACATTATTTAACAAAAATTAGCTATTAAGTTGTTGAGTAAGTTGACTTACATCAAAATAGCAACTTCACGATCATCCAGCTTTCTTGGGCCTATTTTGCTGCTTGATCTTGACCTTCAGATTAACTCCATTATCATATGAATGATAGAATGAAGCACAATTTTAAGCTTCTCTTTTATCCTTTCCTCTCGCCTTTTCTACCGAATTGTGGATATCATAGGCCAATGCTCCCTGAGCCAAAACAGCCCCCACAGTCGTATGGACAGAGGAATTCTTCCTTGAAGTCGGGGTCAAATTTTATGTCCTTAAAAATTGAATGTACCACAGCAACAACAACCTTTCTTGTCAGTTGGTGAACAAGGGGGCGAACCGAGGCCTTCAATGCGTATATATCGAGAGAAAGTAGCTTGTGGTAAGAACCAGTAAACTGATTAAATGTGGGTGTCATGAGTATTTATTCTTCACATGTTCAGGAAGCTTCACAGGGCCATTTGCTAAACTTCTATTGGGTTTATCATTGATTTTGCATCTGCCTTGCTGTGGATCTTCCTTTTCAATTGTAGTTTTTTTCTTCCTATGAAAATCAAAGCTATTCAAACTCTTTGGAACCTTGGTCAAGTTTATAGAAGAGATATCCACATATTCTCATATTGTCTGTATCAAAATCCTAATCACAATAATCACCTGGGTCATGATCCTCTGCCTCTAAGAAGTAACCATTTTCCAAGTCACACAAAACTGCCCAAGTATCATCATATACCAGTTCAACATCATTAGCAACCGAATGAGGTTGCTGGGGCCTGGATGAACCATTTGTAATCAATCCTATCTGAACAATCTCCCTAAGAACATGAAGCCACTTTAAAATCTTTAACAACGGAGGATCCTAATCTCACATCTATGTCAATATCGAATGTCCAGGACAAAAAAAAACGCACGCAAAACAATCTGTACTAAAGAATCGACTCATAGGAGCATATCATCAAACAGTTGGTGTGCACTGATTGATACTGCAAAGTTGAACTACATTTAACTTCGGGCAATTGAAATTGACATAAGAGTGAAACTTGTAAATGTCTTAATTGCTAGAATAGTATCTAAATTTGTGACCTGGGTGGATCGTTTGATCCAAGTTCGTCTTCAACTTTCTCCTCCCATTTGATCAACAGTGGTAAGAACTCACAACCCAATGGTGAAAGTCGACCGAGCGTATGATATGGCCACCGCAACTAATATTCAATACATATATTCGTCCAAGCAAATTAGGAAATCGATTTTGCAGTCTGGTGCTTGCACAGATTTTCTTCCTTCCTGATTCATGTTTTCAGTTTTCGGATTTGTGTTTGACAACCCATTTAAAAACGGGATCCAATTTAAGTTCAAATTTGATAATATATTTATAAACAAAAAAATAATTTTAATTACCCACTAAACAGCACAACTTACACTCCACCTAAATCTGATGTTGCCCACTTTACAACCACATGAAAAAAAAAAAATTGTGATTGTAAAGTAGGCAGCACTAAACTTGGGTGCAACAAGTTTTTTCCCTACTAAATATGAGGTTGAATCTTAATCATTATTATTTAATTTATGAATGTTTTATGTTATAAATTTTAAATAATTATTATTTTATAATATCATATAATTTAGAATATATTTGTATTATACATATTTTAATTTATGTTAAAAAATATTTTTATACTTTTAAGAAAGTAATAATTTAGTCTGCGACATTTAATTTATAAAAATTTAGTCATTGCACTTTCAAATTTGTTGCAATGTAGTCTCTAAACTTCATTATGTAACAATTTAATCTATGTACTTTAAAATTTGTAACAATTTGATCTTAACATTGAAAATTTTCATCAAAATTAAGTGTTGATTTTTATCATGTAACGACTTAGTCTTTGTAATTTATAAACACATTTGATACTTAATCAGTTTATCGATTTACACAGGTAAGAAATTTCATTAATTTTTAACAATATTTTTTTCACGATATAAATTAAATCTTTACAAATTTTAAAGTACATGACTAAATCGTTACAAACTAAGGTTAATGAGCTAAATTGTTAATTCCATGCAACGTTCGAAATGTCAATGTCGAGGTCCCAATTTTATAGGAATGTTGATGGAAATTTCGATGTCGATGGAAATTTTGAGAAAAATTTTGGAAATCATGGAAATTTATGGAAATATTTTGAGTTTGCAAATAAAACTTTAATGGTGACTTGATTAGGCTATAATTGATCCTTTTTAAGCATCATATCAAAAAATTAAAACAATTTTTATATGAAAATGTCGATCTCAATGAAAATTTTGAACAAGATGATGAAAATGATGAAATTATGATGAAAATTTTTCATATTAGTTAATAAGAATTTCATTGTTAGTTAATTAGGCTAAGCCTAATTCATCCTTTCTAATTACTAAATATATATGGAAATATATGACATAAAGGTATAAAAAAAAGAAAATAATAAAAGTATATAATTTTAATTAAATGCATTAATAAAACAAAATAAATAATTATATATAAAAAAGAATGAATAAAATGTGGGCACAAAAATGGGAAACGAAAGAAAGAAGAGAGAAGGAGATATGTGTGTTTTTTTTTTTTTTTGAGCTCAACAATATTTGAGGATGGGGGATTCGAACTCATGACCTCATGGTTATAAGAACATACTTTATGTCAGTTAAGTTATGTTTTTGTTAGTAGAAGAGGTGTTGCTGATATTAGACAAAGTTATATACAATACAGAGACAAAAATAATAAAATTATATCATTTTAATTAAATGCATTAATAAAACAAAATAAATAATTATAAAAAAAGAATTAATAAAATGTGAGGAGAGAGGGAGGAAGAGTGGAAAGAGATGGTGAAAGAGAGGGGCATTGAATTGTTGATGATACAAAAAAGAAAGAAAAAGAAAAGTAAAAAAAGAGAGTGTTTGTCATGAGTCATGACTCATTGTCCCACATCGGTAAGGTTGGAGGAAGTTGGTACAAACTTTCTCTATAAATTCGTCCTTCCACACCTCTAACTTTAGAATATTGGGCTCGATTCGACCGATTTGGGCATGTATGTGCGTGACTTCTAAATTTTTCTAATATAAATGTTGACATGTTGCTTGAAATTTAACAAAATTTAACATAATGCTTTCATGTAAGTTTAACAATGTTTTCATATAAGTTTAATGACCAAAAGTGTTTTTTAATTACTTTTTAATTTTTAATAATTTTGTTGCTTGAAATTTAACAAAATTTAACATGATGCTTTCATGTAAGTTTAACAATGTTTTCATGTAAGTTTAATGACCAAAAGTGTTTTTTAATTACTTTTAATTTTTAATAATTTAACAATGATGAAATGCATTTATGAAATACTATATTTATCAAAGTTTTTACTTTTTTAAATAATTCAAATTCAAAATTTAATACATTAAAAACATAAAAATATTGTTTTAAAAATTTCTACTATTTTGGATTACATGATCCAAAAATAAATTGACCAAATAGATATTGGCTAGATCCATTTGATTTAGTGAATCTAATTTAGTAAATCTAAAAACATAAACAAAATCCAAATTGCATAGCAAACACAAACATGCTCTTATTTTTTTATTCTAAAATTTTAATTCTTTGCATAGCATGCTCTTATTTTTTTGTTCTAAAATTTTAATTCTTTTAATTTAAGTCCTTATTGTTACGTAACTTTAAAATTAACAAACAAAATGATGATATAATGTTAAAGTAAAATTTTGATAATTGATTTTTAGGAGATATTTTATTAATTGATTGGAAAATACTTTATCTTTTAATTTGATAAAATTAACATGCAAATTACCTAAAACATAAAATAGAACATTTATTTCGTATAATTTAGCATGTAGCATCAACTTACTTGACTCAAAATTGTGCGTCCAGAAGAAAATTAGCCCAATGCAATGTTATTACACTAACAATAAGCAACCTCATACAAATTACCATAATTTCTTTTAACCTTTATAATTGTGATGAATTAATCGAAAAAAAATGTGTACATAAGGGTTTTTTTTAGTTCACATAAGGGATGAAATTTAAAATTTTAAAATATTAGAGGCTAAATCTGAGGGGAGAAACTTTTGATTTTCTTTTTTGCCCCTTCTTAATTTGAAGATTTTCCATTATGATATTCTTAATTGAAAAATTTTCCCTTCTGCCCTCAATTTGATTAAAAGTTGTAAAATCTCTACACATGTAATCTTCAATTTGAATAAAGATTTTAAAATCTCTACGATCTCCAATCTTCCAGCTAACTAATATTTAATTTTTTTTTAATGATAATTTAAAATTTTAATAACCAAAACTAAAACAGTATTTTTGAACCTATGTGTTTTTGAGAATATATAAAATTATTATGAAATTTTATTCTTAAAATAAACTAATATTTAAATATTTTTAGTGCTTATTTAAAAATTTAACAACAGAAACTTAAAAAAATAAATTGAAGAATTCATTTTCGAGAATATATGAAATTATTATGAAATATATATATATTAAATACATTAGTATTTAAATATTTTTTAATGCATATTTAAAAATAAAGATCTTTTAATGAATATTTTAAAGATCATGAATTTTTTTAAATAGATTTGTAATGCATATTTAAAATTTTAAGAACAAAAACTTTTAAAAATTGAAAATTTGTTTATCAAAAATACAAAATTAAAATAACATTCAATTATTATTATTTTTTTAAAATAAAGATAAGATTTTATTGAATAAATATATTAACAAAATATTAGATTCTAATCTATTGTGATTAATATACATAAATTAAATGTCATACATCAGTCTATATATAGGACATCCACAACTAAATTCTTCCATGTTGATTTCAAAAACCACGTAGAGGAGAAATCAAATTTCTCCCATTTTCATTTGATGGCTTATAGTTATATAAGCATAATCTTTCTTTTCAATAAACTAGATCATTCGATCGAGATGGCAGAGGGGGTGGTTGGATTTGGAATGAGAACAACTCTATGACAATAGGAGACAATACATTGGTTAGTCAAAGAAAGAATATGTAATAGCAAATAATGTATATGACGGAAGGAGAGGAACTTGTGTTAAGAACTACTCACCCTGGAATGCAGAAATGTTATGATGGAGTGGAGTTGTGCTCAACATGAGAGAGAATGTAAGTGCATATATAAAGGAAAAATGAGAAGTGGTAGTTAGCAATATTGTGGGTAGGTGCACTTATTGATAAGTGCACCTACCGTATTCAATTTAACTCAGGAAATGGAAAAATGTAGTATGAAAAGATGGAATATTGAATAAAAGCAATTGGATTTAAGTAGAGGTGGTTGGGAGAAAAAATAACATTTAATACAAGTACAATATAAAAAAAATATTTTATAATGCATTAAAGGCACCTACCAAGTTATACCAACCATGTTACATGACAACATACACATTAATCCATCCATTGTTCAAAGTTACCAACAAAGAAGGACTACTAAACTGAATAGTAACTTGAAGTAAACCGGCCTCAGAGGTAGCATAAATGTACACACAACCTTGGGGGGGAGGGGGGGACTAAAATTCAATCTAACACTAAAACAGAGAGTAAAATAGAGGACAGAGCATAGATGAACACACAACCGGGGGGATTAAAATTCAATCTAACACTAAAACAGAGAGTAAAATAGAGGACAGAGCATAGATGAACACACAACCGGGGGGATTAAAATTCCATTTAACCCAAAAATAGAGAGCAAAATAGATGACAGAGCAAAGATGAACACACAACTAGAGAATTGAAATTCAATTCAACAAATTGAGGACAGAACAGATAGCATCATATGAAAGTAGATAATATTAATGCTCATGTAAAAATCACAGAAGCCCTAACAAAATCAGAATAAAAAAGGCCCTAACAAAATTAGTTTCATTAAAAAAAAAAAAAACATAAAGGAATTTTTGTACTCATCATCGGCCGGTTTAAAAAGGGATAAAGAACGAACTTGTTATGAGTAGCCCCCCCCCCCCCCCCCACCAAGCTTTAAACTAATGTAGAAGTCCCCTACCAAGCAACTTCGTCCCATGGTCACTCAGACGAAACATGTAGCATCACAGACCGAAAGAAAGGCGCCAAGAAACTGCAAATGAGGAAATAGAAACGAAAAAGCAACAAGAGACTCTACGTGGTCGGTGTTCACGCAAGCGCACGCGATCGAAGTAATATAAAATGGTATCTGAGTACCAAGTATCGAATCCCACAGGGAACGGAGTAACAAAGATTTTGTTTTGCAAAAGTGTAAGGAAAATTGCAAGTTTGAAAAGTAAAAATGCAAAAATCAAGTTGTTGGTGGAAAATCGAAATTGCTAATCCAATTGCCAATCCAGAATGGCAATGTTGGAAATAACAGAAATTGCTACTCCAATTGCTACTCCAATTGCTAATCCAGAATGGCAATGTGCGAAAAGACTAAAATTGCAGAATTAAATTGCTAATCTAAATTGGCAATATGAAATGGCAATATAAATAAACTTACGAATGAAAAGATAAAAGATGGGGCTCAAGAATGTCATTGCCCTAAGTTGTAATTGCAAACCAAAATTGCAATTCCAACCTACTCCACACTCAATTGTAAACCAAAATTGCATCTCCTATTACCTCAAAATTGGGTTTTTTAGGAGGCTAAGTGGGGGCTCTATATGTCTATAGTCCCTCCATCATAGATGATTTTTGGCTCACAATTTTATGGGTCTTGGAGTCCTTAATCCCTATGTCTAGGGTAAGAAATGGCTTATGTCTAAGCTCTTTTACTCCATTACTTGTGTGAAATCCGCGTATCACTAACCCTGTCGGTATTAGATCTAAGCTTGAGTTGAAACCCTAGTTGATCAATTTAGGATCTCAACGGAAATTAAATCAACACAAGCAAACAATTGAGATGTAGGCTTGGTTTTTGTTGAAATTTTGGCTACAATTACTTCTTAGGGAATTCACATCATTGAACCCCCTAAGAAGGTTTAGCTCATATTTTTAATGAAAAACATAAAACTAATTTTAAAGAAAGATTTCATAATGAAATTGAATAAAATACTAACTTATGAAATGTAACTTGGATTTTCCTAGAAATTCAAACACAAGTGCATAATTGAAATTAAATCAAAGTGGCAAGGGTATTTAAGTATTTTTGTTTTGTCTTCTCCCTTTTTGCCTTGACTTTCTACCAACTTAAAATAAAACATGCTTACAGTAGCTAAAAATGAAGAAGAGAAAAAAAAAAAAACAGAAAAAAGAAAAACAGAGGAAGGAAACTATATAAAAAAAAACCATGAAATTAATTCAAGAAAATGCCAAAAAAAAACTGAATTAAAACTTTAACTTCTTCACTTGAATTGGATGGGATAAATTGAAGGAAAACACAACTACATTGCAGCAATAACAACACAAAAACAGAAACGAAAAAGTGCTTAAAAGTGCAGAAAACAGAACAAAAACGGGCTCCAAAACGTCCTCCAATTCGCCTCCAAATTTACTCTTTTTCACTTGAATTGGACTAGAAGGATTGAAGGACAATTGGAGCTACATTGCATCAGAATTTTGGTAAAAAAAAATAGCAGAAAAATGCAGAAAACAGAGGCCAAAACTGTGACGAAAACCCTCGAGCAAAACTCCCAAAAATGCCTCCCCAATTCGCCTCTTTTGCTCCTCCTCTTCTTCCCTATTTATAGGATTTCATTAGGGTTGAAGAGTGCCCAAAAATCGTGCTTAATTTCCTCCAAATCGGGCTTTAATTGAAGAATCTCAAAATGGGTTTAATGCAAAATTCTTTCCTTTTTTAAAACTCAAAAACCCACGAAAATTGGTCCTTCAAATCGCCCTCAAAATCCAATTAATGGCTCCTCTTCTTCTTCCTTATTTGTAGGCATTCATTAGGGTTGAAGATTGCCCAAAAATCGTGCTTCAATTCCCTTGATTCGTGCAAAATCTTTGCTTCGTTCGCGCTTAACATTTCTGCCCAGAAAACAGATTGCCAGTCAGATTGCTAAACTGGCGAATTGACAATTGGTTTGGCAATTCCATTAACATTTCTGCCCAGAAAACAGATTGCCAATCAGATTGCTAAACCGGCGAATTGGCAATTAGTTTGGCAATTCCTGCAAAATAATCACAATTTTTAGAAATCTTTTCCAATTGCTACCATATTTCATTATTTCCTTCTTTCAACAATTTTTCACCATTTTTCCATTAATATTAGGACAAACAAGCGTTCTTTCGAGCAATTTAGGATTTAAATAAGCCTTAATTTCACGGCTTATCACTACGCAATGGTTGTTTGAAGTGGCGAGTGAGTTTTAGCTACAAATCTGAGACACAAAACAAAAGAATATAGTTAGGGTTTCATCTCTTGGAAAAAAAAAACCACAGATATATGGTTAGAGTTTCGTATATAAGGAAAAAGAAGTTTCAAATCGAGGAATTAGGAGGAAAGACCATAAATGGTTAGGGTTCCATATATTGCAGAAGAAAATATTCAAATCGATAGATTACGGAGGAAGAAACCAAATCTCGCGTTAGGGTTTCAAAAGTTAGGGGGAAAATGGTGAAATCGACAGATTAGGGAGAGGAGACGGGATCTCGCACAAGGCAGAAGAATGATGAAAAGGAAGCATACAATATTATAGAGCATTCGCCAAAGAGAAAAAAATAGACCTCGCATAAGAGAGAAGAGAGAGGATGAGAGAAAATCGAAGATGAGAGAATATGAAAAAGGTTGCAAATGGCATGATGTCCATAGGGTTGTATGCAGACTTCAACAGTGTTTACTGTTGAAGTCCGGGGAGTTGCAAAAGGAAATCTGGGTTAAGCAAACTTGTGGGCCAAACGGGGAGTGGATTTAATATGTCCACTCCCCTAACTCCTACTTCGTGGGCCAAACGGGCCCTATATGTATTTCTTAAAAGAAATCTTCGAAATCATATTTATGATAAATAATTTAAATCTATTTATAAAATATTTACAAATATGTAATAATAAAAAATATTTAATGTCATTAATTCATTCTCAGTTTGAATTTTTTTTCTTGGTATCAAATAAAGATGATTACAAATATTTTTGAATTTTTAGAAAAGTATTTAAAAAAACTAATTACATAAAAAGAAAATAAAATTCTTATTAAAGAAAAAAAAACTGTAAAAAAATGTAATCTCTGTTAGCCTTCCTTCTATACATTTTGCAAACATATTTATTGTTGTTTTCTACACTTGATTAATGTATTCCATTGATTTGTAAAAAGAGGAAAACACCTAGCTTATACACAAAAAGAGGTAAAACTAAATTTGAAAATACTAGCCTAATTTACAACATAATTTACAAATTACATTAACACCCTCCCTCAAACTCAAGGTGGTAGAGTAGCAACCAACTTGAGTTTGTGAAGTAATTGAGTGAAATGACCAGGTGGCAATGCTTTGGTGAAGATGTCAGCTGGTTGATCCGTAGTGGAGATAGATCGTAAAAAGACAATGTTGCTCGAGAGATGATGACAAACAAAGTGACAGTTATTCTCAATGTGTTTAGTACGTTTATGAAATACATCATTATGAGCAATCTGAATGGCACTGCGATTGTCACAATGAAGTATCATAGTAGATTGTTGAGGAACAACCATATCAACAAGAAGCTAACGAAGCCATAGTAATTCATAAATAGCATCAGCAAGGGCATGGTATTTAGATTTTGTGTTGGAACGTGAAACAACATATTGTTTCTTGCTTCGCTAATAAATGAAGGAATCACCTAGATAGAAGCAATAACCTGTGATAGAACGTCGATATGTGGGATCACCAGCCCAACCCAATCTGCATTAGAGTAACTAAATAACAACAAAGATGATTGTGATGAAAACTAAAGGCCATGGCCAAGATTGCCTTTGACATAGAGAAGAATATAGAGAACGACAGTGAAATGTATAGTCCGAAGAGCATCCATGAATTGGCTGACAATAAGAACTATATAAGCAATGTCTAGACATGTCACAGTCAAGTAAATAAGACTGTCGACAAGTTGCCTATAGAGAAGGGGATTTGATAGAGGAACTCCATCAAATAAAGTTAAGCGGACATTTAGATTCAGCGGAGTTGTTGAAGTTGCAGAGTCAGTAATACTAGAACGGGCCAAGAGATCATAGACATATTTAACTTGAGATAGATAGTACCCGTTAAAGCGAGAAGAGATTTCAAGACTAAGAAAATAACAAAGTGGAACAAGATCTTTCATCTCAAAGTGTTCCCTAAGATAACGTTGCAAGTCGGAGATGTCTTGTGGATCATCACCTGTAATAATCATGTCATCAAATAAAGAAGAAGCAGAACTATACCATGTGTAGTCTAATGAGTGAACAGTACTGTATTGTGCAAATTGAAGGTAAAGCCCAATTGGGTCATGGTGGAGCTGAATGTGGCAAACCAGGCTCGTGGAGCTTGTTGCATACCATATAGAGCATGACTGATAATTCTCATTTATGAGGATTATTTAACCCTAAAACTAAGTTGTTCTTGCCATTTTTGCACATTTTATCGAATAACGAGCAAGCTAAAAATAGCATTTATAAGATAAATTCATGTAAGTTTGTTGGAGTATGGAAAAAGAAGAAATAAGTTGAAAAGATAATAGAAAGTTGGCTAAATTGTTGTTTTTGTGCATATTTGAAGAAATGAAGAAAATGCAAATAAAATGCAATTGCATTTTTGGAAAATTTTGGTAGAGCTGAAAAATAATGCAACAGAAATGCAATTGCATTTCTGGAAAATCTGGAACATGCGAGATTTACGGGAATTTCGAAATTTATGGAGATTCTTGCAATATTTAGGAGATTTTTCAGACCGAACTCATGCCCAAACCTTGACCCATGATTGAAGGAGCACAAAGATGGAAACCCTAGTCCTCAATGCCTATAAAAATGGGGAAAACGAAGCAAAACGGCGGCTGGGTTTTCTTCTACTCGCCCACAATATGTAGTTCACGTTTTTCTATCAATTTACAGCAGTTTTTCTCTTCATCCTAGCTCTATGAGATTCTGAGTTGATCTCTCTTCAACGAAAGTTAGAAAAGGTGAAGATCCATTTGCCTTTCAATGGGTATTTGGATTGATTGAAGCAAGGAATGCATGAGTTTGTACTTTGTAGTATTTCTAGCATTTTTATCATTTTGGGTTTCTGTTTTTATCATTTTTAGTTTCTGTTTTCAGCATTTGTAATTTTTTATTTAGTTTCTGTTTTGAGTTGTTCTAGTTGGGTTTTCTTTTGCCGTTGAAGTTTTAGTTTTTGTAGTTTTTAGTTTCTGATTTTATTTCATTTTGAGTTTACTAGATTGGTTTTACATCAAGTTTTCTTAATAAATTTCCAGATTGGTTGTCTTTATTGTTTTGGAATGTTCTTCCCTTTATTTGGTTATTTAATTATGAGTTTTGTATCCATTCAAGTGTTGTTTCTCATTCCCATTTAATTTAGCTGATCTCTCAATTTCTATCTAAGCTTGTTATGGATTCTCTACATTTTAATTTACTGTTTTTCATCCTCATCATAATGAGCTAATTCCTTCTTTGGGATTCAAGCATGTGAATGCCAAAGAGTAGAGGCCTAATTGTGAGAGCAAACTTGCTTCCCTATAGCTTGTTTGCTTTTATTGATTTTAATGCTTATTATTAGTCTAGATCGATAATCTAGATTAGTATACAAAAATTGAGTCTAATTTTGAAAAGGTTAGATAAAAATTTGGTTTTCATAAAAGCAATAAAGGAAAATAGCCTAGACATAGGAATTTGTTTTTGACCCTAGACATAGGTCAAAACCTTTAAAATTTAAAGAATTGTGTTCAAAATTAACTAAGTTCGTACTAGCCAAAGAAATATCGGTTTAATCGCTTTACCTCTTAAAGATACTTCATAGAAGGTCGAATAGGTGTTGAATTCGATTTACAAAGCTTAAGTGTTGAGTCAAAGGATTGCAATTGCAATTAGGCCGCAATTTCTTTCAATGAGGCAAAAACACGTTTGAATCCCTCTTTTATCATTTTTATTTATTCTTTTCAAAAACAACAAAAATCATCCCACTTATTGTTTTACATTGGCTACCCACAATTGCAATTTGAAAACGTCTTTGCTTATTCTCTTGAATTTTGTTGCATCCATTCATGTGGGATCGATACTCTGGAATACTTTCAGTTTTATATTACTTGCATCGACAGTGTGCACTTGCACTAGACTGGAGCTTGTTTTGAATTAAAAATATTTTCTTAAAAGCCCCCACGTTTTAGTCTGATCAATGACGGAGAAGACACACTTTCTGAGGTGGATGAGAGGTGTCAGATGGAGGTTTCATGTATACCGCCTTAGATAAAGTGTCATTGAGGAAGGCATTTTTAACATCCATCTGAAACAGAGGCCATTGTTTGGCAGCAACAACTGCTAAAAGACTGCGAACAAATGTCATTCGAGCGACGGGAGCAAAGGTTTCTTCATAATCAATTCCATATTTCGATAGATCCATCAGAATGAGTTTTGATTTTATAAATCCACTTATAGCGAATGAGTCTTTTGCTAGGAGGTAGATCCACATAATTCTAAGTATGTGTCTTTTCTAGAGCTTGGAGTTTCTCATTCATTGCTTACTACCAGAGATGGTTAGTGATCACCTCGTGGTAAGAGGACGGTTCAACTAAAGACATAATAGTAAAAAAATAATGATAGTCTTGAAGATGATGGGGAGGTTCTTTTACTCGAGTGGAGCGACGGACGAGGATGACAAGAACATGTTCAGATTCAGCAATAGTGACAGAAGGCGGATCTAGGAGAGAAGAGACATGAGCAGATTCAGTTAGCTTAAGAGTAGGTGATGAATCTGGGAACAGTTCATGGGAGAGATCAGTGAAAAAGGATTGAAGACTAGAGAGAGGTATAGAAAAAGGAGACTCTAGAAAACATGGTGTGCTCCCAAAAAGTAACATGATGGGAGATACGTAACCGATTTGAGATGGGATTCCAATACTGAAAATCTTTGTGTTCGGTTCCGTATCCAAGAAAACAGCATATGAGGGCACAAGGTTCAAGTTTAGTATGCTAATAAGGATGAAGAATGACAAAACATGCATAACCAAAGACTTTGAGATGAAAGTAGGAAGGAGGAGTACCGCATAATCATCCAAAAGGAAGACAATTGATAGCATAGACAGAGGTGAGAGCAGCCTCCTCCCAAAACTTATCCGGATAGGAAGTAGAAAGAAGTTGGGCACGAGCAAAATCTAAAATATGACGATGTTTTCGTTCTGCTCGTCCATTTTGTTGAGATGTATGGGGATATGAGCATTGAACCAAAGTGCCTTGTTGGGTGAGAAAGGAATAGAGTCTTTATACTCTATAGCATTATTTGTGCAAAGAGTTTTAATGATTCGAGAAAACTGTGTTTGAATCAAATTGGCAAATGCAATGTAAACTTGTGAAAATACGGAGCGATTCTTAAGAAAATATATCTTAGTGAAACAAGAGTAATCATTAATAAATAAACACAAAGTAACAATAACCATTGGTCGTAGTAATGGGAGCAGGTTCCCAAATATCAGAATGAATCAAGTCAAATGGTGTATCACATATAGAAAATGACGTGGAGAAGAATAATGTAGGTTGTTTTGCAAGCTTACAATTCAAACAATCACATGGGAAGCATTATGTATGTTACCAACAAACACTAAATTTCAAAGTTTCTTAAGATAAGCATGACCAAGACAAAGATGCCACTGATAAATGGCAGAGTCGGTGATAGAGGCTGAGATAGGTGGATAGATAGGGAGCTAAAGGGACATGAACTCAAACAATCTTCATACTTTGCGACATGTTCCAATCATCTATCTTATGTGTGGATCTTGAACCTGATATCTATTAGGAGAGAAATAAACAGTTAGGCCAATGTCACACAATTGTCCTACAAAAGGGATATTAAAGGTCATATTTGGAGCACAATAGGTGTTGGAAAGATTTAATGTGGATGTAACAATAGTGCCAATATGAGAAATAGACATACAATTTCCATTGGCAACATGAATGAGGGGAAGCGAATTTGTAGGGGTGGAAGAAGTCATAAGAGAAAAATCAGATGTCATATGGTTGCAACAAACTAAATCAAGAAGCCAAGATTTACTTGATGTGACAGCTAGGGTAGAGGAATTGGAGGAGATCACATATTTTAGTAGATCTTGAAGATCACGTAGTTGAAAACTGGGAGAGATGGGGTCATTAGAGGAGGTAGCAACAACAACATATGAGGAATTTGCTTTAGAAGTGTTCCTTGGTTTTGTGGAGTGACTTAGTGGACGAGATGGTCGAGTGGGGCAGTTGTCCAGAATGTGATCATGTTTGTGACATTACCTGCACTTAATTCTACGGTAGTCAGGTAATTTGTGACCCTGGAGTGTACATTTTTTGCAAAAGAAACACCTGGAAGCAGTGCGTGGATGAGTGGTTGTCATAGCAATATTAGATGACAGAGAAGAGATGATGTCAAGTCGTTTTTCCTTAAACAAAATTTCCTAAATTGTTGCATCTAAAGAAGCTAGCGATGAAGTAAAGTAGCTCAAACCAACTCATATTCTAGACGAAGACTCATAAGCACCTTAATGAGACACATATGCTCAGAATTGATTTTAGCCTGATCCAATTGAGTAAAAATAGGTTAAACTATAGTGAGATACTCATTTACAGATTGACCAACATCTTGATTGAGACTAATAAAAGTATTATGCAATTGATAATAATGAGCAAGCCTAATAGTTTGAAAAATGCATAGACAAGAAATCCCAAAGTTCTTTAGCATTATCAAAAGCATCAAATTGAACGTGAATGGAAGGGATGGAAGTGTTACCGATCCAAGTCATTATTTGATGGTTTTTATTTTCCCGATCTTCTAATCGTTCAATGAATTTGGCATCTTCCTCAGTTGTATCCTTATCAACAGTCTCTTTTTCAGTTGTATCCTTGTTCTTTACAGGTTTAAAAATATCACCGGTAACAATTCGCCATAACTTTCGATCAATCAAGAAACTCTTTATGTGGTGTGTCCAAGCAATGTAATTCGTACCATTGAGAATTGTACTAATGAGACAAAAAACATCACTCATCTCCGGACTTTTTATACGAATAGAGTTATTTTTTAAACATATTATAAAAAACGAGTGAAGAGTAAAACTATTTACAAAAAACGAGTAATTTTTTTGTCTTTATTGGAATGCGTCTCTTGTAGAGACGCATTCCAACCATCTTCAGTCAACAATTTTTGGTCAATCATCGTGCTGGCTTTTTTGCGTTACAGTTCTGCGTGAGAGGGTGGTTGCCCAAGTTTTTTCTTTGCGGGGGAAGGACGGCTGTCGATGCTTCAAATCATCAAGAGGAAGAAGAAGAAGAAAGGGCATCTGCCGGTGTTCAAAATTTATGTAGGGAGGAGAAGGGAGTGGCTAACGGCGTTCCAGATCTTCCGAACGGTGTAGTTTCCGGCCACAATATAGATCATTGCAAGGAGGAGCAAGTGGCTGCCGGCGACATTCCAGTTCTTAGTAAAGAAGAGAAGGTGTCGGCCGGCGATACTCCAGATCTTCACAAGGAAGAGAAGGTGTGTATCGGTAGCGTTCCGGATCTTCGCAAGGAGGAGGAAGCGGTGGCTACCGACGTTCAAGATCTTTGCAAGGAGGAGGAGGAGGAGGGTGGCTGCAGGTGTTTCAAACTCTCAGGAAAAGGGAGTGGCCGCCGGAGTTCCAGATCTAGGGAAGAAGGATGTTGGCCATTCCAGATCTGTTGGCCATTTCACATTTGCAAAGGGAGAATAAGAGAGAGAACAAAAAAAAAGGGAAGATTGTTCCAAAATTTTGAGTCCCAAAATTCAGAAACAAACTTTCTAAATGTAGAAGAAATAGTGCCTTGGAAAATTGATCTGTTTTCAGTCAAGTTAGAATAAGTGATGAAGAAACAGACCCAATGCTCTGTTATGGTTAAGAAGAGAGAGATATAAAGAGAAGAAAAAACCAACCTTGTTTTTTGGGCAAAGGGGACAGTTTCTGACTCAAAAAAGAGTCATTATTAGTTATAGATGGATATACTTTAAAAGGGCAAAGCCAGAAATATGAAAAAACAAACAACAACAACAATATCTGCCAGCACCAAAAAATCAACGGTCCTGATTTTTTTGAGTTTCTTCCCTTTTTTTTTTGTTCTCTTGCACTCTATCTCTCTTATTTTTACTTTTTCGGGAGTGAATGCGTCTGTACCAAAGACGCATTCTAGCTGACCAAAAATTGTTGACTGAAAATGGTTGGAATGCGTCTCTACAAGTGACGTATTCCAATAAAGACAAAAAAACTACTCGTTTTTTGTAAATACTTTTACTCTTCACTCGTTTTTTATAATATGTTTAAAAAATACCTCTATTTGTATAAAAAGTCCCTATTCTCCATTATAATAAAGGGTTATGTTAAAGTTGAATCGAATCAAACCAGTATGAGTGAACCAAACTAGCTTGAGTGAACTGGTCTGAGAGGTACAACCTTTGTTTTCTTTTTCACGTGGGCTGAGGAAAACTGAAACGCATGATTTTGTTTTTACATAAGAAGCAATCTGGGCGAGGGGTAGATCTGGTCTTGTAACGCAGATCTGGGCGGAGGCGGAGGCCAACACGAATGGCGAACGGAGATCTGAAACACGAAGATCAACTGATTTGAGACACATGCAGAGGTGGAGGCCAATATAAACGCGCGATTTGAAACACGACGGAGGCGGAGGTAGATAAGGATCAGAAGGGAGATGCAGGATTTGAGGCCTTTGTACTGAGTAGCGACGGCTAAATCAAATGGAGTCGGACGGGGCTGACGTGTGCAGCGGATGCGAGCGGTAGTAGAGAGTTTTGAGGCAGCGACGATAGGTAGTAAAAACATAACTCTAAATGTAATAAGGCTCTGATACCATGTTGTTTTTTATACTTGATTAATGTATTCCATTGATTTGTACAAAGAGAAAAACACCTAACTTATACAGAAAAAAAGGTAAAACTAAATTTGGAAAGACTGGACTAATTTAAGCCTAATTACAGCATAATTTACAAATTACATTAACATTTACATTGTATTTTTTTCTTTAATCAAATTATTATTATTATTTTACTATGTTCGATAAAAATTAAATTTGAATTAACAATAATGGCTCATTTAAAAATTTATTGAAAGTACAAAGACTAAATATGGACATTTAAAAGTATATGAACTAAAATGAAATGAGACTCAAATACAATGACCAAAATAGTATTTTAACTAAACTAATATGGATGTGTTCAAATTAATCTTTATATAAATTCAAGCCCTCCTGACAAAAAGTTCTTGATCCGCCATTGTCCTTTAAGTTTGGAGCAAGTTTCAATTATGCCTCTAGATTTTGAAAATTTTTATTTAATTTTGAAATTGTTCCAAAAAATATCATTGGAGAGTTTTTCATTAAAATTATTGAAAAAATGGACATGGTGGTTGATTGTTGTAAAAATTCAAAGAAGCACATATCATCATTTACAACTCAATTTCAATTGTCGAGCATAGTGCAAAAACTCACTACGCAAGCATACGCAATCGTAGGTAGTAATTGGTGGACAAGGTCGATCCCACGAGGACTAAAGTAAGCAAAGTTTGTAAAATTGAGACTCACTAAAAACTAATGCTAAAGAAAAATAAATAAGGAAACTCAAGTAAAGATTAGGCAACGAACGACTCAAAATAAAGTAAGCAATAATAACAATTTAACACTAGAATTAAGGGCTCCAAACGGCAACTTAAACGAAACTAAAAATGATAAAGAGAAGCAAGTCGAGATTTATGAACTCCTAACTTAAATTCTGTTTTAGCCCAGTTTGCTATATCAAAGTCATAGCAAAGTTCAAGCAGTAAACGAAAATGATTGATTTCTGCCCGAAACTTATTCCAAAATCACGAACTGCTGTTTATAAACTAGGTTCAACATATTCTTATGAAAACCCAGCCATATAAACACAATTAAGCCTCCATTTCATTTGTTTTACAAGCTAAGAATATATGTCTATACTCTTAAATTCATTAACAAAATAATAATGAATGAACTTGCATCATTTGTGCCTTTCCACTAGTTTTCAACCCTTCCAGTATCAAAAACTAGCTAGAATCCTACCTAAGGTGATCAATCTTAAGCAAGAAAGAGAGATAAATAAACACCCACAAATGAAATGCTCAACACTTGCAATAGCTATAAACAAAAAGTTAGGGTTCCATAAATCCCAACTCTAAAGAAATTAGTTCATGCTGAAATTAAACCTTAGATACAGAAAATCAAAGCTACAATAATCCATAGAACGATTAGAACAAACCAATCTATCAAAAAATACAATCTAGAGTGAAATCTAATAAGAGATAAAACTAAAAATAGAAATAGAAGGAAGAAAAGTTTTGATGTAAGAAATGCTGCAACAGAGTTGTTCCACTTTGAGCTTCTTCTTCTCACGAACTCCTCTGCAAGTTTTCTCCTCCTTCCTTAAGAAAAATCGATTCCCTCTTCTATCTTCCTCTCCCCTTTTGCTTCTCTTTCTCTTTTCTATTTATATGGAGGGCTAGGTGGCACATTTAAGGGCTGATTTGTCCATTTTAAACTAGGTGGTGCTGAGTCATATGCCAAATTTACGCAACTTGTTCCAGCTCACAATGCTACAGCAATCCCATAGCAAAATGCTATTCTCGACATTCTGCTTTCCACAATGCTACAGCAATCCCATAGCAAAATGTTATCCTCAACATTCTGTTTTCCACCTTCAAAAGCAATACTAAGGATAAGAGAACCATTCTTGAAAACACTAGAATAAGGGCAAACACTAGTAAAATAAGAGCAAATAAAACTAAAAACAACATCGACTTAACTTCTTAGATACCACCGAATAAACCACACAAAACACGGAAAACTAATGCAAATCACTCCTAGTTTGTCCCATAAAAAGTTATGAAAAGCGCTAAAATGATCCTAATGCCCCTCCCATTTTTACTATTATATCCGTTGTATTAATATATTGCTTTTAACTCATTATTCAACGTGGAAAATTTGTCACCAATCACTAAATAAATGGAATAAGTCCCCTCGTATTATAACTTTTAATAATGAGTTTGTTTTTAAAATAATTAAAAATTGAAATCCTATAAAATGTGTGCGTGGTGTGCATGTCATGAAAGAATAAATATATGCATATCCATATATTATAGAATACAACATGAAATAATACATATATGCATATCTATGTGTTAAAATATCATTTTGGTTTTAGATTTCATTATATTTTAGTCCTTGTACTTTTAAATGTCCAATTTGAGTTCCTGATACTTTCAATAAAGCTTAAAATTGGTCTCTACTATTAGTTTATTGTTAACTTTTCTAAAAAAAATTAGTCTTTATTAGCCTTCATTCTATAAATTTAGAAATATATTCACATTGTGTCTTTTCTTACATGAAAATTATTATTATTATTTAACCAATTCCAATAAAAATTAACTTCAAACTAACAGTAGGGACCAATTTTAAGTTTTATTGATAATAGAGGCCGAACTAAAATAAGACATTTGAAAGTACAGAAACTAAAATGAAATGAAACTCAAAGTACATGGACTAAAATGACATTTTAACCTATAACATACAACATTATAAACATATGCTAAAGTGAGTTTGACTCAGCAATAATTGACATGTATCATCCACTAAGAGGTTAGAGGTTTGACTCTTCCACCTCCAAATATTTTGTTGAACTAAAAAAATAATAATAAGCGTATGAGAAATAAAAGAGAGAGAGAAAAAAAAACTAAAGACTAATATAGCACTTTTCAAACTTTACTATCTATTAAAGACTAATAGCACTTTAATTGTTGATAAGTGCTCAAGCTGGTTACTAAAGAAACCCTAATCTCATCTTACATCAATTTTTCTATTATGAGAAGGTTTTATTATCATTAGTTTGCCTCTTGTTCTTCTATTGTATATAAGAACATTAAAATTTATAAGAAATCATTCAGTTTTATCAAACACCACTATAGAAATCAATACAAAAATCATACTAACCATTATTTTTAAAATTGCTCATATATTAAAGTAAATTTAATATATGAAAGCTTAATAATTTATGGAATACAATATCTAAAATTAAATAAAATGTTAAAATATCATTTTGGTCACTGTACTTTGATTTTCATTTCATTTTAGTCTCTATATTTTCAAATGTCCAATTTTAGTCCTTACACTTTCAATAAAGCTTAACATTAGTTCCTATAGTTATTTTATTGTTACCTTTTCTAAAAAATGTAGTCTCTATTAACCTTCATTCTATAAATTTTAGAAATATGTTCACATTGTGTCTTTTCTTGCATGAAAAATATTATTATTATTTAACCAATTTCAATTAAAATTAACTTCAAGAACACTTTTAAATTTTATTAAAAATATATGGACTAAAATTCGACATTTGAGAGTACATAGACTAAAATAAAATGAAACTCAAAGTACAGATATCAAAACTCTATTTTAACCTAAATAAAATATGGAATAATGAATATTAATTAGTAATTTAGTATCAAGTATTAATTTATAATTTATTATTAAATTCAGATATAGGGGATAAGTAATTTTTGTCGGATTGCGGAAAGCATTTTCGCAGGACTTTATTCCAATGCAGTCCGCGATCACTTCAAAGACGTCACCCACATGTAGGGGAAAATAATAATAATAATAATAAATATTGATTTTTTTATATCAATTTAGTTTAAAATCGAACTTGTGCATAAATTAATATTGTTTTTCTTTTCTTTTTTGAGTTTTTTTGGTACAACGACGATTAAGGGTGGGGGATTCGAATTACCATTGAGCTAAACTCACTTTTACTGATTTGAATTATCATTGAACTAAATTCACTTTTGCTGATTTGAATTATCATTGAGCTAAACTCACTTTTGCTTCTCTTTTATGTTCTATTGTATGAAAAGTGAAGATTTGAATATTTAATCTTTTGATCGAAGATAGGATGTTATAACCATTTTTTTTTAATTCAACAACATTTAGGGTGGGAGATTCGAACTTATGACCCAGTCATAAGCTCATGCTTTATGCTAGTTGAGCTATGTTCTTGTTAACTTATAACCAGTTGAACTATGCTCACATTAACAATCTTGATTATTATTAAATGTCAAACTTGATATAAAATCCACACACATGAATGTGTTTTCAAAACACAAATTCATACATTGTTATCTATAATTTTAGGCCATAATTTTGAATTAAAAACAATAACATTAGAAAGTAAAAAAAAAAGGAATAAATGTGAAAATTCATACTTTTTATTTAAAAAAATTAGCTATATGATTTTAACACATTGTTTCTAAGAGATTGTTTGACAATTGTTTCCAAAAACGCATTTTGCTTTTATAAAAAAAAAAGAAAACTCAAGAACCGTTTTTCAAGAATATTTTTTGAGTGATTTTTAAAAAATATTTTGAGTGGATTAATGTACCTACAAACAAGCGAATACTTAAATTGATTACCAAATACAAATCATATAAGTTTGAAAATTAAAAAAAAAAAAAAAAACTACCAACATAGCTCAAGTGATATAAAACATGTATCAATCTCTTACCTCACATAGTTTTTTAAAAAACAATAATAATACAACTACAATTATTTTAAATTGATAAAACTTTAGAAAGAAAACAACAAATATATTTTCACTAAAATTTCATTTTAAAAAACACACTATTTATTACATCATTGTCCTAAATTGATCAAATTCATTTTTGTTCTTCTTGAAACGAGAGAAACCAATCTAAATTCCCAAAAGAGATCAAATTGCATACTTCAGAAAAAAAGAAAAAAGAAAAAAAAAAGTACAAAAACAAATTGCAATATTTGCGTCGGTGGAGCGTTTTGATTGGCTATTAAGTCCCAGATTTTATTCCAATTCCAAATAGTTGCGTTTAAAATCATTCCTCTGTGCTCGAGGCCATACTCAACTTTCCTTCTTCTACGTGCTCCGTCGGGCTCCGTCTCTGTAAGCAAAAATGGAAGCTAACACCGTCGATTCGGACAGTAGACCGACGATCATGATCACCAACGACGACGGAATCGATGCGCCCGGTCTTCGTGCTCTGGTTCGCGCCTGCGTCTCCACTCAGCTTTACAATGTTCAAGTCTGCGCGCCTGATTCGTACGCTTCTTGTCCTTCTTGTCCTCTCGCTTTCTTCTTTTTCCAATTTTCGAGTGTTGTTGTTTGAAGCTTATGATCATAATCTGTGTAACATGCTCGTCTGTTTTAGTTGGTGAAAATTTGTTCGTTCGTCTCTTGTGTTTGGTGCTGATTTGTCTGATTGTCAGTGCATTTGGGGTTCTTGTTTTTTCATTTTGCAAGTGGTTATGCTAACTTCTTTCCTTTAGAATGTTGATGGCCGTTGGATCGCGTGGATTGAGATATAAGGAACTGTTTCTCGGTAGTTTTCTTACTTTTTAATCAATACGATAGGATTGGGTTATAGGTCATAGGATATTAGCTAAAACGACTAGCTTCCGTTTGTTTTATTTAATAATATATATGATTTTATATATATTTGACATTGTGGGGTTGTTTTTGAATTATACAGGGAAAGGTCAGCTGTTAGCCAGTCTGTTACTTGGCGTCATCCTGTATCTGTTAAGAGAGTGGCTATTGATGGAACCACTTCTTATGCTGTTTCCGGTCTGTTTTTCATTCTTTCTCATTTGAAATCTGTACCTTTCTTTTCGTTTTAACTTGTACACACTGCAGACTTTGTGGTGCCTTTGACTTTAGTTCTAGGAATTGGTTGGAAGAAATGAAGAATGTATTTGGAAATCGATGATGAATGAATTCACTTGCTGGTATGAGATTTAACTTTCTCTCCTCAACTTGCAGGCTACAAGGGATGTTGACATCCTCGTTTTCCCATGCCTTCTTTCGTACAAGAAACTTAAATAGACTGATTGTAAAATTCTTAGCTATTCTACCTTACCTGGAAATGTTTGGTTCGTTGGAGGTTTTAGGAAATGTCTACTTTCTTATGTTCTACATATTAGCCCAACAATGTCGGTGCTCATAACAATGCTATGAGGCTATAGTAGTATGATAGAGTGAAGTGATGGAGGGTTGAAACATTTACAATAATTAAGCTCAGGACCATTAATGTGTATGTATATATATATATATATATTTTGATAGGAAACAAAAACCATTTCATTGATGGATGAAATAGATACAAGAGAAAGTCCTATCTGTGATAGTTACAAAAAAGATCACCAGTGAGACAAAAGGGTAGATAAACCATAGTTACAAAAAGGCAGAGAAAGTTTGCTCCAAGAAAGCGCCAAATAAGATGTAGATTCTATGAAAGAATGTATGTTCTGTTGCTTGTCTTTGAAGACTCGAGCACTTCTTTCTAGCCAAAGGTTCCATAAAAAAGCGAAGATAAAATTGATCCAAAGAATCTTCTTCTCATTCTTGAAAAGATGCCCCAAGAGAGCAACATTGAGTAAAGTGAAAATATCCCCATGCCGAATAAAATGCCAACCAAAAGCTTGCTGAATGAAAGACCAAAAGGTAGAGGCATAATTGCAATTACTGAAAATATGAATTTGGGATTCATTACTCTTAAGGCATAGATGACAACAACTAGGGGAAATGCATAGCTAAGGAGATCTCCACTGCAAATTGTCAAAAGTGTTGATGCAAGCATGGCTAAGTTTCCATACAAAAAAATGGACCTTTTTTGGGGCATGTCCCTTCCAAATCTGTTGATAAAACTTTCCATTGATCCCGATTCCGGAAGAGGCTAACTTGCGAGTCAATGAGCTAGATGAAAAGACCCCCTCCTTTTCTAGAGTCCAACTCCACCTATCCTCAAGGTCTTTGAAAGCGAAAGAAGATAATAGATGTGATAGAAAAGCCCACTATTGTATTTCAACATCATTAAGGTTTCTTCTCAGATATAGGTTCCATGAGCCCCCACCATGATTCCATAAATCTCTGATGGAAGCCTCTTTTCGTTGAGAAAGCTGGAAAAGAGATGGATATTTAGATTGTAGGCTATAGTCTCCCATCCATTTGTCTTTCCAAAACAAGGTCTTGTCTCCTTTGCCAATGTTGATAAAGATATGGCCGTGAACCAAATTCTGCAGATTATGAATTGTTTTCCATGGCCCCTTTGATGTTGTCAAAGACACCATGCTCGACTTTAGATCATAATGGCTAGATCCAAACTTTGCGGTAATCACCCTACACCAAAGAGCATTTTTTTCCTTGTGAAACCGCCAAATCCATTTTGCTATGTGGGCAATATTATGTTTGTGAATGTCAAAAATACCCAAACCTCCTTCTACGATGGGTGATTTAATAATAGGCCATTGGAGAAGATGACAACCTTCTTTCTCTACACCGCATCTCTAGAGAAAAATTTTGTATAATTTCTCAATACTTTTCGTGACCTTAGGTGGAGCCATAAAGATGGAGAAGTAGTATATCGGTAGATTAGATAGTGTAGCCTGGATGAATGAGCCTACCTCCTTTAGAGATGTGCAAATTTTCCCAGTTATGAAGCCTCTTTTCAATTTTTTCAATACCGGGGGTCCAAAAATTGATTGTACGAGGGTTTCCATTCAATGGTAAAGCAAGGTAAGTATGGCCAACCACCAAGAATGCAGCCAAAGGAAGATGCAAGGGAGCTTGCCTTATTTGAGTCCAAACCGATGCCTATAAATTCAGATTTCTAAACATTGATATTTAAATCGGAGGCCATCTCAAAATCATGTATAGTCTGGAACAAATTTCGGAGCTTTTTATCGTTGGGCGAGGAAAATAGAATCGTATCATCAGTAAATTGGAGATGAGTAATAGATGTTTTGCAAAGGCCTTTCCCAACATGGAAGCCTTCAATTAGACCATTCTTTTCATCCGTGTTTAGCATTCTACTAAGACAATCAACCACCATAATGAAGAGAAAGGGGGAAAGGGGATCCCCTTGGTGAAAGCCTCTAGTAGCTTGAATTTTTCCCCTAGGTTTACTGTTGATAATGATAGAGAAATTTGTTGTGGATATGCACCCTCTAATCCATTTCCTCCAAGTTAGCCCAACGCCTTTGACATGGAGAATCTCCTCAAGAAAGCCCCAATCAACCATGTCGAAAACCTTCTCAATGTCGAGCTTTATGACCACCCCTCTCTTTTTCTTTCTATTCCATTTGTCTATAACCTCGTTGGCAATGAGGGAAGAGTGCTAGAAACCACCTTGTAGAGACATGTAGTGAGGCTAATTGGTCTGTAGTCACCCACTTTTTTAGCATCAATCTTCTTTGGGATAAGGCAAATGTATGTTTCATTTAGACTCGCATTTATGATCCCATTCTTAAAAAAATCATTGAACACCCCTATAATATCATTCTTAAGAATGTTCCATGAGTTTTTAAAGAATTCTGTCATGAAGCCATTGGGTCTAGGGGTTTTGTTGGTACCCAATTCTGTGATAGCCTTATAGATTTTAGCTTATGTGAAGGGAATTTCCAAAGAAGTCGATTGCTCAAGTGAGATTGGGCTCCATTCGTCTATGACACGCAACATTCTGTTTCCAGGCTTTTTGGTAAAGAGATTTTGGTAAAAATTAATAAACTCACTTGCAATATCATTGTCTTGTACCATATTGTCATCATTTGCCGAGAGAACCTCCACATTTGTATTCTTCCTTCTGTTTGCAGCCATTAATCTATGGAAAAAAGCAGAATTTCCATCACCCTTGAGTAACCATTTGGTTTTGCAACTCTAATGCCACATGGCTTCCTCGTTTGCACTGATGGAAATCAATTCCTCTTTAATATCAAGCCGTCTTTTAATTTCATCGGGATTTAAATTGGAGATCTCTTCTTTGTCATCTAATGTCAAGAGCTCTAAAAGGTGACCAGCTTTAAGTTCCTTTAATTGGCCAAAAGTATTATGGTTCTATTGCTTCAATTCCTTCTTGAGACCTTTCAATTTTTGAATGAAATCATGCCCTGGCCAACCAATAATTTGTGTCTCTGTCCACCATTTGTCAAGCATCTTCCCGAAGGAGTGATGGTTCAGCCAGGTGTTAAAAAATCTGAAGGGAGTGGGGCCCCATGATTCCTTACCCAAGGTTAGACAAAGGGATAATGGTCAAAAGTAATCATCTCCAATCTACGAGCAGTGGCGGTGGCAAATTTGTTGATGATCTCATCCGTGATTAGAAATCTATCAATAAGAGTCATAATGGCTGTCGAACGCATAGTAGACCAAGAATATTTGCCATTTCTTAAGGGAATATCCAACATTTCGGCCATTTCTATAAACTGATTGAATCTCCTCATACTGCAGGTTGGATTAGTACCGGTGGATTTCTCACAAGCCCATCTAGTAATGTTGAAATCACCTCCCAAAACCCACTGTGATTGACAAAGAGCCTTAAGGTCGTTTAATTCCCTCCAGAAAAATTTTCTATATGTGGAAGAGTTTGGGCCATACACCCTTGTGATCCAAAAAGAGAAGCTGTCAGCTAGAGAAAGATGGAGAGATAGAGAATAAATACCTTCGATCACTTCTTTAACAGTGAGGATAGTTTCCTTTCACAAGATGGCTATCCCTCCTAAGGCACCAATAGCATCAATAGATGCCCAAGTAATGCCTCTAAAGCTCCATAGAGATTTGATAAAATTCCTGTCAATCGCCCGCATTTTAGTTTCCTGTAAAATGATGAGAGATGGGTTGTGTTGTCGAAGAAAATCTTTTATGAGAGCTTGCTTCTTCCAAGATCCTAAGCCCCTAACGTTCCAAGAGATAAAAATCATCTAGGCAATGACAACCCCTGTGCCTTGTTGGCAAAGCTGCTGCTAGGCTTGTTATAATTGATTGATGATTGCAAATTCTTAATCTCTCTTTTCCATTTTAGGCATTTCTTTGCCGCTGTAGAATTCTTTTTTGTTGTCGGGAGAGGCATAATGCACATTCCATTTTCCATTAGCCAAGGGAAAATAAAAGGAAGATATGTGGTTGGATCACCATATTGTTTTCTAACCCTCTTTTCAACTTCAATGGATTCTTTAGCTATGGAGGTTTCGGGAGAATAATCAACCATGCAAAGAGGAAGCTCATTATCCTTGGAGTCCATGGGCAAATTGGCAGAAGTTAGGGTGGTCAAAGGTAAGGTGTTGTGGACATGAGGCTGGCTCTCGGTGAGAAGATCGAAAAGGCTGGAAATATTAGGCTGGGAATTTATGTGGGGATTCCGGCAAGGCAAGGATTAAAGTGGGAGATCCTTCGCAAGATTTACTTGGAGATGAGAGAAATCCTTCCGAATCAGATAAGGAAATATCAAGGTTGGAGAGAACTTGGTTCCTGTAACCAAAGTTGTTGGCTTGTCATTTATGGAAATGGGTATTTTTAGTGAGGGTTGTTTAGTGGGTGAAAAAGATTGTTCGATGGGTGTGGAAAGAGGTCTGGGAGAATTACCATTGGTTAATTATCTAAGGTTGGTTTGATGAGTGTGTCAGAAGGGTTGGTTGAAGGACAAAAGGCTAAAAGATCAGGGTTCGGCAGAAAATCTGGGATATTGGTAGATGGAGTCAAATGCTGATTAGATGTAGTGTAAGGGTGGGGCCCAGGCTGCTTGACTTTTTGCAAGTTTGATATGGATAAAGGTTGCGTGTGGGGATAGGAAACTGGTGGGCCCAGTTTAGAAAGAGATAAAGAGGAGGAAGAGGGATTAGTATGGTTTGTCACCCGTACCTGTGAATCAGAGGAGTGGGCTGCTCTATGGTATGGTGTCTCCTGTTTTACCACAAACTCTCCCATGGTGGCGCGTGTGAACTTCTTCACCGGTGGTATCTTGCCATGGATTCCGATATTGTATCCAATATAGTATTCTTCTTCAAAAAAAGGATCAATCTTCACATTCAGAGGAGATGAGGATGGTGATGGAAGGTGTAGTTCGACTGGAATGAAACCACAGTGATTCTCCTTTACCTTAATGCTGACCTCCATCATGTCCATTATAGAGAGAGTTTTGTGTGCTGTCTCCAAGTAGCCTCCACATTCATATCCAATTTTTTTGAAGGTATCAATAGACCACTTATCTAAAGGCAGATTCCTAACCTTTATTCAACCTCCATAAGAGGGCACCTTCGATTTAGCAAGCATATGTTCGACAGACCATGGGTAGATACGAACTTGAAATTTACCAACCTTTGATATTTGCAGTGACACGTGCTTGCTCTGCATCTTCGCAAGAGAGAAGAGCCTTGCTGAAGGGCCCGCTTAATATCATGCCAATTGTCGTGAAGTGTTCTCTTTGGATGATGACAGCTTTAGCCAGATACAAGGTGGCAAATGTTGGGGGGAGGGTGCTCAACTCTCTTCCTTCGATGGGGCCTTGTCAACAGGATCTTTTTCATTAATGTTCTTCTTTAATGCATCCTTGTATGAAGAAGTGTTTTTTGTAGCAACCGACTGGTTGTTGGTGAAGGAGTTAATGAGAGAGAGTTTTTCCATCCCTTTCTATTTTCTCCCCTTGGAAGAATCACTTTATTTAAGCCTCTAGTAGCTCCAAGCTTTGCAATCTCGACACTGTGGCCTTTCTTGTTGGTTAATTTCTCTACCCAATAAACAGTTTCTCCCACTCTCGTTTCATTGAATAACTTCTGTGTTAATGGGAGTTCACATAATCGGATGAAACAATCACGGAGCCAGGATAGGGTGTCTTGTGCCAATGATAGAGAGAAGCTCCTTTCGCTAGTGGTTTCAGTTATGCAGAAAGATCTTGGGTTTTGGGGGTCGCTGGTTATCGAGAAGGATTTCCTCTCCACCTTGGTGGAAAGTGGTGGGGCCATGCCGGGGAGTTTGATCAGTTCAGACATGGACCTACACAAGTTGATGGAACCTCAAGTTTAGAGGAAAGTTATCACACTAAATGTGAAGAACGTTTGTAATAGTAATCCCTCCATTATTTATGCTGATTGGGGTCCTTTTTTGTAATTTCATTAGCAAATTGGGTAAACTGTATATTAAGATATTTGCTCTAGTCCAATCTCCAATTACATATCTCTTCATCCAATAATTATTTAAAGCATATTTACTTTTACCGAATGGATTTAATTTGAAGCTTTGGCTTTGTAATGAAATAGACCAATCTTCCCTGCACTCCCTCCCTTCTGATATTCCAGTGACTTAACAAGGTTTTAAGCTTTTGTGCTTCTGCAGGAACTCCAGCCGATTGTACTTCTTTGGGAATATCCAAAGCTCTCTTTCCTTCGATTCCTGATCTGGTAGTTCTTTTTCCCTTTAGTGCATGGTTTGGCTGTTGTATATTTTCCTATCGAGCTATTTGTGCTTTATTCACCTTAATATACTTGACGTGTGGATAATCTGACAAGAAGTTAGGATTTATAATGACGCAAGAAATGCCATTTCTCAACCCAGATGTGTATCTGTAATTGTAAATGTGGATTATTTAGTCACTACTTTATGTTGGATGGTAGCACATCTTGCAATGTTATCACTAATGAAGTTGGTGCATGCAAGTTGAAATTTGTTTAGTTCTTCCTGCCTGTTTATATATTGTACTTTTAATTGCAGGTAGTCAGTGGCATAAACATGGGTAGCAACTGCGGTTATCATGTGTTAGTGACAAATCTTGACAGACTTCCCCTTGTATAAAACTATTTTGACAGTTCAGCTATCAATAATATTGAAGCATCGAATATGTACTCAGCATGCATGTTTAGATGCCCATACTGTTGGCAAGAAAAGTTTGCTCTTAAAGTATCAACTCACGTGGAAGTCATTAGAGCTCTCATAATTATTTGACTAACGAGTAAAATGTGCTCTTAAATAGAATAATGAATGAATTAACCTTTTTGCTACAAGCACATTGAAGCACCTGGACATATTAATTCCCAAAGCTTTGGGACAAAATAGACTAATAAATATTTTTCCTTGTAGCTGTTTTGGTTATGTAAGTAGGTACCAGTTGTTGTGAGAGCAAATATGAGAGAATCCTTATACTATTCTATACAATAGAGCCAAATATATTTAGGCATACATGGAAGCCCTAAACTAATAATAGTAAATTACAATAAAGGACAAAAGACTAATAAACTCCTAAACACACACTATAACACTCGCCCTCAAGTTGGAGCATATATGTTAATCATGCCCAGCTTGTTACAAAGATAATCTATTCTAACTCCATTTAAAGCTTTCGTGAAAATATCTCCTAATTGTTCTCCGGTCTTCATGTATCCAGTAGACACCAAACCTTGTTGTATTTTATCACGAACAAAATGACAATCAATTTCAATATGTTTAGTTCGTTCATGAAATACTAGATTTGATGCAATATGAAGGGCAGCTTGGTTGTCACACCACAACTTGGTTGGAACTGTAATATTGAAGCCTAATTCGATCAAGAGTTGATGTACCCACATTATTTCACATACTGATTGTGTCATAGCTCTGTATTCTGATTCAACACTTGATCGTGAGACTATATTTTGTTTTTTACTTTTCTATGAAATCAAATTACCTCCAACAAAAATACAATAGTCAGAAGTTGATCTTCTATCTTCACTTGATCCTGCCCAATCAGCGTCAGAAAAACACTTTATCTTCATATGACCATGATCTTTATATAAGATCCCACGTCCAGGTGCAGTGTTCAAATAACATAGAATTTGTTGTACTGCAGTCCAATGATCCACTGTGGGTGAAGACATAAACTGACTCACAATGCTTACTGAATAAGCTATGTCTGGTCGTGTCACTGTAAGATAATTCAACTTTCCCACCAATCTTCTATACCTCTCAGGGTCTTTAAATGGTTCTTCATCTTTTGTAAGTTGCAGATTAGGCATCATTGGAGTATTACATGGTTTGGCTCCCAATTTCCCCGTCTCAGATAGCAAATGAAGCACATATTTCCTTTGTGACATAAAAATACCCTTCTTCCTCCTCATTACTTCAATACCCAAGAAGTACTTTAATGTGCCCAAGTCTTTAGTATGAAATTGATTTTGGAGGAAAGTTTTGAGAGATAAAATGCCAGATGTATCATTTCCAGTAATAACAATATCATCCACATAAAGGGCAAGTAGAATAATACCACTCTTAGTTCGTCGGTAGAAGAGAGAGTGATCTGACTTGCTTTTCTTCATTCCAAACTGCTCAAGTGCTTGACTAAATTTTCCAAACCATGCTCGTGGACTTTGTTTTAGCCCATACAAAGATTTGCAAAGGCGACAAACTTTATCATTCGCCCCTTGAGCAACAAACCTTGATGGTTGCTCCATATAAACTTCCTCCTCAAGATCACCATGGAGAAAGGCATTTTTAATGTCAAGCTGATGCAAATGCCAACATTGAGATGCAGCCATGGAAATGAATAACCTGACAGAAGTTAATTTGGCGACAGGAGAAAATCTATCAAAGTAATCAAATTCCATAAGTCTGAGCATAGCCATTGGCAACAAAGCGTGCTTTTAATCGAGCAACTGAACCATTAGGATTGACTTTAACTGCAAACACCCATTTACATCCAATAGCTTTCTTTCCTACAGAACGAGATACCAAATCCCAGGTACCATTATCATCTAAGGCATTCAGCTCTGAAGAATTCTAATAATTTTTATTCATCTCTCAATTCTATATGAAATTAGAATAAATACAATATACAACACAAAACTTAAAAAGGAAAGAATATTCTGCCCTAATCAAATCTTAAATAAACTTAAAGGAATATAAATTAAAAAAGGAGATAATAAACCTTAGATACAAAAATACAATATTGCCCTAACTTTGACTATAATTAACAACACTCCCCCTCAAGGTGGGTTGTATATATTATACAATCCCAACTTGCAATTCAAATCTTCAAAGTTAGGTCTGGGTAATGGCTTGGTAAGGATATCCGCTAACTGTTGTTTGGTAGGCACATAGTTGAGTTGAATCACTTCATTATTGACCTTTTCTGAGATAAAATGCCGATCAATTTCAACATGTTTTGTCCTATCGTGATGAACTGGATTCTTGGCAATACTTATTGCTGCTTGATTATCACACATCATCTGTATTGGTGATGAACAATCCTTTCCTAATTCACTTAGGACTCTCTTAATCCATATGCCTTCACATATGCCATGAGCAAGTGCTCTAAATTCAGCTTTTGCACTACTTCTTGCAACCACAGACTGCTTTTTGCTTCTCCATGTAACAAGATTACCCCATACAAATGAACAATAACCTGAGGTAGATCTTCTATCTGTAATGTCACCTGCCCAATCTGCATCAGAATATACCTCAATGTTTCTCTTGTCTGTTTTCTGAAATAACAGTCCTTTTCCAGGAGTCATTTTTAGATATCTGAGGATTCGGTACACAGCATTCATATGTTCTTCATTGGGACTATGCATAAACTGACTAACCATACTGACGGCAAATCCAATATCAGGGCGTGTATGAGAAAGATATATAAGACGCCCTACAAGACGTTGGTATCTCCCCCTATCCACCGGTGTGCCCTCATGATTAAGTCCAAATTTCTTTTGAGGGTCCATAGGAGAGTCTGTTGGTTTACATCCTAACATGCCAGTCTCATTGAGAAGATCCAACACGTACTTTCTTTGGGATACAATTATACCCTTTTTTGACCAAGCAACCTCCATACCTAGAAAATATTTGAGATTTCCTAGATCTTTGACTTCAAATTCTTGAGCCAAGTGTCTTTTCAACATTTGTAATTCCAGTTCATCATTTCCTGAGAGGATGATATCATCAACATATACTATGAAGAGGGCAAGTAAATTTCCAGACTTCCTTTTAACAAACAAGGTATGGTCTGACTGGCATTGTGAGTATCCAAGACTGAGAATAAAGTTTGTAAATCTACCAAACCAAGCACGAGGGGATTGCTTAAGCCCATAGAGAGATTTTTTTAATTTACAAACCTTTGTTGGATCAACATTCTCTTTGCATCCGGGAGGAATATCCATGTATACTTCTTCTTCTAGGTCACCATTCAGAAAAACATTTTTAATATCTAACTGTTGGAGACCCCAATCAAGATTAGCTGCTAGTGATAAGATAATTCTTATGGTGTTGAGTTTAGCAATTGGTGCAAAGGTTTCCTGGTAGTCAATCCCATAAGATTGAGTGAATCCTCTAGCAACAAGTCTGACCTTCAATCTCTCAATGCTCCCATCTGCCTTATGTTTCACTGTAAATATCCACTTACATCCAACAGTTCGTTTTCCACTAGGTAGATCTGTCACTGTCCACGTGTCATTTTTCTCAAGAGCTTCAATCTCATCTTGTACGGCTTTTCTCCAACCAGGATGCTTCAGCGCTTCATGAATATTGTTTGGTACCTGAACATTATTAAGAATAGAAACAAATGCTCGATATGATTCAGATAACCCATCATATGACACGTAGTTCCCTATAGGGTGAATGGTGCAACTCCTAACTCCTTTCCTTACTGCAATTGGTAAGTCTAAATCATCAACTTCTGGAATTACAATTTCTTCTAGCTCACCTTTATCCTCACTTATGGGTTCATTGGAAGTAAGAACCGGTTCAGACGTTTGGGAGGGTTGATTTGTTCTAGAATCTATTTTCTCAACTTGTTTGTTTCTCCTTGTATATGTAATGAGACGTTCACTAGCATTTGGAGGGACGACACTTGGATTTCTTTCAGGAGATACTGGAAGAGACACAGGAACAACTTGAGACTGAGGGTGAAGTGTGGAGTGAAGTACGGATTCGGGTTCAGTTTCAAGTAATGAGGTCCACAACTGATTGTCACTCATGTTCTCCCCCTGACAAGAAGTTTTGGTATAGTATGGTAGATGTTCAAAGAATGTGACATCCATAGTGACATATACCCGTTTTGTGAAAGGAGAGTAACATTTGTAACCCCTTTGATTTGGTGAGTATCCCAAGAAAATGCATTTATGGGCTCGAGGATCCAATTTGCTACGATGTTGGGAATAGATGTGGACAAAGGCACTACACCCGAAAACTTTAGGAACCAAATCAAGAGACTGAACACGAAGGTGGGGAAATGATTGGAGGAAGACTTGACGAGGAGTAGAGAATCCAAGAACCCGAGAAGGCATACGATTGATCAAGTATGTGGCAGTGAGAATGGCTTCACCCCAATAGAATTTTGGAACAAGAGTAGAAAACATCAAACACCGAGTGACTTCAAGGAGATGACGATTCTTGCGTTCAGCCACTCCATTTTGTTGGGGAGTGTCAACACAAGTGCTAAGATGGAGAATCCCTTGAGCTGATAAGTAATCTCCAAGATAGGAACTAAAGAACTCTTTTGCATTATCTGTTTTGAGGACACGAATTTTGGTTTGGTATTGAGTTTGAATCTTATTGTGGAAATATTTGAAATGTTGGTGAACTTCAGATTTTTCTTTCATAAGAAAGATCCAAGTAACTCGTGAATGATCATCAACAAAAGAGACAAACCATCGAGCCCCAGAGATATTTTTTATTTTTGAAGGGCCCCACACATCACTATGAATCAATGAAAACGGACTTGACGATTTATAAGCCATGCGAGGATAAGGGTTTCGAGTATGCTTGGAAATCCGACAAATCTCACAATTGAACAATGCAGGATTTTTATTATGAAAAAGATTTGGGAACAATTTGGAGAGATACAAAAAATTTGGATGACCTAACTGATAGTGTAATAACATAATTTCACTATCTTTGTTGATACAAGAAGAAGAAGACTGACTACTACTACTAGAAGTAAAAGAAAAGAACGAAGACTTGTCTCCAATTGCTAGTGAGCCATGATCATAGTTGAGAAGATAGAGTCCAGAACAAAGTTTAGCATTGCCAATCGTCTTCCCCGATTCCAAATCCTGAAAAACACATAAGTTTGGATAGAATTTAGTCACACATTTAAGATCACGAGTCAATTTACTAATAGAAAGTAAATTACAATCCAAATCTGGCACATGTAATACAGAGTCTAGATATAAATTCTGAGTAACTCGAATGGAACCTGTCCCAGCCACTTTGGAGTATGACCCATCTGCAATTTTCACAGAGGAGCTAGAGTTGTCAGCTTGATAGTTTTGAAATAGGGATGCATTCCCTGTCATATGATCTGAAGCTCCAGTGTCTACAATCCAGGGTTGTATCCCTCCTTTACTAGCTGTCAAGGTAGTAGGTATAACTTTCTGTGCCACCAGTCCTGCACCCTGAATTGTGTGACCAATGATCTTTTGCAATGCATCTATTTGTTCTTTGCTAAATGGTGCTGCCTCTGAATGAACAGAATTATCAGGAGCTACACTAGCAACATATGCCATGCCATCACGATCATTGCGATTCTTAGGTTTCCAATCAGCAGGCTTCCCATGGATCTTCCAGCACGTGTCTTTTATATGACCCACCCTTTTACAATGTTCACACCAAGGTCTTTCTCGTTTCTGCTTAGTGTCACCAAGCACTGTTGGGTTAAAACGACGGGTAACAAGTGCAGATGTTTCCAAAACTGTAGAGACTGAGTCTGATTTGTCTATCATTACACTTTTTCTACTTTCTTCTCACCTTACCTGAGAGACAACTTCACAAAGAGTTGGCAGTGGATTGATTCCCATGATTCGACCCCGAACTTCATCAAGATTGTGATTAAGGCCAAGAAGGAATTTGAATGTCCTCTTTTGCTCAAGGATTTTCATGTATTGGGCGGTATCATCGGCACACCTCCAAGTATAAACTTCAAACAAATCCAGTTGTTGCCAATAACGAGAGAGAGTATTAAAGTACTTAGTGACAGATTTATCACCTTGGCGAATATCATGAAGAATTGATTCTATTCGAAACAATTCTTAAGTGTTCTCCTTACTCGAGTAAGTTTCCTTGACAGCGTCCCAAATCTGATGTGCGGTCCCATACAACAGAAAATTTTCACCTATCTCATTGGTCATGGAATTAATCAACCATGACATGACCATGTTATTTTCGACCTTCCACTTCCTGAATTCCAGATCAGTTTCCTTAGGTTGCACATTCTCTTTCGAGAGGTACTCGTCTTTACCCTTGCCACATATGAACATCATGACTGATTGTGACCATTGGATATAATTGTGTCCATTCAGTTTGTGACTCGTGATATAGGCAGGTGATGATGAATCATATCCCCCTTGACCATTGGAGATTAGGTCGATTGATTTGGAAGAAATATCCAAAATAAAAAAAAACCTGTAGATGAAAGAAGTGTAGAGAGAGCAGTAGACAGAAGCTAGGTCAAAATTAGGTCAAAAGAAGTAAAAAAAATCTTCAAGCCATGAGTTAATAGCCGCCGGTCGTGGGTTGCTGCAGTTGATGGATGAGTCGGCGGCGATGGATGAGTCGGCGTCGTCGTCGAGTGAGGGTGCTGCAGTCGCAAGGAGACAGACAAGTCGAATGCTGCCCAGACGTAATCTCGACAAACGATTTCGAAGATGGGTGAGTCGGAGTCGCCGTCGAAGTCTGAAGTCGGAGTCGCCGTCGAGGAGACGGACGATGGTGATGACGGCGAAATCGCACGAAGATTGAAGGGTTCGCGATTTCTCAGTTCGCGATTTCACGATTTGGCGAGGGCTTGCAGTTTCACGAACTAAGCTTTGGAAGGAGACGGCCGCCGTGAGGGTACAGTCGGAGGGAGAGAGACCGTCGGAGAGGTTGACGGTGGTTAGAGCTCCGGCGGTGGTGATGGCGGCGGCGGCGGCGAGAAAAAAATAAAAAAATAAAACTAGAGTTTTATTTCTGCTCTGATACCATGAAGAATTCTAATAATTTTTATTCATCTCTCAATTCTATATGACATTAGAATAAATACAATATACAACACAAAACTTAAAAAGGAAAGAATATTCTGCCCTAATTAAATCTTAAATAAACTTAAAGGAATATAAATTAAAAAAGGAGATAATAAACCTTAGATACAAAAATACAATATTGCCCTAACTTTGACTATAATTAACAACAATCTCTTCTATCATCGCATTGCGCCAACTAGGATGAGATGGGGCTTCATGAACAGTTTTAGGAATCAAGATAGATTCAAGAGATGCAATAAGAGAACAGGTAGAAGGTGACAAGTGGTCATAAGAGGCAAAAGAAGAAATAGGAAAAGTGCAAGAACGGTTACCTTTACGAAGAGCAATAGGAAGCTCATCACTCGGTACTGGATCTGATGACGAAGAATTTTCTGGTACAAGACATTCACCTGGAGGTTGTTGTCATCTTAATAGACTTGAGTGATAGGTGGACAAGTAGGGACATATGTCGAAGGAGATGGATCGGGAGATGGTGTAGGAGACACAAGTGTATAGATAAAAATATCATCATCCTCCCCCTGACTCGTACTAGGCAAAGACGAACCAAAAGATTTGTCCTCAAAGAAAGTAACATCGCGAGATACAAGATCCCTATTCGAACTAGGACAAAAACATCTATATCCTTTTTGAACATGAGAATAGCCTAAGAAAATGCACTTCAAAGATTTGGGGTCTAATTTTGTCAGAGTAGGACGAACATCCCGAACAAAACAAGTACAACCAAATATTTTCGGCTCAATAGGAAACAAAGGTTTTGTTGGGAATAAAACGTGATACGGAATCTAACCTTTAAGAACAGATGAAGGCATGCGATTAATCAAGAAGCAAGCTGTGAAAATTGCATCAACCCAGAAATGCCTAGGAACACGCATTTGAAAAGATAATGCTCTTGCAGTTTCAAGAAGATGCTTATTCTTTCTTTCAACAACTCCATTTTGAGATGGAGTATCGGCACAAGATGATTGATGAAGAATTCCATGCTTACATAGGTATGACCTAAGTGGTTCAGAAAAGTACTCACCAACATTGTCACTTCTCAAAATTTTAAGGGAAACGTCAAATTGAGTTCGAATTTCAGCATGAAAGTTACAAAAATGAGAAAGTAACTCAGAACGATTCTTCATAAATTATAACCAAGTCATACAAGAGTAATCATCAACAAGGATTACGAAATATCGAAATCCAGTTTTGGACACAACAGGACAAGGACCCCAAATATCAGAATGAACTAATTTGAAAGGTGCACATGCACATTTATCTATTCTAGGGCTCGAACTAAGATGATGAAATTTAGCAAATTGACATGAGTCACAATTTAATGAAGATAAGTTATGAAATTCAGGACAAAGCTTTCTTAGCGCTGAAAGAGATGGATGACCCAAACGACAATAAGCATCAAAAGGAGAAATGACTCCAGAACAGACAATGTTTGACACAGGATGATAAAAAATATAAAGTCCTCTAGATTCATGTCCTTTACCTATAATCTTCTTCGTCACAAGATCTTAAAACAAGCAATAGCCAGGATAGAAAGAAACACAACAATTAAGGTCAGAAGTGAGTTTACTGATAGATATCAAATTAAAGGAAAATTGAGGTAAATGTAGAATAGAAGACAAAGAAAGAGATGGGGTTAGATTGACTATGCCAGATCCAAGAACAGATGATTTTGATCCATCTGCCAAAGTAACATTAGCAAGGGATGTAGATGAAGAAAGAGTGGAAAACAAATTGGGATTACCTTTCATATGAGCGGTAGCACTAGAGTCTATGACCCATTTGGTATAGGATGAAAGAAGACAATGATACATGTTACCTGATCCAGCAATGGTTGCAGTAGGGGTAAGCGCAGATGATGAAGGGGATCCTTTTAATGATTTCTGGTACTGTTGGAATTTAGTAGAGTCTATAGAATTAACAAATGGTTTATTGGATAAACCATGGATGGATTGAGTCTGTGATTGAAACATATTAGACATCAATGCGAGTTCTTGTGTAGCCATATGTCAATGATGAATATAAAGCCACAAAATCCAATCTAAAACCACGAGACCAAACCCAAATGACTGCCAACTTCTGAAAAACTGATCCGAATGGAGTTTCCAAGAAAGAGAACTAATTATTGTCCAAACTAACATCTAACCCGAGCCAATAATGACCAAAATAACCACACAACTAAGTCGGAATAGCACAAAATGGAAAATCACGAAATTGGAGAGTATTCCAGCAGCACGCGACTATAGATAAACCCAAGAAAACAAAAAAAAAAAAAAAATCTGTACTGCACAAAAACCAACTGAACTCACTCCAAATGACACAACCAGATACCAAAGGATATTTTGACAAATCCAAGCGCCCATATCAACTGGAAACCACAAAAGAAGACGAACCCAAGCAACAGAATGCAAAACGGATTGCCCACGCGCTTGCGCGTGGGATAGACTACGGCGGCTTCCGACGGCGTGTGAAGGGCACGTGCTTTGATTCTGGATGTCGGATTTTGGGGTTTTGCAAATCGGGAGGTGGGCTTCCTTTTTGGTTGGGCGGTGACAAAAAAAAAAACAACTTTTTTTTGTTTGACCTAATTTGTGGTGGGGGCGGTGGCGGAAACTGGTGGCAGCGGCGGCGGCGGACCTGACGGTGATGGCGACGACGACAGTAGTGTTTAAGTGCAGACCACAAAGCTCACAAACCCTAAGGTGTTAAACAAAAGGGTTCTAAACCCCAAACCCAATTCTCAAAACCCTAATGGTTAACAAATCCTAATCTCTAGGAAACAAGCTCTGATACCATGTTGTTGTGAGATCAAATATGAGAGAATCCTTATACTATTATATACATAAGAGCCAAATATATATAGGCATACATGGAAGCCCTAAACTAATAATAGTAAATTACAATAAAGGACAAAAGACTAATAAACTCCTAAATACACACACACATATATATATATCTATATACTATAACAACAGTCAATATTATTTGATCAATATAGAGAGTTCTCTATGCGTGGTTAGAAAGGATTTCGTAACTTTACTGATACAGTCTTTCATTTAAACTGCAGCGTGTATTCTGGGACGGTAGCTGGTGCTCGAGAAGCCTTTTTGAATGACATTCCTTCTGTTTCTTTATCTTATGAGTGGTATGAATAAAGATTTCCTTTATTGCTAGACTTAATCATTTAATTATTACGTAATATCTATTGAGATAGGTTTTTTTTTTTAAAAGAACGGTTTCGAAGCGTAGAGCAGTAGATGGCCTGTCATCTTGGTTGAAAGTTTTATCGATCATCTTAATTATCAGTCTAAGCATATCTCCTTAATATAGGTATTATTATCAGTCTGTCCTCATTTGACTTCTCTTGTTATGGAGCTTCAGGGTTGGAGGGAGGAGCAATATAGAAGACTACACGCTTTCTGCTGAGGCTTGCTTGCCCATAATAAGTGCAATGTTAGCTGACGTCAAGGCTCAAACTTTTCCACGAAGTTGTTTCTTGAATATCGATTTTCCAACAGATATTGCTAATCATAGGGTAACCAATATTATAACACCTAGTGAATATCTTGCCATTTCGTATTGAGTTATGCTGCAGAAAGTATGATGTTGACTGCTGATTGTACTTCCATGTTATGAAAGAGTTTGTTAGCAGTAACACTTGTGAATGTTTTTTTTTCTTGGGCATTATTTAGGGGTATAAGTTAACCAAGCAAGGTCGGTGCATGTACAAAATGGGTTGGAGAAGAGTTACTTCTGACTCTCAAGGAGGTAAAATGTTGTCAACTATGACGATGGAGCCAGCATCGTCAGTGGAATGTAATAGGCCAAATGAATCATCTGAACTGTTTACGAGGCAGGTAGGTTCCCCCCACCCCCGCCATTCTATAATTAAAAAAAGAAACCAGCAATATTGATATCTTCTGGTTCAGAGCTATGATATCATTCTGTTTTCAAGGATTTTATTTTTTTTTCTGAATTTTTTAAATTAATAGGTTGAGTATCTCAATTTTTTTAATACATATGGGACTCTTTCATCTGATCACTTGAGGTAATTTTTGATGCACCTGTTCTGCTAGAGCTACAAATTGTAGCGAATCTATGGAAACTTCCTCCTTTTCCCTCAATTCCTTCTATTTATCGAACTCAATTATCAACTTTAGTTTAGAAATGCTATTTGAAACTTAGGCTTTGGTTGCTTATCTGGATCCATGGGAAAGTTTTACTGCTTGCTTAGATTGATTTCAGCAGGATAAGAGGTTGTGATTAGTAATGATCCTACTTAGCTTGTCAAAAGAAGACTGGATCAATCTATTCATATTATAGCTCTGTACATTTAGTAATGTGGGTTACGAGAAAGCTGTTAGGTATCTAAGAGTGTAAACCTGTAACAAGCCAAAGAAAAATGCACGACCAAGCAATTATAAAACACCAACACTGTTCTATTGGTAGTTCTCCAATGAACAATGGGTTTATGAGCCGATATGATTACTTCGAATGAGAAAATTACAAGAAAAGAAACATCCAAATGCTCAGCTAATTCGAGAGAGCTGAGAGTCCCTCCTAGGACAAATTCTCACCAAATTCTACCTACCTCACAACACTCTGCCACCCCCCTACAAAAACCCCTCACCCAAGGACCGTACAGCCACACCACAATCCTTCCCTAAGGTCCCACCAAAAACTGTTACTACCCATTTCCCATATTACCCCTCCTCTGGTAAGTATTGGTGATTGGGGGGCCTAACAAAAGCCTCCACAGGCATGCATAGAAATTCTTTCTGGTAGTCTCTGTCACATAGGCCGTCTGGCAAGCTAATACCTCTATTTTTTAATATGATAAGCAATCTAATTAAAACCTGTATAAGATTCTAAACGAAATGGAAAGATTGTAGACCCACTTGAAGGAAGTCTTGACCTTCAGATTGGGGTTTCAAGGAATCTAAATCTCCCAATAGTTAACTCCATGGAGTCAAACACTTAATTCTCCATACTTTTCCATTTGGTTCATCATTTGAGTTAAAAAATGTACATAACCAACTATTAACCATTTCTAAGATCGAGGAAACGTTGCAACTAGAGCATAGGTCAACTAGTTAAAATAAATGTCCTAGACCAAAAGGTCAAAGGTTCAAATTTTCCACCCCATGTGTTGAACTCTCAAAAAGAAAAAAAAATTGAGGAAACACTTATTCATGAAATCATATGATAATAGGACCTCACTCAACTTCAACTAATAATTAACCTGACCTGAACTTGAAAAGGTGAAATAAAAAGATGAAACTTTTATAAAAAGGAAAGACAAATAAAAAGATGCAGCCTAATAAAATATCTAATTATCTAATGATTCAAAACGAAAGAGAATAAAATAAAATAAAACACAATTGTCATATTCTCTAATCCTCCCTCAACAACACCCTCGCCCTCGAGGGTGAAATTTAAGGATGATTCTTTGATATCTTCACCTTAAAATTTTGCACTGATTTCCTTGAATGTCTGCAAGAGTTTCTGTTGGCTCAACATGAAAGGCCCCGTTATGCACGCAAAAGACATTGCTCCACTTTTACGTTGGAACTCTACAGTTTTGTCATGTCTTTGTTATTCACTTTGATACCAAATAATAAAATTGTATCTAAACGAGAAATGGAGATGACAATGGATTTGTAGGAAGGAGCTTCAACCTCCAAATAGCCAATTAGAGGAAATCAAACTTCCCAATAATCAATCCTAGAGGGCCCAAAAATAAAATTTTCTTTTCCCTTCCATTGATTTTATTGTTAAATACAACAGTGTTTAACCCACTAATAAAAATCTCTAAAACAATGGGATTTGTTTTAGAGATTTTTATGCTCTAGATTGCTCATTCTTTGTAACATTTAACAATCAGGTCACACCCATTTGCATTCTCAGTTGAAATCATTTTATTTTGGATAATTTGACGATTGTTTAATCATTCCTAGCTTAGCATCACTTAGAACTTTATATTTGTAAATGTTGACTTTAAGTTATTATCTTTGTAGGTAATAAGTCCACCTGTTGATGAGGAAGATGCAGATTACAAATATCTACGAGAAGGCTATGTGTGTACCATTTTCTTTAGAAAAAAAAATTCATAATTATAGAAGATATGCGGTCACTAATTAGAAGCTCGTGATTCTATTTCAGATTACTGTCACTCCTCTTGCTGCCCTGTCTCGTGCAGAGATAGACTGCGAAAACTTTCTGGAAGCTTGGTTGCCTGGTGTGGTTGCTCGGTCATCTCCATCTGCTTTATGATTCCGTAAGGTTTCTGGGTAATGCCACTTAAAAGTTTTATGAACTTCCTTCATTTAATTTTGTTTAAATATCAATAAGCAGATAGACATAAACACACAGGAGCCATACAGCCTCAGTTCATGCGTCATATTTATCTTTTATGGTCCCATTTAGTTTTTTTTTCTCTCTTACAAATTCCTCATCCCCTCCCACCTCCCTCTCACAGTAATCTATGTTCATATGGTGTTATTCAACCTTATTAGAAGATCATGTAAACAACTTTTCCTTCCCAATCATAGAAATATTTAGTATTCAACTACCTTCATCTTTTCGCTTGTGATACGTGAAGTTCATTTTCCTTTCTGCTTCTTTGACAGTGCTGACATTTTAGGCAGCTGAGTTGTAACCAATTGATAACTTCTGCAGTACCCTTGTGTTAACTATAACGTATGTAGAACTCTAGCCGTGGTATCTAAATTTAGTTAAAAGAATGTTGGCATCTTCTCTTAGTATTTTGTTTACCAGTCTTCACCGAATGCTAGGGATACAAGTTTTTCTATGGGGATTGGGAAAGTCTTGACTGAACCAAACAGTCGATACCTTGCACACACACTTTAGGAACCATAAGACATCTGATGTTCTTCTCTATTGAAGCATTATATACAACATGAGTGTTACGAGGTTTTTTTGTCCTCTGCGGCTGAACAAAACAAGTGTTACTCAAAATTTTATGTTTTATTCTTTGCAGGTTTAGGCATTTTGTTAGATGTTCAAACTTCGAGCAGAGTAGTTTCTTATATATTATCCTTCGCTTCGTGCTGTCAGAGAACAGGTCTTCATTTCATGAAAAATATAATTCCGGACTGAAAAATTGTTGAGCAAAAGAGCTGTAGAAGGCTTATTGTTAACTGATTCTTTGAAAAATGACAATGTGACAGAAACTTGAAGAAAGAGTCTTTCTTTCTTCCAGTACCTTGTGACATTCTAATAATATTCTTATGATTGTTTTTTAATTCCAGTGAGGTGTATAGTTATTTGCTTTGGCTGCTTGTTATTGTTTCAAATATTTGTGAGTTGGGATCTAAAAAGAAACAGGATTGCATGCAACCTTACAAGAAAAAGTCAATTAGAATTATTGATGAAGATATTAGAGAGAGAAGTCTTACTCCATGGAAGATGGTAGAAACTAAATGAGATATTTGAACTCTGAAGTTTAAGATATTTATAGTCGGGATATGATAGAGTGAGATAGTTTTAAGTAACTTTTTGCTTATTCCAAACTACAAATTCACTATTCCATAGAGTACATGAACTCGGTTTTTCTCTTAGATTTATGAAACTCATCCTTTATGACAAACGAACCCATATAAATTATAATCCTAGGAACCAAACACTCACACAAAGTTAGGTTTTATTTTTTGGAAAGAAATGAATTTCATTGATGAATGAAATATAAGGAGCTTAAAGGGCTCTCAATATCAAAGATGAATCACAAAATTAGTTCTTTATAATCCTTTATTTTATTTTATTTCTTTATAATTTATACTTAAAATTGTGAGCCAAACCTCCCATTAGGTTCACACCTTTCATTATGCAACTATATATATATATATATATATTTAATTTTTAAGTCTTTTGTTGGGAATATCTTTTATTTGCAAGATTTGGATTAGTGAACAACCTTACCATATAATGAAGCAAATGCCACTTTATCTGATTAGGGTATTTGATCACACTATTTGAGTTCTATTGTAAGATGAAGATTTCAAAACCACTAGATTCCTCCTTTTTATGGCTCTCTTTATTCTTTCTTTATTTCTCTTATCTATTTTTCCTCCCTTGAAAATGTCTATATAGCAAACTTAGTCTCTTTATTCTAGAGAATTTATGAAGGAAAGAATAAATATAATCTACCATTATTCTAATATCAATTAAAATTCATGGCATTGGTATTATTTTAGTATATCTACGGCAAGAACATCTTTAGGTTGTCCTATCTATTCAATACTTGTCTCATGTCATTATCAGAATCAAACCTTAAAAATATAAAAATTTAGAATTCAACTGCCACCTCAACTGCTGAAATAGACAAAGCAACTGTAAGAAGCTACACAAAAATTTAGAAAAAAGAGAGAAAAAAAAAAGATGAAAATGGGGAAGGAAAACTTTTATTCCTGGGCATTCCTTTTTTTTTTTTTTTTTTTTTTTTTTCCCTTCAGTATGTAAAAGCATTATAAATATTTTATGTACATTGGTGGGGAAACTGTGTGTTTAGGAGGTTGAAACCTTCATTGTGTTTGGTGGCAATGGAGTGTGTGATTCCACTAATATTGACCAAAGCACATGCACATCTTCACAGGGACAGGATTTCACATCCTCATATAGAATATATATCCCTCTTCCTGCATTCAATAACCCCAAAAAAATTAAAAAAAAAAAAAAAACAACTTGAACTTCAAATGGTGTTGAAAAGATTCATTTCTAAATAATTTGCAAGTGAAAAACCAGAAAGTGAAGGGAAAATGGCCATTCAAAATCTGAAAATGGTGGCATTGCAGAAAAAGAGAACGAAAGCGACAATATCGAGTTCGGAAGGGAAGTGACTTACGTTTCTTTGGCGAAGAATGGAGGCGAAACCAGAGCTTCTTCAATGGGGAGAAGAGGGATTGGAGCCACCCCATTTGGAGAAGAGAAGTGGAGGGAAAATGCCTCAGCTCATGAAGAGGGAATACAAAGAAAGAGCAAAGGAATGTTTTTGTGTTTTTGCTTTTGTGTTTTTTTTTAAGCTTAGACAAGAGGGATTTTGAGGCATTTTCATTTACATTCATTTATTCAAGAAATCATGCATTTCTCATATGGTTTTTGGTAAAATGTCTTTTTCAAGCTCTTTTTTTTTCCTTGTAGTAGAAGAAGCCTTCTTCACCACCACCAATCTGATGTGCTTTACACACTTCCATGAAATCCCTTTTTTCTCTTTTGTTTTTTTTTAAAAAAAAAATCTCATCATCTCAATTTTGTATCAAATTCTCTCAAAAAAACCACTTTTAAGAGATTTGAGAGTTTGATTATTGTTTATGTGGCCTTTCCCATTTTGGATATCTTTTGTGATTGAAGAAAAGATGTTTAAAGTTTTTTGAAGTGGAGTCCCCAATAAGGGATCCTAGCCACAAGTCCACATGTCCTTTACTCTCCCCCAATTGGGTGCCTTAGAAGTGTGCCTCAACTCAACCTTGTTTTCCTAACTCCCATTTTTTTGGCTTATTTTTGTAAGTCTTTTTTTCTTTCCTTTGCTTGTTTTTTATGCACCATTTTGGAGAAATTATTCGAGAAGGTGGTTGGAGATGTATGCAAGAGAAACTACAAAAGTACTTTGAATCTATATCCAGTAATTATCTGGGGTCATGCATATTTTTAAATTTACATCTAATGGTTATTAAAAGACAGCAACATTGTGATTGGTAGTTTTGCACCAAAATGTAGGAGAGAAAAATTGCAAAAGTACTTCAATACTTCTCATAGTTAATTAGAGGGCATGAAGATTTTCGAATCTATATCCTATAGTTATTAAGAGACAGTCACACTGTTGAGACTTTGTTGAATAATTTTTCCATTGTGGCAACTTTATTGAATAATTTTTTCCCTTTTTACCAATTGATCCAATATCCACATGACTCCAATTTTCTTTTCTTTTTTTTTTTTTCTCTCTCTCTCTCTAGAAACCTTTATTGGAGATGTCTGCATTAGCAACAAGAGTAAGGTCTCTCTCTTGAGGAGAGAGAGAGAGAGTTTTTTTGGGTTGTGGTTATGATTGATACTCTCATTGGAAGTAAAATGAAATGGAAGGGTTTGATTGAATTTAGAAACACCCACAATTAGTTGATTTAATTCAAAATAAGAAAAACTGTCACAATCATTTAACTACAATTAATTTCTTGTTGACCACCTCAAATATACATTTCACTTTCTAACTTTGTATGGCTTTCTTTCTAATTATTTCTACTTCATAATTATGCTTTGCAAAAAAAATTAGATTTGAAGATGGGGGTTGTTGTACAAAATTGGTAAATAGTACTAAATAAACAATACAAAATGGGCAAATAATATGGCCATACACTTTTCCATTTTTAAATATGAAATAGATCTTCTAGTATGTTAAATCCCAACAAATTTCTATTCAATTATTAATAATTGCATATGAATGGTATATTGAAAATTAATATTTATTGCATTCAGTTTCTTTATTTTTGTAAATAAATCAATTAAAAAATTATAAAAAGTTGATATGGTACCACATGAAAGTTGATGTGACATCTTGATATTTTATATAGATGTAAACATATAGAAGTCGATATTATATCATGTCAATTTTCATGTGATGTTATATGAATGTTTTTATCTTTTAACTACGTAATTAGCATTTCAAACTAAGTTGATATATTTATAAAAGTACATGGAGAAAAATAAAACACATGAATATAGTGACCCAAACATTACAAGTAGTAAAGTGTTGATTTGATTATTTACATGACCCTTAATTAAAAAAATTATCTTAAAAAGTAATTTTAATATTTTACTAACAAAATAATATATTTGACCTCGTATTTTATTTATGATTCAATAAATATTTTATTGAGTGTAATTAAATAATTATTAAAATAATCTTCAATAATTTATTTAAGAGAATTTAATGATTAATGAATGATATATTTATAAAAAGAAATTTAAAAAGATGTATGATTGAAGTTTGCTTTTTTCTAAAATTTTTGTAAACAAAAACAAAAACAAAAGAAGAAAACATTATTTTTGGAAAATTACCATGCAACCCTCTCTCTCTCTCTCGAAACAAGCTTTCGATGTGGGCCATGATCATCTGGGCTTCCTGCCTTCAGCCCAATGAAAGCGTAGTACAGCATTACTGTGGGCCTCAGCCCAATAGAAGCCCAGTACAACTGGAGTCGTGTGAAGCCCCTTTGGTTGTTTGAGCGCATGGAGGGTGAATTAAGGCCCAATTATGGAGAAAATGAAGTTCTGTTCAAATATAGATATGATATTTATTTCCAATATATTCTTCATTTGAAATTAAAAGTATTGTATACCAGAGAAAATTCTAATATCTTATTAAAAAAAAGAGAGATAAAATTCTAACAATATACTAATAATTTAGAGCACATTTATATAGTTTGCGATATTTTGTTTTAAAATTTGCAGCAAGTAATTAAAGGTTCAGTAGTAATAAAAATTTTCCCCATCTTTCAAAAGTGAATTTGACAATATTTGTTTTCTTGTTCTTTTTCTTTTCTATAATAAAGGCATCAATTTTTTATATATAAATTTTGAAAACAAAAAAAAAAATAATAATAATAATATTCATAAACTTATTTTCTATTTTGCAATTTGACTAAACTTTAAAAATTCTTAAGAAGATGGGGGAAATAGATAGATATATATATATATATATATATATATATATATATATATATATATATATATATATATATATATATATATATATATATATATATATATATATATATATATTACAAAAACAAATATAAACTCATAGGCTAAATAGATAATTTAATCTATAAAGTTTTCAATTTCATTCTTCACATTTTAAAAGTTTTAATTTTATCTTCAAGATATTGCTAATTTTTTAATCAAATTCATATCAATGACATTTTAAAAGTAATCTTCACACCCAATTAAGAAATTGAACCAACTCTATTTAGAAAGAAAATAAAATAAAATAAAACTTATGATATTATCACATGAGTACTCCATTTTATCATTCCTAGTTTTTTTTTTTTTTTAAAAAAAAAAACTCACCCATTCAAAATTTCAATAATATCACTGAATTTGTACCACCATCTTCACAAAACCCTCCTATTTTCTCAATTTGTACAATGCTCAATCATTACTTTTTCGAAACTAGGGCAGGTAGATCTTTTAGAGTAAATTAAAGTCGATTAAACATTTCAATTGGGTATGGTGTGAGGTGGATATTACATTTTGTTATTTAATTTCAATGACGTTCATAATTAAAAACTTACTGTAATCTTTTTTTAGTTCAACAACCTATGGTGGGAATTTGACATTTAAAAAGATTAAAGAGAAAAGACCAATTTTTACTCCTAAACTTATCAAATTGTATCAATTTTTATCCTAATGCATCAAATTGCACCCAAACTTTGATAATTGTTGCAATCATAACCCTAAACTTTAAAAAGTGTTGCAATTTTAACTCTTTGATTAATTTTCGTTTGAAAGATCGTTAAAAAAAGAATTATCATATGCATTCAATGAATTCTAAAACATATATAGCGTACAAAATTGATAAGATTTCAAAGAAAAACGACATTAGAGCTATTTTTTTTGTTAAAATTTGTAAATTTTGATAAGGTTATTCCGTGGTTAATTTGTGGGTTAATCAAACTTAATTTTATGCAAAGCTTGATCTTATTGAAATTAGGGAGTTAATTTATAGAGATTTTTACATTCATTTTTGTTAAAATTAGTGGAAGAATAAGCGAAAATTAAATATTGAGTAAAAATCGTAACAACTTGTTTAGGATTAGGGTTCATTTGATGAAATTGAAAGTTTATGATGAAAATTGATACAAGATTAAACGTTCATACATCAAGATTCAAATAACACACGTAACCAAATTTTAAAAAAAAAAATTCAAAATTCAAAAGCTAGAAAGGTCGAACAACAATAAATCAAATTTCCCCAAAAGCTGCTCATCATGCATAGAAAATTATAAAAACAGAGAGAGAGAGAGAGAGAGAAAAGAAAAAAAAAAAAAAAAAAAAAAAAAAAAAAAAAAAAAAAGAGGAGAAGAAGAAGAATAATCAGAAACAATTTGAAACAGAGGGCTTTTAATGCATGGCAGTGGGTTTGAAGAATGATTCCAGGAAGGGAAAGAAACAAAGCATTTGAAAACAAAAGAATGAGAGAAGGGAGAGTGGGGGTTTAGGGCAGGGTGTCTTAATGGGTGAGAAGGTTTAGGACACTGTCCCTGAAAACTAAGGACTCTTACATCTCACACGAGTTGGAGTTTACTGTCTTTATGAGTTTTGGAGTTTAGGGTTCACAGCCACCAAAATCATCTTCCCTCTCATCTAAGTTTTCAGCATAGATTTTTCCTTTTTTTTTTTTATCTTCTGCCTTTTTAAAGCAACTTCAGGTGAACAGAACAAACAATTGATTCAGACCATCAGAAGCCCTCTGTTTGTAATTATTATTTTCTTCAGGACTACTTTATTTTCAACCTCAAATTCCAAAATAATTTATGAAACTCATCGTATTGAGTCAACTTGAACATAGTTTAACTGGTTAAAACGCATATTCTATACCAAGAGATTAGAGATTTAAATCCTCACTCTAACATTGTTTGAACTAAAAAAAAAAATTGAATATGTTGACCTAACATTGAATATGTGAGGTTAAATATAATAGAAATTTGATATGGCATTCACGTAGACTAATTAATGCAACACTAATGTATTCAATAATAGGTATATGTTGAATATCTATTATGTAAATTTTAGATTACATGATTATGCAATAAAACTCTAACATTGTATAATTCAATAAAAGTCAAGATCTTTGAACTAGATGATTTTCACAAACATGAGTTAGAGTAACGTACCTTGATCTATGATATTGATCTTATAAAAAAGGATTGTGTTTCTCTCTTTTGGCCTTCCTTTAGTACTTTATTAGGTTTCTTGATGGAGAGAAACTTCTACTTGATTAGGCAGAGAGAGAACATAATCTCTAGGATTTTTATCTTTATATATACACCTTTCCATCATGGTGTTTAATTAGGGAAATTATCTTTTACTTAATTGGCCTACTTTAGTAGTGGGCCTAATAAATGTTAATGGGCCACATTAATGACTATTTTTTATTTAAATAATCTAACACTCTCCCACTTGGCCCATTCAACATTATTTACCATATACGGTCATAAACATAATGCGCATAAAAGATAACTTTCATCTTCTTATCATGATGTCAATATCATGTCAAGGAATTGATAAGGATCATGGCGATCATATGTCATTACATCGACATAATTTCTTCCATGTATCACGAACCTAGTTCTTCACCTAACATGATCTATAATAAAGATATTTAATAATGGTCCAACATAAGTGTCTTTGTCAAAGACAATGTCCTGTTTGATTACGTAATTCATTTATGTATATACCAATCATAAGAAACATGACTGATAACATAAAATCATAAGCAAAAATAATAATAATAATTGAGCTCATAGTGTCAAATAACATAATCATAATATCAATAATGGTATCCACTAATGCCTATACATTCAACATGTTCCTTGAATATCTTAGGTGGCAATCCTTTCGTTAGTGGATATGCAATCATAAGGTTAGTGCTAATGTAGTCGATTGACACCCTTTGTTTCTGAACTACTTCTTTAACTGCAAAATATTTCAATTCCAAATATTTAGCACCTTTCGAATATTTGTCGTTTTTTGAGAAGAAAACTGCTGCAGAATTATCACAATAAATATTCAGCGGCTTGACAATACTGTCGACAATTCCAAGTCATGAAATAAAGTTTTGCAGTCATAAACCATGAACTGTAGCCTCAAAGCATGCTACAAATTCAGCTTCCATAGTGGAGGCAACGATGATGGACTGCTTCACACTTTTCCATGAAATTTCTCCTCCAGCTAATAGGAACAAATTGCCACATGTAGATTTTCTTATATCCACACATCCAGCGAAATATGAATCTAAATATTCAGTCACCTCAAGATGATCAGATCGTCTATAAGTAAGCATATAATCCTTTGTTCCTTACAGATACCTTAAACCTTTCTTTGCAACTTTCCAATGGTCTATTCCTGGATTACTTTGATACTTGCCCAACATGCCAACAACAAAACTGATGTCTGGTCTGGTACAAGTCAATGCATACATTAAGCTTCCAACAATAGATGCATAAGGAATAGTTTCCATTTGATTGTGTTCCAATTCATTCTTTGGACATTGTATGAGATCAAACTTATCTCCCTTCTGAATTGGAACAACACTTGAAGAGCATTTATCCATCTTAAATCTCTCTAGAACTTTGTTAATATATGTTTTCTGAGACAATCCTAATAATCCATGTGCTCGATCACGAAATATTTCTATTCCAATTACATAGGATGCCTCACCCATATTTTTCATTTCAAAGTTCTTAGAGAGAAATTCCTTTGTTTGACATAATAAACTGAAGTCATTAGTAGCTAGCAAGATGTCATCAACATACAGAACAAGAAATATAAACTTACTCCCATGGATCTTTAGATATATACATCGATCAATGACATTTTCTTTAAATCCAAAAGATGTGATGGTATCATTAAACTTAAGATACCATTGTCGGGAAGCTTGTTTAAGTCCGTATATTGACCTCTTTAGCTTACACACCATATGTTCCTTTTTTTCAACCACAAAACCTTCTGGTTGATCCATGAACACTTCTTCATCAATATTCCCATTTAGAAAAGCAGTTTTCACATCCATTTGATGAAGCTCTAAGTCATAATGAGCTACTAATGCCATAATGATTCTTAATGAATCCTTTTTAGAGACATGAGAAAAAGTTTATTTATAGTCAATATCATCTTTCTGAGTAAAACTTTTGGCAACGAGTCCAGTCTTGTGTTGTTCAATATTTTCATTTGAGTCATGTTTGGTTTTAAAAACCCATTCACATCCGACTCTTTTGCTTCCTTCAAGAAATTCTACAAGGTCCCAAACTTCATTGTGATCCATTGATTTTAACTCTTATTTCGTGGCATCTAACCATTTAACAGATTTGTCACTTTCAATGGCTTGTGAAAACGAAACTGGATCATTATCAATGCCTAAGTCAAAATCTGACTCATGCAAATAAACCACATAATCATCAGAAATAGCAGATCTTTTTTGCCTTATAGATCTTCTTAATTATGTTTTTAGTGGTTCCTCTATTGTAGATTCATTAATTACAATATCATTATGTGGTGTTTGATCATTAATTTGTTGTTCTAGTGAACTATTAACAAAGTCAACAACTATAGGAATAACAACTTAAGAAGAAGTCATAGATGTAGGTTTGTATGACAACACTAAAGGGGGGTGAATAGAGTTGTTTACTAAAATTTAAAACTTTTTCGAGGAATTAAACTAAATTAATTCAATCTAAACTAATCAAAATAAGTGCCCTAAAAATTCTAGAAATATATAGAAAATTTTCTAACCATGCATTCCACAAAAATAAATAATTAGACAGCGAAAATTTAAAAGAGCAGAGAGGAAAAATAACACCACTGATTTTTTTAGTGGTTCGAAAATCCCTACTCCATTCCCCAAGACACATTTTTGGGTATTTTATTGCAACGGTCTCTTACGAGTGAGAACCAAATCGATTTTCCATTATTTTTAAGGGTTTAAGAGTCAACCCCCAACCGATCCTTTTGCAGGTTCAGGATCCAACCTATATCGATCCTTTTAATAGATTCAGGATCAAACCACTACGATCCTTTTATCGGGTTCATGATCAAACCACTACAAATCCTTTTTTAGGTTCAGTATTAAACCTCTACAATCTTTTTTCAGGTTAAGGATTAAACCGCTCACTCAAAATCCTAAGGTAGACCCACACCTTAATACAAAACCCAATTGAAAGATGAAATTAAAATAAAGACCCACAAAGAAACTCTCACGAAGAGTAGATTTACAAGTGTTAGCTCAAAAGAAACAATCTAATCTCTCATATAAAATTCTCTCACAATTAAAATAGAAAATGATGGAGCTTTGAAGAATGATCAATAATGGAGAATGTTTGAGAGAAAATTTCAACAATTTTTTTTTTGGGAAATAGAAGTTTGAGAGAGGAGAGACCTTGAAAAGAGAGGAAAAAAGATGTTTAAATAAGGTTCAAAATTAGGGTAAATTTTGGGCCATTGGATCTAGGTTAAATAGATCAAGGGTGGAAGAAATTTGGGAGGAAAATGGTAAAAGAATGATTAAAAAAATAATTTAAAAAATGGTTTCAACGGTCTTTAAAAAAATGGCCACGTGTTGCAATGTTATTCGTCCACATCATTGCAAAATAACAGTTTTTCTCAATCTTCTTTTGGTCATAACTTTCTCATTTGACGTCCGATTTAAGCGATTCAAAATGCGTTGGAATCGTCTATTCAAGCTTTACACTGTGGACACTTTAAAAATACTAAAAACATTAGTAATTTAAAGGTTTTTTTTTATCATCAAAATCTCTGGTCGTATGATTGAAGTTCGCAAAGCTAACAATAGATGAAGAAATTTTCACCTTAGCTTATTGAATTTCCACTTTACATAGTTCCAAACTCCCACTAACTTCACCATTCTCAATGAATCTTGCATTTCCAGTTTCAACTATTCTCGTACTGTGGTTAGGACAATAAAATATGTACCCGTTAGATTTTTCTAGATAACCAATGAAGAAACCACTGGTTGTTATTGAGTTCAGTTTCTTTTTGTGTTGATTATAAATTCTTTCTTCTGCTTGGAAATCCCAAACATGTAGGTGCCTTAAACTGGGTTTCCTTCTTGTCCACAGTTCAAAAGGTGTCTTTGAAACTGACTCAGTAGGAACCCTATTTAACTAATATTGGGCAGTTCTTAAAGCATACATCCACAACAATACAGGTAAAGATGAATAAATTAACATGCTCCTAACCATATTCATTAAAGTACAATTACGCCTTTCTGCAATACCATTTTGCTGCAATGTTCCTGGCATTGTGTATTGAGCACATATGCCATGATTTTCTAGGAATTTAGCAAATGGACCAGGGCACTGTCCATTTTCATCATATTTTTCATAATATTCACCACCTCTATCAGACCTTACAATTTTCACATTTCTATCCAATTGTCTTTTAACTTCATTGATAAATATCTTTAGGGCATTTATCGATTGAGAATTTTCATGCAACAAATATATATATCCATAACATGAAAAATCATCACTAAAGGTAATGAAATACTTTTCTCCACCAAAAGATGGAACATCAAAAGGCCCACAAATATCAATGTGTATAATTTCAAGGAGTTGTGAGCTTCTTGTGGCTGTTTTATTGATTGTGTGTTTTGTTTGTTTTCCCTTAATACAAACCACACAAGTTCCAAGATCAGTAAAATCCAAGTTTGGAAGGATTTCATTCTTTACCAATCTTTCAATTCTTTCTTTGGATATGTGACCCAAACGTTTATGCCAGAAGTAGGCTGATGATTCATCAAATAAACCACGTTTAGTACCAACATTATGATGCATGGTTAAAAGTGTTTTAGCAAAAAAATTATCAAGTTTTAATTTGTATAAACCATCACAAAGGGTACCAGAACCAATAAGAATGTTCTTTTTGAGTAAACTAAAACACCCATTCCCAAATTTAAAATAATAACCAAAAGTATCAAGTTTAGATAAGGAAATCAAATTATGAGATACAGAAGGAACATAAAAGGTATTTAAAATGTCTAAATGATGTCTAGTGTCTAAAACTAAACGATAAGTTCCTACAGGCTACAGCTTCAATTGAAACTTTGACTTGGTTTCCCATCAAGATGAATTTCTCATTTGGGCTTGTGGTTCAGGTTGTAAGGAATCCCTGCATCGTAATTGAAACATGAATGGTACAACCAGAATCAATTCACCATGTATTATAAGGAACTTCAGTTAAATTTGATTCGAAACATGCTAAGACATTATGCTTACCTTTATTTTCGAACCATGCCTTACATTTCAAGCAATCTTTCTGATAGTGTCCTGGCGTGTTGCACAAATGACACTTATCTTTAATTTGTTCCTGTTGAATAATAAAATTTGGCCAATTACAAATTGCAACATTGTTAATTTAAATTAATGATAAAATAAATTTGGGACCAATTACAAATTTACATGTGTCCTAAAATTAAATTAAAAGATATGAAAAATTGGCAAATCAAATAATGCCACATGTCTAGTATTGATCCATTGGACGACTTAAGCTAGTCCAACCAAATTATGCCACATGGAAATTGGACTCGAAGCTAGTTTAATTTGAGATCATTAAAAGGGAATTGAACCAAATTTATAATTCAAGCTTATTGGAAAGGATTGAATTAGGCCCAAATAAGTCTAAGTCCAAAAGTTAGGCCCAAGGTCAACTAAGCTCAAGCCCAGACAAGGTCCATCAAACTCTATAAATAGATGAGGTCACCCTTCATTTGAAGACATTCAAAGGAGACAAAATCCAAATCACTCAGCCAGAGAGTTCAGAGTCTCCAAAAGTCAGAATTTAGAAGCTTCAAGTTCAGTCATAGAATCTAGATAATTCAAAAGACTCAAGATTCATAATTCAAAAAATTCAATGACTAAAAGACTTCACAAGCCTGCAGGCCGATCCAAGATCAACAAGCCAACAGGTCGATCCAAGATCAACAAGCCAGCAAGCCGATCCAAGATCAACAAGCTAACAGGCCGATGTAAGAAAAACAACAAGCTTACATACTCGAGAGAAAGAATCAAAGGACAAATACTAGAGATTGTACCACTTATACAAAATCAATAAAATCAAGTTCATTTCCACGAATTAAATTTCTTTGTTGAAATCTCGTGTGAACAGTTCCTTCTTGTGGATTTGGACAGATGGATGATATATCTTTAGTTGTCCATTATTGCCCTTTCCAATCTTCTTTCCTAGCTTCTTTCTAGCTCCTTTATGACCCATGATATTAGCAGAGTAATTATTGGTTTCTTAAGTCTTGTTTCCTCTTGAATGAGCATACTTTGCAATTCATGCACATTTCATTTATCTTTCAGAGTATTAGTTCATGTGAAATGGACCATACTCTGAAGGCAAGGAATTTAGGATAAATGTTACCAAAAAATTCTTATTTACTTCCATTCCCATGGTCTTTAGCCTTGTCGCTAAGTTTGTCATTTCAATGATATGTTAATGCATAGTACGAGAACCATCAAACTTAATATTGGTTAAGGTACTCATCAGTGTTCCAGCAAATGACTTATCAGCCGACTCAGACTAAGAACAATTTTCCACAAATTTCATAAATTCCTTATCATTTTCAGTTTTTGCAATTGTAGACTTGATATTGCTTGCCAAAGTCATTCGCATAAACATTAAGCTTAACCTATTAGATCTTTCCCTAGCTTTATAGAAAGATCTTTCCTCAGCATTGCTAGCATTAGTAAGTGCAACAGGTTTCTCATTTAAGAGCGCCAAATCAAGATCTAAAACACCAAGATGGAATCGAATTTGTTCGCACCAATAAGAGGAATTGAGTCCATTAAACTTAATAATATATGTGGCTTGCGAATGGAGAGAAATTGAAGCAGTTACTACATATACAGAAAATACACTTACACGTCATTACTTCGATAAATAGACTTAAATATATATACTGCAGATTCAGAAAACATTAAATAAACATTAATCATACATTGAAGTTCTCCTTTGGGAGATGCACCAATATACAACATTCATACATAATTGATGCTAGATTTAATTTTCACATAATTGGTAATTAAAATACTCGAATTAGATACATTAATTATCTTTGGATATACTAAACATACCTAACCAAGCACTTCAATTAACCACGATAAGGTTCAAAACTATAAAACTACTAATCAACCTTTAGGCGATCCAAAATGTTTTATAATAATGAACATCAATATACTCATGATAAAAATTTTAATATTTTATAATATCATCTCATTCATTAGCATCACAAAAACATGAGTAATCGAATTAACTTTAATTTGATATCTACAAAACTTACTAATTCGACCACTTTGGTGACTAACAGATTATACATTATATAGCTATCAAAATAAAATAATGGTAAGTAATTCACATCATACAATTCAAAAAATGAATACCAGTAATTTTAAACCAAAATCAACAATAGATTACGAGAAGTTTTAAAACAATCAAACACAATTATATTATTATTATCATTTTATAGGTTAATTAAGAGGGAAGGGAACTAAGATAAGAAGCTCATGAAGAAAAATTCTCTACTGGGTGGAGCATATCCAGCTTGTTTGTTATGAGAATATTCTTATTGTGATTTTCATACTTGAATACATAACTCAATAATCAAGAATGCAAATTGATGGAAAAAAAAACACTCTTTCTTAATTAACGAGTCATACGAAAATTCTAAAGAATTCTTAAATTCAATAACTCATGAATAATCAAGAATTCAAATTGATGAAAAAAATCTCTTTCTTAATCAAGGAGTCATACGAAAATTCAGTCATATGAAAATTCTCAAGAAATCTTAAATACAGAAACTCAATTTGAAATTGAATTCTAATTGAATTTAGCTCACATGATACATTAAAACTTGAATATTAATCTAAATCAATCAAGAAACTCAATTCTTGAATGCAATAACAATGAATTCTTGATCCTCATAAATTCGATTACTTGATTCGTTAAGGAAAAGCTGAACATAGTTATTTACCGCAGAAACATAAATTCATACATTAAAACATCAATGAAAAATCTCATGTTCTCAACTTTGCTCTGATACCACATGTAAATTTTAGATTACTTGATTGAAAATATATATAGAGATAAAATTGATTCTGAATATAAAGAAAAGAAGATGTATAATTTTGTCAATTTTATTTTAAAATGGGAAAGAATAAATATAATAGGTAATTCCATAAATTAATGAGAGTAAGGTAACATGTGGGCACATGGTTTTCAATGTAGAATTTCCTTTGCTAATTCAAAAGTTGATGTATGTCATTTCAATTTATCAAAAAAAGAAAAGAAAGATGTCATTTCAAAAATTGTTGTAATGTAAATAAGAAAAAAACAAACAAACAAAAGGTATTAATTAAAGGGGAACAAGAAACAAATCCTTGGTATAATTGTGAAATAAAGATCTTTTTACTTGAAATGACATTGATTGATATTTCAACAATTAAGATTTTAAAATCTTTATTTTTTAAATAAGGAGAAAAAAAATATGGGTTATTCAAAGAATAAAGTTGGTCACAAAATAGGTTAACATGACATGTTACTTCTCTTTATATTTAATTGCTCATTTTATTTTAATCTTGTATCTCTTTGATTTTGTGTGAGCTTTTGAAAGTATTAAAAATAAAATGATTTAAGCAATGTTGAAGTACATCTAAAATATTATTATAATGTTTTAAACATTATATAATATCTACTAGAATAAAGGTTTTTTGGTTTACTATATTTATTTTGAAAAAAAAAATAGTGGTAAATGCAGCCTCATCCCTACAACCAGAATCACTTCGCATGACTTGTTTTCTCTCTTTTGATTTAATTTAATATATATGTTCATTAAAGATAAGTTATCGACTTTATTGGTCAAAGTGGACATAGTTCAACAGTAATTGACATATATTCTTCATTTGAAGTTGAAAGTTTAAATCTTCATATTCCCAATTATTATATATATTGAAAAAAAAGTTATCAACTTTGTTTACACGTAATTTCAAAATAGAAAGAAATTAGACACGTGTAAATAAACTTATATTTGTATTAATTTGAATATAGTGGAGTATAGTCTTTAATTTGTTCTTCTATTTCTTGCTCTCAAATGTACATCTGTCTCGAGAGCTTTGCAGCTTATTCTAAAATGTGGATTTGTTTAGAGGGCTTTGTAGCTTGTTCTCGAATGTAGATTCGTCTCGAGGGCTTCGTAGCTTGTTCTCGAATGTAGATTTATCTCGAGGGCTTTATAGCTTATTCTCGAATATGGATTTGTTTTGAGGGCTTTGTAGCTTGTTCTCGAATGTGGATTTGTTTCGAGGGCTTTACAGTCTGTTCTCGAATATGGATTTGTTTTGAGGGCTTTGTAGCTTGTTCTCTAATGTGAATTTGTTTCGAGGGCTTTGTAGCTTGTTCTCGATCTTTAAAGTCTTCTAGCCTTCAAGGCTTTGATTTAGAGAGTGTTTGATCTTCAAGAGTGTTTAGGGAGTCTTTCTAGTCTTTGTTTCTGAATTCTCTCTAAGTTCTCTTGGGAGTTTCAACTTCTGAACCCTTGAAATGGAGGAGAGAGATCTCTATTTATAGAGTTCCTGAAAGCCTTCAGGTGGGTTTGAGCTTGTCAGTCGGATTGAGTTTAGTTGACTTTGGGTTTAGCTTTTGGACTGGGCCTGGTTGACTTTGAGTTTAACCTCTAGACTGAGCCTGACTGACTTTAAACCTAGCCCTTTTGACTTTCGTCTAAAATTAGCCCAAATTTCAAATGACTTATTTGTATATTGGGATTTAATTTAGGGATCATTGTAATTTAATTAATCCCTAATTAAATATACTTTCGTCATCAATGTTAGGTAATGACGTGACAATTTCTGATTGGCCAAAATTTCTATTCCAACAGACTTCATTGGACATAACTCCGTAATAATTTACTTGATTGAAAATGAGTTCCTACTATAAAAAATAATAATAATAATAAATAATTGAAAACCTTATAAAAATAGTAATTTTAAATTCACACATCATCATCATTGTTTTAACCATTAGTAACACCTCTCAAAAAAAAAAAAAAATAGTAACACCAGGGCTTTGATTGAAAAAAAAAAAAGATATAAAGGATTAAATAGAAGAATTTTAAAAGGCTAAGGACAATATATTAAATGATTAAATTACAAATTTGGTTCTTATAGTTTGGACAAATTTTAAATTTGATCTCTATAGTTTTAAAAGTTTAGTCTCATAGTTTAGGTTTAGCTTCAATTTAGTTCTTATGGGTCGGGTTTAATTTCAATTTTATCTCAATGATTTGATTAAATCTCACTATACTTGTCCATAAAATGTGTTTTATCCAATTAAAAAATCCATCTATTTTTTTTTATTTTTTCCTCTGCCCTGAACTTTAATACATTCAACTAACACAATTATCCACCAAATAAAAAACTGTTACGTGAATTTTTTTTTTAACTAATATGATAACGACAAGGATGAATATTTGTGAAGTTTGACTAAACTATAAAAATTAATATTAAAGTCTTCAAAACCATAGGAACTAAATTGAAAATGAATTCAAATCATAAGATCAAATTAAAACTATGCCCAAATCATATGGATTAAAATTAAAACTTTTAAAACCATATATAGATCAAATTCAAACTAATTTGTCCAAACTATAGTAACCAAATTTGTAACTTAACCTATATCAAAACATGAATATAAACATTAGAGGACAAAGGATTATATATTCAACCTAACTTCAATTCCCACAAACAACTCAACCATTCATAAAAACATGTTGTAAACATCATACCCTACACAACATAAACACAATGTTCCAAACAATTTCTCCATTAAACATACAAACAACACCATAAATACAAAACACCCTTTTAAGATAAAAGGAAAAAAACAAATGAATAAGAATAAAATAAGTAGAAAAAAATAAATAAATAACACACAAATGTACAAATTTATAAATGCAAAAGAGGGGGAAGGATTAGAAGAAAGACTTTGGTTTTCAATGGCGGGCCACACACACTCAGAAAATAAATAAATAAATAAGACACAAAAACAAAACAAATTAAAACCCAGCTGCCAATATGGCCCCTCTCAATTTCCACCATTGAAGAACAGCCCCTCAAGCTTAGCTGTGGTCAACAAAACTGCAAAAACGACGCCATTTCAATCATTTCAACTTTTTTTTTAATTTTCTGTTTTTTGGTGGATCAAATTTACTTTTTTTCTTTTTCTTCAACGGTTACTCAAAGTCCAATGCCATGTTCTTCTAACATAACATGTTTCTCTCGACACTTGTCTGTTTCCCTTTTTTTGAAACTCCTATATATCTTTACAACCTTAAAGAAACCTATTCATTACTTGTTCTGTCACTCTTTTTTAATTCTCTAATTTTTTTTAGGGGCTTTTTGCTGATTGGGTTCGAGGGAAAAAGGGAAAAAGCTTCGTGATGTATAAATATTTCCCATTTATAAACCGTTGAGGGTTTTGCATAATTGCTATGTTGAGCTCTTTTTTTCTTTTTTTTTTTTGGAGGGTTGGGTTGATGATTGTCTATTTCAAAATGGGTCGAGTTTTTATTATAAGAAATGAGTGGGAAACGAAATGATAATAGAAAGTGTTATATCACCAATGGTCCCAATATTAATTGAAGAAGAAATAATTTCACATGGGTTTGAATACAAGACTTTACTGCTTTAATGTCAGGTTAAGTGAATTATAGTAAATTTGATCTTACATCAATATTTTAATAGAAAGATTCAAGTTTTATCTAATCTTTATGGACTTAGTGGTAATTCAATGTAGTGCCACATCAACAATAGATTCTATGTTTAAAATCACATATATGTTGTTACCTTTTTAATTTCTATAATATTGATGATCACTTGTTTGGGTCTTGTGCTAATTCTGAACTCCACATTTAAAGATGAACATTATCTATTATCTCAAGCATTTGAATTTAGTGGTAGTTTAATAAATATAATTCCTACGTAATAATAGCAAGTCATGTTAGAGAGCACCTTCAAAAGATCAATATATCCAAAAACATGCAACAAATTTGGCTTAACAAAAAGGTCTGAGTGGTCCTATTCTTGTCATATGTAATATACTAATCAAAGTTTAAATTATCATTAAACTTAAAACTTTATAACCCTATTTCACATGTGTGTCCCATAAGGATTTGATCTTAAGAACTCTTTTTATTTATATTTATATGATGCTATACGTTCCATCCTCACTAAGATTTGAAAGTCTAAACAAGTAGATTTAATAAATTTAGTTATTTTAATATATTTTTATAGTTTAAGTGTACATGTAGCTTCCTATTGTAATTCTTGAACAAATTTAGAAGATATAATTTATTAATATTTAGGGTTAGATCACGAGAGTGACATAGAAAAAATGTAGATTAGCGGCTTTATTTAATATTTTAAAGGCAACAATCAAGTTATTAGTTTTCCTTAATCAAACTTTAATTTAATTAGGGTAATGATATATATATATATTTTTTCTTTTTTGACACAACAAATGGTTGTTTGTTTTGTAGTTTTTAACCCTTCCACTATTGATTCAATGATGATTTTCTCTCTACCTTTAACCCTAATAATGGCGGCTTACTTTATTAATTAGGATTAATTAATTAAATTCCAAAGTAATCAAAGTTCATATGGAAAAACGAGTGAGTAGGACGAAAGTGATTTGAAGTGACACAAAGTTGCATGTTAGCAAAGCAAAGGTTCAAGGTATCCTTCCATATTCTTCAATAGTACGAAGTATAGAAGCTAGAACAAATTTGGATGATTTGATTTTAAAGTATTTTTTTATAATAAAAATAGAGACTTTTTCCTTCAAAAAACAATACTTTTTAAACGTTTCATTTTTTTTTTTTAATAATTATACCTAGCCAGGAAGTTCACCATGAAATATTAAAATATATATATATATATATATAAACAAATTAAGGGGAAACTTGACCCCTGAGTTTATTAGGGTTTGTTACCTTTTAATTTAAGTATTTTTTAAAAATGCATTTTTAAGCATTTTAAAATTAAAACATTCATATGATTGGTTACATTTTTTCAAAAGTGTTTATATATAAGTTTGTTTGGTTTGCGCTCTACACTCAAAATAGTTTTACTAATGTCAAATTACCATAAAGGACGACTATTAAATACTATGAATTAATAAGTTCAATTTTGTATCTAAAAAAAAAGTTCAAATTTGTATTTAAAACACTATGACCGGCAGACCACCATTGAAATACCATCGTCGGAGTGTGGTCGCTGGCGGTGGACGCATGAGGTGGTCGCCAGAGATGGTCGTTAAAGGTAGTCACTGGAGATTGCCACCGTCGGTGGTCCGGCCGCTAGAGATGGTCTCCGGATGTGGTCGTTGATTGCCGAAGATGGATGCCGGCGGCGGACAGTGGTGAGTGACAATAGTGTGAGGATATTTCGATCCTTTTGTATATCGTGAAAATTTAGGAGAGATTCCAAGTTAAACACTTAAAAACTATTTTTTTAAAAGTTGATTTTCAGTGTTTCACCCAAATCACTCATTTTTTTAAAAGTTATTTTGAGTGGTTGGCAAACACTACAAATCAGATGAAAAATGACTTTTTTTAAAAAAAAATTAAATACTTGAACAGTCAATTCAAACACACATTTGATCAACTTGCGCTTAGGTTTATACATAGAAGTTTGTCTTTGAATTACAATGGAATAAGTTGCAAAATAAAAAGGTTAAAAATACATATTTATAAGCTTCTAGACATCCCGATTTGTAAAATTAAATGTATAAAGCTAAAAGATAAGTTCTAAAAACTTATATTTTATGTTGTATGATCCATGAGTTCAATCAAACTATAAGATCACACACTCAAGTTGTGAAATATCAAACAATATTTCGATCACATCTCTTAAATCACAACGAACGATACTCTAAAACAGACTTAATTTTTGGTCCCATTGCACTATTCTTGATATGGCCTTTTCTTTCCAATGAAAAGAAATTAAATAATATCATTACCTTTAACAGCATTGAATAGATACCCTAAGAGAGAGAGAGTTGCAATCCAAATTTAGTCACATACACAAAAGAAACTAACTCAAATAGGCCCTACTAATCAACCAAATTGGCAGAAAAATATCCCATTTTATAATGGAAAAATCCTGCCACCTTTTTCAACTTCAATGGGTTCTCATTAGAAAAAGAAATAGAGAGAGAGAGTAAAGCCAGAGAGGAAGGTAATGTGTGAATTTAATTAATTTGAATATATTATATGAACATAGACTATATGATATATATTAATGTCTACATTTGTTGTGTAGTGGGTGACCCAAACAATCATATGAAAAAGAGATAGAAAGAGAGGAGGGAGAAAGGGTGGGTTGTGTTTCAAAATTTGAAATCTCTCTCCCAAGTTGAAAAAGGAAAAAAAATTTAAAATTAAAATTAAAAAAAAAAAAGAAAAAAAGATTCAAAGGGTAGGTAGAAGGATGCAACTTTACATCACAGTCATTGTCCACGTGGTACCTCATCTTTCAACCACTCATCACCCACCTGTATGTATAGCACAATAGTATATACATATTTAGGTTAAATTGCAGGTTTAGTCCCTCAACTTTTAAGTTTGTATCCTTTTGATTTTTGAACTTTAAAATGTCCATAGATTTTTGAACTTTCAACTTTGTGTCTAATAAGATATTGAACTTTAGAAATGTCTAATAGGTCTTTAAGGCCGTGTTTGATAACTATTTGATTTTTTAAAATTGTGTTTGTTTTCTCACAATTTTTTTACAATAGCCTCATCTTTATTAAGAACACATTTGAATTCTTAGTCAAATTCCTAAAACAAAAATAAATTTTTAAAAACTACTTTCTTTTAGTTTTCTAAACTTGGCTTGGATTTTGAAAACATTTGTAAAAAGTAGATAACAAAACAAGGAAACTCATAGATGGAAGTATTGTTTATAAGCTTAAATTTTACAGGACCAAATGGCTATCAAACGAGGTTTACACTTTCAATTTTGTGTTTAATAAGTCTCTGAATTTTCAAATTTGTGTCTAATAGATCATTGACTTATTCGACATTTTTTAAAATTCACAAATCTACTAGACACAAAATCGAAAGTTTAGGGTCTTAATACACATAAAATTCAATTTTAAATCTAATAAATAAGTTAATTTCAAACAATTTTGAATATATCATGAACTTATTAGACACAAAATTGAAAGTTCAGAGAGTATTAAACATTTTTTTATAGTTTCTGGACCTTTTTGACACAATTTTAAAAGTTTGGGGACTAAATTTGTAATTTAACATATATATATATATATATTCATTATAGCATTCTCTCTCCAAACCTATAGTCATCATTTCACATATGCCCCATATAATATATCAAATGATTGTACACACTAAATATATATATTCGCAAAAAATTTGATTGGAAAGTTTTGATATATATATATATGTGGTTGAAAAAAACAAGAAACCAAATATAATTGTATTGGATATTGGAGAATCATGGGTGTACATATACAGAAATTAAAATAATAATAATAAAAAGTTGAAGTCAAAGTTAAAGAGAGAAGAATCTCTTATATCTGCCCAAATTTGAATGAAGACAAAGGGAACGCTATTTTTCACTAGGCAACAGATTTTGTTCACTAGTTTAATTATCACGATAAAGTTACCTCAACATTTCTGCGCTTTGGAAAACGGCTAAAAAAAAAAAACTATTCAATACGTCGACGTAAATGTAATGGACTAATTGTTTTTTTTTTCCTTGAAGTATATGTTAAATTTCATTTTCTTATGCTAATACTTGTTGTTTTGTAAAATATACTTCAAGTTAGAAATATCTTATTGCTACGCATTAAAATTTATTGACTATATGATAGCAAGGTGTTGGAATATGTTTTATACTTTTATTAATTTAGTTGGAAATACTTTATAATAAAATAGACATAATTAACCATGATCTAACTCATATAATAACTTACTTGATTCAAAATAGCTTCTTGTCATTAAAAAAAAATGAATCCATTGAAAATGCACTATCATATTAATAATTGATCGCATTTTAAAATATATTTAAGGACAGTTAAAAAAAATGATAAAGAGCGATGAAAGTGAAAATTATAGACAAAATTATATATATTAATATTTCATAATGGTATATTTATTAACTTTTAATTTTATGTCTAATAAATTTATATTATACTTGGTATAAGTTTATATTATACTAACATATCATGTTGTCTTTATATATATTAGTTAATTTCAATAAGTTAAATAAGTTAAAGTGTTTGGTGATCACCTAAAAATTATACTAATAAGATTTACAATAGAGACCTTGTAAATACAAAATTAAAAATTTAAATATACATTTCAAACTTTTTAAGATATAAAGTTGATAGATATATTAAAAACTTTTAAAGTAAAAAAAAATAAATAATAGATACGATTTTGAAAATTAGTGGACGAAATGTACTTACAGTTGAACCATTTTATAAATGTTGGTAATTCAGAAAGGAAATATTGGAATGAATAAGAGGAATTGAATATATATATATATATATATATATATATATAATATGATTATAAGTACAGTGACACGTGGCAGATATTCAGGAGAAGATGGAGGGTTGCCAAGTGTTGGAACGTAAGGTCACCGCCGTAACGATGACGGAGTTGGGGACAAGTTTCTTTAATACGAGATTGGACGACTATTATCAAGGCTTTGACTTTGTGGGTTTATGTGTTTGTGTTGTGTTCCTCTCCGTTTCAATTACCCAGAACTTCGAACGGTCGTCGTTTCTTTCCCAGACCACTCTCTTTGGTCTTTGCTTATATATTAAAATAATTTTCGTAAAATAACTACGAAAAACCAGCTTCAAGTATTTTCGGAACCATCCTTTTAGTAAAAAGAGGGGAAATTTGGGAGGATTAATTATCGGAATTCTAGTCATTTTTTAAAAAAATATTTATTATTCATTACCGAGTAAAAGAATAACAAAATAATAATTCTATTTGTGTTTTTGAAAAATTCAAAAACAACAAACAAGAAGACATTTGTTTTTATTATAAAATTTGTATATATTTCTAAAATCGATAATGAAAAAAAAAAAAAAAAAACCAAAACTTACCCCTGAATATAGTAATGTGAATATAGTCCAATAAAATTCAAATTTCATTAGATATATAGGACTTTAGAATTGGATAAATGTTATAATTTTACGAAGAATTATTACAAACAGTCTTTAAAAATGCTAAAAAAAACACACAAGGTATGTATGTATATATGTATTCTCTTTAATTGATTACAAAAAAGTAGAAACTTAAGTATGAAATTGACGAAATTTTAGAGAAAGCCAATATTATAGCAATTAAAACTTTTAAGTTTTTGTAAGATTCATTCAATAGTTAATATTGTGTATTGATCTACTAATAATTTATTTTTGTTGAAATGAGTGAGTTTTAGAAGAATTTTAATTTTTTTTATATAGAAATTAGGTGAATATAATTAAAGTTCAATCAAATGTAAAGATTGCTATTTAAAAAAAAAAGTAAAAATGGTAATACTTATAAGTATAATATAATAGAATTAAAAGTTTAGATTAAAAATTGATCAGCCTTCTCAAATATAGAGATAAAAATTAAAATTTTCTCCAAATGAAAAATGTCAAAATAAAAGAAACAGTCAGTAATCAAATACGAACTATATATATATATATATATATTTAAAATAATGCCCCAAGTGTCAAAGACATAATATTAATTATGTTAGGAGTGTAGTCAATTCTAATTGACTTGGTTGTTGAATAAGAACGACATAAATCTGAAAACCAAACAAAATAGTAATGAAATTAAATTCCTCTAATCAAGCTCATACAATCAAATCAAAAACTTATCTGTTATCTCCGCAAGCAACTGAAAGAATGTAAATTATAAAAATATTAGTTTAAAATAATAATAATAATAATAATAATAAATCCAGCGTGGAAGACGCAGAGGGGAAAAATACAGTGGAATGCGGCGCACCACAAGTTGGAGAGGAAGAAACAAAATCAATGGCAATCAAGTACCCGAAAGCGCTGTGTGGATTTTTGGATGGTACGTGTGATTATCCCGCGATATCCGTTCACGGGTTTTAAAATGAACCCGGCCCATCATCACTCATTTCCTCTTCCCTTTGGTCCTTCTTGTTATCATTACATTACCATCCAATAACCTCATTTCTTTTTTCTTTTTTTCTTTTTCAATTACCCAACACAAATTTCTACTTTTCTCTTTTTTAATTTACACCTCTTGCCATTGCAAAATTATTTGTTAAATTATCAAGTTTAGTCTTTAAATTTTTAAGTTTTTGTCTATTTGATTTTCTAAACTTTAAAAAATGTCTAATAAATTCATGTCGAATTTTTAATTTTGTGTCTAATAGATCATTGGCATATTCGAAATTTTAAAAATTTAACTGATTTATTAAATATAAAATTGAATTTTATGTCTAATAAGATCCTAAACTTTCAATTTTGTGTTTCGTTCAGTCTGTAAATTTTTTAAAATGTCAAATAGGCCAAGGACCTGTTAGACACAAAATTGAAAGTTTAAAACTCCATTAGATACTTTTTAAATTTTAAGGATCAATTTGACACAAAATTGAACATTTAGGGACAACCTATTTTTAAAGTTCGTATAATAAATTCATGTCGAATTTTTAATTTTGTGTCTAATAGATCATTGACATATTCGAAATTTTAAAAAATTAACTGATTTATTAAATATAAAATTGAATTTTATGTCTAATGAGACCCTAAACTTTCAATTTTGTGTTTCGTTCAGTCTGTAATTTTTTTAAAATGTCAAATAGGCCAAGGACCTATTAGACACAAAATTGAAAGTTTAAAACTCCATTAGATACTTTTTAAATTTTAAGGATCAATTTGACACAAAATTGAACATTTAGGGACAACCTATTTTTAAAGTTCAGGGACCAAATAGATATAAACCTGAAAGTTTAGGCTCCATTTGATAACCATTTGGTTTTTGAAAATTAAGCCTATAAATTCTATTTTCACCTATGGGTTTCATTGCTTTTCATCTACTTTATACCTATGTTTTCAAAAACCAAGCCAAGTTTTGAAAACTAAAAAAAGTAGTTTTCACAACTTGTTTTTATTTTTGGAATTTTTGGTTACGAATTCAAATGTATTGTTAAAAAAATGAAATCCATTGTAGAGAATTGATGAGAAAACAAGCACAATTTTCAAAAACAAAAAATAAAAATCAAATAGTTATCAAACGAGGCCTTAGGAACTAAACTTGTAATTTAACTAAAATTATTTGGTGCTTAAAGTGTAATGTAGTTATCATTTTTATAACCGTTTTAGGTACAAGAAAAGAAGAAAAAATAAATTATACATTCAAGTATATGACTTATCATACCCTTTTGAATGCAAAAAACACAACAAAATGATTTTTCATAGAAAAATAAAAAATAATAAAATTCCACCGAGCAATTAAAGATGTCAATGTGCACATAACTCAATTAATTAAGTTTTGTATAATCTTACTAACAAAACCAATAATATTAGAAACATAACTGTAACTTAATAGTTGAAGTGTGATCTCTATTTCTCTGAAAGGATTGTGAATCTGAATCCACACACTTGCATGTGTGAAATAGAATATAAAAAAAAAAAAAAGTTGTAATATAAAAAGATCACTTAAAATTAAAATAAAATAATAAATTTAGAGATAATGTGGTGAATAATTAGGAGTTCATGAGAAGAAAGCAAACAAATTTTTATATGGAAACATGATTTTTTGTCCATTTATTTAATCCTGTGATTCCTTTTTAACTTGAAAGTTCACTTTCCTTGAATTAAACTCAAAAGCTTCATACCAAATGAAATTCATCTATTTTAAACAATAAATTTGGAGACAATGTGGTGAAAGATAATATGATTTTTTTTTTTAAAGTAAGGTGAATGATAATAGTTGAAGGGAAGAAATCAAACATATTTTTATAAGGAAAAATGATCTTTTGTCCATTTATTTAATTTTGCGATATTCCTTCTTAACCTGAAATTTCCCTTTCCTTGAGTTAAACTCAAAAACTTCATAGCTAATGAAATTCATCTATTTTAAAATAAAATTACAAAACGATCAATTAAACAAAACAAATAATTGGCACAAAATTCAACCAATAAAATACCCAAAACTAAATAACTTAAATAACACTTGACACTAAAATTACACCCAACTAAAAAACAAAACACCATAATCAAACAAATCAACATCTCTAAAACTAGCATTGTCATTATCAAAAATACCCGCAAATAGCCACAATTTGTAAAAAAAAATACAACCTCAACCAACGAAGGATATTAACATTTATTTATTTAATTTCAAAGTTTAACCATATAAAACTAAAACTTCAACATTAAATTTAGGTCATTAGTCGAAAACGATTTATTTTTATTTGAAATCGAGGAATTTAATGATCAACATATTATAGTTGTCACTTGTCACCTTTAATGACAAATCTTTTTTTAAAAAAAAAGAAAATAACAATAATAATAAAAAATCGGTATCTTCTTCCATTCATTGGCCTACGACCCCCTACGAAGCCTCCCCATTTATTGCTCCCTTTCTCCCCCAAATTACCATGCAAGCTGTACATGAAAATAACCCAAAAACTCTTGCCAAACAAAAAAAAAAAAAAAACCCCAAAAACAGAGAGGGTAAAAACGGAATTCCATATTCGTACTTCCATTTCGAAACCATAATGGGAACTGTAATTATTTATAAAAAAAAATCCCACAAACCAGCAGTTAACGGCGTCCCCGCCGACTCCATTTTCCGTTACAAATCGCCGTCATAGGACCCTAATTAAACAATATCCACATCCTTAACCCTAATTAATTATTATATTATATATCCAAATTCCAAACAAACCCATTGACCCAAAGAAGAAAAAAGGGGTAAAAATATGACGGTTGCCGTTTTTATTCCCTCTTTTTCAAAAGGCCCTTCCTTTATAACGGCGTTATTCAGCCATGGTTCGTTATAAATACGACCCTCCAAAACCCTCCACTTTATTTATTCAAACACAACCCCTCTTTCTCTCTCTTCCCCTCTTTTCTCTCTCTCTCTCTCTAAACGATCGGGGTTTTCAAAATCAGTTGCTTGAAGCTGAAGTTTGGAATATATATTTATCAGAAGAAGAAGGAGAAGTGTTTTTTCTTGGAGATCAAAATGGGGAAGAATGATCAGAGAGTTGAAGCTGTACTTCAGCTTCTTCGTAAACAAGCCCCACTTTCAGTCAAACAGGTTCGTCAAAACAAAAAAAAAAAACCCAACTCGGAAATTTTAAGATTATTCGTTTTTTTTTTTTGTAATTTTTTATTATTGAGGTTGTTTTTGTGTTCTTAGGAGAAGTTTTGTAATACGGCTTGTGTTGAGCGGTTTCTGAAGGCGAAAGGAGAGAATGTGAAGAAGGCAGTGAAGAGCTTGAGAGCTTGCCTTTCTTGGAGAGATACCATTGGCATTGGTATTTTTTTTCTTTGGGTTTTTGAGAAATGGAAAAATCTTGCTTTTTATTTTTTGTTTCTGATTTTTTTGAATATATAATCGTTTTAAAGTTGTGGCATGATCTTCATAGTAATGATTAAAGTTAGCCTACGTGATTCCATTCCTTTAAAAAACGACATTAGAAAAAGACCAAAAAGTTTTTTTTTTTTGGTGGCCAATGGATCTCAGGTGTATGATATTCTCGTCTCTTTATTTTGAATATTCTCTTTTTCAGATCATCTGATCGCAGATGAGTTCTCCGCTGAGCTCGCCGATGGCGTCGCTTATGTTGCCGGCCACGACGAAGAGTCTCGCCCCATCCTGGTATCCATCGACAATCCCTTCTCTCGAAAAACTACTTCAATGTGGTCGTTACTTTCTAGTCACCCAATACACATACTCAAACTACATTTTTTTTTTTTTAATTTCTCCTTCGTACATCTAAAAACATGAAAATCATCCGTCGCATTATCACAGAAATTCTAATATTTTCTCTTTTCTTTCATAAATAATTATCTGAAAGGTTAAAATAGTGGGGCTAATGATTAAATTTGAATATACAGTTCAAGTTATTAAGATTGGAATGTTAAACTTACATTCAATGATTATTAAGAAATAAAAGTAAAAATATTTTTACAATTATTGTTTCTCTCTCCTGGGAAAGAAAGTGATAGTTTCTGTGTACCTTTTTTCCACAGATATTCCGGATTAAGCAGGATTATCAGAAATTCCATTCCCAGAAACTGTGAGTAAAAATCAAACACCAAGAACGACGAAACAAGAAAAAATTCCCACCACACAACAAAAAAAGCATTACTTTTACAGAAATCCCACTAATTCCATTTTGTTTTTTCTTTTGTTTTTTTGTTTTTCTTTTCCATTCATGTAAAATTAGGTTCACTCGCCTGCTAGTTTTCACGCTAGAAGTAGCCATCGGGACCATGCCAAAAAACGTCGACCAAATGATCATCCTTTTCGACGCAAGTAAGTAAAATCTCATTTATAAAAAAAAGTGAATAATAAATTGAAACGAAAAAAACGACATGTCGGAGCGTCGGCAGAGTCTGAGGTTGTCTCAGAAGCTGTCCGGTGTGCCACGGCGGTGTCGCTGTCAATAGCCACCGCTTTTATGCCGGAGCTTTGGCTGAAGGGGCATTATCGGGAATTGAAATGCCCCAATCGTTCTCTCGTAGAATTGGTCAATTCAATTCGCAGCAGTACTTTACTTGGAGATTGAACAGCACAAGCAGAAGTCCCCAGAATTCAACTTTTTTGCTCACACTTTAAGAAAAAATAAAAAAAATATTTTAATTGGAATTAAAATCAATTTTGGGGTTTAAAAAAAGAAATGATTGGGATTATAATGGAGAGTAATGTGTGAAAGCGTGGGGAAATTTGCAGGCTTTTTCAGGTCGGCTTCGGCTTTTATGAACTTATTTCTGGCGATGTTGAAGATCGTGGCTGATTTTTATCCTGGGCAGCTTCATTCGGCTTTTGTTATTGACCCACCTTCGCTCTTTGCATATCTTTGGAAGGTATTATTATTTTTACTAATTAATTAAATTTAAATAATAATTGTAGATATATTGACTGCAGTGCATATGTTTACGTTTGAGCACTTTATTTAAAATCTTTTCTCTTTTGCTTTATGTTGAGTCCATTGTCTAATGTCTACTCTGCTTTTTTCTTTCATATTTTTTTCAATGCAGCTTCTTTTTTCTTCCTATTGTGGGCCATAATGGCTGGCCTCAATAGTCTTTTTTTTTTAAATTTTTTATTTATGATAAAATATGCCACTTGAATGATTTGTAATACAAAGGAATGTTTAAATGCTATTTTGGTCTCTATATCCATTTTGATTATCTTTTTTTTTTTTATGTATTTCTCGCTTCATTTTGATTGTTGTACCTTCAAAACATTCATATTTGTCTCTGTACTTTCAGTTCTTATTCATGTTAGTTTTTATACTTTTGAAACTTTCGTTTAGGTTTATATATTGACAAAAAAAAATGGTTTGTGTCTATTTTTTTTAACTCGTCTTTTCCATCACAACTTTAACATAATACTATGTTCAATAAACTTCTAACCATAACTTTGTATTTAAGGTTTTTTTTTTTTTTTTTTGGAGTACATAAGGTGTTTTGTTATGTATAGATTTTTATGTTAGAATTTTGCATATACAGACCAGAATAGCCACTTTTCAAAACTTTATTAGCCTCTAGAGTCTTATATCAGTTTTATTGATTTTGTTCATTCAACTTTATATTTAACTAACAGCTTGTTAACACTGGATGAACTTGTATATGTATAAAAAGAAATTGATTAAATAGGATTAAAACTTTATTAAAAGTTGAAGAAATATTCTTTTTCTTTTCTTTGATAAATAAAATTTGAAGAGGTTTTTTTTTTTAAAAAAAAGAAGTTGAAGTTGATGGGGGTTATTGGATCTGGTGTTTTTAACAACATGTTTAAATCATGGAACTGCAGGGCGTTCGACCGTTCGTTGAGCTATCAACGGTTACGATGGTAATTTCATCTCTAGACTTTGAAGATTCGTTGGAGTTCAACGACTTTTCTGCCTATCCGCGAGCCTCGTCCCTCCGATTCGATCAATCGTCAATACAACCAACGGCCAAGATCGGCTCATCCGCATCCTCACGCTTCTCCTTCACCGTATCCCACCATTTCGACTCACTCAAACCCTGGTACCTCAGCCTAACCGACACGTCAGCTTCCAAAGTGGGACCCACCAGTCCTTCACCACTGGGCCCCGCGCTGATCTCTCCACTCAACGCCCGTTCCCTGTCGTTCGCATCACCGGCTGCCAGAATGCCACGTGGCGGAATCAACGACGGAAGTTACAGCTCGAGGCTGACGAGGAAAAGCTTGTTCCCGTCGACGCCGCTGCCGCCGAAGAGCGCCTCCATGGCCGGTGGAGGTAAAAAAGGCAACCACCCTCAGACCCCACGGCCGTCGTTCCTGCAATCTCCGGCGGTGTTCTTCCGGAGAGAGTGCCACGTCAGCAGAACGGAGAGAAACCGGGAAGCATTCCGGCCGGTGTTGAAATTCTACAGAAGACCGTACGATGAGATGATGTACAGGTCAAAGATGAGGCCCCCACTCGGTGGATTGATCTCCATCGTCACTCCAAATCTCAGACGTCGACACGTGTCAATGTCTCAACGGTTCTGATGCAGTACAAAAGAAAAAATATCACTTCTTTTTCTACTACTACTACTACACAGTTGTCACTACAGAGAGACAACAACATACGAAATTTTTTAACATGAATTCAAGCAAAAAAAAAGGTGGAAAATGGACTATGTTTCTCGAATCTTACTCATCAGTACTAAATATAATTGACGAGTTGGTGTGGGTTTGATTTCTTGACTCAGTCCGAGTCGCCAAACGAGTTGGTGATGATTTTGGGAGGACCAAGGATAAAAGAAAAAAAAAAGGCTTCGAGCTGGAGGACAAAACGACAACGTGCTAAGCGGGGTGTGAAATGGTGTGCAAATTGTCCTTTTTCTTGTTTTTTTTTTTTTTGAAATTTGTGGTTCTTTTACAAAGTCTACGTTTTTGGGGTTTAGGAACAAGAAAAAAAAAAAAAAAAAACCATGCATGGGAAATGGGTAGCGTGGTCGAGCCGGTGAAATCAAATGTCAAGATCGTTGAAAGTTGAAACCTCAAAAAAGAGAAGAAAAAAAAATCCAACGCAAAGTCTAACTATATGTTATTTTATTGTTCATATATATTTCTGTATTTGTTAGTTTTATGAAAGTTCGAGACTTTGTTGATTGACAGTATTGTCTACTTAAATAAATAATACTTCTTTATTCATCTATTTGCAGAAATTTCTTAGAAATGCCACCAAAAATTTGTATACTAAAAAAAGATATCTCTTTTGTTTTTCACCTTTTGCATTATTCTCTCCTATTAGTCAAAATCCTAATGTGGTTAGTATCTACTCTATTTACCCTAAATTTTTTTCGCACATGATACCGACGTGACTAACAATTAATAGAAGTAATATATGTACTACATAAGTGTATAGAAAATTTTTCTCAGAAGCTTTCTTCGATCCAATTAAGTATTTTCCAACTTAAATTACTTTACTTTTTACTTTTACTTTGAAAACATTTTAGATGAATGAAGTTGATGTTCTCACTCATACACTACAAATCTTCCCCACTTATAATACTATGTTGGGTATCATTTTTAGTCAAATGGGTATTATTCAATAAGCGAATCACAGGGATTAAAAGAAGAAAGCTGGATTTTTATGACTAAAATTCACAAAAGAGTAGAAAAAAAATTGAGAAATACATGGAACGATGAGAGAAAACCAGCAAGTTGGTTGGACCAACAAATTATTCAATGGGTTGCCACAATATGACTGCCTCATAATAACCGTTAGATATAGATTCGACTATTTTCATGTCTCTTAATAACTATTAGATATAAATTCATGATACTTCTCTCTCTAAGTGAAAAATGGATAGCCACACTGTTATGGTCTTTTCGAATAATTTCTCGTGGGACTAGGATTGGGAATATGTGTCGGAGTTATTTTTGCAAGTTAAAAGAGAAAGTCAAAATGGAGGTTCTGAATATTAAAAAGCTGAGAGAGAGAGAGGCGTTGGGAATTGAAACAATGGGCACAGACAGCACAGAGATATTAAGAGAGGGGGATTGGTCAGAATGAGAACACATGTAGTTTTGGGGAGTGAGATTTTATAAAACATTTTGTGTCGCATACTACATGTCGTTTTAATGAGAGGTGGGTTCTGTTCTATTGATCCAAAAGAGATGACGTCGCAAAAAATCAGTGCCCTTTTGTGTTTGGAATCTAATGGTGACAGTCAATTTGTGTGTTTTATTATAAAAGATGGGGTCCGTAAATTAGGGTTTGTAATTGGGTTTCGATGAGGACAAGACATTAGAGTTTGAGAGAGTGTTTAAGTGCAGAGGTTTTGTTTGGAGTTTACTAGTTGTAGTGTAGGAGTTTTTGGTTTTTGTTTGCAGTTTTACAGGGGTACTCTGTTCTTTTCAAAGGAATATGGACACATCAAAATGGCAACTTGTCCCCAAAAGAGATGAATTTCTCTTTCAATTTCTTTTTAAAATGATTTGGACGGTGGAATGATGGGTTTTATGGGGGAAAAAATAGTTTTTATATGTAAGTAAATGACAACATCTCTATTAGTATAAAGTCTTTTTAGTAGAATTTAAAGGCAAGTTCTTTATCTACCTAGAATTAGATGGATAAAACACTGATTGACAAATAGATGTTCAAAAGTTTTTTGTTCGAAGAACAAATTTTTAGATGTGTACATAGTTTTGAATTGACTACAAAGTAGAAGATAAGATCTCTTTTGACGTTGTATACATTTGATTAGAAATAGTAATTGAATTAAGCAATTAAGTAAAAAAAAATACCTCAATTAAGATAGTTTCTTAAATTCAAAAGCAAAATTAAACAAGTCATTATTGTGCCGTAAATCTCTTCTTTTTTGGGGAGGAAGTTCTTTGTCTAAGACAACAACGTTCATGTAAAATCATTTTGGACAGTGATTTGTGACCCAAACTGCCTCCTATGATTTTAAAGTTAGAATTCCGCCCTTACAGTTTGATAAAACCTCATAAATAGTCCATATGGTTTGATAAAATCCTCATAAATAGTTCCTATGATAGGAGCTATTTATGAAGATTTCATCAAACCATAGAGATTAATTCTAACATTTAAAACTGTACGGACCAAATTCTAAATTTTTCAAAACTATAGGGATCAAATTTGTAATTTAACCTATTAACAAATATAAAGCGGTTGCAATTCAAAAGGTGCTTGACAAGCTAGTTACAACTTACAAGATCTCTAAACAGTCTCGAATTTGATTAAATAAGGAACCACTGTATATATTCAATTAGAAATAATAATAGAATTAAGTTTTAAAAAAAAAAAACAAAAAAACAAAAACCTTAAATCCAAACGCAAGTCTTTTTTTTAATATCCGTGAGTGTCCGAGCTAACTTACGCACCTTGACTATTCTCATAAAACATCCACATAACTGTACTACATCAGTTGCCATCTAACCCTACTACATAAGTTGCCAAAAAAGTCAATATTGTACTAAAAATCTCTTCTTTGAGGGAGTTCTTTGCTAGACAACAAGACCATATCAAAATCATTTTGGAGAGTAATTTGGGACACAAATTGCCTCCTTGTGTCCTTGTTGCATCATCATGGTGAAGTCACTTTCAAGCATCTAATACTAATGAACAGGAAGTGTTACAATTAAGGATTGGCTCGACAAGTTACAACTTACAAGATCTCTGAATAATTACAGCATCGCCAATAAGAGTTCCTACTTTTTTATCTATCACAGTAGTTCATATTCAGGATGCTATTAACAATTTAAAACATGAAAGTGTAACATATACATTACTCACCATACATTATTTCGCTATGTACTTGTATTGAACTTATGAGTCATACGAAAGTGTAATGCAGAAACAGAACAGCACAATCTAGATATATCACCTAGCTTTTCTTCCGCAATGTAACCAAGTCCATGGCAGCACCATATTTTCCATGCAGAGCTTCTGCACACCAGCCATGTCCGTCGTCAACAGTCGGCATCTTGACTTCCATGAAAGGAGTTGCAGGGTGTTGAGCACCTGGGAGTGTTGCCCCAGCTAGAACCCTAAGCATATTTGAAGAGTCAATGTCCATACAAATAGTAATTTCAGGGACTCCTTTGGGTGCTGGTGGAATTCCAATGATCTTGAAATAGCCAAGCAGATGGTTTTCTTCTGCTCTTGTCTCTTCGCCTTCATAGACAACGATCAACGCCTCGCTTTGATTATCTTGAACAGTTGTGAAAACCAACTCCTTGCGTGCTGGCATTGTGGTGTTCTTGGGAATAATTGGAATGAAGCTGTTTCCATCAGCTCGAATTCCGATGGCGAGAGGCGTTGCTTGGATGCTAAGAAGATCTAAATTTCCAAATGGATCGCCAATGCCTGATGCCACTGCACCTTCTAAGGCTGCACCAGAAACAGCAGCTTCTAAAGGATCCATTCCTTCATAAAGGACCTTCTTTTTAGTTATTTCCATCAAAAGTCTTCTGATTCTTGGTATGTAGGAACATCCACCAACAACTACCACGTCGCTCACATCTTGAATTTCTACTCTGGCATTGTGTAAGCATTGCTTTACGAGGTTCTCACATTTCTCAAACACCTTGCTGTTCACCATCTCAAACTCGTCCCGGCTTAGGACCTGGCATATTTTCGACCTATTTCCCAAGTTGACATCGATTTGAACCCTAGACTGGAATGAAAGCTTGTGGATAGCATCCTGGGTCGCAACTCGGAGCAATCCCATCCTTCTGATCTCATCAATTCCGCGGTGTGAGAATATAGACTCAGAATTTGGCAAAAGATACTTCATGGTATTTTGAAGTAGATCTTCACCTCCAATAGGACTTCCAGCCAGGGCCCTGATCTGTGAAACTCCTCCGCCCGTAGCTGATACAGCAACATCACAATACCCAGCTCCCATGTTGAAAATAAGGGCAATTTTTTCACTTCCACTGCCCATGTTCTCGTGTACAGCCTGCTGCTGTTGTTGGGCATATAATAAAGCTATCGCTGTTGGTTCAGGCATCAATCTGACTTGAAGGCCAGCCATTGCACAAGTTCGTTCAACCCGAGTAAGCTGGAACTGGCTGAATGAAACTGGAATTGTCAAAACAACATTTCTAATTGGCCGCTTTAGTTGATATTCAGCCATCATTTTCAGTTCAACAAGAAAGATAGCGAGAACTTCCTCAGGAGTGGTAGATCTCCAAACATTATTCACCAAAGCTGCAACAAATGGACGAACACCAATGTCCAAAGTTTGCACTAGAAAAGGAAGACTCTTGCTTGCATGAACAACTGGGTCAGTGTCAACTCTTCCAATCAAGCGTTTCATATTGAAAATTGCAGCACCAGAGAGCATGTCATATTCATGGCTTAGCTCATTACTAACTCCTCCAGAAGGAGTGTCATCCTTAAAGGTGACATATGATCTCATAATTTTTTGATTTCTAGTGTTCTTAAGAAGCTCTACCTGAGATCCATTCCAGACTGCAATACTACATTGTGAAGTACCAATATCAATTCCAACCGCAATCTCCGGAAAGGTTGATGTCATTTTTTCCTCCCCAGTGGTTTCACTATCAGAAGCTACAGTGTATATTGGTTCAGCCATTATCTGCATTTTGGTCAATATAAAATTCTAGCTTTCAGTAGGTAATCCATCAAAGGTCAAAGGCCTTGTCATTACTAGTTATCAACCGCACTAGAGGGTACGGAATAGATAACCAATGACTCTGCACCTTAAAGTGGGACTTACAATCCAGTGAATCATCTTTCGAAGACTTCAAAAAGAATACACAAGAACAAAATGTTTCTACTCGATCTAGCTATAACAAAGAAAGAGGAGAAACACAGTTTGGACAAAATCAGGTTGATTCTATCACTGCAAAAAGTGTTACAAACGCAAACAATATCATATGTAAACTTGTCATACAAGCTTTAGTTTTCCCAATAGGACTGCAATTTCTTTTTCTTACACACCATAGACTATAAGGTCTAACACTGAATTCTCATACAGGACTAGTGGAGCAACAGAACTCCCCTAATAGATATGCACATATGCTTGTTGAAAACCAAAATTCCTTTCAGATAGGTAGGTTTCATTATACTAGAACAGGAATTACATAAAATTCAAATAAACAAGATCAACAATAATCTATCTCTGTAATCCAATTCTCATAACTATCATAACATTTCAAATATCAGCATACACATTGAAACAAAATATGCACTTCCCGAAGATTCTTTTAACAAACACCTTCCGAGCAATTCCAAACACCATTTTCACTCCATTAACAATAGAAATGCAGCAAAAGAAATCGCATTTAAAAAAAATTCTAAAAAGCAGCAAGAATTCGAAATATCACTACATTTAATCACGTAATAAGACGAAGAAAAAACATAATACATCAAACCCATTGTAGAAAAGCACAAACGGATTGGAAATTGCTAACTATCGCGAAGCAAATCGAAGAACAAGACCTCCCCGGTTCTGCAAGCAACCAATTGAAAAAAGAAAATAGAATTACCATAAACAGAAGCGATCGAAATGGTTGAGCCGAGCAAGCAGATTACAGAAATAAGCGATGAGACAGAGAAATTTCTGCAGCAGAGAGAAGCAAGGAAAAGAGCAATGAGAGAACCGTTAGAAGCTACGAGACGAGTCGGTGAAGAAAGAAGTGGAAAGTGAAGAGTAATTTATAGACCCCATTGAAAGAAAGCTTGATCCTCTTCTAGAGCTTCCTAGAGAAAGAGAAACAGACAGAACTTTGGTTTTGAAAGAAAGGGAAAAACGATAGCGGGAAATTTTACAGTGTGGACGCTCAGACTGTGGGAAGAAACTGGATTAGATCAGACGGACGAGAATTGATCATTATCGGGCTTCCATATCAATTAGTCTACAACTTCACTTATGGGCTAAATTATTATTTGAAATTGATTTCTGTAATTTAGATTCGTTGATAATAATTTCATTTTTAGTTTTTTTTTTTTTTTTGAAATTATGTTTGTTTTTACCATTTTTTTTCACTTCTTTCCAAGAAAGTTTTGAATTCTTAACTTAATTTAAAAAATAAAAATAAAATTTTAAAAGCTACTTTTTTTTTTCTGTTCAAAACTTAGATTTGGATTTTGATAATAATTTTTAGAAGTTAGATAACGAAGAAAAAAAATTCATAAGTAAAAGTAGTGTTTATAAGCTAAATTTTCAAAAACCAAATATGGTTATTAAAGGGGGCTTTAGTTACTTATAAAGAAAAAAAAGAAAAAGATTAAACTATATAATTTATTTGTAATTTATTTTTCACCCACTTATAAGGGATATCAACTTATTTTTTTACATATATATTTTTTACTCAATTCTAAACTCTTATATAGTCAACTAACATAATTAGCTAAATTAAAAACGTCACTTTATTGTCATGTTAGTTATAAATATATTGTGTATTTAATATAATAGTAGTGAATTTTGTTTGATTTGACCAAATTATAAAAAATAAAAATAAAATATTTTAAATTATAACTACACCCAAACTAATTTGACTATAAAGGCTATAGTAAGAATTTTTAAATCATATGACATAAGCTAACTTTGGCAATTCAATTTAGTTTATTTGTAGACAACCATATTGCTTTTCTGACAGCAAACAAATTAGAAAATAAAGCTTCCACTTTATTTAAATTACATAAAAAAATCAACTTAAGTTAAGCCCACTTTGAGAAATTTTAACTTCAAATCCCTGTCCCATAATTGTCTATGTAATATTCTATGAACAAAAACTTTATGTCAATTAATGAAGGAATGAAGATTAATTAGTGAGTGAAATTAATCCAAGAAGCATAATGAAAAAAAACCATTATATGTCCTAATCCATTATTTTTTAAATTAAGTTATGAAATAAATTGAAATCTCTGTTGGATAAAAGTGTCGAGAGGGTCGGTAGCACATGTGGCAAGGCCCAACACTTGTGCCTGTTGGGCTGACTTGACCCAATTTTTGCACCCAGGCCCAATCTAATTTGCAAACGCTCTAAACGAGTCGAAGGATGATAAGTAATCACAAATTACAATTGAAAATATAGCATTTAAAATTTTGGGAAAAAAATTAATTTATACCTCTAAATTTTTGGGTCTAAATTGATTTATTTATGAAAGTTCAAGAGTTTCATTGATACAATCATAAGTTTGTACACTTGTGAATTAATATTTTTCAAATAGAATCTTATGGAGGGTGTAAATTGATACATGTATGAAAGTTTAGAGTTTATATTGATACAATTATTAGTTTAGAGTTTAATTCATACAATCCGGATATAAATTGATTTTTGCTCTAAAATTTTGTTAATTATTTCCTATAAAAATGTTAATTATTGTTTGAGTTTTTTTTAATATAATTATTGTTTGAGTTTAATAATAGTCACTGTTGGAATAGAAATTTCGACCAATCAGAAATTGTCAAATCATTATTTAAATTTAATGAAAAAATTATTTATTTAATTATAGACCAATTGGAAATAACATGATCCCCAATTAAATCGTGGCAAATCCAAATATTCCACATGTCTTTCTTATGGCCATCCGATCATGTCAATGGGCCTGATCAAATCCAACAACGGTTGAGCTCAATATCAAATAATAATTTGGCATGGGGCTCAACTAAACAAATTAATTTGGGTTGGGCTCAAATAACTCCAAACCCATTAAGCTAATTGGGCCCAAAGTCCAATTTTTGTCCAAACAAGCCATGTCCAAAGGATGGGTCCAAAAGTAGTCAGACCCAAGCCCACATATAGAGCCTTGGAAAAACTTTATATATAGAGGGCTCCTCCTTCATTTGGAGGGGTCAAAAGATTGAAGCTTCAAGAAGACTCTGAATACTAAAATTAAATCTTACTAAAGACTCAAGTTAACTCTTCTTGAAGATTGAAGAATTGAAGACTGAACTTAACTCTTCCTGAGGATTGAATAATTGAAGACTGAACTTAAATCTTCTTGAGGATTGAAGACTGAAATTAACTATTCCTAAAGATTGAAGAACTGAAGACTAGAGTTAAATCTTCCTGAAGATTGAAGACTGAAATTAACTCTTCATGAAGATTAAAAGAACTGAAAACTGAACTTAAATCTTCCTGAATATTGAAATTAAAGCTTCTTGAAGACTTCAAGGACTAAAACTTCCTTGACTTTGTAAGAGAAAGAATCAAATGACCATACAATAGAGATTGTACTCCACTACAGTTATACAAATTAATACATATTCAAATTTTATTCCACAAATTAAATTTCCCTAAAAATCTCGTGCAAACAATAACTAGTATGTTTTTATTTTAGGAGATAACAATGGATATCAATGATTAGCATATATGTTGATTAACTATATTTATAATAATGTTAACTTAAGCGTAACTTAACTGGTTAAGATATACCTTCAACCAATAGATCAAAAGTTTGAATTCTCCCATCCTGCATGTTTATGAATCAAAAGAAAAAAAAATTATATTGATACTAATGAGTAATGATTAATCAATTTAGATATTTATGAATTATAATCATAATATTGATGGAAGAAAATGGTGCAAAATTAAAAATTCTCATTATTTTAAGACAAGGAAACTTTTCTGAATATACTTTTTCATTTTTATTTCATATTTTAATAATATTTTAAAGATTAAGTATTTTTCACAACATTTAAAGTGTATAATGCTTTTTGTTGATACATATGGTATGCTAAATGAAATTGAAAATCATTTATTAAATAGGTATTTTTAAATAAATAATCTCAGTAAAAAAAATAACCAAAGTTAATAATTTAGTCAATAAACATAAATATAAAAATGATTAATGAAATTATTTTTATTATATTTGAAATTACTTTCACATAGACCATTTCATTCAAACCATACCTACTCAAAACCATTTTACGATTTCACATGCTATTTCTTTGATTCAAGAAAATAAAAAGTTTAAATCCCACTTTGGTCTTTGAGTTTTTAAGGTTATTCTGTTTGATATCTAAAATTTTAAATTAATTAATTTAGTTCATAAAATTTAAAAAAATTACAATTTTGTCTTTAAACTTTGAATATGTCTATATACAATGTCAGATGTGTTTAAAATTTTTTATATTTTTTTATTTATACAATATTCAGTTATTAATAATGCTAATAATTTTTTTTAGTACAACAAATATGAGAGAATGTAGATTTTAACCTCTAACCTCAAGGGAGGTAATACATGTCAATTACTGTTGAACTATACTCACTTTGACATAATGCTAGTCTAGTAAATTTGTTTAAAGAAAAGTTAATATTGGCTTTTAATATATATAAATATGCATTTTTTTAGACTTGTTTAGAAATTTATATAGGTAACTTAAATTATTTTATACATTAGTAAATATGTGTTCTTTTAGAAGTAACTATAAATATAATATAATATACTTCTAAAAATAATTTTTTAAAAAAGACATGATTTTAAACTTATAAATCATTGACTGGTTTTAATAATGACAACCAATATAATTTTATAATGTAGTTATTATCATTGACATAAATTGACGATCAATTTAGATATCAATTGACTATGTAATCTCATATAATAGTCCTTGTAATTATCAATGGTATAATTGATTTACATATTTAATTTTTACTATATTTCTAATTATTTTTAGTAGCTATTTTTTAAATATTTGTTTAAACTATGCTAAATTTTCAATTATTCCTAACTGTTTAGAATTTTCATGATAAAGTAGTATTATATATAAACCTAACGCACATCTTTATGCAAATTGCAACTTTTTTTTTTTTTTTGAATATGTTGTACACATTCCCATTACTAATAATTTTGATTAGCTATTTCATTGAACTCAAAATTATTTTGTTTTCGCACTATAATCTTGCCATTTGCTCTTGTCTACATAATACTACTCTAATAACTTATGCAACTCCAATATTCACGTAACATTGATACATGTATTCAAAACTGCGCTAGTCATGTATTTAAACAATTGACAGCAAACTGATATCGATGGTTAAAATAGTTATTATTAAAAATTTAGAAATTATAATAGATATTTTGAAAGTTTAAGGATTAAAATGAAATTATTTTATTTTATTTTATTAAAATAGACCATTTGAAGTTTTAACACTATCCAATGGCAATAACTAAAAAAATGTTCAACTTTAGAGATTGAAAAAACGGGGGAAAAAAAACTACAATATCTTTTAAAATAGTTTGCAGTTTTATTTATTTATTATTATTATTTTTTTGGAGTTAGTTTACAGACTCTCACCTTTTAGGAAATAACCACGAACCTACGCAGTGACAGAACTCATTAAAGCAGTATTTTAAAAGATATTGTAGTTTGTCAACTTTATCCAATAAAAAAAAAAAAGAAAAGAAAACGAATTCTAAGTCAACGTCAACGATTTTTCTTTTTTTCTCTCTTTTTTCCTTCAAAATGCAATACTGTTAAAAAAAAATACAATAAATTTTATTTATTTTTTTAGACATTAAATTTTATAATTATTTTTTTAGTACCAAAAAAAGGGTTAAATTAACAAAATACAATAGAATTTTGCTCATTGTTTAAAAAATATTCATATTCTTTTAAAAACTGCAATATTGCCCTTGACTCTTCATAAACGTTTTAAAACTACTATGTGATTAGAAATCTGTTAGAATATTGGAAGGTAAATCAACGTGGCGATGACTTGAAACGATATGACTGTGGTTAGGATGCTTGTCTTGATTAAGTTTGAAGGAACGACATTCAAACACGTCAACTTTTCGTTCAACATTCTAAGAGTCTTTCTACTCCAATGGTAGTTTTGAAGTATTTAAAAAAGGTCAAAGATAATATTGTAACTTTTGAAAGAATATGAGTATTTATGAAACAAATGGCAAAGTTTAAGGATTTTTTTTTTTATAATTTAACAAAAAAAAAATCTTATAATTTAACATTGTTAAATTGTATCAATTTTTATAACTTTCAATTTCACCAAATTGCACTCTAAATTTACAAGTATTGTAATTGTAACATTAAACTTGAAAAAGTGTTGTAATTTTTATCCTCTAGTAATTTTTTTTAATGAAAATTAGTTAAAAAAAATTATTCTTATATGCTTTTAGTGAATCATAAACATATGTGGGGTATAAAATTGAAAAGATTTCAAAGAAAAACGATATCATAGCTAAATTTGTATTAAATTTTGTGGGTTTTGATCAAGTTATTCAAATGTTAGTTTGTGCATTTAAATTTGTACAAAACTTGATATTATTGAAATTAGTGAATTTACAAAGTTTTTTACATTAATTTTTTTGTTAAAATTAGTGGTTAAATTAACAGAAATTGAATTGAAGATAAAAATTGAAACATTTAGCTATGTCTAGAGTTTAACTTATGAAATTTGAAAATTTAAGGTGAAAATTAATACGACACGACAAGTTTAGGAGTGTGTGTGCATGTGCTTGTGTGTGTATGTGTGTGTGATTTTTTTTTATGTCTTCAATATATTTAGATTTTAAATTTGAATTTTTAAATTGCAGAATTACACCAATTTTTTTAAAAAATAAATATACTATTTGATGTTATAAACTCATTTTATTTTTGTTAAAATTAAAACATGTATGACATAATATATTATCAATTATCTAATCTTGCAAAATAATAAATTATACAAAATTTATAATATAAAGCATGTTGATAAATTGAGTAATAATAGTTAAAATTCAACTAAATATTTATCCTCGACCAAGAGGTAGAATCGACTCCCTTACCTCTAAAAGTTGTTGAACTCAAAAAAAAAATTTATTTTTATTATTTATAAATATATTATGAAACATATTTTGAACAATTTTTTAAATTAAAATCCAATTTCTAAATTTGTTAACAAATATATGATGACAAATATAGAGAAAATTTGGTGTGATTTATGTAAGGTAAGGCGCAGTTCATTTTGTTTATAGTTTTTTATTATTTTTGTTTTTTCGGGAAAACGCTTTTAGTAGGTGAAGAAAAGTCGATCCTGACTTGACTTTTAACTGCGAGAGCACGCGTAGAAGCAACCATTTTCTACATATCTTCTTGTGGTTTGAGTATCATCATCGTCCAGCCATTAACTTGTTGATTTTCTTTCTGGTTATCTGTCTAACTGCTTGTTTCAAATTTCAATGGCCGCCATTAAAGTTTTACATCTTTCTCTCCCATTGCTTCTCTGTTTTCTTCACTGTTACGCCCAGACCCAGTCCCCAAACAACACAATTGAATTGGGTTCGTCACTCGTTGCAGGCTCCAACGAATCCTGGCGATCCTCCTCCGGCGAGTTTGCTTTTGGATTCCACCTGATTGCCGGTGGCAGATACCTTGTCGGCATAGTGTTCGACAAAATTCCTGAGACAACATTGGTATGGTCCGCCAACAGAGACGACCCAGCCGAGGCCAATTCCACCATTATTCTCAAACGCACCGGCGAATTTGTGCTGATCCATGCCAACAGCACCCAAGTTTCAATCTACAATGGCGGGGACACGAGGTCTGCTTTAATGTCCAACAATGGCAACTTTATACTGCTGAATTCCTCCTCCTCCAATCCCATATGGCAGAGTTTCGATCATCCGACCGACACTCTGTTGCCTGGACAGGTTCTTAAACTCTCACTAAACTCAAGCTTCAGTTTTTTTCTTTTTTTTAGGAATCAAAAGCTTAAGTTTATTAATGGTTAAAATACCATTTTGATCTGTTAATTTGAGACTTAGAGACTTTTATGTACTTTAAAATATTTAAATTTAGTTTTCTTATTTTTAATAAATCTTAAAATTAGTTATTATTTCTTCTATAAATTTTGAATATATATATATATATTGGTTCTCTTTTTTAATGAAAATTATTATTAGTATTTTATCTAGTTGGACAAAATTAACTTTAAATTAAAATCAAAAACTAATTTTAAGATTTATTGAAAATAATTTAGAAATTTGAAAGTAATTGAACTAAAATGAAATAAAACTCTAAATACGTGAATTAAAATGACATTTTAACAAAATTTAATATTAGGATCAAATATACTTTTAGTTCTTGAAATTTGAACTTAGTTTTTATTTTGATTTCTGAGTTTTGAAACTAATACTTTTGGTCTCAAGATATGATTATAGTTTCTATGTGATCTTTGAATTTCCAAAAGTGACATCTTTAGTCATTAATTTAATTTGATTTCTAATTAATTTATGAAGTTTGAGATTGATTTCTATAAAATCTAAATTCATTATAAAAATATGTATTAGCAAAATCTAGTTAACATATTTTAATTGTTATGTTATCAATTCGTTATATCATCTAATATCTTTTAGGAACTAATTTTAAATTTCAGAGAACAATTAAAAATCAAATTCGAATTTGATAACCAAACATGTCACTTTTGGGACCAAATGAAAATAAAATTCAAATATTAAGAACTACAAGGGTTAATTTTGAAAACTCATGTAATAAATAAAAACTTAGTTCAAAATTCAGAGAGAAACTATATTCTATGTTAAATTACCATTGAATATAGGATCTCATGGTCTGATACCATATTAAATTACCACTAAACACAAAAACTTAAACTAATAGGTTAGAAATTTAATTATTTCAATACTTTTAAACCCATATTCTTAATACAGGTCCTTCGCATGCGCCAACAACTGTTCTCGAATGCCAACGGAACAATTGACTATTCGAAAGGCCGATTCATGCTGGATGTTGCAGACAATGGTAATGTCCTAATGACTGCTTTTCGATATGCTGATCCTGCTTATAAATATACCGACACAACTGGAAACAACAACACTGCCATCGTCTTCAACCAAACGACAGCTCTATTGTATGTCGTCAATGAGACGGCAATTATATATCCTATGACGACCAAATTGCCAGTGCCAGTTGAAGACTGTTACCACAGAGCAATCCTCGATGATCAGGGGAACTTCCGACAGTTGTATCGGATTAAGAATGACAACGACGGCAGCGGCAGCGAGTGGATAACGGCATGGAAGTTCGTCGAAAGGCCTTGTTTGGTGAGCAACATTTGTGGGGCTTTTGGATTTTGCACCTCAACTGACAATGAAACTGTGAAATGTGAGTGTTTGAAAGGGTATTTGCCGATTGATCCAAGCGCACCCTCTAAAGGGTGCTATCCAAATTTGGTCATGGACTTTTGTTCATTAGATTCTTCCAATGAGGACTTCGAAATTGTTAAGCTTGATAATGCTGATTTTCCATTTCTTGATGACTCTGATGTGTCAATGGTTGGACCATCGGATGTAAACCAGTGCGAGGAAGTTGTGAGAAACGACTGCTTTTGCACGGCTGCTGTTTTTTTTAATAACAGCTGCCACAAGAAGAGGATGCCATTGTTGAATGCTAGAAGAAGCATTCCTGACACTACTGGTCTTGTGGCGTTTCTGAAAGTTCCCATAATCAATAATGTCTATGAAGAACACAAAAAATCCCTTTCTAATGAAGCCCTGCTAGCGATATTTGTGCTCTGTTCATCATTGGCAGTGGTTTTTGCAGTGGTGTCCGTCTATTATCATCCCATTACAAAGGGTTTCTTAAAAGGGAAGAAACCTGTAAAGCTGAAGCCATTGGAGATGAATTTGAAGGCATTTTCATTCAATGAATTGAGGGAAGCAACAAATGGATTCAAAAGCCTACTTGGCAGAGGAGCTTTTGGTGCAGTCTATAGTGGGGTTTTGACAATGAGAGATCAAGAAGTGGAGGTCGCCGTAAAGCAATTGGAGAAGGTGATTGAGCAAGGAGAGAAAGAGTTCTTAACAGAAGTCCAAGTAATTGGTTTGACTCATCATAGAAACTTAGTTCAATTGTTGGGATTCTGCAACGAGGGAGATCATCGGTTGTTGGTTTATGAGCTCATGAAACATGGTCCTTTGTCAAATTTCCTGTTTGGGGAGAAGGAAAATCAAAAACCCAAATGGGAAAGCAGAGCAAAAATCGTGTTGGAAATTGCAAGTGGGTTGGCATATTTGCACGAAGAGTGCGAAACCCAAATCATCCACTGCGACATAAAGCCACAAAACATTCTCCTTGACGACAATTACACAGCAAAAATCTCAGATTTCGGCCTAGCCAAGCTGATGAAGAAAAACCAGACACGAACAGCCACCATGATAAGAGGAACAATAGGATACATGGCGCCGGAATGGCTGAAGAATGCACCTGTTACAACAAAAGTTGATGTTTACAGCTTTGGAGTGTTGTTGTTGGAGATCATATTTTGCAGAAGGCATGTAGAAGAAGAAATACAAGCCGATGATGAAATAATACTTGTGGATTGGGTTGAAAGTTGTGCGAGAGCAGAGAGATTGAGAGGCATAATAAGCCATGATTCTGAAGCGATGAATGACTATGGAAGGTTTGAGAGGATGACAATGGTGGGATTGTGGTGCATTTCTCCAGATCCGGTAATTCGGCCATCCATGAAAGACGTTGTACGGATGCTAGATGGAAGCATTGAAGTGAGAATCCCTCCTTTGCTTGAATGAATGAGATGCTTATTTGTATGGTTTATGTTTCATATTTGTGTTTATTTAGTCCTTAAATTTTAGAAAATCTCTTGAATGAATGAGATGCTTATTTGTATGGTTTATGTTTCATATTTGTATTTATTTTGTCCTTAAATTTTAGAAAATCTATTCTTAAAGTTTTAATTTTGTGTTCAATAAATTTCTGAATTTTTAATTTTGTATTTAATAGGTCATTGATCTATTTGACATTTTTTAAAATTCATGAACTTGCTAGACACAAAATTGAAAGTTTAGAATCTCATTAGATAAAATTCAATTTTATAACTAATAAATTAGTTGATTTTTAATAATTTTGAAAATATGTCAAGGATATATTAGATACAAAATTGAAAAATCGGAGACTTATTAGATATTTTAAAAGTTCAAGAACTTATTAGACACTTTTTTAAAGTTTAAGAACCAAACAAATACAAATCTGAGAGTTCAGAAACTAAACTTGTAATTAAGGTCTCATTTGATAATCATTTAGGCTCCGTTTGATAACCATTTGATTTTTGGTTTTTAGTTTTTGAAAATTAAGCTTGTTTTCTCTCAATTTCTCTACAATGGTTTTCATCTCCCTTAAGGAAGCATTTGAATTTTTAGCCAAATTCTAAAAACAAAAACAAGTTTTTGGAAACTACTTTTTTTAGTTTTCAAAATATGGCTTGGTTTTTGAAAACATAGTTAAAAAGAAGATCACAAAACAAGTAAATCCATAGGTGGGAGTAGCATTTATAGACTTAATTTTCAAAAACTAAAAACAAAAAATCAAATGGTTATCAAACGGGGCCTTAGTTTCTAGTTTTGAAAATTATGTTTGTTTTTTTTTATCATTTCTCTACAATAATTTTTATCTTTTTAAGAAAATATTTGAATTTTAAGCCAAATTTCAAAAACAAAAACAAGTTTTTAAGAACTACTTTTTTTTTTTCTTTCAAAATGTGAGCTTGAATTTTGAAAACATACTTCTTTCAAAAATAAAAAACCAAATAGTTATGAAACACGGTCTTCACCTATGTATTTTTATGAATGCACTAGAAAAGAAGGCTCTTGGTTCGTTGGGTTAGTGTGAACTCTTCCAATCAAGCGTTCCATAATGAAAATTGTAGCATCATAAAGCAGATCATGCTCATGGCTGAACTCATTGCCAACTCCTTTGGAAGGAGTTTCAACCTTTAATAGGGTGTAGAAATTTTCTTAGGAATTGAGCAAAATTTTACATTTTAATTGTCAGGAAAAAAAATCCATTTATACTCATAAACTTGGTAAACTTGGGAGTTGTATCAATTAAAGGTCCAAATCAATAATTGTATCAATTTAAACTTTGATCTCTACTCGACATATTGAACTAAAAAAAGAGTTTATAGAAATTCACCATATATTGATCTTCTTAGCTGTTCTATATTTTGTTTTCCATAGATTATACCATTTTTACAATTGATGGTGTAGATTATAACAAGAAAGAAATGTCAATATGAACATAATTTAACGGTAATTGACATGTATTCATCACTTGAGATTGGAGGTTCAAATACTCATACTTCACATTTATTGTACTAAAAAAATGATAACAAGAAAGTAATGGAAAGTGTCCATCTTCACCCCTCCATAATATCAAATGTTCCTGACACACTTAAATCATACAAATGTTCATTTTTCTTATTGATTTGATCTCTCTAGACATTTTTAACACCTCACGAAAAAAAAAAAGAAGAAGGAATTGTTTATTTATTTTATTTATTTTTTAAAAACTTTTTTGAATTAAGATTTTATCTTCTTTTTAAATTAAGAGATAAATTTTTATTATATTTTCTTTTTTTTTTAAAAAAGATAATATTTTAAAGGTTTTAATTAGGGTTCTTTTAAAAATATCTTTTTTAAGCCTTAACTTTTTGACTAAATGTTTTGACGACAAAAAGAGAGAAGAAAGAGACGTTCTGCAGTTTCCTCCTAACGAAAAAACAGTAAGTTTTCTTCTCTTCTATTCTTGAGTTTTGTTTTATTTCTTGATTATTGAACTTTTCTTGAAAAAGTTTTAGGTTTTGATTATTGTTTTGACATCTTCTTGATTGATTAGGATGAAATTTATTTTGGAATCTTTTGTCCTAAAAGGTTTTTAGGATTTTAATTTGCTTAGTTTTCATCAAAGTTTTTCCTCTTATGGCTTTTGGATTAAATTGAAGGTTTTAATAATGGAGAATTTTTCAGCTTCAAATTTCTTTAAATTTGGGACTGTTTTCAGTTTTTTTGGGCTCTTTTTGCACAAAAATTTGCCAAACGATTTTTTCTTTAAAGTGTGATTTATAGCATTGATTTCTATATGAAAAAGGTATGTTTTTAATGTTTTTATAGTAGTTTTATGGCTTTTTTCAGATCTGATTTTTGTGTTAAAAAGTGGCAAATCTTGATTTTTTTAGTGTTAAAATTTTGAAGAGTTTTGTTTTATGAAACATAATTTTTTTTGGTTTATTTGTCTCTAATTTATGATAGTTTTAAAGGTTTTAAAAGTTATAGAATTGAAAAATTATTTGGTATTTTATTACGTATTGAAAAGTGTTGGTTTTATTGGTGTTTACTACGTTATTGTTGGGTTTTTAAGTGTTTTAACCCAGTTTTTTAGTGCCTTTTTTTAGTCCAAGAACCCTATTTTTTCCAACTTTTTATGCAGAAAGTTGTTTTGAATGAGAAAAATTGAGCAAATAAGTGTATATGTTTTAGATAAGCTTTTGGACCTTTAAGATAGAATTTTGGTTTATGATTAGTAAAGTATTGGATATGTTTGGGCTTCTAGGAAAAGTGATGATTGAGAATTGTAGGATTATTGATCGAGGTAAGTAGTTTTCACATCCTTTTCAAAATAGAAAATTTGGTATAATTATGCTTTGATTTGACAAAATATGTGAAAACACTTCTTTATGTGATTTGAAATTGAATGAAATTGTTTTGTTAAGTGAAAGTATATGTTTACGGTTTTGGATGTTTTGAAAAGTATTTGATTGATTCAATAGGGCTATCCAGATATGCCAATTTTTGTTTTTGGGAATGTTTTGCTTATTTGCGGTAGTAGCATAAACTGGAATTGATGGAATTGTTCTGGCTTATTTGTGGGAAAAAGCATTTGTGGGAAGACACATTTATGGTTTGACATTCCTTTGGAATGAAGATTCATGTGTGTGTCATTCACTCACGTGGCCTCACACTTAAGTAATTATATTGATTGTTCCAGTCGATTTTATCGACATTGGTGTTATTGACGAGTAACCATCACATTTGTTCTGAAAGCTACCAAAATAATGCATATTCCCACTCTGATATTTGAAAGTATTTATTGATTAAAAATACTATTTGAATTGAAATTATTGATTGATTAAAAGTACTGTTTGAATTGAAAGTTTTGGTTAAATGAAAATTTTGTTCATTGAAATGATTTGTTAAATTGAATTTCTATGTTTGTTTTGAAGAAAATGAATTTTTGAACTTGATGTGGAAGTTGCTTATTGAGTATTTCTGTTCTCATTTTTGTTTTTCTAAAATGTTTTCAGATAAATGATCGATAGTCCCAAAAGAAGTGAAGTTTAGCGTTTTGGCACAAGACTTAGAAAGCTGTTGTTCAAGGATTCGATAGTTTATCTTATAAATTTTTTGTAAGAAATTGCTTATGCTGAATTGTTTAAGTTTCTAATTGTTATGTTTCCGCATTATTGTTAACATGACAATATTGAAAAATACGGGCTGCTACACCTCATATTAGGTTAATAGATTAAAGTTTGTCAACTTGAACATAGTTCAATTGATTAGGACATTTATAACCGACCAAAAAGTTGTCAAAGGTTCGAATCATCATCCACACATAATGTGTTGAACTAAAAAAAAACTGAAGTTCCATTTTCAAAGAAAAAATGGAAAAAATATCAAAATGTACTTTGAACTTGGCAAGTTGTATGCACTTTTATTGTAAACTTTCAGTTCCATCAAATTACAACTTAAACTTTAATAAGTGTTGCAATTTTTACTATCTAATAAATTTTCATTTGAAAAATTATCAATGAAAATATTCTATGTACATTTAATGAATATATGTTTCGTACTAAATTAAAGAAACTTCAAAGAAAAATGACACTAAAATTGGCTTTTGTTAAAATTTGTGAGTTTTGAAAATTTATTCAATTGTTGATGTTGTACATTAATAGAACTTAATTTTGTGCAAAACTTATTATTATTATTATTTTTTGTTGAATCATAGTTTAAAATGTTGAACGACATCTCGAAATGTTGTTCGACATTTCCAGATGCCGGAGGCTTCGACATCTCGATGAGGGGTAAACTATCGTTTTCCCAAAATGTCGAGGAAATGTCGAGATGTCGAGAAATATCAAGAAAATGTCGAGGAAATCTTGGAAAATCTTGGTAATTCTTATAATTTCTCTTTATTTCTATCTCTTGGTCTCCCATCTCTTTCTCTTTCCATTATTCCTTTTCTATCCATTCCAACCTTTCAATATGTACATTTATAATTATATAGTTATTTTTTAAAAGGTTAATATAGTATCGTGAAAATTGTGCATGCATCTATAAAGTGTTGTATTAAGTTTTTTTATATTTATCTTTGTGAAAAATTTTAATATTTATGAATTTATTATATTTTTTACCATCATTTATCATTTATCAACATTTAATATCTCTCTTAATCAAGGTTCAAGTTCAAAATGTTGATGTCGACAGAAATGTATAGATACTGATTTTACGAAAATGTCGACATATATATAAATACTAAATTCGTAGTTTTATAATTATGATTAATAAAAATTATGAATTATATCATCATTAAGTTATAATTAAAGTCTCATTAATTAATTAAAATAAGTTTCATCAATTCTCACGTTTTTAATGATTTTTTTTCAAAATTTTCACAAGCATCGACATTCCTCATATAAATATTATTTATATTTTTAGATATATGATGATCATAAAGGTCAATTATAGCCTAATTCCATAGTTAAAATTTCATTTACTAATTCAAATAATTTCCATCAATTTCCATGATTTCTATAATTTTTCCAAAATTTTTGTTGACATCAACATTTTGAACCTTGATTATAGTATAATTAAATAACAATTAAAGTTTCATGAAATAATTTAAATAATTTAATCAATTTTCATATTTTTTTTCTCAAATTCCTGTGCGCATCGACATTTTTATGGACATTTACTTCTACATATTGTCTTAATTTTTAGATATGATGATTAAAAATTGTCAATTATAATCTAATTGAGCCACAATTAAAGTTTCATTGACTAATTCAAACAATTTCCATCAATTTCTACGATTTCCAAAAAAAGTTTCCGAAATTTCCATCGACATTTTTGTAAAATCTGGACCTCGACATTACCATCGACATCGACATCGACATTTCGAATATTGGTTGAAATTAGTAAATTTTAAAATACTGTTATTACTATGTGTTAACTAATGAGAGCATAATTTAACTGTAATTGAATTATACTATTTCCTTTGAAGTGACCTACATTTGTTGTAAGAAAAAAAAAAAAGATCTATTATCATTTATCAATATATATATATATATATATATATATTGTGGTCAAGTCGTTTTTTATATATTTTTTAACACCAATATTTTAGAAAGACCTTTTCAGCGCATTAATGGCGACGTAAAAGATGATCCACCTTCTCTGAATCCGTTGTGACTGGGCCCTCATCCAATTTTTTCAACACCGTATTCTGCTCTTTTTCTATCTTCATTTTCTTTCTTTCCGTCCTCCACAACTTTTTCTCGTCGTTGATTTTTCTCAACTTTTGTCGTGTCAAATCAATTACGCCATTACAAAGCAGTTTCCGGACACCATTTCAAACACATAAATCTTTCACTAGTTGTTCATTTCTGAAACTTCTCCAAAATTTTAATCAACATGGCAGTGGCATTCGTGATCCTTCTTTCTTCTCTTCTTCTAAACTTCAATCAGTGTTTCGCTCAAAATGGCTCCACCATAACCTCCGGTTCCTCCATAACTGCTGGATCCAACCAATCTTGGCCTTCTCCATCTGGGGACTTTGCTTTCGGCTTTCATCGTCTTCCCAATAATCTCTACCTCGTCGGAATTTGGTTCGATAAAATCCCAAAGAAGACCCTGGTTTGGTCGGCCAACCGGGACAATCCAGCGCCGGCGAATTCCGTCGTCCGGTTGAACAGTACCGGCCAGTTTGTGCTTTCGTTCCCGGACGGCACCATTCAACCAATTATATCCACACAAACGCCTGCAACTTTCGGCCAAATGCAAAACGACGGCAACTTCGTGTTGAAAGACTCCAATTCAGAGGTCGTTGGGCAAAGCTTTGATTCGCCTACAGACACGCTCCTTGTCGGACAGATTTTAGGGGTCGAAAAAATGCTGTTCTCTGCGAAAAGCAACTCAGATTTCTCGACTGGGAATTTCAGGTTGAAAATGCAAGACGATGGAAATCTGGTGCTCTCCAATTACAACTTCTCCAGTATTGGGTATTGGTTCACAGTCGCAACTAAAATTCGAAACACTGTGTTGGTGTTCGATAACTCCTCTGCTTCAATGTACCTCACCAATCAAACTAACCCAATTGGACAGATTTTAAAAAATTTGACATCCAGTGTTCCGGCCCCTATTGGGGATTACTACCATAGAGCAACAATCGGCGTCCATGGCGATTTCCGGCACTATGTTTACCGGAAAAGTGACGGCCGTGAATGGGAAAGGGTTTGGGGAGCCATGAGCGACCCTTGCCTTGTGGACACTGTTTGCGGCTTAAATGGACTCTGCATATCATCCGACAACGACACCGTAACCTGCAATTGCTTGCCGGGTTTTGTTCATTTGGATCCGACCAATGCTGTGAAGGGATGTCGGGCAGAAACTGTGATCAATTATTGTATTGAAGATTCTGGGAAGAATTTCACCATCCAGGAGATTAATGATGTCGATATTGACTTCCCACCACCACCAGGACCTGGGCGTTTTTCAAATTTGGCTAATACGTACAATGTTGATGTTGAGGGCTGCAAAGCGGCAATCCTCGGAGATTGTTACGCCATGGCTGCAACTTTGAAGGATTCGACATGTGTTACGAAAAGGACGCCATTAATGAATGCTAGAAATACTTCCAATACCAAAGGATTCAAAACTCTAATCAGAGTGCCTTTCCCGTCAAAAAATAGTCCGGTGGTTTTACCAGACAAAACAAAAGAGAAATCGAACTACAGAAAATTCCTCGAGATTGGCAATATAGTCGCTGGAGTTCTGGCTTTTCTCTTCGGTGCCTTTGCCCTCTTCTCACATCCCATAACTGTAAGATTGATAAGACCGAAGCAATTTTCTAGTGCAAGTGCTATTGGAATCAATTTCCGGGAATTCACTTTCCAGGAATTGGTTGATGCAACCGACGGATTCCGCAGGGTCATCGGCCAGGGATCTTCCGGCAAAGTATTCCGTGGAAATTTACACATAGACGGTGTGGATGTGGAAATTGCAGTGAAACTGCTCGACAAAATGACTGAAAGAACCGAGAAGGAATTCGTGACGGAGCTCACAATCATCGGCCGGACATATCACAAGAATTTGGTCCGATTGTTAGGTTACTGCGTCGAAAATGAGAAGCAACTTCTTCTAGTGTACGAGCTAATGCCCAAGGGAGCACTATCGAAATTCCTGTTCGGCAATGGCGAAAACCCTAATTGGACACAGAGGGTCGAAATCGCGATGGGAATAGCCAGAGGATTGGCGTACTTACACGAAGGGTGCGAGACGCAGATCATCCACTGCGATGTGAAGCCCCAAAACGTGCTGCTCGATGCCCATTACACAACGAAAATCGCAGATTTTGGGATATCGAAGCTGTTGAAGAAGAACCAAACGAGAACGAACACAGAGGCGAGAGGGACGGTAGGGTACATGGCGCCGGAGTGGCTGAGGGGAGCTCCGGTGACGGCGAAGGTGGACGTGTACAGCTATGGGGTAATGTTGCTGGAGATCATTTGTTGCAGAAGGCACATTGAATTGGATCGAATCGAAGAAGAAAGTGAGGAGGAGGATTTGGTTCTGTCGAATTGGGTTCTGAGTTGCGCGGCGGATGGAAATCTGGAGACGGTGGTCGGAGATAAGCCGGAAATTTTGAAGGATTTTGAAAGGTTTAAAAGAATGGCGATGGTGGGATTGTGGTGCATTCATCCAGATGCATCTCAAAGACCATCCATGAAGAAGGTCACCCAAATGTTGGAAGGAACTGCCGAAGTTGGAATCCCTCCTCTGCTTCTTTGATTCGCGACTATCGTTAATCTAAATTCTAAACAAATATATTTTAGTTCTCATCAAAATGTAGATGATCATAAAATAATGTAGATGTGGTGTAGTCCATATGGATGAATAAATAAACATATAATATAATTAAGAATATTTATGAGCAAAAAAAAAAAAAAAAAGATGTCACAAGGGACTCTTTTCCTATTTTATTTATTTATTTATTTTTAGTACAACTTTTCCCATTTTAACACCAAAGGTAGTATTTTAATTAAGAAAGAGATTTGAATTTATGACTAGTAAAAGAAATATGATTTACCTAATAACACAAATATCCAAATTGACATAGCAAACCTATGTTCTGTTGTTAAAATTAGTTTTTATTGTTAGTTGAAGTTAATTTTTTTTTATCTAATTTGGTAATATTATAATAATAATAATTTTCTTTTAATAAAAGTCATCATGTGAATATATTTCTAAAATTTATAGAGGGAAAGACTAATAAAGATCAATTTTTTTTTTGAAAATTTAATAATAAACTAACAATAGAGACTAATTTTAAGATTTATTGAAAGTACAAAGATTAAATTTAGACATTTGAGAGTATGAACACTATAATAGGACAAATTTTAAATGATAGGAACAAAAATAATATTTTAACTAAAAAAAAAAGAGAATTTATAATGGGTAACTAAAATATTGTCCATATTTACAAATATAACAACAACTTTTGGGCTTTGCAAATATGATAAAATATTTGAAATTTGATTTTACCCTGATAGATTTATAGATATATCAATAGTCTATCAAATTAGGTATATCAAATCAGGTATATATCATTTGTATATCATGTATATCATTGATATATCAACACTCATAATCAGGTATATCAATGTTATTGATTTTTTTTAGTAATATAACAAATCATGTATATCAATGGTATATCAAACATTCATATCAGGTATAGAAAAAAAAAATATTTAGGTTATAAAAAATAGACAATTTCATCTAAAATCTATAAATAACACAACACAATTCAATAAGAGAAACTGAATACAATAAAGAGAAGTAATATATCAAGTATATCATTGATATGTCAACATTCATATCAGATATATCGTTGGTATATCAACACTCATAATCAAGTATATCAATGGTATATCGAATTAGATATATCAATAGTATATTAAATTAGGTATATCATTGTATTCATTCGAAGTAAAATATGGGTGTACCGTTTTAATTAGTAGTATTTTGAGTATATTAGCAATATATCAGACATCAATAAACACTAATTTGAAGTAAAACATAAGTTTATCATTTTAGTAGTATTTTGAGTATATCACCCATACATCGACATCAATTAACTTTCATTTCAAGTAAAACATGAGTGTATCCTTTTATATTTTGAGTCTATCAAACATCCATCGTGACTTTTTAGACTTTTTTTTATGGGTTGGGCTAATATTGTGCTATATTTACAAATAATTTAAAAATGTGTTATATCTACTATTACTTTAATTTTAGTTGCTATATGTGTAATGCCAATAATAATAAAAATAAAAAAAATAAAAAAATAACTTTGTATGGAGTTTTGGGGTATTGTAGTTGTGTTTGGTGGCTTCCACCCCCTTTTGTGGAGTTTTGGGCAATTGTAGTTTTGTTTATGACACTCTAGCACAAATGAATGTTTATTGGGTTGCACCCTTTTCTTTTGTGGAGTTTTGGGCTATTGGACTTATCAAGCAACTTCTAAAAAACCTCTCAAAGTCTCATGGGATGTACACGTGGGCCCATTGGGTGGATGATACAAGTGCATATCCACTAGATTGGTATTGATTCTACATCTTATGGGCATGTGATATTATTTTATATATGTTTTTTCAATTTTACTCCTCTAAATCATGTTAGAGTAGGAGTATTTCTATCTTGTATGTAGTCGACTCTCGACATATGACTTTACTATTTAGAGTTTATTTGGTACATCATTTTTAGGGTTGCATATAAGGCTTAAAGTCCAACCGTTTTAGGGTTTTAGTTTATGTTTTCATTTTAAGCTTTCAAGCTCAAATCATTTATTTATTTATTTTAAATTTCCTATACCTAGTTAGGATTGAATATATAGTTGAATCAATAAGATTGAGTATAGTTATACATTAACTAACCTAAGGGCATACAAATTAGTTATATGAGTATTATAGCATGAGTTGAGTAGCGGTAGCATCAATCACAATTATAGAGAAGTATTATTGTCTCTTTAAAATACTTATAACTTCTCAACCCTCTAGTTAAACTTGTAGGTTTCTATAGTATCCTAAATCTACTTTTTTATACCCATTTCGTCATACATTTTTTCTAAATTCAAACTTTTTAAATATGTACCCTAAACACATATTTTCTCAACCTTCTAGTTATAGCACTCATAGGTTTCAATAGTATCATAAATCTGCTTTTTTATACCCATTTCATCTATACTTTTTCTAAATTTAGACTTTTTAAATATGTACCCTAAACACATGTTTTCTCAGCCCTCCAGTTATTAAACCACACTTAACATTGTATTCCTAGGCTAGGATGAATTTTGACAGTACCTCAAACTTACTACCTTTACATACTTCTTAGAAACATGGTGTTGTAACATTTTAATATTAGTTTTAAATATGAGTTTCTTTTTATTTTTTAATTTGTGAGAGTTTTCACCTTTTTAAAGAAGAAAAACGTATTGGTAAAGATGTTAAAAAGTTTACAAATTAATGACTTAATTTTGTATTAAATTCCTAGATCTAAAATTTTAGTATAAATACCTATCTTACCACACTCTCAAACACACAACATTTCAATCTTCTTTTCTCTCTAATTTCTCATATTTCTCTACTTTGCTCTTTTAAGAGCAATTGGCCAAAAGAAGGGTGTTCTTTGTTGTGGAGCTTTGAGCTCAACCTCATAGTGCAGAGAGGTTTGAGCTACACAACGTTTTAGTTGAGTTGTTGTATCCTGGAGGGGACATGCCAGAGAAGAACTACTACACCAGTGGTTGATAAATAAATATATTTCGCAGATGGCTTAAATCTCCTTAAAGAGAGCAAGATACCCGCCCCTCAACCTGATTGTTTACGTGTTTGTTTCTCAATATTTACTTCATTTCCTCTGTTATTTGTAATTCCCCCAACACATGGGTTTCAGTTGGGTTCTTTTGAACCTACCTTAATTAATAAATCCATATATGTATCTATGTATGTATGTATGTGTGTATGGGTTTAAAATTCATTTTAGTCAATGAGTTCTTAGATTCAATTGATATTTGGTATAAGTCCTTTTAAAATTTCTATTTTAGTCTTTGATATTTAAAAAAAAAAACAATCATTTTAGTCATTTTAATCATTATATCGTCAATTTCCATCTCATCCAATATCTACTTTAGTCAGCCTACATGCATGACCTCAACACACGCTTATAAGTCACATTGATACATTAATACACATATTTAAAGTTACGTTATTATCTATCTAATAATTGATTCAGAATTAAAGCACAAGAATTAAAAAATTTAAGAACCAAAGTAGAACATACTTGAAAGTTGTCAAAGTGAGCTTAACTTAACAGTAATTGACATGTGTCATTGATCAAGAGATCATAGGTTCGAATTCCTCCACCCTCAAATGTTGTTGAACTAAAAAAAATATAGTTGAAAATCGAGTAACTACAGATAATAAGATTTTAAATAACTTTATTTACTATTGTGAAGCAATTATTACTTACGAATGTCCAATGCATATAGATTTCTTCCATATTTTCTTGATTTAATTTGGTAATTAACAGTCATTCGGGTGACCACAAAACATATAAAAATGTTTAGGACTCAAAAGAGCCACGTTTATACATACTCTTTTGAGGATTAGAAAACCTTATACATCTCTTCTACTTTGAGCTATATGAGAGGAAGTGTCAATGTCATAGTCGTAAAAAATAGGGAATTAAATGAGAAAAATATATATTTTTTTCTTTGTCTTGTTCAAACCAGATTAATTAAGGCAGCAGATGGATAAGGGTAAACCAACATCCAACAATTTAATTAAACTTTCACATAACTCCTAATATAAAATTTAGAAATAAAAAAGAAATTTCTTCCAACTACCCTAAATTGAGGGTTCACAATCCAAATTCATTATATAAATTATATTCACAATAAATTTCCAATTTCGTCAACATGATTTGGTCAAAGATTGAAACTACCGCAGATCTATAAAGACCAAATTTGATAATTTAACCTTATATTAATTTCCAAATAATTGCTCATAAATTATTGAAATCAAATTCAATTTTTACTCTTAAACTTGTCAAGTTGTATCAATTTTCACCATAAACTTTTAATTTCATCAAATTGAACTCTAGACTAAGATAAGTGTTCCAATTTCTACCATTTTATTCAACTTCCACTAATTCACGCACTAATTTTAACAAAAAAAAAAAAAAAACAATGCAAAAATCTCCATAAAATTCACTAATTTCAATATTATCACGTTTTGCACAAATTATAGTTTGATTAATGCACAAATTAACAATTGAATAACTTTGCCAAAACTCACTATTCTTAACAAAAAATTTGCTCTAACTTCGTTTTCTCTGAAATCTTATCAATTTTATAATTCATTGAATGTATATGGAAATACTTTTTTTTTATAATATTTTCAAACGAAAACTTCTCCACGGAGAAAATTTGTAATACTTTTTCAAGTTTTACATCAAGATTGCAACACCTACTTAAGTTGAGATGCAATTTGATGAAATTGAAAGTCTAAGATAGAATTGATACAACTTGACAAATTTAGGGTAAACATTTTTTTTCCCCCAAAATTCTTCTATGCTTCATACAATTATTCCAATTACCAAGTTACTCAAATATCCTCGCCTAAAAAAGTCAGATTGTTAATCAAAAAAACAGAACATAATTAGTACTAAGTACATTTGTAAGTAAATCAAAAAAGGCAACAAGGAAAAAGAAAAAAGCTATGTGGTGGCTTCTCCATGAAATTTTTGATTCATTAGTCACTAGAATTAATGAAAGTGTTGTTTAAAAAAAATAAAAATAAATAATGAAAGTTTTCAAATTTAACACGACAAGTCGCTAATTTAAGTAGCAATCAAGCTTTATCCTTCCATTTTCTTGGTAGTAGTAGGTTTTTTCCAGGCCATAGTTACTATAAAGAGAGTGGTATTTGCTTGGTCTAAGTTAGGTTTAGAATATAAAAGAGAGATTAATTACTTATCGTTTTATATAATCCAAATTTACAACACTATAGGTCCTTTGATAATGATTTTGGTTTTTGAATTTTTTTTTTAAAAAAATTATATTTGTTTAACAATGTTTTTAATCTACTTTGAAAAGTGTGTCTAAAGTTCTAGTTATTATTTTTTTTTGGAAAAAAAATCAATTTATACCCTCAAATTTTGCAGGTTGAATCTATTAAAAACTCTAAATTTTCATAAGTGAATCATTTTAGACTTTTCTGACTATTTTCACTTGATTCTAGTTAAAATCAACTCAAAATTACTTAGATAACATTATTCTTCTTCTAAAATCTTACCAAAGTAGTAAGAAAAATTATATCATGATCCTTCCAAAATAGATAGAGAAAAATAGAGGAAGAGAAGATGAAAAATCGCATGTACTAATAAAATTTGCTATTACCCACTTTGTTAGGAGTGCTAACAAAGTCCCACGTTGGCTAGGGAAGAAAGAGATTCATGGTATATAGTGAGGACAATTATCTTCATTGGTATGAGGCTTTTGGGGGGAACCAAAAGCAAAGCCATGAAGGCTTATGCTTAAAGTGGATAATATCATTTTGGGGTGGGGATTTGAACCTCTGATCTTTTGATCGAGAGTGTACATGCTAATTACCTTTGAGTTATGCCCACTTTGGTATAATGAAATGATTTTTTTTAGTACAATAATGAAATGAATTATAAGTATAGAAAAGTAAAAAAAAAAACTTATAATTATTATATGGAGCTACATAGTTTGTCCAACCATCTATAATTTTTTTTTTTTTTTTAGTTCAACCATCTATAATCTATAATAATCTATTATCCATAATATATATAAATGAGGTTATAAATAGGGTTATGGAGAAGAATCTTTTTGTTCCCTCTTTTACTTCTATATTTTTACTACAATTATATTTTGTCCCTTGGTGACGAGACGTGACTGTTCGAGTGTAGGTATCTATTGAGTCCAATAGGTGCAATTGATGCCAATGGGATGCAATTATTCGAGTGTAGGTGGTTACACATTGAATTGGTGCATCCATTCGCATATGAGTGTGATCCAAACCGTAGATATAAAACATCATGATCTAACGGTGGAGAGATGTGCACGCCTAACATGTTATATATAAAGTGATTATCTGATAATGAAGGTCCAGAATATTAGTATTTCTTCCATTCCTTCCTTCTTTTTTTTCTCTAGAGATCAATATCTTTGAAGAACAAATAATTACCCATGAAGTAATAAACTATATTATTATGTCACTCTTTATCAATTCAAGTTACAACTTTTATTATAATTGCATTATATGTATTTTAATTTAATCATCCATGTGTTCATTATTATCTCTTTCATTACTTTTAAATTTTATGTCAAATATTTACTATTTTAACTCAAACAAAAGTATATTTATTCAGAATTTAAGTCTCACCGTATAAAATCATGTTCCAAAGATTTTAATCTAGGTGCAACACATTTTATATTCATTCTAAATTAACCTACAAAAAGATATATATGGTTTTTTACACTATCTTTCTTTTTTTACTTTCAATTATATTAAAATAGTGAGCGAAAACGTGCATTGCACGTGTCTTTTTATTAGTTGTTAAATTTTTTTAAGTGATTAAGTGATTTTAACTTTTAGATGAATTATGAAAAAGAAAATGTTACATTTATTTATTATTTTTCTTTTTTTTCCACTGATTTTATATGAAGCTCACTTTACCATGGAGTCAAGGCCGACTTGTGAAACTAAAGGTTTTAGGTAAAAAATAAATTAAATTCAAATTAAATTTTGTAGAATAGTCCTTTCATAAATATTTTTGTACATGTATAGAAATTTTTGTATTCAACCTTTTATTGTTTTTTTTCAAAAAATTAAATGTGGTTAATTATAATTCTTTTATTTTCTATATTTTAAGAAATGTTACTCAAATCTTAGTTAATTTATATTCCAATTTTATCCACGAGGAGGATATAATTTAAAAATATTAAAAAAAATTAGGGTCTCTGGGTAATTCTTTGGTGTTCTTAAATTAATATTTGGGTAATTCTTTGGTGGTCAAAATTAAGCAATAAATACCTTTGTATATTATGGAAATATTTCTAGCGGGTTTTTAATCTTTCTGCTCCAACTCCAACGAGGTTGAAACTCTAATTCCATAAAGCCCACTTGCTATGACTTGAACACAAGACCAAAATTTGTGAGAGAGAATTCTCTAATTCTCTATTGAGGAGATGTATGTTCTAATGGCTCAATCCAAAAGTCCTATTTATAGAGACTTGGGGAACTTTGCCATAAGTAAATAATATATATTTTAATATCTAATATATTAAAATAAATATATTTAATATAGTTGAATCTTATTCAAATCTGTTACATTTTCCTACGATATTTATTTCTTTATTTGAATCTTATTCAAATTTTATAAATATATTTTCTTTAATGTATCTAATATACATTAATTATTTTAATATTTAATGTATCAAATACAATAAATATATTTTTCTCTTTTATATTTAATATATTAAATATTAATTTGAACATTTCAAATTTTTCTTTCAACTAAATTGATCTTTTACTGTTACTATGAGCTAGTAAGGAGACCTTATGGACCTACAAATTATAAGCTCCAACGTTAATTAATTAATTTTCATTTATTAACTTTAGGGTCACTCCACTATAAACTTAGAGTTGTACTCTTATGCACTGTATGACAAGTTGTGTCCATGGATATAATCATTACATACAAGTCGATCCTTCACGAGTTGTTCATAATTATAGCTAAGTTAAAAGTCCGTTTTACCCTTGTAATTACATATTGCATAGTACCACTGATCTTCCAACCATAAACTAAGTTCTTCTCGGGCTAGTGAGAGGGTGAGGCCCCATTATTCAAGTTCTGAAATCAGAACAAGAGAATTACTCATCTACTTATCCTATATGGGAAAAAGTGAATTTCATCTTGTGAGATTATGTTCCCAGCTCCCTATTTGGTCAAGTCCCTAAAATGGTAGGTTTATTGAATCGACTATAAAAGCTACCCCCACCCATGCAAATCAAAGACAAACCCTCATAGGCAGGAGTTCATAACTCACTTAAGATTAAGATCGAGTCGCATATGATCATCCTGATGAAATATTAATATTATCAATTAACGGATTTATAAAGAGAGATTAAATATTTCGTGGTTCAGTCTTATGCAAACTCATTGTATAAGATACCCTCACTCACATGTGTCCACATGAACGATTTGGATCAAATCATTTGTAACTATTACAAAGTGGATTGTATCAATAATATTACCAGGATAAGACACTTAACCTTATCCATATACTATGACCCTTTAGGTTATTTATTGAACATGATCCTCCCGTATGTCAACCACATATTGTTCAAGATTATACTAATAAACTTAGTTTTTTCATATAATTGATAATATTATATTGTAAATAAAATAATTAAAATTAGGATTAATTATTAAATAAATCATTAATTATGAGGCTTTAGGGCATAAATCTCAGCACTTTGATCACAACGGGTCTTGCCTTCTCAAGAGATTTACATATGCTTATGAAAGTAGAGATTGCGGTCATAACTTGTGTGACATATTATAAAGGGTCATCCTTTATGCTTTCCTCTCTGCATTCTTCTTGATTTAGCTTTTCATGTAAGCTACAATAAGTGAAAGCATGACATTCATGTACCGGGAGCACTTTTGGTGTAATTTGCTGTGAAATTGCAACTGCATAGCTCACTGCAACTTCCTTTAGTGGTTCATTCTCTTCTTGAGGTGGTTCTTCTTTGATCTCTTTTCTCCCTTCTGACTCCTTAGTGTTTTCAAGTGTTGGAGCACTTTCTATTTCTATTGGGAGTTAAACGTCTTCAAATTCCAATTCACTTCTAAGAGTCACCACCTTGCATTGTTCTTTTTCTCTTATTTTGAAGCCTCAATGTTGTCGAGCAAAATTCCTTGGGACCTGTTCTCCAATTCATTCGCAATTTGTTTAATATGGATCTCCAAATTCCGTAGAGATGCGGCTTGACTTTGTATTATAGCATCGTTCTTTGCCCTATATTCTCTCATAAGTTCTTCAATGCTAGGTTCTTTTGGAATCATCTTCTCTTGCTAGAAACATTGGTATATATATGTTGATTTGCAAAGCTAAATAGAAATCCATAACATACAGAATCAGGATTATAAGGATAATTTTCAAATAAATGACTTTCTTTACGATAAACACAAGAAATGGAAGATATAGGGTTAAAAGGAACTATGAGATTTCTCATCATCAAAGTTTTCATCATGTAGCTTAATGATGATGCTTGTGAGCTCAATGCTACAATAATGTTTACTTCCATCCTGTGGATTGTCTCAAGCAATCAAACTCTATTTTTTGTATTTCTCCTATCGGAATTGATCTCCCTCAACCTGCAAAATAATGTAAACAAGAATCGGGCTTTCTCTTGGGAAAAGGACAATTGCAGTTGCAATGTGATTGCCATATGTGTTACAAATATTGCAAGTGAAATCCAGCTCCTCTTGCAATAGGAGAAATTGCAATTGCAATCTTCTCACAATCTACAGTAGAAAATAATTGAAGTTGCAATCTTCTCACAATCTGTACTAATTTTTTTTGTTAGTAATGTTGTTCTCCGTCAATGGCGCCAAAAACTTGATCGGGTGAAACTTGTGGGTAAAAATAAGAGAAATAATTTCAGCCCAGTGCAAGTGCATACTATCGATGCAAGTAATATAAAATTGGAAGTATTCCAAATTATCGATCCCACATGGAACGAATTTTAACATAAAATAAGAATAGCACAAAGATGTTCAAAAATTGCAACTAGAGTAACTAAAGTGAAACAAAGTTTGTGATGGTTGTTTTGCTAAAAAGTAAAATGAAACAAAAAAAAAAAAAAGACAATGAAAAGTGGGATTCAAGTATGATTATGCCCTTTGGTGAGAATTGCAACTCAATTGCAATTGCAATCGTGCCTTAACACAACATAATTGTAAACTGGATAAACTCCTATTCAATTTTGATTCAAAATCCTTAGGAGGCTAAGTGATTGGACCTATATGCCTATGACCAATCGTACTTATATAATTTTAGATTGCATTCTAGTGATTTTGGGGACCCGTCCTATGTCTAGAATCAAGCTTTGCTTATGTCTACAAAAGTATTTGTACACAGTAGAAAGGAATAACAGATTTAGTTAAGGTTAACATAACCTCAACTAATAAATGAGATAATAAAACTAACTAAATAACTCTAATAAAAATTTTAAAATATATTCTAATTAAAAAGAATTATTCTATACATGCTTTCAGAAGAAATACTAATGAGTGTTTTTTTTTCTCTCTAAAATCATTTTGTTAGAATTTTTAAAGCACTTCTATTTGCATAATCAAATATCATGAAAAATTTTAAAAAGTTGTTTTAATCTGCTAAAGCACTTTTCACTGCAGACATACCAAACTTATTCTATTTAAGAAACATTAGAAAAAGAGTGGAGAAATAGTTAGAAGATTGGAAATATAAGGACGAAAAATGCTATCATGTTTTGCATGAAAAGCCCATTCCACACATTTCCCCTTTTAATTTTTCTTTTGCTTTTCTGATGGCTTTTGTAAAACATCAGTTTCAATTATTGTAGATGAAGTTAAAAACTTTGCCTTTAATTAAGACATGTTTAGGAGTGATTTTGAAATGACCAACATCGATCACTTTCAAACATGCCTTAAGTTAGTAACCAAACATATCTATGTCTGGTATATCATGGTCTCAAATATTAAAGTTGAATAAAAATCTTGTTTGAATAAACATGTTGAGGATGGTTTTTGAATGATTTTTTGATAGAAGTATTTTTAGCTAATTAAAAATATTTTTCAAAATTTTCATAGTAAATTATTATATAAAAAAATATTCAGAAAATTTTAAAAACTCATAAAAGTTTTCAAGAGAGAACACCTAAATGGTTATTAAATGGTTTTAATTTTAATCTAGATTAAAATTCTATTCCAAATCCAAGTTAACATTTGGTAGAATTTTATTTCAAATCAAAATTTGAGCATAATCCAAAATTTCTCCCAAGTTAGAATTTGATAAAATCTAAATTTGAGTCAAGTAGAACCCAAATTCTATCCAAAATCAAAATTTTGGTAGAATCTAAAGTTTACTCGAGTTAAAATTTGGGTGGAATTCTAAATTAACCCTAAATCAAAATTTGAGTAAAATTTAAAGTCAAATTCGACTTCAAATTCATATGAAACAAAAAAAAAATTGGGTAGACTCCAAAATCTTCACCAAATTCAAATAAAAAAAATATTCGGGTGGAATTTAAATCATACTCTAAATTCAATTTCTAATTAAGTAGAACATAATTTCTACTGAAAATCAAATAAAAGTTTGTTGTCAAAAATGAAAATAAAAATTTTGACTAAAATTTATACTTTGATTAATTTACGCATGAAATGAGTCAAAATTAGGAACAAATATCTTGCTTTCGATTCCAAATTATATTTTTTCAAAGTCACTCATAGCATAAATCTTGAAAATGAGCATTCGTTGAATGTGAAATTTCAGCCAATCACAAACCTCCATGTCATTATTTTTAAATTAATAAAAAAATTATATATTTTTAAATTTGAGACCAATTATAAATCAGCACCTGTCCGAAATTAAATTTGAAGAAAAACAATAGAAAGTCCAAAGAAGGTCGTCTGCATTATAACCATTTGATCAAATAAATTTAGTTTGGTTAAATTGGATTATATGGTATATGAGTCAAGCTCAAATAATCCAAAAAATTCATCGAACAATTCGACCCAAAGCTAACAAAACCCAAATTCAAATGATTAGGCCAAAAGCCATGAAAGGCCGAGTCTATAATATACCCATAGAAAGTACTAAAAATAGTAGAGCTATCCTTCATTCCAAGAGTTCAAAAAATTCAAAACTTAGAGAATTCATAAAAAACTCCCAGAAGACTAAAGACTCTAAATACTTTTTGAACCAAAGGCTTGAAGATTAAAAACCTCTTTGAAGAATTGAAAGACATCAAGACATCAACTGACTCTTTAAGAAGTTGAATAGTCAATCTCGAGAACAAGCTGCAAAGCCCTCGAGGACAAGTTGTAAAGCCCTTGATACAAATGTACATTTGAGAGAGAAAAAATTAAACCCATTCTAATTTAAGAAACATTAGAAAAAGTACTTTTAATATGCTAAAAGCACTTTTCACTCCTCTTAAGACATTTTAAACCCATTCTGATTTTAAGAAACATTAGAAAAAGAACGGAGAAAGAGTTAGAAGTTTGAAATTCGAGGAAGAAAAATGCTACCATGCTTTGCATGAAAAACCCAATCCAGACTCTTCACCTTTCAATTTTTCTTTTGCTTTGTGATTTTACTTTTGTAAAACATCAGTTTCAATTGTAGATGAAATTAAAAACTGGGCTCTTAATTAGCATACGTTTAAAAGTGATTTTGAAATTACTAAAATCTCTTTTGTCATGACTTTTTTTTTTTCTTTTTTTTAATGATTTTGGTCATGCCAAAAATAATTTTGACTATTCCAAAATCATTCCCAAACATGCCCTCAATAACTAACCAAACAAATCTATGTTTCGTATATTATGATCTCCAAGGTTAAATTTGAATGAAAATCCTTTTTGAATATGCACATTTGGCAATGTTTTTCTGAATGACTTTTGGAAGATGTATTTTTAGGTAATTAAAAATATTTTTCAAAATTTTCATAGTAAATTGTTACATAATAAAAATTTATTCAGAAATTTTAAAAAACTTGATAGCAGTTTTTAATAGAAAACACCTAGTTATCTTCTTTGAAAAATCAGTTTCTTTGACCAGAAGGCTAGCTTGACTATGGAGAACAAAAATTTAGAAAGCTAGTTTGAAATAAATCATGTAGAGCAATCGAAATTTTTAGCTTACTTGAATTAGAAAAAAAAGGGTCTTTTCGAGGAGAGGCAGCAATTTTCTAGTGATCTAGTCTGTATATAAATGCCCGACTTTACCCTTTACACCTCAATATATAATTTTTTTTTTTTTTTCTTCTTGTACAAAAGCTCTCTTCTATAATTTAATGATTTCAAAAGTATTTCATATACACTATAAGAACTCACCATCTTTTTATAGTTAAAAGGGAGACAGAGACTAAAAAGTGATAAATACATATAATTTTTAGAGGAATAATGAAGGTTACATCATCATTCAATACTACTATGCAAATAAAAAACAATCATATATTGTTAAAAACTACATCCTCATTTGAAGTTCTTATGTTAGCCTCATGGATGAAGCCCTCCATGATTGTCCCAATTCCCTGGTTCGAACTCTAACATACGGTCTTTCGTTTTTTTGCGTTCTTCTTATTGTTTTTGGGATTTTTTCTTTCTAGAAATAATATTTATTTTTCATATATTTAAAATAATTTAAATTTATTTCTTTCGTTTTCTTTTAGTTCAATGATATTATAATTCTTTATTAATATCATTTCTAAATTTGAATTTTTTAATCAATTAGAGATGGAACAATAAAAAATATTTTGAATTTTAGTAAATTATTTTTATTAAATTAATTATATAAAAAGAATTTATAATTCTTGGAAAGAGAAAAAAAATAATCTAATTGTTAATTGTTAATTGTTATTTCAAGTTTCATTTTTTTTTATACAGTTATAGGTTTGATAGGCTTTTGAATTATAAAATAGGTAATTGGTCTTTAAATTTTCAATTTTGTATCTAATAGGTATTCGATTTTTCAATTTAATGTTTTATAAGAGATTTGTAATCTAATAGACTTTTTTTTACGTTCAAGGATCTATTAGATACAAAATTAAAAATTCAAGAACCTATTAGACAAAAATTGAAAGTTTAGAGCTTGTTTGGTAGGCAATCTGGATTATGTTTTATGTTTCTTGATTTACTGAGTTCAATGAATCTATGTTTGGCATGTTAGAAATGAACACTTCATCTTACAGTGGAAATATTCAGATCAAGGATTGGAGAGGAAGAGGTATTGAGAAAATTCACTAATTCTCTAGTGAGGAAATGTGTGTTGTGTCTAATGGCTCAACCCAAGGGTCCTATTTATAGAGACCAAGGACAAATCTTTGCCATAATTAAAATATTATATTTTAATATATAATATATAAAAATATATCTTATACTTATTTGAATCTCATTCAAATCTCTTACGATATTTATTTATTTGAATCTTATTCAAATTTTATAAATATCTTTTATTTAATGTATCTAATATACATTAATTATTTTAATATTTAATGTATCAAATACAATAAATATATTTTTCTCTTTTATATTTAATATATCTAATATATTAAATATTAATTTGAACACTTCAAATTAAATATTAATTTGAACATTTCAAATTTTAATATTTAATGTATCAAATACAATAAATATATTTTGCTCTTTTATATTTAATATATCTAATATATTAAATACTAATTTGAACACTTTAAATTAAATATTAATTTGAACATTTCAAATTTTTATTTCAACTAAATTGATTTTTTAGTATTTCTATGAGCTAGCAAGGGGACTTTATGGATCTACAGATTATAAGCTCCAATAATATAAACTTAATTAAACTTTTTAATTAATCAATTTTTATTAATTAACTTGATGACATTCCACTATAGACTTAGAGTTGCACTCTTATGTTTCGTAGGAAAAATTGTGTCCATAGATATAACCACTACATGCAAGTCGATCCTTCACGTGTTGTTTGTAATTATAGCTGAGTCAAAAGTCCATTTTATCCTTGTAATTACATTTTGCACCTTAAGTACCACTGATGCTCTAATGAACAATTTGTTTATGACCTAACCATAAACGTAGTCCTCTTGGACCAGTGTGGCCCGATTATTTAAGTCTCGAAATCAGCACTTAAGAGAACTACTTAACTACTTACCATATATGGGAAGAAGTGAATTCCATATTGTGAGATTATATTCTCAGCTCCCTATTTGGTCAAGTCCCCAAAATGGTAGGCTTATTGAATCTGCTATAAAAGTCACTCTCACCCATGCAAATCAAAAGACAAGCCCTCACACACAGGAATTCATAACTCAGTTTGGATTAAGATCGAGTCGCATATGATCATCATGATGAAATATTAATCTTCTCAATTAACGGATTTATAAAGAAAGATTAAATATTTTGTGGTCTAGTCTTATACAAACTCATTGTATAAGATACCCCCACTCACATGTCTCCACATGAACGATTTGGATCAAATCATTTGTAACTATTACAAAATGGCTCGTATCAATAGTGTTACCTGGATAAGGTATCTAACATTATCCATATACTATGACCATTTATGTTATTTCTTAAACACGATCCTCTCGTATGTTAACCACATACTATTCAAGATTACACTAATAACCTTGGATTTTTCATATAATGGATAATATTATATTAAAAATAAAATAATCAAAATAATTATTAATTATTAAATAAATTATTAATTATGAGGCTTTAGGGCATAAATCCCAACATGGCAGATGTGTTTTCGAAAACTGTTTCCGAATTCTGTGATCCAAATAGTAAAAATTTTGAAAACAACATTTTTATGTTTTCATTGTATCCAGATTTTGAATTTGAAAATTTGAAATGCAAAATTATACTAAAAAAATAAAAACTTTAATAAATATAGTATTTCATGTTATAAACACAATTTATTTTTGTTAAATTAAAATATGTATAATATAATATATTATAAATTATATGATATTGTAAAATAATAATTATACAAAATTTATAACAAAAAAACATGTTCATAAATTAATTAATAGTGATTTATATTCAACATAATATTTAGTTTTGCAACTACAACTAGTTTTATAATCTATAAATATATTATAGAACACATTTTGAACAATTATTTAAACTAGAATCCAAGTTTTAAATCTGCAAACAAACACATATATAAAAACATGAAATACAACTTTATTTTCATTGAATCTCTTATTTTCAAAATTCTGTTTTCAGATTGTCTACCAAACATGCCCTTAGTAATTTAGTAGAAACTTTTTAAAGTCAAGAACTTTTAAATAAAATCTTGAAAATTTAAGGACCAAATTTTTAATTTAGTCAATTTAATATCAAAATATACAAATTGATATCAATATATTAATGTGTTCAAAATTATTTTTATATAGCCCCGACATAAAATTCTGGATCCACACCCATAATTTCCAATGAAGCATGCTTATAATTAAGATTCTAACCCATGATGTAGAATGATGAGAAAAAATCACTTGGACCAAATGCCAAGTGTAATCAACTTTACAGGTCATCCAACAATGAAAAATGCATATTTATTAAAGAATGTGGAGAGAGAGACAGGAGGTTGGTTTTTGAGGAGTCTTGTAGGGCTTTGGGGCTATCATAGCTTTCCAAAACAAGGGGTGGGTGAATAAAATCATCACCCCACAAAGGGATGATTTTTTTTGTTGTGCTTATGAACATGTTGGCCATAACACTACCACACCACTCCACCAATGCCGCCCCCCCCCCCCCCCCCCCCCCCCCCCCCCCCAACCTCCCTCTTCTCTTTAATGCCACTGTCGGCACGTCGTACTCAAAATACAAATGTAGTCTCACATCGGTAGAGAAAAATCGTTAGAAAGAATCACATTCCTAGATTTTCGACAAAACTTTCAAGTGATATCATACAAACCTAAGTTCAAAGTGGATAATATCATATATTGTTGTAGAGATATGGAGAGACAGGTTGTTCTAATACATCATGTTGATGCTTAACTTGCATCACCGCTTTCAATTTCAAACTATGCATTTGGGGGGTCCCCTCGAGACCTAGAAAGCATTTTTCAAAATGATCCTATTAAATTCCGACGAGTGGTAGATTAAGATGATTGAACTAAGGAACTCAATAGGGACGAGAGTTTTTATTATGGTTTTTTTTTTTTTTTTGAATTCTTTTCTTTTTTACATCTTAATTGTTTTTTTTTCTTTTGGGTTGGATGTTTGTATGGTGATGTCCATGAGTGCGCTTTGCATAGCACGCTCTCATTCATATCTTTTGGAGCAAAGAGAGAATATTATGATGGTTCCCATTGCACGCCCTTCTCTCTCTACCCTCTCTCTCTCTCTCTCTAACCAAGATTTTGAAACACATTCTTGAAGAAATGAATAACCTGGATTTTCGGTAATTGTCACTCTTTCAATCATCATCTTTTATCCTTTTCTACTGAACAAAAAAAAATAATAATAATAAAAATTGAACATGATATGCATTTGGACAAAGCAATCTTCTTCCTTCTTGACCAATTGTCCATTTGTTTCCTTCATGTCCCAATTACCCACTGGTTTATTTGAGCATTTCAACAACTGGGCTGTTTGATTCTTAAGAAAAGTTTGAATCTTTAACAAATTTATGAAGTTTTTATGTGAATTTGGTTCTTCTTTTTGTCCCTAAAATCTTTAATATCACATGCATAAGAAACGTGTAATGATTGTCATTTATTAGATTGGATACAAGGAAGAGACGAAGAAAGGAAGAAGAAGAAGAAGACAGGAAATGAAACCACGCGACCAAATCATCCTAAGAAAATAAAAAACATTGGTCTCTGAAACTTTACGAAAACCCAAAAGGATTTTTCTTTTCTTTTCTTTTGGAGATTACTTTTCATCTCTCTCTCTCCCTCTCTCTCTTTTTCTCATTTCCAAATCAAAATCGCAGTCCTCTTTGGATTTTCCTTTCCCTTCTTCCTTAAATACCCCTTGTCCCTTCCTTTCTTCTCCATCAAAATTTCTAATCCTTCTCTGTTCTTCTCTCCTCTGAGTTGCTTCCCTCTGCAACAACAATGGCTGATGTTTCCTCTGCCAATTTGGTTAACAATGGCAATGAACTCATTGAGAAGGGCCATTCTCTAAATGGGTATCGAAAGAGCTGTTGGTACGAGGAAGAGATTGAAGAGAATTTAAGATGGTCGTTTGCTCTTAATAGGTACTTGTTTTTGTTACATTTTAAATCAACTTTGTCCCACAAAAAAAACCCTGTCCTGTTTCTGAATCTTCTGTTCATTTTCATCAATGTTTGTCAAGTTCATTCGTCTTTGTTTTTCTAAATTTTTTTCCCTTTTGGTTTGTACAGTATTCATTAAAAGTGTCTTAAGGCAAAAGTGTCTTTGTTTTTTGATTATTTTAAGCTGGGGTTCTTATATTTGGCTGTTTTGCTAGTTGAAATGGGGTTGAATCTTTAAAAAGTAAAAAACTTTTTTCCTTCCCACTTCAAATCGAGCTCAATAAAATAATCCATTGGCCTTGGAAAAGACAGACAAGAAACCTTAAAATAAAAAAAGTTTAGTTTGGGGATTGTTCTTCACTTCTTGTCTGCCAAAATCTACATACTTTGTAATGAACTTTTTTTATGTGATCTTGTAGCATACTGCATACTGGAGCTTCTCAGTATCAAGACATCGCGCTGCTCGACACGAAGCCGTTTGGGAAGGCGTTGGTCATCGATGGAAAGCTTCAAAGTGCAGAAACTGATGAATTCATTTACCATGAATGCCTTGTTCACCCTGCACTTCTCCATCATCCCAAGTACTTACAAAGCCTAATGGTTAATTTTCTTTGAAGAATTTAAGTATAAAATGTTAATATCTTCCTTTTTGTAATGTTTTAAACTCAGTCCAAAGACAATCTTTATCATGGGAGGAGGTGAAGGCTCCACAGCAAGAGAGCTACTGAGACACAAGACTGTGGAGAAAGTTGTAATGTGTGACATCGATGAGGTTCGAATTCCTTTTGTTTTTCTTCTTCGTTGCCATTAATCGATACAAAAAATCTCTCTAAAACCATGATGGATTAACCAATGAGCAGGAAGTGGTTGATTTCTGCAAGTCATACCTGATAGTAAACAAAGAAGCTTTCTGTGATCCAAGACTCGAACTTATCATTAACGATGCCAGGTTCGGTTCCGATTAGCGCATTTTACAATTCATCTTACGATATGATTGCTATTTTGGTTGCTATAAGTTCTGGTGGGCATGTTGTAGAGCGGAGCTTGAGAACCGAACTGAGCAATACGACGTGATTGTCGGCGATCTTGCAGACCCAATTGAGGGTGGTCCTTGTTATAAACTCTACACCAAATCTTTCTATGAGTATACTGTGAAGCCTAGATTGAAACAAGATGGAATATTTATCACTCAGGTTTGTAAGAGATGGAAATGAAAGAAGTTTGTGAATTTATATGAGATTTGGAACTCAAGTTGTTGAAATCTATGCAGGCTGGTCCAGCTGGAATTTTCAGCCATACAGAAGTGTTTTCTTGCATCTACAATACTTTAAAGCAAGTTTTTAAATGTGAGCAAAACCTGGGGCTATTATTGTTTTTGGGTTTAGCCTAAGTTTCTTTTAAGAATTTAATGAATTGACTGTGGTTGTTCCTTTTTCTTTCTAATTTGCAGATGTGGTGCCTTATTCTGCCCATATTCCTTCCTTTGCTGATACTTGGGGTTGGGTTATGGTAAGAAAAATGATAAATTTTCATGCTTTTGAGCTGGAAATTATGGCAAAAAATGACAAAAAAAAAAAGAAAGAGATAAAGTTCTAGACGTTGTTCGGGTGCATGGATGTGTTTTAAACCGAATAGTTTTTCAAGGTTGTTTTTACAGCACCAGTCGTGTTTGTAAACACTTGAAATCACTATTTATCAGTAACGGTTTGTTCATCAGAACAAAAGTAGGGGAAACGATAATCCGAACATGTTTTTTTTCACTAAAACGAAAACGACATCGGTTTCTAAACTCAACTTTCAAATGGGGCTCTAAACATTTGGAATGTTTTAAGCAAGATTTCTTGAAACTTGCAGGCCTCAGACACTCCTTTTGTCCTGAATGCTGATGATTTGGACCAGAGAATCAAGCAAAGAATCAAAGGGGAGAACAAGTACTTTGATGGAAAAACATTCTCATCTGCCTCTACATTAAGCAAAGCGGTTCGGAAGTCGTAAGTAGACATTTTTTCTTCTTCTTGTTCTTCTGATATATTTTCAAATTTGGGAGAGGTTTTAAGATTGGTGAGAATTTTTGCAGGCTCGACAACGAGACGCACGTGTACACGGAAGGAACGGCGAGGTTCATCTATGGGTATGGAGCTGCAGCCTGCAAGCTCAACCAAGTTTGATAGTTTTTGAAGAGAGGAAAAGAGAAGAAGAAAGGGCTCCTAAATAAGAGAATATAGAAATCCATCATGTCAGCATAGAAATGAAACAAAATCTCCTCTGGGCTTCTTTTTCCTTTGTGTATTGTTTTTTCTTTTTGCTTTCTTATTGTTTGTGTAGTGACTTTAAAGTTACAAATATAATAGTAATGAAAAGAGGGGCTTTTAGCTTATATATTTGTTGCAGTGATTATATACTTCAACATTATTTAGCAACATCAGTTGGAAAAGAAATGACTTGAGATTGGAAAAAGTTTCAATTAAGGGTGGTAAGGAAGAGATGGGAATAAGAAACTTCTTGATGGGTACGAAGAATCTCCATTGCATTTTCTGTCCTTTATTTTTCGGGAACAATTTAGGTCATGTATGATAATGATTTTGTTTTTAATTTTCTGTATTTTTTAAAATTGTGTTTGTTTTCTCACAATTTATTTACTATAGTTTTCGCATCTCTTTTGAATTCTTAGTTAAATTCCAAATTTCGAAAACAATTTTTTTCTAGTTTTCAAAACTTGGCTTGAATTTTGAAAACATTTTTAGAAAGTAAAAGACAAAATACAAAAAAAAAAATCATGGATATAAGTAGTATTTATAAACTTAATTTTCAAAAATCAAAAAAATAAAAATTGAATGGTAATCAAACAGAGCCATAGTTTTTTGTTCTTAAAAATTAAGCTTGTTTTTTCACCAATTCTTTACTATAATTTTTATTTTTCTTAAAAATATATTTGAGTTTTTAAACAATGTTATTATTATTATTTTTTTTTAAAACAAGTATTTGGAAATTACGGCCTAGTTTGATAACCATATTTGGTTGCTAGTTTTTGGTTTTTGAAAATTAAGCTTATAAACACTACTTACATTTAGGATTTATTTGTTTTGTTATATACTTTTTACACATGTTTTAAAAAACCAAGCCAAGTTTTGAAAACTAAAAAAAATAGTTTTTATTTTTGGAATTTGGCTAAGAGTTCAAATGTTTTCTTAAGAAAGATGAAAACCATAGTAGAGAAATAGTGAGAACACAAGCAAAATTTTCAAAAACCAAATGATTATCAAACAGAACCTACTTTTTTAGTTTTGGAAAAAAAAAATCAATTTTTATCCCGAACTTGTCAAGTTGTATCAATTTTTACTCTAAACTTTTAATTTCATTAAATTACACCTCAAACTTAGATAAGTTTTGCAATCTTAACTTTTAACTTTAAAAAGTGTTGCAATTTAAACCATCTAATAAGTTTTTGTTCGAAAGATCATTAAAAAAAAGTATCTATATATGTGTTTAATGAATCATAAAACATACATACATAACAAAATTGATTAAGATTTTAAAGAAAATCATCATTGGAGCTAAATTTTGGTTGAGATCTGTGAATTTTGACAAGACTTATTTAATGGTTAATTTATACATTAATCTAACCGAATTTTGAGTAAAATTTGATTTTATTGAAATCAACGAGTTTATGGAGGTTATTGTATTGTCAAAATTAGGGGAATCAATGGAAATTGGCTTGAGGGCAAAAATTGAAACACTTATCTAAGTTATGGTCCAATTTGATGAAATTAAAAGTTTATGCCCCATTTGATAACTATTTAGTCCCCGTATGATAACCATTTGGTTTTTGGTTTTTGGTTTTTGAAAATTAAGCTTGTTTTCTCTCAATTTCTCTACAATGGTTTTCATCTCCCTTAAGGAAGCATGTGAATTCTTAGCCAAATTCTAAAAACAAAAACAAGTTTTTGAAAACTACTTTCAAAAACCAAAAACCAAAAACCAAATGGTTATCAAACAGGGCCTTAGTTTTTGGTTTTTAGTTTTTCAAAATTAAACTTATAAATACTAGTTCCACCTATTGCTTTCCTTGTTTTGTTTTTACATATATTTTCAAAAATCAATCCAAGTTTGAAAACTAAAGACTTGTTTTTATTTTTGAAATTTGGTTAAAAATTCAAATATTTTCTTAAAAAAAAATGAAAGTCGTTGTAAAGAATTGTAGAGAAATGATGAGAAATTAAGCACAATTTTCAAAAGCCAAATGATTATCAAACGAGGCCTAGGTAAAAATTGATTTTTTTTTTCCTTTTGGTTTTAAAATTTAATTTAGATTCTGAAAACTTCTCTAAAAAGTAGAGTGAAAAAAAAAACTACAAAGTTAGAAATAATGTTTATTAACTTAATTTTAAAAGGCGTTATCAAACACGACCTAAAAATTTAATAACTTATCAATATTAGGTAATTATTGGTATTGATGTTTATATACTAGTTAGTTTATGAATGTACATGTTTGGTATGGTAAAAGTTTTGGAAGATATATCCAATGACTTTTTTTTTTTTTTTTGAGATGAATATCTAATGACATTGGTATAGTTATAGTCTAAATAATAATAATAATAATAATAATAATAAAGCTTTAGTTTAATTAAAACTTAAAAAATATATATTTTTTACAATAGAGAAAAGTTTTTGCAAGTAATCTATTCTCCATTAAGCATCCCTCTCTATTTTTATTTTTTCACCTCAAGTCCTAATTCTTAACCTTTTGATATTCAACGATATATTGCAACTCGATGACGTGATTTAGTCCATCGGAAGATCATCGGTATCCATCATCGCAAACTCATTGAGGGGTCGTTTGTTTGGTGGTAATCCAAGATTCCCACCTTATGGCCTTCTAGATTACCGTGTTTGGATTGTGGTAATCCTAAAATAGCCAGACATCCAAAGATATCGGGTATTTTAAAATCCCCCATTTTAAGCTATCTTGAATACCGTTGAAAAGATGGGTTTTTAAGATTCCCTTCTTTTAGGCATCTATCAAATTACATTATTTACCCTTAACCCTAATTATTTGCCACTAATCGCTTTCTTTTTCTCCAAGTCGTCTCATTAGTCGTCACTTTTCATTAGGATTTTTTTTCTTTTCAAAAACACTTTGCTTTGCTCTATTCCTCTTCCAGGTATTTTTCATGTTCCTTTCTTACTTTCTTCCTCATTTTTTTTCCTTTCGCTACCTTTCACATTTTTTTTCATTATGTTGTCTATTCAATTTTGATCACCTTTTTCTTTCATATGAGATGTATGTCGAGACATTGACCTTAAAATTGGAGGTCTCAATTAATGTCTCTTCATTTTACAGATCATCTAATCATTGATTTTTTTTTTTCCATTTTTGTTTTCTACATTTTTTACATTTCAAAATTTATCCATTTTTATTTTTTTCAATTTCAATATATTCTACAGTTTCATTTTCTGCACATTCATTTTCTGCATATTCATTTTCTGCATTTTCTCCATATTCATTTTCTTCATTTTCTTCATTTTCTGTATTTTCTGCATTTTCTGCATATTCATTTTCTGCATTTTTACATTTTTTTTTATTTTCTGCAAATTAGTTTTATGTATTATAATTTTCTGTAAATGAGTTTTCTGTATTTTCTTCAAACTAAATTAGTTTTCTGCATTTTCTGTTAATTAGAATTTTGAATTCTCAACATTTTATTTTTCAACAAATTAAGTTCTGTTTTTTTTTTTTTTAAAAAAATATGAATTCTCAACATTTTTTGGAGTTCTATTTTCTGTATTTTTCTGAAAAATAATTTTTTGCATTTTTATTTTCTGCTATTTTATATTCTTCATTTTGTCTATAAACTAATTTTATGCATTTTTTATGCTCTTTTATTTCTGCAAAATAATATTATGAAATATTCTAGATTTTTCTTTGCATTTTCTGATCTTTCATTTTCTGCAAATTAATTTTCTATGTTCTCAATATTTTATGCAAATTAATTTTTTGGGATTTTCTTCATTTTAATTTTTTTGTAAATAATTTTTCTGAATTTCTTTTCATTCTAATTTTCTAAAATTTAATTTAAAAAATTTTATGTCTTTTTAATATTTTATTATTGAAAGTTTGCCAATAAGAAAGTTTTTTAATTATTTGTTCTTATATAAATTCAAATTGTATTAAATTAATGTATAAATTACATGAATTGTCGTGAGGGCATTCTTGGAACATTATGTAAATTTAAAAGATTCTCAAGTACAAATCCTGCGAAACAAACACAGTTATCCAAATATTCCCATACATCCTTAAAAACTTCCCTACAAAACAAACATGACTATCTAAAGATGCCGGACATTGATAATTCTCATTTATGAGGATTATTTAACCCTAAAACTAAGTTGTTTTTGCCATTTTTGCATGCTTTATTGATTACCGAGCAAGCTAAAAATAGCGTTTATGAGATAAATTCATGCAAGCTTGTTGAAACTTGATAATTAAAAGAATTAAGAAGAAAGATGAAGAAAATGGCTTAAGTTGTTCTTTTGTGCAGATTTGAAGACTTTGAAAAAGGGAATGCAATTGCATTCCCATTTGCAATGTAGCGTGAAAAACAGAGGAAGAAGAATGCAATTGCAATCTAATTGCATTCTATGGAACAACAAGTCAAGCTTGAAATTCGCGGGAATCACCAAGATTTGCGTGATTTGCACAGTTTATGGAGAATTTGGATTTGAAGAAATGAAGACTTTGCAAAAGAGAATGCAATTGCATTCCCAGTTGCAATGTAAGGTGAAGAACAAGGAAGAAGAATGCAATTGCAATCTAATTGCATTCTCTGGAATTACAAACCAAGTGCGAAAATCACGCAAATCACGCAAATTATGGATTTTATGCACGATTTTGGAAGATTTTCATCCCGATTTGATTCCTAGAAGTTAGCCCATGGATTGAGGATGATTTATATGGAAACCCTAGCCCTCAATGCCTATAAAAATGGTGGAAAACGAAGCAAATGGTGGCTGGGTTTTGACTGCTCGCCCACAGTTCCGAATTTTCTGTTTTTATACTTCTTTTATGTTGTTTTGCTGCTGTATTTTTCTTCTTCACTTTCAAAACCTTCATTGTTCAGACTCTCAATCCTTCCTCACGAAAATGAAGGAAGTTTTTGCTGCTGTTAGTTAGTTTTCTGCACTTTATTTTTGTGGGTTTCTTTCATGAACGAACTGTGTTCTTCATTTTTATTTTCTGTTTTTATTTTCTGTTTTTAATTTCTGTTTTGTTTTTATTATTTTTATTTTCTGTTTTGTTTTTAATTAAAGATAGCTACTAATTGTATTTTTTTAGCATTTTAATAAAGTTATAATTTCTTCCATTTTGCTTTAAAGCTTCTTTTGGGCATAATAGAATTTTCATACAAGTTTGTTTGCTAGCATTCTTTAGTTTATTTTCCAAATTTTCTTTTCTACCAATGAATTACTTTAATTTTAGCTTACTGTTTTTTTTTTAATTTAATTATGATGAGCTAATTTCTTCTTTGGGATTCAAGCATGTGGATGCCCTAAAGATAGGAATAAAGGCCTAATTGTGAGAGCAACTTTGCTTCTTCCATAGCTTGTTTGCTTTTATTGATTTTAATGCTTATTATTAGTCTAGATTGATCACCTAGATTAGTATACAAAAATTGAGTCTAATTCTGAAAAAGGTTAGATAAAAATTTAGATTTCATAAAAGCAATAAAGAAAAATAGCCTAGACATAGGAATTTGTTTTTGACCCTAGACATAGGGCAAAACCTTTAAAACCAAAAGAATTGTGTTTCAAAATTAACTAAGTTCATATTAGCCATAGAAATATCGGTTTAATCGCTTAGCCTCCTAAAGATACTTTATAGAAGGTCGAATAAGTGTTGAATTCGGTTTACAAAGCTTAAATGTTGAAGTCAAAGGAATGCAATTGCAATTAGGCCGCAATTTCTTTCAATGGAGCAAAAACTCGTTTGAATCCCTCTTTTATCATTTTTATTTAGTTTCTTTAGCAAAAACAACCACTCAATCATTTTCACACCATTGGTTACCACAATTGCAATTTGCAAACATATTTTGTGTCATCTCAATAGATTTTGTTAAAACCCGTTCCCTTGGGTACGATACTCTGGAATACTTCTAGTTTCTTTATTACTTCGATCACGTGCACTTGCGTGTTAGCGGATCATACATCTATCATTCCGGTTATCTATAATTCCAGGCATATGAAGATTCCGGTTATCTAGATTCCCAAAAAACAAACGGCCCCTGAGTTCTTTGGAGTTATAGCATTTGATTACGTTCTAATATAAACACTTTTTTAAAAAAATATTTTCAATAAAAATGTTATTATATTTTACAGTTTTTCATAAGTATTTTAAGTACTATATTCAAAAGTGATTATATTAATTATAAATTTGTTTTTATTTTTTTATTACATATTTTAAGATTTTTCGATTAATCACTTTAAAGTCATTTTTGAATAATCCATCGATAAAATATTTATTTAAAAAAGATTTTTAAATTATTCAAATTTTTTTGAAGCACTTTTTATTTATTAAGATTTTTAACAAAAACTACTTTTGATCACATAAAATCACACAATAAGCTATACTAAATACACTTTAAATTATTAAAATTTTCAAAAGTGCTTATAGAAAAATCGATTTTATTCAAAAAGTTTTTTTTTTCACAAGTTATTCTGAACACAGTATTTATATTTGCCTTTTCAAATAAAATTTATGATTTCAAACATAATTCAAAAAGACATTTGCATAAATAACTCTTAGACGCCGACCTGCGCATAACTTAACTAATTAAAATATATACTCTCGATCAAGAGATCAGAGGTCCAAATCTAAATCTCCCACCTCGTACATGTTCTTGAACTTTAAAAAAAACCTCCTCGATTGGTCAAAAATCCTATTTTAGCTTCTACTGAGCAAGTTTGATACAAGTTCATTGTTGGGAGTGCGACCAAAGTCTCACATCGATTAGATAAGGAGAAGATCATGAGTATATAAATGAGACAATATCACCATTGGTATGAGACATTTTGGATACCCAAAATCAAAGCCATTAAGACTTATACCCAAATGGACAACATCATATCAGTGTGACTTAGCAATGTGGTAGAATTCTCGAGTGTCGAATAAAGGAAGTGAGGCTGAGTGTCCCTAACACTCATATTGGTTGGTCAAGTTCTTTCCAAAGGCAACTTTCGACAAAGTCTTCAAGATAGATATGCTCTTCAACTAAGAAGGAACGTACTTTTTGGGAGGAGGAGCAACGAGATTCGCTAATTTCATAGAAAAATTCCATGGTTTTTCTTCATTTTTATATTTTAGTTGGAGTTCAGTATCAACATTCGAAAATCGTAATCATCTTGTTCGTTAAAATATACGTATAAGTAGGCAAAGTCAAGTTATTTCTTAGAAAGAATAATCTTCAAATTAACTTTCATTTTTGTAATTGTATCTATCTTTAGTAATATGTTGAGATGAGAGTCGTTGGAACTTAGATGATCAAACACCAATTGAAATCTAATGACCAACTACATCTACTAATTCTTATCACTAATAAATTATGAAAAGAAAATAGTCGTTTGAGCGTTGCATTCTCATATCAAAATCTCTTTTTCTTTTTGCAAATCACTTTATTATATCAAATCAAGCAAAATAACCATACATTAACCCTAAACAATTCGAGTAATTTGCCTATGTCACACCTTGCCCTATATTACCCTACCAAACTGAAGATGGGTTGCCACGACAATATATCCCAAGATAGCACACTTAGGGTCCATTATCGTCATAGCACGTCCTAAGTTCAGTAGAATAATTTGGAGAGGATTGCGACAACCAAAGCCTTACTTTCATCAAATCAACCATTCTACCTCCTTATAATCGAAACACATACACAAAATAATTCATGATCTACATAATTCTCTAACATGATCATAATTCATAAGCATATTTCTACCAAAACACAAGCCAAAAATTTACATCTAACATACATCAGAATTCACCAAACAAAATACAACAGAACATCAAACATAGAGAATTACAACCATTAAAATCACACGGTGAGATAAAGATCACACAGTATCATAATTCATATCATAAAAACATTACAAATGGGAAATTTTCTTACAAATCATACACTTGTTTTCCAGTGAACTTGACCTCAATCGGGCTGACATTCTTCCCAATGGACCTGAAGTTCACCCCCACTCCTTGCCTGCCCGGATTCACCTTCTCTGGATAAACACCATCTTTGGGATGCAAATACTGAACTTCCCCGTTGGGAAAAACCCTGTAAAATTGGTACTTAATCTTGTACTTGGATCTCAGCCTTGTCCCCAGCGCCAAACACTGCTCTTTCCTCGCCAATTTCAGCAGATTCGGGCCCTGTCGCATGATGGCGGCGCCGCCGGTCGGCATTTCGAAGATTTGCTCCTTGGGGGATTCCCATGTGATGACATAGAATTCCTCGACCTGGGCCTTCCGTAGCAGCCCGCCGGTGCTGCCGGCGAAGATTGGTGAAGGGGTGCTTGGGTCGAGCTCCGGTGGGGAGAAGCCGGCGGGAGCTTGTACAGCAATGGCCTCATACTCGGCCGAGACTTTGACTAGTCGGGAAGACGAGGCGGGCTTGAGGGGCTTGGAGTTGAGGAAGGAGAGAGTTGGGGATTGCTTCCATGGGACGACGATGGCGGTGGATTTGGGGGTTGTGAGAGATGGGGTAAAGAGAGTTGCCTGAGCGGCCATGGCCATGGGAGCAGAGGGAGAAATGAGAAATGGAGGATTGGAAATGGTGGATTGGGAATGGAGGATCAGGAAGATTAAGAAGATTTGGAGGGTTTTTTTTTGTGGGTGATGGGAATTTGGGAGTGGATAAGATGATCTTTGTTGGTCCAATTAGAATCGGTGTTTTTGATACTCAGAGCTCACCCACAGCTTCAATACACATGTACATCCTCAATTTATTCCAACTCATTTTTCCAATGTGAGATTTTTATCTGTTTGGACTTTGGAGTTGGATTATGGGTTTTTTCTTTTTTGACAATCAATGTTTTTGATTTTTGGATAAAATACCTTGAATTTAAATTTAGTTTTTATTTGTTCTCTGAATTTTTAAAATCAATACTTTGATCTTTGAGATTTCAAAAATGACATGTTTGATTTCTAAAGTTTGAATTTAATTTTTAATTAGTCTCTAAAATTTGAAATTAGTTTATAATTGGTCTCTAAGTATAAAAAATAAAATATATAAAAAAATTTCAACTAATTCATTTAAAAATAACATATCATGAAAGTCTAGTTAACATATGTTAACTAGAGTGTTCTTGTTATATCAATTAATGTCAACTTGAAGAACTTAAAAAAAAAAAAAAAAAAAAAAAAAAAAAAACTAATGTCAACTTGCCAACCTGAGCTTAGTTCAGTGGTAATTGATATGTACTCCTTCCATTGAAGTCGGGGGTTCAAATCCACATACCCTTATTTGTTGTACTAAAGAAAACTAATGTCAACTCTATTAGGGATCATTTAGAAATCAATTGATCAAAAGTGTATTTTACATTTTTTTAATGAAAAATGGACCAAACGTGTATTTTAAATTTTTAAAAAATGAAATTCACCTTGCTACAAAAATAGAAGGGTGATCTGCCATACTTTTTTTTTCCTAGTTCAATAATTGCGGGAGTGAGAGATTGAGTCATCGACCTTTGAGATGGTAATTAGTATGTCGGTGAATCATGTACTATATAAATAGTTACTTAGAGTGAATAAACGATTCACTAATTTCTAATATACATGAATGAACATAGTCAATCAACATGAATGAATAGTTCTTCCATAGTCCATTAGTGATAAATTTAAAATTAAAAAAAAAGGGTAAATCTTATAAATGAACCAATAAAAAGTGTCATAATTGCATATATTTTCCCCTAATCACAATATTGCAAATATAGTAACTCTAATTGCCATTCATTGAAAATACTCTTTTCAAAATTGTTTTAAGTCTAATACACCTCAGAACTACCTTAATGTGGGTAGAGGAAATTTTTTTAATACTACTCTTATGCTTACTTTCTTCCTTCATATTCCTCATACAATCAATTAATATATTATGTTATTTTATAAATCCAATATGATTTTGTTTTATAATGAATCCAAATTGTATAATTTTTTTTAATGTAAGCCACCATCACCTTTCATTTAATAGAGTATCATTAACATACCACAATGTATGGTTAAACCACTTTAATTTTACCTATGCGATGATCATGATGCATGTACCGCAGATTGCAAACGTTGTAAAGTGCCTCTAACATTTTATTTTATTTTATTTTATAAAATAACATATTGTAAACTTAAGAGAGTGTAAGTCATCATATAATTATAACTTCTTAATCTTAACAAATAAGGGTAGAGAAAGCTCATACAAAATTCTAATCATATTTATTTGATGTTTTTCCCTTTCGTAAATTATTTTTAGGTTAAATTACAAGTTTAGTTTTGTGTCTATTTGGTCCCTGAACTTTCAAAAGTATCTAATAGATCCATAAACTTTCAATTTTGTGTGTAATAGATCTCTAAACTTTGAATTTTGTATATAATAGGTCCCTGACAAAGTCAAAATTTTTAAAAATTAATAATTCTATGAGATATAAATTTGAATCTTATGTCTAACATAACCATAAGATTTCAATTTTATATTTAGTAGATCCATGAATTTTAAAAAATTTACAGGTTCAGGGATTAAGTTTATAATTTTGAAAGTTTAAAGACCAAATAGACACAAACCTCAAAGTTCAGGAGCTAAAATTTTAATTTAACCTTATTTTTAATATAAGGCTTTGTTTATGTTAGTTGAGACCTTTTAGAAGCTTAATTTGAAAGAGGTTCAATTTAGCTCTCTTAAAAGAGGGTCATCACCAAAAGACACAAATATCATTTAAATTAGTTAAGAGGGACCTACGTCAAAAAAAAAAAAAAAAAGGATTATCCACCTTCAACCCCTCTCGTAACCCTTTCTAGACACTAAAACAGGAAAATGATCCATTCGAAATTCTGTTTTCCTTCTCAAAATTAATTGGAATTTTCACAAATAAAATTATGTCTTTATTTACTTTCCACTTGGTGGATGTCAATCAACAACCCAAGGAAAGTACAAATCTTCAAGAATTAGTCCATAACAAACAAACATTTTATATTAATATGAAACATATGTACCTAAAGTAAATAGATAACTTTAGCCTAAAAATCTAAGGCAATCTCTAATCTCTTTTCATATTTGGGTGTTGTTTACTTTATATCTTATATACTATCATTCAAGAATCGAATAAATAGATATTTCAATTCATTTCAAATGGATTTATAATCCAACTCAACTAATACAATTTGAATGTCAACTATTACATAGTTCAACTAATTAAGACATATGTTATCGATCAATAAATCAGAAGTTCGAATCTTCAATTTTTTCAAAGATTTGGAGCGAAAAGGTCGTATATCATAATCCATTCCAATTAAATTCAAATAACTTTGTATCCAGACAAAAAAAAAAAAAAAAAAAAAAACCCTATCAATGAGATTCTTCTTCAAACTAAAACTTGAAGACAAGAAGTTCACATTCAGAGTAGCAATGGAGGAGTTCCAACTTCGGCAGTGCCTTCTAGCATTTGGGTGACCTTCTTCATCGATGGTCTTTGAGATGCATCTGGATGAATGCACCACAATCCCACCATCGCCATCCGTTTAAACCTTTCCAAATCCCTCAAAATGTCCGGTTCATCTCCAACCACCGTCTCCAGATTTCCGGCCGCCGCGCAACTCAGAATCCAATTCGACAGAACCAAATCCTCCTCCTCACTTTCTTCTTCGATTCGATCCAACTCAATGTGCCTTCTGCAGCAAATGATCTCCAGCAACACTACCCCATAGCTGTACACGTCCACCTTCGCCGTCACCGGAGCTCCCCTCAGCCACTCCGGGGCCATGTACCCGACTGTCCCTCTCAACTCTGTGTTCGTTCTCGTTTGGTCTTTCTTCAACAGCTTCGAAATCCCAAAATCTGCGATCTTCGCTGTGTAATTGGCATCGAGCAGCACGTTTTGAGGCTTCACGTCGCAATGGATGATCTGCGTCTCGCACTCTTCGTGTAAGTACGCTAATCCTCTGGCTATTCCTATTGCGATTTCGACTCTCTGTGTCCAATTAGGATTTTCGCCATTGCCGAATAGGAATCCCGATAGTGCTCTATTGGGCATTAGCTCGTACACTAGAAGAAGTTGCTTCTCGTTTTCGATGCAGTAACCTAACAATCTGACCAAATTTTTGTGATATGTCCGGCCGATGATTCTGAGCTCCGTTACGAACTCTGTTTCGGTTCTTTCAGTCATTTTGTCGAGCAGTTTCACTGCAATTTCCACATTGACACTGTCTATGTGTAAATTTCCACGAACTACTTTACCGGAAGATCCCTGGCCAAGGATCTTGTTGAATCCATCGGTTGCATCAACCAATTCCTGGAAAGTGAACTCTCTAAAATTGATTCCGATTGCACTCGCACTCAAAAACTGCTTCCTTCTAATCAATCTTCGAGTTGTTGGATGATAGAAGACGACAACAGCACCGAAGCAAAATGCTAGAGCTCCGGCGACTATATTGCCAATCTCAAGGAATTTCCTGTAATTAAATTTGTCTTTGTGTTTGTCGTCTTGAACTTCCGAGCTGTTTTTTAACAGGAAAGGCACTTTGATTAGAGTTTTTGTTCCTTTGGTAATGGAAGTATTTCTACCATTCATCAATGGCGTCCTCTTCTTACGACATATCGAATCCTTCCAAGTTGCAGCCATAGCGTAACAATCTTCCATTATTTCCTTTTTGCATCCCTCAAAATCGATGTTAAATATACGAGCCAAATCTGAGAAAGGCTCGGATTCAGGAGGCAAGTCAATATCCACATCGTCGATCACCTGGACAGTGAAATTCTTCCCAGAATCTCCCGTACAGTAATTGACTACGGTTTCCGGCCGACAGCCTTTCCAAGCATCGGTCGGATCCAAATGAACAAAACCCGGCAAGCAATCGCAAGTTACTGTGTCGTTGTCGGGTGATTTGCAGAGCCCATTTAAGCCACAAACGGTGTTCACAAGGCAAGGGTCTCTCATGGCTGTCCAAACCCTCATCCATTCAGTGCCGTTACTTTTCCGGTAAACATATTGCCGGAAATCACCATGGACGCCGATTGTTGCTCTGTGGTAGTAATCTCTAATTGGGGCTGGAACATTGACTGTCAAATTGCTAAAAATCTGTCCAGTTGGGTCAGTTCGATTGGTGAGGTACATTAAAGCAGAAGAGTTATCGAACACCAACACAGTGTCTTGAATATTAGTTGCGATTGTGAACCAATACCCAATATTGGAGAACTTGTAATTGGAGAGCACCAGATTTCCATCGTTTTGCATTTCCAACCTGAAATTCCCAGTTGAGAAATCTGAGATGCTTTTTGCAGAGAACAACATTTTTTCGACTCCCAAAACCTGTCCAATAAGGATCGTGTCAGTCGGCGAATCAAAGCTTTCCCAGACTTTGATTGAATTGGAGTCTTTCAACACGAAGTTGCCGTCGTCTTGCATTTGGCCGGAAGTTGCAGGCGTCTGTGTGAATATTGGTTGAACGTCGCCGTCCGGGAACAAAAGCACGAACTGGCCGATTCTGTTCAATTGGACGACAGAATTCGCCGGCGCCGGATTGTCCCGGTTGGCCGACCAAACCAGTGTCTTGTTTGGGATTTTATCGAACCAAATTCCGACAAGATAGAGATTATTGGGAAGATGATAGAAACCGAAAGCAAAATCCCCAGATGGAGAAAGCCAAGAATGGTTAGATCCTGCAGTTATGGAGGAACCGAAGCTTATGGCGGAGCCATTTTGACCGAAACACTCATAGAAGTTTAGAAGAACAAAAAAAAGAAATATCATCGACGCCATTGTCATGTTGTTCGTCGTTGCGGAGTATCCAGAATTGGGTAGATGGGAAAATTCTCGAAGAGCCTGTGAAAAATTGCGTCTGAGTTTGCCATGGTGTCATTGATTTGACACGACAAAATTTTGATTTTTAAGTCACTAGAAAGTTCAGAAAAATCAACGCGGAGAAATAAATAATTATGGGTGGTGTTTGAATTCAAGAGTGTACAAAGACAAACCCGGCATTGCGTTACGTAATCGACTTTGAGGCTAGGCTAGGCTAGAAAGCTGGCACTGTTGCTTGTTAGTCTCTCATCATAGTCAACATTAAAATTCAAATACGACTGAACTTTATCTTTGATTTAAAAAATATGTAAACCATCCATTTGAAAGTTACAATATTACCCTTACCTATTAGAATATTAAGATGAAAAGTTGAGATAGTGACTTAAAACAACAAGACAGTAACTAGGATACTTATCGTAGATTAAATTTGAAAGAATTATTCTAAGAATAATAAATATTTATGAAAGATCAAGAGTAATATTGCAACTTTTAAAAGAATAAAATAATTTTTTAAATAAAGAGTAAAGTTTAGGAGTATTTTTTATAATTTAGCCTATAAACTTCATAGCTTGAATGGATAGAAATTGAAATGAAGCAAAAGATCATCTAAGAGTAAAGTTTAAAATTTTTCTTCCAATTGCTTTGGAAATTCTCTTTTGAATTTCATCAACTCATTTTTAATTTTTACCAATAGTGATGGATTAGATAATGCATAAAAGACTAAATTGAAGCTTTTAAACAAGAATGATATTTAAATCAAGACACTAAAAAAGTAACCCCATTTTTATAGGTTTAGTTTTAAACCTTCACATCTATATTTTTAATGCTATGTTCTAAAATCAATTAACTTTATTTTATTATTTTATGAAATGAAACTTTATCTTGTTTAACTACAATATAGCCAATAAGATTCTTGCGGGTTTCAACTTGCTCGAGAAAGAAAATCAATAAGAGAAAATAACATATTACACACTTTTTATCTATTATTTTCTTGTAATAATCTACACCATCAATTATAAAGCTTATAGAATCTATAGGAAACAAAACACAGCTAAGAAGGTGAATATGTAGTGTATTTTTCATATCCTCAACCCTTTTTTTTTGTTGTTATTTTTTTTATGTAGTTCTTCGGCAATAGAATTTAATATAAACTCTTTTGACATTTCCAATAGCAATCTTAAATCAATGCGGGAAAAATTCTAGTACTATCGTAGTATGGAAAATTTTTCATACTACCTCCACTGATTGTTTGCCACGTCAGCATCTATTTGAAAATTATGTGGAGACCACCAGCATTTAAAAACTATTTATGAACTCAATAACACAGTGTGAACAAAGAAAGTATGGTACTCCCGTAGTACTAGAAATTTCTCCGAAAAAGATATGGTAAGTCCAAGTGGTTGTATTAAAAGTTAAGTATGGTCAAAGATGAAAATATTGTCAAGATTGGTTGGTATATTTATGATATATTTTAGAAATCAAAGGTCTGAATAAACGGGGGAGAATTATTTTTCTCTTTATTGCGATATATAGCCGGTGTATTGCCTCAAAGATATTTTCAACAATATATTGAAAATGACGAGCATAGTCACCCACTAAATATTTTAACTAACAGTCTTACATATGAGTTGTTTAAGTTGTATAAGCCTATTTTATGAGATACATAATAAAAAATTAAGAGTAAATAAAATTAAAATAGAATAGTTTTTTAAAAAAAAATTAGGAGTCAAAATAGGATTTAAACCTTAATATCAACATGTTTGAAATTTTTAATAGCAGTCTTAAATTGACGTGACGTATTAATAAATAAGTAAATTCAACTCCCGACCAATTCTTTTAAAGAAAAATTCTTGCCTAGAAAAGAAATTGTAAATGTAGATAGTTCTAAAATGTCAAAGTATATCAAGCTACAATAAAACAGATCACAATGTTATCATTATCTTGTTAGCTAAATTTAATTTGAACGGCTACTACAATTCAAGTCTGACGACTTTGAAGAAGTTTTTTTTTTTTTTTTTTAGAGAGATAGAGAAGTCTAATAATACTTCCTTCTTCCATTAGGTACGTTTGAATATTCAAAGGATTTACTCATCAACTATAAAATTTATGAGATATTCTTTTATCTGTAATATTCAATTCTATAAAATATCAACATTTCGACTCTGCCGAAAATGTTCTTTTTCGTACTTTAGATTTTGTTCTATTTTGGTCTCGGTATTTTTAAATGTTCAATTTTAGTTCATGTATGTTCAATAAAGCTTAAAATTGGTCTCTATGATAAGTTTAAAATTATTTTTTTTTATAGAAATTAGTTAAATAATAATAATAATTTTAACACAAGAAAAAACACAATGTAAACTTATTTTCAAAATTTATAGAGGGAAAGTTAATAGAGACTAGTTTTTTTTTTTAAGAAAAATTCACAATAAACTAAAAGTATGGACCAATTTTAAGCTCATTTGAAAGTAGATGGACTAAAATGGAACAAAACTCAAATTACATAAATCAAAATGATATTTTAACCTTTCCCTTATAACTATGAGTGTTGGGAATATTCTATAATATTTAATATAAAAGATGCATAAAATATTCATATCATATATGGTTTCAACTTTTCAACTTAGATAAACAATATCAAAACTAAATTTACCACATATTATAATCAGATGGTTAACTTGGATGCTTTTATAAGTCTAAATTGGTTGAGATTGCTAACTTATTGCCTGCAAATCTTAAAGTTGTATTTTAGCATTCTTGAAAAGGTTCCACTTTTTCTACTAATTTTTAAATGTTATCGCTATTTCATTTCTATTATTTTATCTATTGACTATAATTTTTCTTACTTTAAGTCAAATTTCAACCATAAAAATTGTTTATTTATTCAATATCTCACAATATAGCCATTTTTCATACTATCTATGTACTTTAAAGAGTATTCATAGATATGAGATGACGCATTGTTTCTCCGGATGGTAAGTTTGAATTTCTACCTTCTAACTTTAGGATTTAATATTAAAAAAAAAGAGGTATTTAGAGCCCATTCATCAAACAATCTAAGAAATCTCCATCCTCATATTAAGGTTTCAAACAAATAAAAATTCATTATTTCATACTAAAAAGGGTATCATTTACTGGATTTAAGCTACTAAATATTACGTTGTATGAGATTAAGAAAAATTATTGGAGGAGATCAACACAATGTGGTTGGCGGTTTTGGACCTTTGGATGTACGAGAGAAAAACTACAAAAGTATTTTGAATTTGTATTTAGTAGTTATTAAAGTGTGTAGGTTTTCGAATTTATAATTATTGAGAGATAATCACATTGTGGCATTTTCATTGAATAATTTCTCATGAGATTAGTTATACAATACCCTACCTAAAATTTAAAGTTCGTGTTTTTTCTCAGCAAGTTGAACATCTAACTTCCCAACCTCATGGTTCTAATCTTAAGCTATACACCCCTAATCTTATGAAACTTGTCTCTAATCTAAGTCAATAAGTATCATAATTATTGAATCAAGACTAATTAAAACATTAAACCATTCAAATAAGCATCTGTTTCAAGCAAAGGAGGGAGTCTCACTTCAATGCTTCCTTCCAGCATTAACACAACCTCTTTCATAGAGGGTCGAAGTGCAGGATTTGAACAAATGCACCATAAACCCACCATTGTCATCCTCTCAAACCTTCCATAGTCATTCACTGCTTCAGAATCATGGCTTATTATGGCCCTCAATCTTTCTGCTCTCGCACAATTTACAACCCAATCCACAAGTATTATTTCATCATCAGCTTGTGTTTCTTCTTCTACATGCCTTCTGCAAAATATGATCTCCAACAATAACACTCCAAAGCTGTAAACGTCAACTTTTGTTGTAACAGGTGCATTCTTCAGCCATTCTGGCGCCATGTATCCCATTGTTCCTCTTATCATGGTGGCTGTGCGTGTTTGGTTTTTCTTCATGAGCTTGGCCAGGCCGAAATCTGAGATTTTTGCTGTGTAATTGTCGTCAAGGAGAATGTTTTGTGGCTTTATATCGCAATGGATGATTTGGGTTTCGCACTCTTCGTGCAAATATGACAACCCTCTGGCAATTTCCAACACGATTTTTGCTCTGCTTTCCCATTTGGGGTTTTGATTTTCCTTCTCCTCAAATAGGAAATTTGATAAAGGACCATTTTTCATGAGCTCGTACACCAACAACCGATGATCTCCCTCATTACAGAAACCCAACAATCGAACTAAGTTTTTGTGATGAGTCAATCCAATCACTTGGACTTCTGTCACGAACTCCTTCTCTCCTTGTTCAATCACCTTCTCCAATTGCTTAACTGCGACCTCCACTTGTTGATCGTTCAACGTCAAAACTCCATTATAGACTCTGCCGAAAGCTCCTCTGCCAAGTTGGTTTTTGAATCCATTAGTCGCTTCTCTCAGTTCGTTGAAAGAAAATGCCTTCAAATTCACCTCCAATGGCTTTGGCTTTGCAGGCTTCTTCCTTTGCAAGAAACCCTTTGTGATGGGATGATAATAGACGGCCATGGATATAAAAACCACTGCAAATGTTGAACAGAGCACAAATATCGCTAGCAGAGCTTCATTAGAAGGGGATTTTTTGTGTTCTCCATAGACATTATTGATTGTGGGAACTTTCAGGAACGCTACATAATTATTCGTATCTGGAATGCTTCTTCTTGCGTTTAACAATGGCATCCTCTTCTTGTAACAAGCACCATCAAAATAAACAGCCGCCGTACGAAAACAATCGTTCCTCACAGCTTCCTCGCACTGGTTCACATCCGTCGCTCCCACCATCGTCGCATCAGATTCAGAGCCCTTGAGAAATGGGAAATCGACATTTTCAAGCTTAACAATTTTGAAGTTCGAATCTGAACAAAAGTCCACAGTCACATTCGGATAGCATCCTTTGGAAGGTGTGTTTGGATCGATTGGCAAATACCCTTCCAAACACTCACAATTCACGTTTTGGTTATCATTTGAGGTGCAAAATCCGAACACCCCACAAATGTTACTCACCATACAAGGTCTTTCAACGAACTTCCACACCGATCTCCACTCGCCACTGCCATTCTTAATCCGAATCAGCTGCTGGAAGTTCCCCTGATCATCAATGGTTGCTCTGTGGTAGTAGTCTTTTACTGGCACCGACAACTGGGTTTGGGATGTCATAGAATAAATAATTCTCGTGTCGTTGACGACATACAAGAAAGCTGTGGTCTGGTTGAAGACGATGGTCGCGTTTTTGTTACCGGCGGTGCTGGTGAATTTGTAGGCAGGGTCGGCATATCGAAAAGCAGACATTAAGACATTGCCGTCTAATTCTTGAACCTCCAACATGAACTGGCCGGTGGAATAGTCCACCGTTCCATTGGCATTGGAAAACAGCTTCTGGCCCATGCGAAGGACCTGTCCGGGCAAAAGGGTGTCGGTCGGATGATCGAAGCTCTGCCATATGGGATTGAAAAAGGAATTCAACAGCATAAAGCTGCCATTGTTGGACATTAAAGCAGAGCTCGCGTCCGTGCCATTGTAGATTGAAACTTGGGAGTTGTTGGCATGAATCAGCACAAATTCGCCGGTGGGTTTGAGAATAATGGTGGAATTAGCCTCGGCTGGGTCGTCTCTGTTGGCGGACCATGCCAATGTTCTCTCAGGAATTTCTACGAACACTATGCCGACAAGGTATCTGCCATCGGCAATCTGTTTGAACCCGAAAGCAAACTCACCGGAGGAGGATCGCCAGAATTCGTTGGAGCCTGCAACGATTGATGAACCCAATTTGATTGTGTTGTTTGGGGACTGGGTCTGGGCGTAACAGTGAAAAAAGCAGAGAAGCAATGGGAGAGAGAGATGTAAAAGGTTAATGGCAGCCATTGAAATTTGAAACAAACAGTCGGATAGATAATCAGATAAAAGAACAATAAGTTAATGGCCGGATGATGATGATATTCAAATCCCAAGGGGATTTTGCTTCCATGTTTAAAATGGAAGAAAATGTTGGCCCTTTCATCTGCAAAGTCAAAGCTACGAACTTTTCTTGCTTGGATGAGTTGTCTTTCCCTTTCCCACGTCACTTTGCCGTTGAATGAATTTTTTTTTTTTGTTTTTTGACATACAAGTAATTTAGTCGTAATTTTCTTGTCTTTAACCCAAAAAAAGAGAAAAAAAACAAAAAACTATTTTACAAATGTAATTGACTCAAAGTCAAAATCAACGATTTGGTCTCATGGTATAAAGTTAGTTCCAAGTCATTTTAAAACTTGGCCAAATCTCACACAATGTTTATATTTCTATAGTCATTCTATAGCACCTTTTCTATTTAATTGATGAGATAATATTTTCTATTTGAATGACAATATTAAATTTTTTTAAAATTATTTACAACTATGTTTGTATTTGAGTTTAGGATTGAATAAAAACACAGAAAAAGAAATACATTTTTTTTTGGGTGGAAAAAGAAGTTTGAAATAATTGCGAGGTTTAACTAAACTATATTAACCAAATTGAAACTATAAAGTTGAATTTGTAAGACTAAATTGGCAATTTTTAACTTTAATTTTTAAGGTTAATTTAAATTTTAAATTTTTATTTTGGTCGAATTAAACATTTAAAATTAATATATCATCAATAATAAATTGAAAATTTGTCTGAGAATTGACTAATAAATCACAAAAAATAGTAATTTGCAAACTAAAATATTTTTTTAAAAATTAGGCAAAATGGTGGATTAAAAATTTTGAGAATTTTCAAGGCCCTTCTGAGAGAACCTGAAAAATTCCTTGTTAACATCTTCAATTTTAAATATATTATAGATTTTTAGTGCATTAGAAAAAACCTTATATAGTAATAATAATCGGAATTGTGTTTTAAGATTTGTTCATCTTGTCTAACATCATGTTAAAAAATAGAAGGTATGCTCCAAAAAGAAAAGGGAAAAAAAAAAGATCATGTTGAATGATTCTGCTTGTAAACATACGTCACTTCTTTTTTTTTTTTTGACAGAGCCCCACTCTCTAAAACTACACTTTGAGAATTTTGGTTATTTTTGAATGACTATCAAACTATACAATTATATTAATTTTGTCTCTTCAAATATTTTCCTCATTTTTTTTAATAACTATTTAACATAAATCTAAATTTATTTTGAAAGTTGTTGATAGCACTGTAAAAGTGCTACTTTATAAACTTATTTCATGTTAGTTTAGTTGTCATCATGCATTTATTTGTCTATTTTATAGGGATTGAACAATTCAAAGCCACTTGGAAGACTTTGGATGAATCGAGTTTAAAAGGGAACTAATCGGGTCTATTTTGAGCATTCTAACTGAGAAGAGATGACATCCAAACTAGAGATGTCCATTTAAACACGGGGCTAGGAATCCCCGATTACACGGAGAATGGGGAAGGGAGTGGGGAGAGTTTTCTCCTAGTTGGCTAAATGGGGATGGGGACAAGGAATATATTCCCCGCCCCGTTCCCAGCCCCACCCTGATTAGTTAGTATATATATATATATATATATGCTAATTATTACTTATAAATAGAAAATTATTAACAAAAAACTATAGTAGGAATTAGTGGAAGACTATTTTTTTTATAAAAAAAATTAATGTAATATTGAAATTTGAATTTTTAGAAATTAAGTTGTTTCAAGATTATAATATTTTTACCTATGATATATTATTGTTTTTATTAGGAAAATTTATAACTTTTTCTTTAAATAAAAATTATATTGAAAATTATTCATTTAGAAAGAATTTCTATTATGGTTGAGAATAAATTTAAAAAAAAAGATAAAAAAAAAAACAAAAAAAGAATGGAGAAAAATTCCCTGTGGGGAACTCGATGAATTCGCCGAGAATCCCCACCTTGATCCCCGTGAAATTAAATGAGGAATTTTGCGGGGATGAAGAATGAAATGGAGGCAGGGTCGGGGTGGGGAACCCATTCCACAGCCCCGCCCTGCCCCGTGGACATCTCTAATCCAAACCAAGGGAACTAAGAGCAGAGTGTCTAGACGTCGTTTTGGGCTTTAAGACGCTGCTGCATGGACATGTCAAGCTTGAAGTCCCACTAGCGTCTAGACGCTGGCCATATTAAGAAAGGAAGGCTCGTTCAACGCTGCAGTGAGGCTACTCTCAACGCTGGTAGCATCGAGACGCTACTTTAAGCGTCTAGACGTTACCCTAATTTCGCAAGAATTATTCCTTATTTGCGAGGACAGCATCTCAACGCTTTCTTTGGCGTCTAGACACTGCCTTACCTTATTTATAGCACTTTTCACTTTAGGTTAGGGACTTTTGCCTCTTTTCACTTAGACATTCTTAGGAGTTTTAGAGAGCTTTTTCCTCTTGTATTGGAGACTTCTATTGTACGGATTGAACCATGTCGAACTTGAGGGATACTATCACGATGCTAGGCTAAACTCTACGTTTCTGATTCAAAGGTCGGTTGTAAGCCAATTGCAAGATTGTGAGGTCTGAATTTGAATGTATTTTTTCTTATATTTGCAATTATTCTTTGATTCATGTTTTCAATTTATGAGCATATGTCTTTGATTGAATTGACACCTTGGTCACTATATATGCTTGATTGCTATTCATGATGCATGATCTTAATTGTCATGTTTGATCGAGTCCTGTAGCATTAGGATTATTACATGTGTGTGTTATAGTTTTCCATAATTGCATAGCTTGCATGTTTAATTCTAGGAATTAAATGAACAATTTGGTTAGGTTGAAGTTATTTTATTTAATCGGTTTGTCTTGGTCTGTCCAAAATGCTTAATGTTTTTATCTAAATAATATGGAACGGTTTCATGTCCAATTGTTTAGGTAATTAGTATTGACTTTGATATTTGTTAGAGTTAGTTACTTTAGGGGATTTGTTGCTTTTTGGGATTTTCTTGATAAGTTGGCCAAATACTTGCATAATTAAGTTAAAATATTTTGAATGCCTATGATCAATTTTACAATTAGATAAAACCGTACATTTGAATTGGATTTTGGTAAGATTTGATTTTCTCTTTTTTTTTTTTCAATTACTTGTTTCTTTATTGTTGTTTTCTTAGAAAATTCCAAAAACCATCCGTTTCACTTTTTACTGAAATTTAATCCTGAGAAGATAAATTTTCTAGCTCCTTTGGGAAATTGACTTGATCCACTATTTCAACAAGTTAGAATAAGAAGTCAGTTTAATTTTGGTAGGCCATGATAGCCTAACCAGTTCTACTACTAATAACACTACATGTGGTTTCAATACTTTACATATAGACAACTATGAATCCAATAAGTGAAAAAATCATGTACTTTATGTTAGGGTTTCTATTAAATAGATAGAAAAAAAAAAGTAAGAACTAAAATATAAAAAAGGGAAGTAGGACAAAAATAAAATAAACATTATACTGTTTTTTAAAAAAAAAAGCAAAATGTGAGAAAAAAAAACAAGTTTCCAATTCTATTGAGGAGCGAATTTGAAAAGTTTTACACATGGAAAGAGAGACTCTTTTGGACAAAAGGAAGTTCTTATCAGAACGATGGCTCAAGTTATTCCTATTTACACAATAAGTTGTTTCTAATTTCCTCTTACTCTTTGTAAAGAAATAGATTCTTTGTGTTAGATTCTAGTAGGGGCTATTAAAAATGTTTGGGGTAAGGGTGTGCACAGTTCGTTCGGTCTGGTTTTGGGCTAAACCGAAGATGCAAACAAACTTGTTGGTTCTCAATATGACTGAACCGAAAAAATTAAGTGAATCCTCAATTTCGGTTTCAAATTGAAACAGACCTAGTTGGTTTAGGTCGATTTCGTTTAGTTATAATCAACTTTTCTTTTTTTTTTTTTTTATTCTTTCAAGTTTATTTATGACGAGGTGGGTGATGATATTTTAAGAATTATTGGGGTGTAACTACAATAGTTCAAAATAAACTTGAAAAAGCTACCAACCTTAAGATTAGACGAGCAAAGAGAGAGAGGACAACCAAAAATGGCACTTGGAAAGTGGAGGTAGCCAAGAGTAGGTGGCTAGCGTGGCATCGAGTGGTTGGTGGTTGGTGGTTGGCTGGCGAAGGGAGTGGCGACGTGAGGGGTTAGCTTGAGTTTGAAAGAAAAAGAAAATGGAGATTATATAATTAAGCAAGAGAGAAGCGAAGGATGGAAATTGAAAAAGGAAAAGAAAAAATGGAGATTAAGGGAGTAACGATGGAATTGGAAATAGATAGGGCTTGATTTGTTTGGGCTGGAGCTTGACTTGTGTGTATGAGTAAAGCAATAAGATGTCTAGGTTGGGCTAAATGAAATAAAGGAAAAGAAAAGATAGGGGTGGGTCATGAGAAAGGGACAGATTTGGGCTAGCTTGGTTTTTTTAAATCTAAATCTATATTATATATAAATAGTTTGGTTCAATTTTCTCGGTTTATTAAGATAGTGAATTGAGAATCAAATCAAAACCTTCGATTTTTAAAAGAGTTGAATCGAAGAACTGAAATTTTCAAAAAATTCAAACTAAACCAATTGGTTTGGTTTGATTCCATTTGGTTTGTTGGTTCGGGTTGGTTTCTGCACACCCCTAGTCTGGAATTTAGAAACCTACACATTTTCAATTAAGCAATGTTGGCAAAGTAGTCCAAAGGCTCATCAAATACCTAACTACCATTGTTGCATGTGTGTTGAGGGGACGGACGGTACTACAAGAATAAGGGTAATTTTCTCATTGCAACAGTGGGGAACAACCCATAATATATCTGGCGAAGCATTCTATAGGGACATGATCTCTTTCGAAAAGGTTATAAAGGGAAGATTGGTAATGTCCCAAGTGTAGGGATGATTAAAGGCCCATGGATTCCTCGGGAAGGAATTGAATCTATTATAATTAATTATCTCAATTTTGATTTCTAAAATTTCCTTGAGATTGTTTCCACGAAAATGAAGACTTTCGTCTTTTAATGATCTACATGGGAACCAAAAGTCCATAAGTACCATACTACTGAACACTCAAATTTTACTTTTCTTTGTTAGAAAGTATGTTCTTTATATATAGGTTGTGACATTTTGATAAAACAATATACACACTTTACAATCAAGAAAATAACTATATAAAGATGATATATATATATATCAAAGATCATTAACACCTATATATTATTGGAATGACTTTTCAAGTGGACACTCAAACAAAAATTAAAAGAAAAGAAAAATTAAAAAAGAAGTGTGAGAAAAAAAAAAAATCAAAGCAAGAGAGTCTCTCCTAGTACATAATAGCAGGGTCAAACAGAATTTTTTCTTCCTTCAGAGTCCATAAATCTCTTCCAATACCAATGTTGTTTCCACACTCTCTCTTTCATCTCTTCGATGGGAACGCCCTTCGTCTCTGGCAGCAAAAACATCACAAACAACGACATTACCAACACCCAACTAGAGAAGAACAAGAAGATTCCATACTTCATATAGCACAACATCGATAGAAAAGATTGTGCTATCACAAAAGTAAACATCATATTCACACAAACTGTCATGCTCTGCCCAGCCGATCGCGTCTCCAGTGGAAAAGTTTCGCTCGGAATCAACCATCCGAGTGGACCCCAAGACCATGCGAAAGACGAAACAAAAGTGCACACCATCAACACCACCACAATTGCCATCCCGTGCGACAGATGGTTAAAGTTGTCTTTGAGTTTTAGCCCCAACACCACTCCAATGATCATTTGAGAGACAAACATTTGGAATCCAGCTTCTAATAATAGCATTCGTCGGCCCACCTTGTCGACCGAGTAAATGGAGACCAACGTAGAAAGGACATTAACGGCCCCTGTTATCACAGAAGAGTATAGAGACGCATCGTTACCAAATCCCAATGTGTTGAATAGAACTGGAGCATAGAACATAATTGCATTAATTCCAGTGAGTTGCTGGAAAATCTGCAACATTATGGCAATCACTAATGGTGGCCGATTCTGCCGCATAAGGAGGTTTCTAAAAGGATGTTTCACTTCATGAGCAATGCGACTTGCCTCAACGATCTCCAAGTACTCTGGCTCGACGTTGTCTGTACCTCTAATTTTTCTTAGAACCAATTTTCCTTTTTCCAAGTGGCCGCGTTGGATCAAACTATTTGGAGTATCATCCACCAAGATGGCTCCGACAGTCAACAGCATCGCCGGAACGCCGGCCAATGCCAATGATAGCCTCCATCCCCATCCACCTTCAATCCTAATACATAACTCAGACATTGGAATTTGTTAGCAAACAAGAAACTTTTTAAGTTTAATTTTAATCTCTTTCGTCCTTACTTAGATGTTCCATAATTGATAAGGTTTGCAAATAGAATGCCCACGGTAACATCAAATTGAAACAATATATTCAAAGCTCCACGAATCCTCGTCGGCGCTATCTCCGAGAGAAACAACGGCACGGCCTATTTTCCAACATCAAAATGAACTGAGTCAATTTCAAATCTGTTACAAATGGAGCCTTGCCGGAATTCTGAAACAAACCTGGTTGGCAAATCCAACTCCACAGCCCAGAGAAATTCTTCCAAGAATGAGCATGAGGAGGCTAACGGCGGTGGCGTTTAAAATCGTTCCGACAATGAAGAAAATTCCGGCGATGAGCATGGTCTGTTTCCGACCGAGAACTCTGGTCGTGTAAGAAGCGAAGAATGTGGCAGTCAACGCAGCGAGATAGAGAGAAGAGGTGAATAACTGTAAGCCTTGATTGTCGTATTTACAGTAGTTGCTGTCGTCCGCTTGGTGGTTGTGAATCCTCTCGTACACGACTGGAAAGAACTCCTTCAGGAACGAAGGCATCGACGTCACTCCCCCTGTTCCGACATGTCGAATTTTGTAATTGATTAAAGTAGAAAGTTAATTAAAAGGCTCAAGTTGAGAGATTAATTAATTAATGTTAAATTATAAGTTTAGTTCCTTAATTTTTAAGTTTGTGTCTATTTGACTCTTAAACTTTAAAAATGGTCTAATAGATATTTGAACTTTTTATTTTGTGTCTAATAGGCCTCTAAACTTTAAGAATATCTAATAAGTTTCTAAACTTTCAATTTTATGTCTAATAGGTTCTTGACATATTCGAAATTTTTTAAATTAATTAAACTATTAGATATAAAGTTAAATTTTGTGTCTAATACATAGAATGCTAAACTTTTAATTTTGTGCCTAGTAATTAAGGCTCGTTTAATAAGCACTTGATTTTTGTTTTTAGTTTTGAAAATTGTGCATGTTTTATCATAATTTCTCTACAATAAATTTATCTTTGATTTTTTTTGAATTCTTAGGCAAAGAAAAAAATTTGGGTGCATTCTCGACTGCACTCATCTTTGTGCAGCTCACTCAAATGTCCATTCACAGTTTGTCATGTAGCAAACTGTTTTTTTTTTTTTTTTAAATATTTCAAAAAAAAATCCGCTTTATGATTGTAGTGAATTGCACAAATATGAGTATAGCCCAGGCAAATTCCAAAAACAAAACATAAGTTTTTGAAAACTATTTTTTTTTAGTTTTCAAAACTTTGCTTGATTTTTTAAACATACGTAAAAAAATAGATGACAAAACAAAGAAACTCATAAGTGAAAATGATATTTATAAGCTTAATTTTCAAAAACCAAAAACTAAGGCCCCGTTTGATAATCATTTGATTTTTGGTTTTTGAAAATTAAGCTTGTTCTCTCCTAATTTCTGTACAATAGTTTTCATCTCTCTTAAGAAAGCATTTGAATTATTAGCCAAATTGTAAAAACAAAAACAAGTTTTTGAAAACTATTTTTTTTTGTTTTCAAAACATGGCTTGGTTTTTGAAAACATGTTTTGAAAACATAGGTAAAAGATAGATAATAAAACAAGTAGATCCATAGATGTGAATAGTATTTATAAGCTTAATTTTCAAAAACCAAATAATTATCAAACGGGGCCTTAATATTTATCAAGCAAGACCTAAGTCTGCAAATTTTTAAAAATGTTTGGACACAAAATTAAAAATTTGAGAACTTATTTGACACTTTTTAAAGTTTATGAACCAAGTAGCAAAAATCTCAAACTTCAAAGACTTATTAGATATTTTTAAAATTTTAAGAACTAAACTTATCATTTAACCATTAATTAATTACTGACCAGAAACACCGATGTCGTAACCGAACATGAGGCCTCCGGTGGCCGCCATTATACAGGAAAGGATAACCACCGGAGTGATCTTGGCCTCAAACTCCACGCCGGACGGAACCACCGCAAACCCTGCCGCCGGCATCCTGTCCTTGATTTTGTCTCTGATGAAAATTCAGAGAAATCAATGGCGGATGGAGATTGAGGTCCTTGATTTATTTGATTGTTGGGGATATGACGAATTTAAAGATTTTTATAGACCAACACAGTGAAGAAATCTGAGAGTTGAATTGTGAGCATTTCCAGCTCTGCATGTACTAAATTTGAGGAGTAAATTGGCTAAGAATGGATTAGACAACTGTTCCAGAGAAGGTTGAAATTATCATAGAATTTCTTGTTGATATTTGTCTTTTGATCTCTGTCATCATGTCTATTATTGGAGGAACTAGCTAAATTTATGCGAAATGTACCAACTCTTTTGAACTATTGTAGTTACACCCCAATAATTCTTAAAAGAAAATATATAAATATAAATAAATTACACCCACTGAGTTTTAAATGTACATGTAAAAAATTTTAACCCAAACTTAAAATCGGATTTGTCCCTTAACTACTTTTAAGGCCGTGTTTACTTATCAGAATTTGAAATGAGCTGGAATTGAAATCAAAAATTCAAAAATCGAAATAGGAATCAGATATATTCTAACAAATTAAAATAAATTAAATAATATATTAATATAACTTTTAATTAAACTAATAATAATCAATAATAAGTTTTAATTTATTTGATAGTAATATTTTTTTAACAATCTATTTAACATTAAAAAATAATAACTAATTAAAATAAGATTACATCAACTAAAAAAAGATTAAAATAACTTTTTTTTTTGTTAAAAGAATATAGGCTACTTTTATTTGTATATATTATCTTATACAAATATTTTATTTGAACAAAATAATTAGTAATTAAACATTAAAAACAAATAAATAGATATTTTAATTCTATAAAAAGATTAGATATAATAAGAGAATATATATTTATGTGTTTTCTTTTTGTTAGAAGGAAAATTATTAGTAGTGTAAATAAGAAAGAAGGAAAAAATGGTAAAAGAATTAATAAAAAAGATTGCGAGTCTCATTTATAGATGAGAGAGAAAGGGTAAGAATGTAAAGTAATTAACGAAAAGGTTGTGAAGCCCACATAATAAATAACGAGAATAGGATTAATGAAGATTTAGGAGAGGAATGAGATTATTATGCCATGGGTAGGGATTCCCAAATTAGTAGTATGTCCCAATCATTTAATTTCATTCCTACATTTTAGTAAATACTATTAATGGAAATGAAAATTTTCATTCTCATTCCTTGATTCTCAATCTACCGAAATAAACAGGGCCTAAAAGTTCTATTATTTAATTATTTAATTATTTTTACTCTAAAAAAATAGAGAAGAGAAGAGAAAGGAGGGTGGTGGAGAGAGAGACATACCATTTTTTTTTAAAGAAAAATATTGGTTTTTCTCTTTTTCAATTTAGTTTCTATAATCTAAGACGTTTCAATTTAATCCCTTATGTTTTAATGTTTTTTTAATCATATCATTTCCATTTGGTGAATGTCTCTTATGTTTATCGTTTTTTAGTCATTTTGTCTCTCATGTTTTATGTTTAACTCCCTCTAGTCCGTGTCAGTCCGAGTCATTAAGAAAACCAATTAATTGAAATCAATTTATTCGGTTCCTTGTGGTTCGACTCGGTCTACTATTAATTACTAAAAGTAGTTAATTTTAGACCCGACCCTGCATGATGAAGAGGTTAGAGATTTAAATTCTAAAATTTCTAAATTAGCCTCTTCAAATTCTCTGTTGCTTGAAAAGTAGGAGCAAATGCGACATGCCTCCAGTCTTGGAGGATTTCCTTGCCAGCACGACATGAGCCACGATCTTCACAGTTCTGAGTGGGATCAATCATATGGATGTCAGAAGGAGCAGCAGAACCCGAACCTCGAATCTTCAGTTTCATGTATGTCTTTAGAAAATATAAAAAATATAATTAATCAAATTGTTATTAACAATTTCTGAATTCAGCAGAGCAATCTCCAATTTCAAGAGGAGATGGCTAGGATACTTGGCTCCGTCATTCAGCTGGCTGATTCAATGGAGAGCATTCAAGAGTAACCGCCTATCGACATTCTTGAGGTACAAGAATCTGATTTGGTTGGCTTAGAGCTCAACAATGAAGTTTTTTTTCCATGTGAGGAATAGGTATGTGAGGTAGAAGAAGTCGAGCTGTAGTTCGAACAGAAGGTCCAGGTGATAGAGTTGGAGGTCGAAAGGCCTGCGTCTGTTCTATCCTTTAGTTCTTCCTTATTATGTGAATGTTCTTCTTGCTTTCACGAGTTAGAATCAAAGTCTATTTTCTTTGATTTTTTTGTTTTTATGTTTTTTAGAGTCGAAAAATACAAAAAGACCTGCATTTCTAGAGCCCATCAAATATTGAAGAGCTTACTTGATGCAGTGGGTTTTTGTGGATTCAAGGAAGAGAGAGCCGAAGAAATGGAAGAATTTTTATGTGCCCTGACGTGTGCCACACGGCAAGTCAAGCAATCGACTATAAAAATTTGCACTTCCTAGAGGCAGCCAAGCAAAAAAATTAAATGCTTTATTTTATTGCTTTCTGTTTCTTTTTTTCCTAGCTTAGTTCGTTTTTATTTAGAAGAATTACAATTCTTGGAGGTTTCCGCTACGCCACCACCCACCTACGTGCTGAGTTTTCAAGGGAGGTTTTATGTCCCCTTTCTTTTTGTCCTTTAATTTTCACTGATTTTTGTACATTGAGGACAATGTAGAATTTAGGTTGGGGGTGGAGGTTATTATTGTGCTTTGATGATGTGTTTAGCATGATTGGTTGAGTCATTGAGCTTCTGAGCTAGAACCTATTTTTAGGTTTGACAGTTGCTCTTATATGTTGTCTTTGAGCACCTGAGCTTGAATTGTTGATTGATTATGTTAAACATGATTCTTGTGTGAAATTTTATCAAATTTTGTGTGAATTATGAGCTTGAATCCTTGATGATGTGTTTGATGCTTGATGAGGACAATTAATGACATGCATGGTATGTTGCTTTAATTGCATTAGCTGAAGTATATGAATGTTATCCTACTTTGAGCCTTTTTTTGCCTAATTTTCAAAACTTTCTGGTCTTTCCTGCACAATCTAAGCATGTTAGCCTTTCCTTTAGTAGTCTTGAAGGCTTAGGGTGGGATTATAGAGCTTGTATGTCTATTATCACCTCGATAGGTATATGGCTAGTTGTTGAGTGGAAAGATTGATAGTTTGTAATGCGTTGTTTAGGAGAAATAAAAATGTGATTTTCCTAGAAAAAGAAAAAAGAAAGAAAGAAAGTGTGCTTGAAAAGAAGATCATTCTTGAAATAAAATAAAATAAGCTTGTAATGAGTTTAGTGAATCAAGGGGTAAAAAGAGCTACTCCTGTCGTGATCAGTTAGGCCATCCATTAAGTGAATGCTCTGAATACAGGTCCCTACGACAAGTGTGTGAAAGTTAGTGTCCTTTGGTTTTTAAAACGATACAAGTTTATCCTGTAAGTTTGAGTTTAGGCACCTAATAACCTTTACTTGTTTGATGGTTTGGAAGCTTGGTAGCTAGTCCTAGTGCCAATGTAGGGGAAGATGAATTGAGAGCCTTATAAACCTTCTCCATACTTGTAGAGACTACTTTACGAGGCCATACACACAAGTGGGAAATAATAGAAAGAGTTTTTAAAAGTGTATCAAAACATGGATAGTGTATGTCTGCTTCTCTTTTGTGGTTATTGTGATATTCCTAAATATTGAAATTAGAGTCTCATGCATGCAATCATTTATTCATATCTTTATTATTTTTGTTTGGGTCTTGCTCGAGGACTAGCCAGATTTAGGTCGGGAGTTATTTGATAGGACCAAAATAGTCCTATATTTTTATGCCTAAATCATGTTAGTTTGGAGGTTTTAATGTAATTAATTGATTGTTTTGTAGGGATTCGAGCATAAGGCACATTTCGGGAGATTCGACATCGAATCACGGTTCCAACACATCAAACTGGAGGTCATTCGAACACCCAAGCGAATAGTTAGAGCAAAAATGACTAGCATTGCACCCGTGCTGTGCGCTAAGTAGCGTCTAGACGCTGTCCAGAGCGTCTAGATGCTATCGACAGCTCCCTGAAGCCTCCCTCAACGCTGAGGCGAGCCCCTGTGACACTGTCCACAACATCTAAACGCTCTATCAATTCCTATAAATAGGTTTTTTTTTTCGTCTTCTATGTCATTAGTCACCAATTTTCAACCGTCATGAGATAATTTTAAGCTTTCTCCTATTTGTTTTTCATAGTTTTAGGCTAGATTAGGTGTGTTAGATCAAATCTCAGTGTCGGGCAATGTCAGTGCAATGGATTGCTAGACTTTCGATGCCGTTTTGGGGTTGTAAATACGGTATTATGCATTTTGTTGTGAGATTTGGTTGTTAATTTCATTTTCTAGCATCGTTTTATGGCTTGCAAATTCTTGTGCTTATTCCTAGTTATTTCTACTATGATTGAATTGACAAATCAATTAATTTAGAAATTTCTTAGCTATGCTAGATGTACTCATAAGTATTCTTGATCTCTAGCTCAATTTGAGTAGTAAATATGATGGTTGCCACGTCGGTTAAATTAAGTAGAATTTCTTAATTACGAGTACATGGTAAGCCGTAGAATTGTTAGCGAGAACTTAGTTAATTTAGATCGACCAATCGTAATTAATTAACTCATTTCGGCTTATCCCTTGGGTGTAATGCGTTTAATTAATTATTTTGGTATTGTTCGTGCCAAATTAATTAATTAAATTAGAACCAATGAGGTGTTTGTAAATTGGTTTAATTAGGGGAGGCTCCTACGGTGTGCCGAGGAGTTCAGTCAGTCTTGAAACACTGAAAAATTGCCTGTTAGATTAGTTTCAATGATTGATGAATTGCATAATTATCTGTTTACCTCCGATTCGGTACCCGAGGTGAGATCTTCATCTTTATCGCTTTTTAGTTCTTTTGTCTCTTCTGTTTTATGTTTAACTTCCCCTAGTCCGTGTCAATAAGAAAACCAATTAATTGAAATCAATTTATTCAGTTCCTTGTGGTCCGACCCGGTCCACTATTAATTACTACAAGTAGTTAATTTTAGATCAGTGTTATAAATTATATAAATTATATTTGATGTTCAAAAGTTTTGGGATTAACTTACTCAATTTATTGTCAAGTTTTTAGGTTAAAATTGATTTTCTTTGCCCAAATAATAATGTTAGTCAGGAATTGAAAGACAATACTGGTGGGGTGGAGATTTAAAGTTCTAAAACATTTAAGAAAGGTTTCTAATACCATGCTACTTAGGTTTGACGAAACATTCCAATATTCATCTTTGACCAAATTGGTGGAATGTTGTCTTTTTCTTTTCAGATAATATAGTACAAATGTAAAAATTGGGATTAAAAGTTGGTTAAATTATAAGTTTAGTCACTAAACTTTCATGTGTTTGTATCAAATAAGTCTCTAAACTTTCAATTTTGTGTCTAATAGATCCCTAGTATATATTCAACATTTTTTAAAATTAATAAATCTATTAGACATAAAATTGAAAGTTTAATATCCTTTTAGACACAAAATTCAATTTTATGTATAATATATTCATTAATTTTAAAAAATGTTGAATATACCATGAAATTAGTAGACACAAAATTGAAAGTTCAATAACTTATTATACACATAAAATTGAAAGTTTAGGGACTTATTATATACATTTTAAAGTTTAGAGATTTATTAAATACAAAATTGAAAGTTTGTCATTTTACTAGATACTATTTAAAATTCATGAACCTATTTGATATAAACTTATAAGTTCAAGAACTAAACTTGTAATTTAATCTTAAAAATTTGACTTATAAGATTGGTTACTAATAAATGAGTAAGGCTCAAATAATTGACAATTAGTTAGGAGTTAAAAGGCATTATTATTTTATCATTAAAATATGTACTATTTTTGCCTCTCGAACTTTACTCATTAAGTAAGAATTTGAAATTTGATAAAATTAAACGGTTTTTCTTTAAAGAATAAAATCATATGAATATGGGATGGGTGATTATTTGAAAATTGACTTTTAAGGGATACTAATGCATCAAATTTTTGTAATAATATTATAATAGTTCAGAATCTATTTTGGTTTATCAACATTCATTCGTATTACATTTTGGTTCAAAGGTCTCCAAATGTTCTGTATTGTATTGGTCCTCAACTTTCAGATATTTTGTTTGTCATTTTAGTTCGAAAATATTAGTACTACATAACTTTCAGATATTTTATTAACTAACCATCATAACTATGAATTTATTTTGAAATCGTACATCTACCTACTAGTACTACATGTGACTTTAATACTTGTAGTCACATGTAGGTAGACAATTAAATTCTCCTAATTCTAATACTTTCTATGTGGTTGGCGCTTGGGATTCACTTTGAAAGAATAATCGAAATAAACACACAGTAAAAACGTTAGAATCGACTTTGATTTTATCTTGAATTAAACAATAAAAATTAAGGTTAAGCAAAACATACATTGAAAATAATATGACGATATTTTCTGGCAGTTCTTTACTTCTCGTGTTCCAAGACTTCCACATAAGTCTTCCTTGCTATGACTTAACATAGGACTAAGGATTGTGGGAGCCTCTTGAAAAAAAAATCCATAAAGGATTGGAGAGGGAGAGATCTAAAGAGAATTATCTAATTCTCTAATACAGAGATGTGTGTTGTGTCTAACAATTCAACCCAAATGTCTTATTTATAGAGACCAAATGCAAATATTTGCCATAACTAAAGTATATCTTATACTTATTTCAATCTCATTCAAATCTCCTACGATATTTATTTATTTGAATCTTATTCAAATTTTATAAATATTTTTTCTTTGATGTATCTAATATACATTAATTATTTTAATATTTAATGTATCAAATACAATAAATATATTTTTCTCTTCTATATTTAATATAGTTAATATATTAAATATTAATTTGAACACTTCAAATTAAATATTAATTTGAACATTTTACATTTTTCTTTCAACTAAATTGATCTTTTAGTGTTACTATGAGCTAGTAATGAGACTTTATGTACCTACAGATTATAAACTCCAATGATACAAAATCAATTAATTAAACTCTTTAATGAATTAATTTTCATTCATTAACTATAGGTCACTCCACTATAGACCTAGATTTGCACTCTTATGCATTATAAGACAAGTTGTGTCCATAGATATAATCACTACATGCAAGTTGATCATTCACGAGTTGTTCGTAATTACAGCTGTGTCAAAAGTCTGTTTTACTCCTATAATTGCATCTTGCACCTTAAGTACCATTGATCCTCTAATGAATAATTTGTTTATGATCCAACCATAAACTAAGTCTCTCTCCGGCCAGTGAGAGGGTGAGGCCCCACTGTTCAAGTCCTGAAATCAACACTTAAAGGAACTACTCATCTACTTACCCTATATGGGAATGAGTAAATTCCATCTTATGAGATTATTGATGCGCGCTTGTCAAGGGCTCGTCAAATTACAATTTAGAAATCGATCATAAGCTACTTGTAGCATTGAGTGGACCAGGTCGATCTCAGGGAACCGAATAGTAATTTCTCATGTTAAATTCGCAAAGGAGAAAACAATTAAAAATGGGGGGGAGGGGGGGGGGGGTTGTATTTTTATTAATAAAATAAAACATAAGCAAATAAAATAAAGATAAATCAAATCTTACCAAATTCCAATCCAAATGTGCAGTTCTCCTCAATTGCAAAAATTGATCATAGGCACTCAAAATATTTAAACTTAACAATGATAGCACTTTGTCAACTTATTATGAAACCCCAAAAAGTAGCAAATTTCCTAGGGTCATTAACTCTAACAAACGTCAAGTTAATGCTAATTACCTAAATAATTTTGACGAAACCGCTTCAAATTATTTAGATAAAGGCATTAAGTGCTTTGGAAGGACCAAGACAACCAATTAGGTGAAATAACTTTAATCTAATAATTATAATGCTACCAGTTCAATCAACATGACAATTATAGATCATGAATCATGATTAGCAATCAAACATGTAAAGCGATCGATGCGTCAATTCAAAAAAAAATACATGTTTATAAAATTAACACGGGAATCAAAGAATACTTGCAATTGAAAGAAAACTACTTTAAGGTACAAGCCTCACAACATTGCAATTGATTACAACCGACCTCTGAATTAGAAACGCGAAGTTTAGCCGAGCATCGTGATAAATTCTTCGAGTTCAACATGGTTCGATTTGATACAATCATTGTTTAAGGAGAAAAAGGAAAAGGGTTCAAGAACTCTCTAAAAACGTGTAGGCCAAGAGGCCAAAAGATGGATGTTAACCCTAAAGTGACAAGTTGTTTAAATGAAGCAAGGCAGCGTCTAGAAGCTTGGAATAGTGTCGAGACACTGCCTTCGCAAATAAGGAATGAATCTGGTGAAATCTGGGTAGCGTCTAGATGCTTGACATAGCGTCTCGACTCTGCCAGCATCGAGGGTAACCTCCCCGCAGCGTCGAACGAGCCTTGTTTCTTCAAATATGCAGCGTCTAGACGCTATTCTTGCGGATCTTCAAGCTTAATCTAGTTCTGCAGTGGCGTCTAGACGCTCTTCACTCGGCTCCCTTGACTTGGATGGCATCTCTTCTCAGTTCTAATGCTCAAAATAGACCCAATTGGCTTCCTTTTAAGCTCGATTCATCCAAAGTCTTCCAAACGGCTCTGAATTGCTAAATCCCTACAAAATAGACAAATAAACGTGTGAGGGCAACTAAACTAGCATGAAATAATTTTATAAAGTAGCACTTTTATAGTGCTATCAAAATACCCCCAACTTAAATCTTGCTAGTCCTCGAGCAAGGTAGAACTAAACAATCTTATGACTTATCAGTTGCATATCAATGACTCTAATCTCAGTACTATAGGCAATAAAATATTTGCAATGGAAGAAAATAATCAAACACATTCAATCAATGAGAATTTTAAAACTAATCCTTTCATCTATTATGTGTGTGTGTGTATAGCTCCCCTTATCTAAGTCTTTGTACGCTCGAGAAGGTTTTATTCGATCCTCAACTTGTTTTTCCCCTACTTCTGACTTTAAGACCAATTCTCAAGCTTCCCTACACTCGAAAGGAAAATAGGAAACTAAGGTACCTTGGGGTAGGCCCACCCCCAACTTAGATTTTTGCTTACTTTGATGAGCACTAGCTTTCACACATTTACTATAGGGACCCTTATCCAAAGCACTTGCTCAATGGATGGCTTGACTGATCACAGTAGATGTAGCTCTTTTTGCCTTTAGACTTTTAAAAACATGCAACCATTTTTTTATCTTTACTCAAGTTTTCGTTTTATCACAATAATAAAGGCAAATAAAACATGTAATTACTCCTAAGTTTCACGTAATTCAACATCATGCAAGTAGACTCTTAAACTAGTTCCTAAAATCTTTCAAGGTGACAACAAGAATCTAGACCAAATAACCCAATCTTAAGTCTTCAAAACGATGGACAAAATGGCTAAATGCTAAAAAATTATAAGGAAATCAAAATAAAAATTTTAAAATAGGCTTAAATCAAGCAAGCGTCTTCAAGTTTCAACCATTTCAAATGGAATTACCTAAAGCACCTCCTAAATTGTCATAATCATCTAATATGCAACTAACTCATCATGCAATTTAAGCTCAAGATTATTTTTAAAAAAAAGAAAATTAACGTTCACTACTCAACATGCTCATGAATAATCCTAAACATGCAAATCTAACGTTCTCCACCTCCAACCTTAATTGATACATTGTCCCCAATGTATCGCTAAACAAAGTTATACAAACAAAAAACAAAAAGAACAGAAAAACTCCCCTAGTTTTTGAATGGCTTGTAGGTGGTGGTGCATATTTATCCTCAATTTCTCATCCTAAGTGCAACACCTACAAAAGAAAAAAAAAACAAACAAACTACGAAAAGGAAATAAATCACTGAAAGGAAAACAAATAAAACAATTAAAGCACTTAGGTTGCCTCTCAAGAAGCGCAAATTTTTAACGTCGTTATGCTCGACAAGGTTCGTAAGTGTCATGGCACGTAAAATTCTTCTACTTTCTTCGGTCCCTTCTTGCTTGAATCAATGTAACCTTCAAAGTTTAGAAGGCTTTCCTGTTTCTCTAAGGTATCAGACAGATCATTATTTTTGTTATTTTTTATATAAGGAATAAAAGGCAAAAAGTAAGACTCAACTAACTTAACTGACTAAAAAGAAACAAAAGACTTTAAGGACTCATGAGAATAAAGAAAAGGTAATTCAAAATTAAGAGGAGAACTAGGGAATAGAACAGGCGAATGCTTTTCAGCCTCCAACTCTATCACATGAATCTTCTCTTCGGGTGTAAGCTCGAACTCCTCCTTAACCTCACAAATTACCTTTTCTTGGCATGGTGCGAAATTCAAAACTTCCTAGTCACTGTTGGTGTCGATTTTCTCAAAAAATCTTTCCTCAGTGATGCCAAAAGAGTGTTGCTCTTGTAGACTCTCCAGTTTCCTCACTGAATCAACCAACTGGGTAATTTGGTCACCCAGACTTTGCATTCTAGCGCGAGTCTCCTCTTGAAATTGGAGATTTTCCTTTTGAAATTGGAGATTTTTCTGCTGAAACTGAAGAGTATTATTAGCAATTTTGTAAACTATAGCCTCTAAAGACGTACCTGAGTCTGAAGTTTGAAAGTACTGGCTTGGCTGCTCCTCTTGGTATCCATAGGCAAAGCTAAATTGATCCCATTCAAGATAGGGACTGTAAGGCTCGAGTTCATTTGATGACCAAGAAATCCTCTCATAGTGTAGGCGTTATGCATGAAATCTCGTTGCAATTGAGGACATGCTTCAGTGGGGTGTCCTTGAAACAAACAAATTCTACATGTCTCCACTGCTTGTAGTCTCCCTACAGCCACTTGAAGAACTAAGGAGGTTAAATCAGAAATTGGAGATTTAAGTTTACTAACCTCATCACCGTACGAGGTAGCTCCACTAAACCAATAATGATAAGATTCCTTTGCCATTAAAGAACAGATGAAAAACCAGAAAACTCAAACAGGAATTTTTTTTTTTTAAATTTATTTAAAGCAAATTTAACATAGAGAAACTAATAATGGTTCCTCGACAACGGTGCCAAATTTGACGCGAGCTTATCGATGGCTCATCAAATTACAATTTATAAACCGATCCTAAGCTACTTGTAGCATTGAGTGGACCGGGTCGATCTCATGGGATCGAATATTAATTTCTCAAGTTAAATTCGCAAAGGAGAAAACAATTAAAAATGGGGGGAGGGGGGTTTGTATTTTTATAGATAAAATAAAACATAAGCAAATAAAATAAAGATAAATCAAATCTTACCAAATTCCAATCCAAAGGTGCGGTTCTACTCAATTGCAAAAATTGATCATAGGCACTCAAAATATTTAAACTTAACAATGCAAGCTCTGGTCAACTTGTTAGGAAATCCCAAAAAGTAGCAAATTCCTTAAGGTCATTAACTCTAACAAACGTCAAGTTAATGCTAATTACCTAAACAATTTTGATGAAACCACTCCAAATTATTTAGATAAAGGCATTAAGTGCTTTGGAAGGACTAAAACAACCAATTAGGTGAAATAACTTTAATCTAATTAAGATGCTCATTTAATTCTTAGAATTAAACATGCAAGCCATGTAATATGGAAACTCATAAAACATACACATGTAATAATCCTAACACTATCCGTTCAATCAACATGACAATTATAGATCATTCATCATGATTAGCAATCAAACATGTAAAGCGATCGAGGGGTCAATTCAATAAAAAATACATGCTTATAAAATTAACACAAGAATCAAAGAATACTTGCAATTGAAAGAAAACTACATTAAGGTCCAAACCTTACAACATTGCAATTGATTACAACCGACCTCTGAACTGGAAACGTGAAAGTTTAGCCGAGCATCATGATAAAATTCTTCGAGTTCAACATGGTTCGATTTGATACAATCATTGTTTAAGGAGAAAGGGAAAAGGGTTCAAGAACTCTTTAAAAATGTGTAGGCTAAGAGGCCAAAAGATGGATGCTAACCCTAAAGTGACAAGTTGTTTAAATAAGGTAGGTCAGCGTCTAGAAGCTTGGAATAGCGTCGAGACGCTGCCTTAGCAAATAAGGAATGAATCTAGCAAAATTTGGGTAGCGTCTAGATGCCTGACATAGTGTCTTGACACAGCCAGCGTCGAGGGTAGTCTCCCCGTAGCGTCGAGCGAGCCTTGTTTCTTCAAATATGCAGTGTCTAGACGCTTGGAATAGCGTCTAGACGTTATTCCTGCGAATCTTCAAACTTAATCTAGTTGTGCAGTGGCGTTTTGACGCCACAAACAGCGTCTAGATGCTCTGTACTAGGCTCCCTTGACTTGGATGACATCTCTTCTCAGTTCTAATGCTCAAAATAGACCCAATTGGCTTCCTTTTAAGCTCAATTCATCCAAAGTCTTCCAAACGGCTTTGAATTGCTAATTCCCTATAAAATAGACAAATAAACGCGTGAGGGCAACTAAACTAGCATGAAATAAGTTTATAAAGTATCACTTTTACAGTGCTATCAATTATGTTCCCAGCTCTTTATTTGGTAAGTCCCTAAAATGATAGGCATATTGAATCGACTACAAAAATCACTTTCACCCATACAAATCAAAGGACAATCCCTCACAGGCAGGAGTTCATAACTCACTTAAGATTAAGATCGAATCGCTTAAGATCATCCTGATGAAATATTAATCTTTTCAATTAACGGATTTATAAAGAGAGATTAAATATTTCGTGCTCCAGTCTTCTACAAACTCATTGTATAAGATACCCGCACTCACATGTCTCCACATGAGCTATTTGGATCAAATCATTTGTAGCTATTACAAAGTGGGTCATATTAATAATGTTACCAGGATAAGGCACCAAACCTTACCCATATACTATGACCCTTTAGGTTATTTCTTGAACATGATCTTCCCGTATGTCAACCACATGTTGTTCAAGATTACACTAATAACCTTGGATTTATCATATAATGGATAATATTATACTTCAAATAAAATAATCAAAATTATTATTAATTATTAAATAAATCATTAATTATGAGACTTTAGGGCATACATCCCAACACACTTTATCCTATAGCGCCCTATAATGTCGTGGTATAGGCTTTTGTGGTTTAGTAGAAATATACCTAGACATACTCCTTTATAGCTTCGCTTGCTTTTTGGGATAGATTTCTTACACAGGATTGTCTTCGTTGTTGGAATCCCTTTGTCCCAATCGATTGTGTTCTCAGTAAAATGGCCGTTGAGTCTCATGACCACTTATTTTTTTAGTGCCCTTATAGTAGACCTATTTGGAGTGAGTTGTTCTTGTAGGATTGCTCCTCCCACCGAATTTCCTATTGGGCTATGGAGTTAGCTTGGATCTGTCAGCTTAGTGCAGGTAAGCATTTGCGTCTCCGAGTGTTGAGGGTAGACTGGTGTGTGCAATTATATATCACTTATGGTGGGAACGTAACTCTTGGGTTCATGGTTCTTACCCTCAGCCTCCTCAGGTTCTTCTTCAAGGTTGCGCGATTGGATGTCTTTTTTTTTTGTTCCACTTGGTTGGGTGCATTTGCTATTAATGTGGTTGTGATTCTCCCATCACCTTGAGATCTTTTTGTTTGACTTATGTTTTTAGTCTTTTTGTCATGGTTTCTTCTCCTTTTGTGGGGTTCTTTGTGTTCATCTTTGTCTTTGTTTGTTTCCTTGACCTTGGGTTCTAAGATCTTCAATTCTTTTGTTCTCTCTATATTACATTTGCAAAATAAATAAATAAGTACACCTCTTGTAATTGAACAAAATATGTGTTTTACACAATTAAAATGTCGATGTCGATGAAAATGTTGAAGTCTCAATTTTAAGGAAATGTCGATGGAAATATCGATAAAATGTCTATGTCAATGGATATTTCTGGAAAAAATTTAAAAACAAAAAATTCAAAAAAAAATATTTAAATTAATAAATAAACATTTTACACTTTTTAAATTAGTTAAAATCAATATTATATTCACATTAAGTTACATTTTCTTACTATTTTTTTTAATATTTTATCAATTTTGTACGGTACAGTGGAAATGTTGATTTCCCCCTTATGTCGATGTCGAACCCATAGATATGTAGAAATATCAATGGAAATGTCGACAAGTCGACGAAAATTTAATACCATAGTTTTACATTAAATTTTTTATTTAATACTTTACAAAAAAAAAAAAAAAACTATGATGGAGACTAAAATAAAATATTTGATAGTTTAGAAATTTTAAAACTACATAAAATTTAATTTTTATTATAATTATCTCGTCTTGTAAGGAAATTATCCACTTGAAAAAACATTTGCCTTTCTCAAACTGTCCTAAACCCTCATTTGAAAAGGAAAAAAAATGTCTAAACCCTCAAATTCCCCAAGTACATACCACTGGACACTCAAATTTTAGTTCCTTTTTTACAAACTACGTTCTTTTCAAATAAAATTTTTGATATTTTATTTTTAAAACAATAGTACACAAATTTAAAATGAATCTACAAATATCACCGAGGAACATTTGCCAGAACTCCAAAAAAAAAAAAACTATACATTGCCAGATCGATTGCTTTCAACAATTTTTTTTTTCCAAACTCGCCCCATAACCATAATTGGCCGGTGATGGTAGAATTCCAAAATTGAAAGTTAAATAACAAAATAAAAGGCAAGAGAAAATATATAAGAAAAAGTGCAAGGAAAAAAAAAGACTTAAAAATCAAAGTCTCTCCTCAGTTCATGTACACCTATACTGAATCCTTTCTCCCATCAGCCCCATCGTTGATAAATCTCTTCCAAAACCAATGTTGTTTCCACACTTTCTCTGTCATCTCTTCAATCGGAATACCCTTTGTCTCCGGTAGCAAAAACATCACGAACAATGACATTACCAACACCCAACCAGAGAAGAACAAGAAGATCCCAAATTTCATATGGCACAACATTGATAGGAAAGACTGAGCTATCACAAAAGTGAAGATCATATTCACACAAACCGTCACACTTTGACCAGCCGATCGTGTCTCCAACGGAAAAGTTTCGCTCGGAATCAACCATCCAAGAGGGCCCCAAGACCATGCAAAAGACGAAACGAAAGTGCACACCATTAGCACCACCACAATCGCCATCCCACGCGACATATTGTTGGTGTCATCCTGAAGTTTTATTCCTAACACAACAGCAATGATCGTTTGAGAGATGAACATTTGGAATCCAGCTTCTAATAACAGCATTCGTCGGCCGACCTTGTCGACCGAGTAAATGGAGACCAATGTAGAAATGACATTAACGGCCCCTGTTATCACAGAAGAGTATAGAGACGCATCGTTGCCGAAGCCCAACGTGTTGAACAGAACCGGAGCATAGAACATAATCGCGTTGATTCCTGTGAATTGTTGGAAAACCTGCAACATTATGGCAATGACCAACGGTGGGCGATTCTGAGGCATGAGGAGGTTTCTGAACGGATGTTTCACTTCTTGAGCAATGCGGCTTGCCTCAAGGATCTCCAAATACTCTGGCTCAACATTGTCCGTGCCTCTGATTTTTTTCAGCACTGATTTTCCTTTTTCTAAATGACCGCGTTCGATCAAACTATTTGGAGTATCATCCACCAAGATTGCTCCAAGAGTCAATAGAACCGCCGGAACGCCGGCCAATGCCAGTGATAGCCTCCATCCCCATCCGTCTTCGATTCTATTATACATTTAAAACTTTTTACATACATTTAAAAAACAGGTTCAGAGGAAAGATTATGATGTTTTTCGTTCTTACTTCGATGTGCCATAATTGATAAGGTTGGCGAACAAAATCCCGACAGTCACATCAAATTGGAACAATATATTCAAAGCTCCACGAATCCTGGTCGGCGCTATCTCCGAGAGAAACAACGGCACGGCCTATTTTCCAACATCAAAAAGAACAGAGTCAATTTCAAATCTGTTACAAATGATGTTAATCTCAAATCGGAATTCTGAAACAAACCTGGTTGGCAAATCCAACTCCACAACCCAGAGAAATTCTTCCAAGAATGAGCATGAGGAGGCTAACGGCGGTGGCGTTTAAAATCGTTCCGACAATGAAGAAAATTCCGGCAATGAGCATGGTCTGTTTCCGACCGAGAACTCTGGTCGTGTAAGAAGCGAAAAATGTTGCTGTCAACGCCGCGAGATAGAGAGAAGAGGTGAATAACTGTAAGCCTTCATTGTCGTATTTACAGTAATTGCTGTCGTCCCCTTGGTGTTTTTGAGTCCTCTCGTACACTACCGGAAAGAACTCCTTCAAGAACGAAGGCATCGACGTCACTCCCCCTGTTCCGACATGTCGAATTTTCCCACATCGTTAAACAAACAAAAGAAACTTAATCAAAAGGCTTAAGTTGAGAGATTAATTTCTTACCAGAAACGCCAATGTCGTAACCGAACATAAGCCCTCCGGTGGCGGCCATTATACAGGAAATGATAACCACCGGAGTGATCTTGGCCTCGAACTCGACGCCGGCCGGAGCCACCGCAAATGCTGCTGCAGGCATAGTTATATACTTTTCTGGATTTTTTACGACGGCAGAGAAATAATCAATGGCGGATGGAGATTGAGCTTATTGTTCAAATGTATGGAATTTGAATATTTATAGACAGAAACAGTGAAGAATGGGAGAGTTGAATCGGATGAAAGTGCTGAATTTGATGGTAAATTGGCTAAGAATGGACAAGACAACTATTTCAAAGACAATTGTAAAAATCCTTTTTTTTATTATTATTATTGTTGATGTTTATCTTTTCGGTCTCTCTCGGATAAATTCTTTGAATGGAAAACGAGGCTATATTTAGTAAAAGTAATAATAATAATTAAGAAGGAAAGTAAATGCCGCTTGGAGAGATGACTTGGAAAGGCTTTATCCAAATCCAGGACGTTCATACATTCTTTAAATGCGAAATGTAACGTTCCAATATTCAATCTTGACCAAATTGGTTGAGAGTTAAAAGGCATTGTTTTTATCTCAAAAAAATAAAATTAAATAAAGGCATTGTTTTTTTTTTTTCATCAAAAGGGGAAAAAGAAAAAAGGCATTATTCTTTTACCATTGAAAGGTTCATTTTTTTCCTCTCAAACCTACCTAAAATTTAAAGGTATTTTGTATAGTATAACATGAAGTTTATAATCAGGATAGTTTTTTTTTTTTTTTTTTGAAGAATATTTCAAATATAGATGAGGATTCGAAACTACTACTCTTTGGAAGAGGTAAAGAGGAATTAACATAGTTATGCTCAAATTATTATCTTTTTTTTATAAATTACAATTCAAATATTAATTAGTTAAGAAATGTTTAGATCAACATAAAATGTGAATACTTATAGGAGCTTTTGAATTTTTGCAATGATATTATAAATGATTTCAACAAAAATTTGAAACTATTTTGAAATTGAATATACATGGCTTTTTTTTTAGAAAAATACATATGTGATTTAAATTCTTGTGCATGTAGACCATTATTTATTGGATAAATGAACCGAAGATGTGCTTGACTCAAAATTGTAGAGACTAAAATATAATATTTATAAATTTTTAAAACTTAAAATAAAATAAGTAAAAGAATTCAGGAACTAACAAAAAATTTCACATTTTCAAATTCGTGGTAAGTCGTATTATAAAGACTTGGGAAAATTCTAAGAATGGCTAAAAAGAATTGGTTGTTTTGGTTAATGGCCATCCGATTTTTCTTTTTAATTATGGCCACACGTGAGGTGCACGTGTGGCGTTTCTTTTTTCAAATCCCCATTTTGTCCTCGTACACTAAATCTCTCTCTTATTTTATTTAAACTGTATTTAATCTGTATTTTGAAATATTTACATTGCAGTTATTATCTTTATATTTATTTTTCCGATTCTCTCTCTCCAAGAAAATCTTCTTCTCTCCGAAATTCTCTCTCCCCCAGACAATCATTTTCTCTTCAAATCTAAATATCTCTCTCCTATTTTATTTAAACTATATCTAATTTGTATTTTGAAAGATTTACATTGCAGTTAGTATCTTTATACTTATTTTTTCGATTCTCTCTCCCCAAGACAATCCTCCTCTCTTCGAATCTTAAGCCATTGGTATTTTTTCGGTAACCATCGCTGCTGCAGAAGTTAATTTCATGCGCGTAATTGTTCAGTTGCTTCCTTCTCCATTCTCCGAAGTTCTCTCTCCCTAAGACAATGCTCCTCTCTCCTCTCTCTAAATCTTAAGCCATCGGTATTTTTTCGATTTTCTCTCTCCAAGACAATCCTCCTCTCTCCGAATCTCAAATCTCAAGCCATCGGCACCGTCGCTACTGGACAAGCCAATTTCAGTAATTGTTCAGTCGCTTACTTCTCAACTTTCTGACAGTTCGAACAACGATTCAGAGCTTTTTGGAAGCTTAGAAGGTGATTCGTAGGAATCTTCAAGGCTTGGAGTTGAGTTGCTATGCGTGGTGAAGGCAATGCTGAAGAAGATGAAGAGCAAAGTGTTACTAGGGGACAAGGTGATTGTTGGTTCCATTGATGGGGAAGACATAGAGGGGTCGCGAACTTGCCTTGGATTCTATTCATGGTCCACCTACAGCTCAAGAGGTAGATGAGTTCGTGGTAGTGTTCAAACTTTTTGTTTTTTTATGTACGGTGTATTTCTCTGTAGGTATTTTGTTCTGTTGATTTTTACTCTATATTTATTTAAGACACATACATAGCTCAAGGGGTAGATGAGGTCGTGGTAGTGTTTGAACTTTTTATTTTTTTTATGTACGGTGTATTTCTCTATAGGTCTTTTGTTCCGTTGATTTTTACTCTATATTTATTTCAGACACATACACAACTCAAGAGATAGATAACAATGGTAGGTTAGTTATAACAAACTACCTAATTTAAACTCTAGAATAAAGAAACTAAATCTATTTATATTTTATTATATTTGTACCTTGTATCTTCTCAAAATATCGGATTATATTTTAAAAAAATGTGTAAATACGTTAATCTTCGTTATTTTTGGGTTACTTTTATTTTTAGTATTTCAGATTGCATGTCATTTTATTGGTTTGTTAATCTATTGTTTTAACTAATTTTTTAATCTTTTTGTTATGCAATCAATTTTTAATTGCTATGTATTTTTGTTTGAATTGTAGATAATCTGTTTGAATTAGGTATTTTGTTCAGTTGATTTTTACTCTATATTTTTTTCAGGCACATACACAGCTCAAGAGATAGATGACAATAGTAGGTTTATGTATAACAAACTATCTAATTTAAACTCTAGAATAAAGAAACCGAATCTATTTATATTTTATTATATTTGTACCTTGTATCTTCTCAAAATATCAGATTATATTTTAAAAAATGTGTAAATACGTTAATCTTCGTTGTTTTTGAGTTACTTTTATTTTTTAGTTTAGTATTTCATATTGCATGTTATTTTGTTGGTTTGTTAATCTATTATTTTAACTACTTTTTTAATCTTTTTGTTATGCAATCAATTTTTAATTGCTGTGTATTTTTGTTTGAATTGTAGATAATCTTTTTGAATTTTGAATTTTTGTTTGGTTTATGAATCCTAACAACTTTTGTTGTTTAGATTACCAAATGTATCTATTCAAATTTAGATTTTAATTTTAAATTAAATTTAATTACCCGATAATTAGGGAATCTTAGTCATGGAAGTGGTTAGGGGTAATCTGGTCATTTAATAATTACTAATTAAAATTATGAATAATGATTTGGCCATTTTTAAAAAATTAAGATGGCTCGACCATTTTTCAAAACATGAAATAAAAATGGCCATTTGCGTAGTCAGCCCTAAAGACTTTCGTGCCTTGTATGAGAACCAAATTTTAATTTCGAAACAAAGGGACAAAATTAGTTGGGTTTCTGTTTGGCATGAAGACAGATAGAATTTATACACTTTCATTGATAACTAAAAGATTAGCTCTTGATAGTGACGTAGGTTTCCTTACGAGATCAAGAGGGTGTTTGAGAATGCTTCTAAAATAAGTTATTAATAATATTTTATACTAGAGATTCAACCATATCTTAAAAAAAGTGGAGATATCTTAATTTTTAAGCTACGTCTATGTCGGGATAATCTTTCAAGTTAATATTTTGAATCATCTTTTCTTTTTTTTTTTTCACATTAGTAGTGTTTTATTTAAAAGTGGTATATAAAACGACCAATTTTGTCAATGATGATGTATATTGGAAACCTTCATTTCAATTTATTTCAAATGTTGATATAATCAGAGGAAATAAAGATGTCTTAACTATTAAGCTATTTTCATGTGTTGGCATAATCTTTCAGGATAAAGTTTTGAGCTGCCTCTCTCACATGTGTAATGCTTTGCTTGAAAACGATAATAAAATGACCAATTTTGTCAATGAGGAATAATGGAAACTTCATTTCGCATTTATTTGAATCATTTAAGAGTCTGTTTAGAATAACTTCTAGTTTAAGCACTTTTTTTTTCAATAAAAATATTTTTATCTTACAATTTTTTTTTAAAATACTTTAAATAACAAATTATTTTGGTTGCACTGTATGATTATATTAATTACAAATATGTTTTTTTTTTCTTACTACATATTTTAAAGATTTTTGGTTAATCACTTAAAAGTTATTTTTAGATAATCTATTTCTCAATTTTTTTAAATAGCTTTTAAATTAATTAAAAGTTTTTAAAGTGTTTTTTATTTATTTATTAGTATTTTTTAAAAAATAGTTTGGATCATCTAAAATCATTTAACAAGCCATACTAAATTCAGTTTAAATATTAAATTTTTCAAAAAGTGTTTCTTAACAAATTGACTTTGTTTAAAAGTATTTTTTTCGAAAGTTATTCGAAACACAGTGTTGATTAAGGACCTCCAAATAAAAAGTGTGGATGTACTCAAATAAAAGAAAAAAAAGTAAAAAGTGTGGAACTGGATTGAGATTAAAATCGTGCATTTGGATAAAGGTTCTCATTTTCCACGTCGTGCCAACTTAATTTCATTCCTTGAACTCTCTTGGGATCCATCGCATAAAATTAAATTAAATTTAATTATAAAAAAAAAGAGTCAAAGTCATGGGGTTAATATTATAGTTTTGGTTCAATTACAAATTTGATGTCTATAATTTAGAGAAAGTTAAAATTTAATTCCTATATATGATTTTAAACGTTAGAATTTCGTCTTTATAATTTGATAAAACATCATAAATAATTCCTATGGCTTGATAAAACCTCAATAGGGACTATTTATGAGAGTTTTATCAAACGATAGAGACTAATTCTAACATTTGAAACTATAAAGATTAAATTCTAACTTTTTCAAAACTATAGGAACCAAATTTGTAATTTAACCAATAGTTTTAAATTTTCCATAGAAAAACACATCTTTCTCTTTAAAAAAAAGGAAAAAATCAATTGTACCCCTAACCGTTGGGGTTGTATTAATTAAAAAATTCTAAACTAATAATTGTAACAATTTAAACCCTACTTTCATAAGTAAATCAATTTAGACCATCCATGAGTGATTTATAACTATTCTCACTATCAATCACATTTCCTCCTAGAAAAGAGTGTGAAAATTTTTTATCCTAATTAAACTTTCAATCTCATCAAATTACATCTTAAATTCAATTAAGTGTTGCAATCTTTATCTTAAACTTGAGTATGTCTTGCAATCTTTATCTTAAATTGAGTAGATAGGTTTTCGTTTTAAGAATCATTAAAAAAAAATGTGCATTCATTTAATTTTAGGAATCGATATCATATAGATAAGATTTTAGAGAAAAAAATTTAGGCCAAATTTAATTTTTATTGAAATTAGTGAGTTTTTAGAAATATTTACCTTGCTTTTTGTTAAAATTAAGTGTGAATTGGCATGAATTTTTAAAATGGTAAAAATTACAATAATTATCTAAATTTAGAATATATTTAGATAACAATGAAAGTTGAAGGTAAAAATTGATACATCTTGCCAAATTTAGGGTTAAATTTTTTTTCCTTAAAATAATCTTATCTTCCTTCCGCCCAACAAATTTCTCCTCCTCTCATATATCCAACGAAATAAAGAAAGAAAAAAGAAAAATAGACTTTTTTCACAGAGAGGCACAATTTTTTTTTCAAGTTAGGTTGAACTTAAAAAAAAAAAAAAACAAACATTATCCAATTTTAAGTTTGGGGTCTAATTTTTGACATATACATTTAAAATTTAAGTCAACCATATTCATTCCCTGAGAATTAGTGGGTGTAATTGTGGATTTTTTTATTTAATATTGTAAGCTTTCAAACTTATTATAAAAATATTGCAAGTTTGAAACTATTTCATAAAATATTGTAGTTTTAAATACGTGAATCAAAGTCGTCTCTCAAGAGACGACTTTCGTATCGTGGATACAGGTCGTCTCTTCAAGAGATAACTTGCACTCGCGTTTTTTAAAAGTTTTAGCAGATTAATGTCACGCGTACATGTCATCTCTTCAAGAGTCGACCTTTAACACTATGCATACAGGTCGTCGACCATCATTTTTAAAAGCTCTCCATCGTGAGCGCTTCGTGATTTTTGCAAATGAAGGTCGTCTCTTCTCGGGTTTTAAAAAAAATAGATGAAGATCGTCTCTTGAAGAGACGACTATACTCAAGTTTTTTTAAAAAAATAGCAAATGCCACATATGAATGCCACGTGTACAACATTTTTTAAATGAAGGTCGACGACCTTCACAGAACCAACAACCCCGCCGTTTCATTTTGGCATTTTAAAAACAAACCCTCCCTCTTCTAAGTTCCTTTTGTTTTCAAACTCTTTACAGCAGACAAAAAAAAAAAAAACATAGCGACCCCATAACCTGATTTCTCTTGTTTTGTAGTCCCCACTTGAAATATTTTATCGCCATTTGAGGTAGCAAGCTTGATCTTTGTCGGCATTGAAGGAAGAAGAGCGTTTTGTGGCCGTTGGATACACAAAGTCCATCACATTTGAGGACCACCAAATTTGTTTGGATTCGTGAGTTTTTTTAACCGTTTTCACTAATTTCTCGTGATTTTAGTTGTTTTTATTGTAAATTCGTTGAATGAGTATACAATTGGTTAGATTTGTGTATCGAAATACTATTGTTGGATTTTTTTTTTTTAAGATTTTTTGGATGTATGTTTATTTTTCTAATATTTGTTGAATGTGTGTGTGTGTTTTTTTTTTAAAGATTTTAAAGATTTATGTTTTTTTTTTCAAGATTTGATATATTTTTAATGTTGTTGTGTTTGATTTTTTTTTTTTAAATATTGGTTGGTTTTAATTTTTATAAAGATTTTTTTGGATGAATTGAAAAAAAAAAAAAGTTGTTGGATGTATACTTTTTTTTCTAAGATTTGTTGGATTTTTTTTAAGCACTTGTGTTTAAATTTATTTTAAAAGATTGGTTGGTTTTAATTTTAATAAAGATTCTTTGGATTTAATTTTTAAAAATATTTTTTATGTATTTTTTATTTTTATTATTTTTTTAAGATGTAGAACACTATTCTATTAATTACATAGTTGAATTTTAGTTTACTTAATTAAATGATAGTTTACTTAATTGAAATTTAGTTCTAATGGTAGTTTACTTAATTGAAAGTGGGAACCTGGGTGTAGATGGCGACTTCGTGCCACTAAAAAAAATCTCATGGCTTTTTTGAAATCACACAATATATTGAGCAACATACTTGTTTTATTCATAATTAAATCTGAGTCATGTGCAACTAGATTCTTCAATGATTGCCATCGAATTCTGTGAACTGTGAAAAATAAGCCTTTTGTTAGCGTATCACAACTACAAATTGACATAAAAAGCAAGTTTGGTTGCCATGTTCCTTACTCTAGAGTGTGGGAAGGAAAAAGAAAAGCTTTGGCCAGAGTCTTTGGTGATTGGGATGATTCCTATAAGCTTTTACCTGAGTGGATGTACATGGTGAAGCATACCAATCCTGACACACGTGTGGAGTGGAAAGTAAAGTATTTTGGTGAAAGTGCAAGTTATGTCATCCTTACTTCTGTGTTTTGGGCTTTTGGTCCTTGTATACAGGCTTTCAAAAATTGTTGACCCATCATTCAAATCGATGGCACTCATTTGTATGACAAGTATAAGGGGAAGCTATTAATTGCAATAGCAATAGACTCTAATGAAAAGTTGCTTCCATTTGTATTTGTCGTTATGGATGAAGAGTGTCGTGAAACTTGGGGCTAATTTTTGAAATAATTGAGACAACTTGTCACACATGAAGAGGTGTGTTTGATCTCAGATCCACATGGTGGCATAATTTCTACTAGTAACACTCTACAAAATGGTTGGGCAAACGATAAATCTCATCACGAGTTTTGCTTACGACACATTGCTAGCAACTTCAATAATAAATATAAGTCTAAAAAGTTGAAAGACCTAGTTTATCGTGTCGGGTGTCAACATCAAATTCGTAAGTACAACAAATGTGTTGAAGAGATTAAAATAATAAATAGCTCTTGTATGAGCTTTTTCAACAACATTAGTACTGAAAAATGGACTCAATCCTATGATGGAGGATTTAGGTATGAGTGGATGACAACTAATCTGTCAGAGAGCATAAATGGAGTTCTTAAAAGAGGTTGCATGTTGCCAATCACTGCACTTGCTCAACTTACTTTCTATAGGTGTGTAGAATATTTTGAGAAGAGAAAAGAATAAACAAGAAGTGCTTTGCAGCAACAAGCAAAATATACCATGTAATCACGCGACTTATTTTCGTGTTAGTCAAATTACCTTATTTCAACATACTCATCACCCTGAATCAAATATATATCAGGTATGCTATTGATAAGATTGTGAGGTGGGCATCAAGATCCAATAAGCATGAGGTAGTGTCCTATGATCAAGAAAGCGATGTGTTTCACGTGAAAACTGTTGGGATTTATGCCCTAAAGCCTCGTAATTAATAATTTATTTAATAATGAAAAATAATTTTGATTATTTTATTTGCAATATAATATTATCCATTATATGAAAATTCCAAGGTTATTAGTGTAATCTTGAACAGTATGTGGTTGACATACGAGAGGATCATGTTCAAGAAATAACCTATAGGGTCATAGTATATGGATAAGGTTGGGTGCCTTATCCTGGTAACACTATTGATACAGCCCACTTTGTAATAGTTACAAATGATTTGATCCAAATCATTCATGTAGAGACATGTGAGTGGGGGTATCTTATACAATGAGTTTGTATAAGACTGGACCACGAAATATTTAATATCTCTTTATCAATCCGTTAATTGAGAAGATTAATATTTCATCAGGATGATCATATGCAACTCGATCTTAATCCTGAGTGAGTTATGAACTCCTGCCTGTGAGGACTTGTCCTTTGATTTGCATGGGTGAGAGTGGCTTTTGTAGCCGATTCAATATGCCTACCATTTTGAGGAATTGACCAAATAGGGAGCTGGGAACATAATCTCACAAGATGGAATTTACTCCTTCCCATATAAGGTAAGTAGATGAGTAGTTCCCTTAAGTGCTGATTTCGGGGACTTGAACAATGAGGCCCCACCCTTTCATTGGCCCGAGAGGGACTTAGTTTATAATTAGATTATAAACATGTTGTTCATTAGAGGATCAATGGTACTTAAGGTGCAAGATGTAATTATAGGGGTAAAATGGACTTTTGACCCAGCGTAATTACGAACAACTCGTGAAGGATCGACTTGCATGTAATGATTATATCTATGGACACAACTTGTCCTACAGTGCATAAGAGTACAACTCTAGGTCTATAGTGGAGTGGCCTATAGTTAATGAATGAAAATTAATTAATTAAAGAGTTTAATTAATTAATTTTGTATCATTGGAGCTTATAATCTGTAGGTCCATAAGGTCCCCTTGCTAGCTCATAATAACACTAAAAGATAAATTTAGTTGAAAGAAAAATTTGAAATGTTCAAATTAATATTTAATTTGAAGTGTTCAAATTAATATTTAATATATTAGATATATTAAATATAAAAGAGGAAAATATATTTATTGTATTTGGTACATTAAATATTAAAATTTGAAATGTTCAAATTAATATTTAATTTTAAGTGATTAAATTAATATTTAATATATGTTAAATATAAAAGAGAAAAATATATTTATTGTATTTGATACATTAAATATTAAAATAATTAATGTATATTAGATACATTAAATAAAATATATTTATTAAATTTGAATTGGATTCAAATTAGGAAATAAATGTCGTAGGAAAATTTTAAACGGTTTGAATAAGATTCAAATTGGTTAGGTAAATATATTTTAATATATTAGATATTAAAATATATTATTTAATTATTTTCCCTAGACCACTATAAATAGGACCCTAGGGGTGAGCCATTGTGCATTCTACACAACACACTTCTCAATAGAGAGAATTAGATAATTCTCTCTAGACCTCTTCCTCTCCAATCCCTTGTGAATTTTCTTTCAAGAGGCTCCCACAAGCATTGGTCCTGTGTTCGAGTCATAGCCAGACAGACTTTGTGGAAGAGATAAAGATCCGCTAGAAGAATCTCCATATTTGGAAGGTATTTACTGCTTAACCCTTGTATTTTAGTTTAATTCTAAATAAATCAAAGACGATTCCAATGCTTCCGCTGCAGAATGAAAAGTTCATTCCTATCAAAAACTGGGCTATATTACTTCAATGCTAAATGAGAAAATATTCAATCTCTGAGATTTAACTTGAGAAGAAAATAGAGAAGTTCATTATTGTTCATACAATAAGTGACAATCTTATGTTATTCCATGGTTACATTTCATGACAGTTTGCCCACACCTAAAATTGAACTTTGAAGATTTCATTGAGGACACATATAAGCTTTCAACATATAGTGCATGCTACTCTCCTCAATTTCAACCGATCCCACATGAAGATTATTGGATCGCACCTCCTAACATACCCATTCTATATGTTGATCCAAAGTTATTGAGAGAACCTGGTAGACCAAAACGTTTCCGCTACCATAATGAGATGGATTGGAGAGAACCAAATACTCAACAATGTTGTGGTCTATGTAATCAAGTGGACCACAATCGAAAGAGTTGTCTTTCAAGACGAAGAGAAACACCTTAGGGAATTTTTTTTTTGTAGTTTTTTATTTTATGCTTGTTTTTTTGTTTTTATTGTAATTTAGTATTTAATGATATTATTTATATTAAATATGGATTGAATTTCAATTTGTTGTTTTCTTTTAATTATTTTATAATTTAGAAGTTTATTTTCAATTTGTCATTTATATTCAATATGGATTGAATTTCAATTTGTTGTTTTCTTTTCATTATTTTATAATTTAGAAGTTTATTTTCAATTTGTCATTTATATTCAATATGGATTGAATTTCAAATTTGTTGCTTTCTTTTAATTATTTTATAATTTAGAAATTTATTTGCAATTTGTTATTTATATTCAATATGGATTGAATTTCAATTTGTTGTTTTCTTTTAATTATTTTATAATTTAGAAGTTTATTTTCAATTTGTTATTTATATTCAATATGGATTGAACCTCAATTTCTTGTTCTTTAGATCATGGATGTCAATCCAGGACCAATTGATACATCGATCTTATATTCTCAATAGTCCCATCGATCAGAGCTTATTTCACAAGATTGGAATTTGGAAGAGCTACACTGTAGACGTAGGGAAGCAGTTGTTCAACGCACCATCCCTCTTCACCTTCTTATATTGCCTCATCTTCGGGTTATAGGGTTGGAGGGAGTAGCCAGATTATGGTTCATTCAATTAGACTGGCATTTCGTCACTACACTCGTGGAGAGATGGGGGCCGGGAACACATACATTTCACGTGCCTGGGGTGGAGTGCACTGTCACTCTAGAGGATGTTGCAGTATTACTTGGATTACTAGTGGATGGCAAGCCTCTCACTAAACCGATGAGCTACAACTGGAAGCAGACTTGTGCACTGTTGCTCAGGGTGACTCCAAGCAAAAACCATATTAAGGGGTCCAGATTAAGTTTACCTTGGTTAGCATCACAATTTCCAGGGTTGAACGATAATGCAGATGAGGTTACTATAACAAGATATGCCCGAGCATACATTTTACAGCTATTTGGTGCGAGCTTATTCTGCGATAAATCTGGAGACAATGTGCACTTAATGTTTCTACCACTCCTGATAGACTTTGAGGTTGCATGACGATATTCTTGGGGTGGAATCTGTTTAGCATGGTTATATAGGTAGCTTTGTAAGGCGAGTCGATTAGATTCACGCGAGATTGTTGGGCCTATAATCCTTCTTCAGCTTTGGGGTTGGGAACGATTCCCAACGATGGCTAATGAACGTCGTCAGATCAACGATGCTGGATTAGTTGGACGACCACTTGGTTCTCGATATGTGAATTGATTTCTAATTTAATGTTGTTTTCTATATGATTGACATAATTGAAATTTAATAATTTAATATTAATATAGGTGGAGAGACCAATTTTGTGTCATCGGATCAGCTACGCATGCGCTTGTACAGTAAAGATATATGTTTGACTTTTTTAGACCCGACTTAGTATGGGTGCAATAATTTATTTTACTTTTGATTTATTTTATAAGACACTAATTGTCGATATTTTGATATTTTAGATGATTTGGAAGTTCATACACCGATGTCATGCCCACATTACCTCATTATTGTAGAAATGGTCATGATATCTGGCGTTCAGTAACTTCACTCATCTGTTTTCATATTATTGAGTGGTATCTACCAAATAGAGTGATGAGGCAGTTTGGGATGAAACAAGCTATCCCAAAAGTGTGCAACACAGACACGAACCTAGATATCATAGGTCTCCGACATTAAGATTGGTCAGTTGTGCATGTACCATACGTGAAGCGATGGCATATGTGCCGACAACTTGTAGTTGATGCTCCTCCAGTTGATGCTTATGGACATACGCCTCCAAACTCTATGAATTGGTATCATATATTACCAGGCGCTACATCACTCGTGAGGGAGCGTCCTATGGTCAAGCGATACAAGTTTCATTTAAATTTTTTAATTTATATTTACTTTCAATTATAAATTCATTTTAAATAATTTATATATATTTTTTAATCATTTGAAGAGGTCCTGCTTCAGATAAATTCAAGATCTCCAAAAAAAATTAGAGATTCTTCACATGTGCGACAGTGGGGAACAAAATATGGACCAGTTACAATGTATGTATAACATTCTATTGCTCCACCTCCTAGTCCTAGACATAGAATATGTGCTCGATGACAGAACATTGCTCAGTAGGAAGACATTGAAGTGAAGAAATGAATGTTTCACTCAGCAGCAGAAGCATTGGATCGTCTTTTATTTTATTTAAAATTAAACTAAAAAATAAGATTAAGTAAACTTACTTGGAGTAAATATGAAGATATTTCTGGCATATCTTTATCTCCTCTACAAAGTCTTTCTAGCTATGACTCGAACATCGAACCAAGACTTGTGTGAGCCTTTTGAAAGAAAATCCCCAAGGGATTGGAGATGAATGGATCTAGAGAAAATTCTCTAATTCTCTATTGAGGAGATGTGTGTTATGTCTAATGGCTCAACCCAAAGGGTCCTATTTATAGAAACCAATGGTAAATTTTTGCTAGAATTAAAATATTATATATTTTTTAAAACCTCATATGATATTTATTAAAATATATCTTATACTTATTTGAATCTCATTCAAATCTCCTACGATATTTATTTGAATCTTATTCAAATTTTATAAATATCTTTTATTTAATGTATCAAATACAATAAGTATATTTTCCTATTTTATATTTAATATATCTAATATATTAAATATTAATTTGAACACTTCATATTAAATATTAATTTGAACATTTCAAATTTTAATATTAAATGTATCAAATACAATAAATATATTTTCCTCTTTTATATTTAATATATTAAATATTAATTTGAACATTTCAAAATTTTCTTTCAACTAAATTCATCTTTTAGTGTTACTATGAGTTAGCAAGGAGACTTTATGGACCTACAGATTATAAGCTCCAATGATACAAAATTAATTAATTAAACTCTTTAATTAATTAATTTTTATTCATTAACTATAGGTCACTCCACTATAGACCTAGAGTTGCATTCTTATGCACTGTAGGACAAGTTGTGTCCATTGATAATCACTACATGCAAATCGATCCTTCACGAGTTGTTCGTAATTTACATCTGGGTCAAAAGTCCGTTTTACCCCTGTAATTACATCTTGCACCTTAAGTACCACTGATTCTATAATGCATAATTTTTTTATGATCCAACCATAAATTAAGTCTCTCTCGGGCCAATGAGAGGGCGGGGTCCCATTGTTTAAGTCTCGAAATCAGCACTTAAGGGAACTACTCATTTACTTACACTATAAGGGAATGAGTGAATTACATCTTGTGAGATTATGTTCCCAGCTCATTATTTGGTCAAGTCCCCAAAATGGTAGGCTTATTGAATCAACAACAAAAGTCACTCTCACCCATGCAAATCAAATGACAAGCTCTCACAGGCAGGAGTTCAAACTCACTTAGGATTAAGATCGAGTCACGTATGATCATCCTGATAAAATATTAATCTTCTCAATTAACGGATTTATAAAGAGATATTAAATATTTCGTGGTCCAGTCTTATACAAACTCATTGTATAAGATACCTCCACTCACATGTCTCCACATGAACGATTTGGATCAAATCATTTGTAACTATTACAAAGTGGGTCGTATCAATAGTGTTACCATGATAAGGTACCCAACCTTATCCATATACTATGACTCTTTAAGTTATTTCTTGAACACGATTCTCCTGTATGTCAACCACATACTGTTCAAGATTACACTAATAACCTTGGATTTTTCATATAATAAATAATATTATATTGTAAATAAAATAATCAAAATTATTATTAATTATTAAATAATTAATTAATTACAAGGCTTTATGGCTGATAATTCTCAGTTATGAGAATTATTCAACTCTAAAACCAAGTTGTTCTTGCTAATTTTGCGGATTTTTTTGACCAACAAGCAAGATAAAAGTAACATTTTTTATAAATTCATGCAAGCTTGTTGAAACTTGATGAATAAAAGAATTTTGAGAAAATATGAAGAAAGTGGCTTAAATTGTTGTTCTTTTGTGCAGATTTGAAGACTTTGAAAAAGGGAATGCAATTGCATTCCATTTGCAATGTAACGTGAAGAAAAGAGGAAGGATAATGCAATTGCAATCTGAATTGCATTCTATGGAACAAGGCAAGCTCGAAATTTGCGGGAATCACCATGATTTACGTGATTTGCACCGATTATGGAGAAATTCCAGCAAGATAATCATGTCCAAATTCTACCCACTAATTATGGACCCAATTTTGGAAGGAGAGGAAGCTCGGTTTTGACTTTAAAAAGGGAAGAAGCCGAAGAAGAAGTAGCAGTTTTTTTTGGGTTTCTTTTCTGTTTCTCTCCCGAAAGCAAATTTTCTGGGTTTTATTTTCTTCGTAGACAACAGCATTTTGATTTCCAATTTGTATTAGTTCAGTCCCATTTCAATTTTATGTTATTTCCGCACTTATTCTCTACATTGTAGCTCAAGGACTCTTCGATTTTAGTTTCAATCAACGAAAAGTAAATTTTCTGCATTTTTGTTTATGGGTTTTTATTTGTTTCAACACAGCAGAATTCAGCAACTTCATTCTCTGTTTTCTTTCTTTCTTTTGCTCGCGATTTGATCTCCTCGAGTTCCTGAATAAGATCTCTCCTCAACGAATGTTGAGGAGATTAAGATTCAAAGATTCGAACGAATTTGAATCGATCGCATTAAGGAATTTGGGTAATGTTTTGCCATTTTTTGGATTTTTCGTGGGTTAAGCACTATCTACTGTATTATGGGGAATTATTTCCATGTTCAAAATCCTTAATTTTCTCATTCACCCGTGGCCTCCCTTTTTAAAACAGAAATTGATTTCCAGTAGCTAATTTTAGGAAAAATTGATTTTCTTCGTATACAATTTCTTTGTTGGTAATTTAATTAGGTTTTCTTTGGAGTTAATTATTTCCTCTTTTAAAACTATGAAATTTTCAATAAATAATTTTGGGATTTTTACTTTTTCGACAATGAGCTAAATTTTCTCTAGGGGTTCAAGTTGGTGAATGCCCTAAGGAAAAATGTAAAGCTCTAAAGCATAAACAATCTAGTTAGCATGTGAACTTTGTTTGCTTTTGTTGAATTTAAATTTGGGTAAACCTAGCCGGCCAACTAGTGCTTGCTCATCAAGCTCGAACTTAATATCGAAAGAGTTAAGGGAAAGCCGATGTCACAAAAGCAATGGAGGAAAAGGCTTAGAAATAAGTCCTGAACATCGACCCTAGACATAGGGCGAGACTCCAAGACCACTAGGGTTGTGTGCGAAGTATCTAAGTTAGATTAGCCATAGACATATAGGTTTAATCACTTAGTCTCCTAAAGATTTTGAATCAAAATCGAATAGGAGTTGAACTCGGTTTACTTAGTTCTCACATGTTAACTATGATTGCAATTGCAAAGTAAGTTGCATTCTTCCAAAGGTGCTTGAACCACTTGAATCCCTATTTTTAACTCATTGAATTTTCATTCACTCTTGTTAAACAAACCAAACCTCTTAAATTTTTACATCTTCGGTTACCCCCCTATTGCAATTTGCAAACATATTTTGTGTCATTCTAAGTAAATTTTGTTAAACCCCGTTCCCTTGGGTACGATACTCTGGAATACTTCCAGTTTCTTTATTACTTCGATCACGTGCACTTGCGTGTTGTAGCAAAGCATTAGCGGATCAATGGCATAAATCCCAACAGAGTTGTACCAGCTGAGGTTGGCCATAGCGTCGACACACATGCCTCCCATCACTCAGACACATGACATTGCAGTTTCACTCCGATGATGACGATACCGACTCCTGGTTCACGATATCTTCATACTTCTGAGGTTGACCATGGCGTCGACGCACATGCTTCTGAGGCTGGTCCCTCATATCACATGCTCGCGTATGTGGACATGGACGTGGAGAACAATATCCTATTGTAGCACAAAAGGAACCAGATGAACTGGAAGCACAAGAGGAACAAGATCAAGCATCGAGTGGTCGTCGTTGACAACCCCCTCGTAATCAGCGACGTCCACCTTGTGGCACACACTAGATTTTATATTTTTTAACTTGTATTCATACATAGATAAAAATGTTGGCGCAAGCATTGATTGGCAAAATAATACGTCATTCACTCAATTACTTGAGGTAAATTTTATATCCAAAATATGTTTTAGTTTTTTTTAACGGAAAATATTTTAGTTACTTTGTATAATGAATAATTGTTAATAATGCATATTATATATATATTTTAGGAAACTTTAGTATTGAGCAACAGAACTCCAAGCAACAGTAAGGAGATTGAAAATTTGGAGCATTAATTTGACTTAGTTACGTTTATTTAATTATTTTGAGTAAAAGAAATAGATAAATTTATCTTTTAGACACAAAATATATTTTATTAAATGTTATATGAATGTGTTTAATTGCTTGCTTTTTTAAGGAAACAAAAAATTATTATCAAAATTTTAAACTTAAAAATTAAAAATTGAAAAAAAACAAAAAAAAACCTCAAGGTTGTCTCTTCAAGAGACGACCTTGTTTTTAAAAAAAAAAACTCATTGAAGGTCATCTCTCGAGACGACCTTCTACCATGTCAATGAAGAGATGACCTGCTTCCACGACACAAAGGTCGTCTCTTTGATCCACGTATTTAAAACTACAATATTCTCCAAAATAGTTTCAAACTTGCAATATTTTTATAATAAGTTTACAAACTTACAATATTAATAAAAAAAAGTATGTGTAATTGTATTCTTTCTTCTTTTTTTGGGGAGGGGGTTCAAACACATGTGAGGGTGGAAGATTATAACCTCTCTAACATCTTAATTGAGAATATATTTCTTACTCTTAATCAGTAAAACTATGTTCAAGTTGACTAATTGTAATAGTTGAAAAGAACAAGGCAAGTGGATGTAATTGAAATAGTTATAAACGTCTGAGCATTTTGCATAAAAAGGTTAAGGTTCATTAATAGACATGAGATCAGAGGGATTGGTCAAAAGATAAACAAGAATAAAAAATTGGATGATTTCAGCATCTCTGAAACAGTTGTCTAATCCATTGTTAGCCAATTTACTCCTCAAATTTTAGTACATGCAGAGCTGGAATGCTCCCAATTCAACTCTCAGATTCTTCACTGTGTTGGTCGATAAAAAAATTTTAATTCACCACATCCCAACTATATCAATCCAATCAAGGAACTCAATCTCTCCATTCGTACCATTGTTTGGAGATAGCATCGACAAGGATTCGTGGAGCATTGAACACATTGTTCCAATTCGATATTACCATCAGCATTCTATTCACAAACCTTATCAATTATGGCACATCCAAGTAAGAACCAAAAGATATTAAAATCTCTTCTTCAAATTTCAAATGAATATAAAGTTTTTCCCATCGCTAACGAATTCCAAATGTGGGAACTGTATATTAGGATTGAGAGTGGATGGGGTTGGAGCTATCGTTATCATTGGCTGGCATTTCGGCATTATTGATGATTCTTGGAGCCATCTTGGTTGATGATACTTGTTATAAATTTGGTTTCAATTTATCATAAGTTTAATTTAGTTATATTTATTTTTTTTAATTACGTTCAAATTGGGCTTAATTAAAATAGATTAAACTAAATTAAAATTAAGTTAAACCTTTAAACTTTACTCAAAAATTCGTTTGGGTCCAATAATGGAGGAGCCCAATTCCATGTTTGTTTTAAAACCATTCTTGATTGAGTATAGCCCATTTTATTGTTATATTGTGAAACCCATTTTCTATTTGAAAAGGCATGGATGTATGGAGCATATGAATGAATGAGATGGATGTATGAGTACCATACATTAAAGAGGGATTAAGGTTTGAGATAAAAGAAAGCAAAAAGAAAGAGAGAGAGAGTCTTTTTCGTTTTGGGTTTCCCTTTGCCGAAAGAGAGAAAGTCGAACCAGAGGGAGAGAAGAAGACTCGAGATTGCTATCTTCTCTCTGTTGCCGTTCGTGAGCCATTCTGTCGTCCTTGCAGTCACCGTTAGCGAAGAGTTGCAGTCACCATTCGATTGATGCTACTAGTGGAAGAAAATTCGTGAAGAGAAGAAGGAAATCGGTTGGGATAAGTTTCAAAGAAGTTAAATGTGTGTTTAGATAATGAAACCTTAGATTTCTATATTTGGATAGAAGTTCAATTTGTGTTTAAAGAAAAAAATACAAGTACATTGCCTTTTTTCCATTCATCAATTGTTATTTGTTGTGATAAAGAATGCAACATTTGATTTCTATAAATTGAAAGAAGTTCAATGTGTAGCAGAAAGAGAAATCAAGGCTACATTATGCCTATAGTTTGGAAGAAGTCAATTTCTGGAAAAAAAAAAAAACAAAGATAAAGAATGATGTTTTTAAAAAAAGATCAATGTTGAAATATATTGTTTTTTTAAGTGGACATTTGAATTCAGTGTTGGAAAGTTGGGAAAATATGTTTCTAGATAAATGATTGGAAAAAATAAAAATAAAGAAAACAAAAACAGTAAGCTAAAAATTAGTCTACTTCGAGTTACAAAAAACTGCACCAGATACCTCAGATAACTCAACTCAACTATGCACCCAAACACAGACTTTTTAACTCAACTCAACCAAACTCTGCACCCCAAACACAGATTTCTGAACTCATTGACAAACTAACTCTACCCAACTCAACTCAACTCTGGTCAACTCTGCGCGCCAAACACCCTCTAATATTTTTCATGGTTACCTAAAGTTGCAATTTAGTTAAGATTTTCACTTAAAACACTTAGATATGTATAACTAGTCTCTGTGGGATCGATACTTGGAATACTCCTATATATTTCTTGTTGCTAGTGTGCACTTACATTGGACTTGACTAAATTCCTTTCAAGAATTCCAACCATCTCAGTAGGAGAGGAGAAAAAGGATTCCAATTAAGCATTATATATATGGTGTGTATAATAGAAAAGGCATTGATTATCTTTAATTATTTTTCTCTTTGCTTCCTAACTTTTTTTTTTCTCTCTTTTCCCTTAGGAGCCATTTGGTTTAAGGTTTTTTAGATGCCTGGGAATAAGATGTCTGGGAATTAAAGATAACTGTGTTTGGTTGTGCATGAGAATGTTAACAGATTTTAATAGGAATAAATGATTTATGTATTTGGTGTTACATGAGAATGTTGTCAGATTTACAAGAGTTACTTTTAAAATAATTATTCTTATTAATTTATTTTTATTAAGTCAATTTATTAAAATAATTTTAATTAAATTTTTATTCATTAGTAAATTTATTATAAATAATATATCTTAAATTTTAGATTTATAATTTTATTTAGTCATCAATTTTAATAATTATCCTCAAAGAAATTTAATTAATAAAATTATATAAATTTCTAATTATAATTAATCAGTACAATAATCAAGTTGAAAAATTAATTATGACTGTTATATTTCAAAAATCAAATATAATCTATCTAAAAGTGACCACTAAACATATACAAAATAAAAATTTATATTATGTCAATATTAATTAGTCATTTTCACTATAGTTTTAGAAAAATGATAGAAAAAGAAAAGAAAAAAAACTAGAAAAGAAATATAGAAAGAAAAAAGAAGAAAAAATGGTGTAAAAAATAGAGAAAAAGAAGAAAAATGACAAAGAGAAAGACAGAAAGAAGAGCATAAAATTAATAATATAAAGTAAAAAAAAAAATAGAATGTACAGCAGAATGTAAAAGAGAGAGAGAGAGAGGGGGGGGGGGGGGGGGGGGGAGTTTTGAAACCCATGGTTTCATATGGGTTAAAGAAACCCATGATAATGCTTGTTAATGATGTATGGGAAAAGCCCATTTCCAGGCATATATTACAAAACCTTCTAACAAACATAGGTTTTAGATTCTCAAGCTCATTCCCACCCCCAATACCCTCCAACCAAACGGGCCTTAACTGTTTTTTTTTAAACCCTCAATTTTGGGATTCTGTCAAGCGCCTATGTCATTGGTCGGAGTTAGTAAAATCGAAAAAAAATTATTGAAAGTGATTGCTCAGGCCCTGTTTGATAACCATTTGATTTTTGGTTTTTGGTTTTTAAAAATTAAGCCTATAAATACTACTCCCACCTATGGTTTTACTTATTTTGTCATATACTTTTTGCCTATGTTTTCAACTTTTTGCCTATGTTTTCAAAAACCAAGCCATGTGTTGAAAACTAAAAAAAATAGTTTTCAAAAACTTGTTTTTGTTTTTAGAATTTAGCTAAGAATTCAAATACTTTCTTAAGGGAGATGAAAGTCATTGTAGAAAAATTGAGAAAAAACAAGCTTATTTTTCAAAAACCAAAAACCAAAAACCAAATGGTTATCAAACGGGGCCTAAACTTTATGGTTGCCCATAACATGATCTTTGCATATATCGTCTTGTATAAGAGTGGTTATCATATTATGTCGATTATATTGAATCATTTATATGTTTTTTTTTATTACTGTTATTTCTATTATTTAAAAATATATATTTTTTTTAATTTTTAAAAGTTAATTATTAAGACTTCGTTTGACAACCATTTGGATTTTTTATTTTTGAAAATTAAGCCTATAAATACAACTTCTACCTATGGATTTCCTTGTTTTGTTATTTACTTTTTACATATGTTTTCAAAAATCAAGTCATATTTTAAAAACTAAAAAAAGTTGTTTCAAAAAGTTGTTTTTGTTTTTAGAATTTCGCTAAAAATTCAAATATTTTCTTAAAAAATATGAAACTTATTGTAAAGAAATGATGAGAAAACAAGTATAATTTTCAAAAACTAAAAACCAAATGGTTATCAAATGGGCCTAATAGATTAAATTACAAGTTTAGTTAGGAAACTTTTTAGAGTTGTGTCTACTAAGTTCCTATAAGTTAAAATGTTTCTAATTATAAGTCCTTAATTTTCTTTTAAGAAAATAATAAGTCCTTAATTAGACTTTCTGATGTGAATCCAACCTCTAATCCATTGCATGTACCTGAAGGAGCAATAACAAGGAGCAAGGCAAAGAAGATTCAAGAGGCTTTCACATTACATCTACAAAAGCTAGCTAATGCACAAGAAGAGACAAAGATTTTTGAGCACAAATTTCTTTATAATCTAAGTTCAACAAGTCAAGATTAAAGTTAACCATGGAGTTCACTTAAGTAGATCAAGCTATTTGAATAGAATTCCTTGTAATTTTAAGTTTCATGAACTTTGACATTGTAATTTTAAGTTTAAAGTTTAGACATATATTAATTAATGAGGTAGTTGGTAGTTGGGAAGTTCATTAATGAGGTAGTTGGTAGTTGGGAAGTTCATTAAATGAGGTGGTTGGGAAGCTCATTTAATGAAGTAGTTGAGGAAGAGTTCATTTGCTAATTCCTTGTCTATAAAAGGAATTTGTATTGCTAGTGAGAACAACAACATTGAATATCAAAACTTGTGTTTTCTTGAAACCCATTTGGTGTTATTTTCTTTCAAATCTTGCTTTAGGTTTGATGTTAAACCAATTCATTGGATTAGTCTTGATCAAGCTAATTCTGGAGTGGGTTGTCTTAGGATCTAAGAGTGACCATCATAGATTCTAAGTTTGATCTTAGAGTGATTCATCTCTAACCAAACTCTTGGTTAGAATCAATTCGTTAAGTTAGCCTTATTCGCGAATGTTTGCAAAGATCCTAGAAGGACCTCTAGCTTTGTAAATCCAGCATCTTGGGCGCTTATCACTTTCAAAATTGTTTGTATATAATTTATGTACTTCAAAAAGTTTCTATTAGATTTTTTGAACTTTCAATTTTGTATCTAACAGACTGTCATTAATCCTATTAGTTTGATGCTTACATTATCAAGTGACTAAATTTTGTCCTAATTAAATTAACTCATCACGTAATCGTTAAATATATAGTTTTCTTTTTGTTTTTTTGAGTTCAACAATATTTTGGTGTGGGGGGATACGAACCTCTGACCTCTTGGTCGAAGGTACATGTCAATTACCGCTGAATCAATCTCGTTTTGGCCCTTAAATATATAGTTAACGGACTACATAAATATTGAAGTGGCAAAGTTAAACTAAGATTTATTATATCAAAATTTGAAAGTTCAACCTACTAAAAACATTTTAAATTAGACTTACTAGACACTACCCTACGAATTTATGGACTATAATTTGAATATCATCTTTGTTTATAATTTTGTTTTTGAAGTGATTTCAAAATCTCACTAAACTGAAAAGGACAAAAGTGTTGTAAAATTGAGAGGCAAAACTGGGCACCAAAACTTTACCAAATCATATAATAATAATAATAATAATAATAATAATAATAATAATACAAGTAAAGGAATATATATATATATATATATATATATATATATATATATATATAATAAACAAAACAAAATGGAGATTTATGGCAAATTAAAACAAAAGAAATTATAGAAAGTGGGAGAGAAAATGGAGTGATTTCTTTTTCAAAATCTCTATCTAAAATTATCCACCAAAAACCACTATTTATAACCATAATAAAGAGAGGATGATGTGGTCCATTTGGACACTAATCTATGGCCTTTAGAAGACACTTTGGCTATGGAGAAAATGCCACTTGGCATGGATATCAAAAGGGCATGTGGAATGGGCATTTATATGTGCCATATTTACAATACTCCCCCTTAAATGCCCATTTATATAAAATATGCCTCGTTAAAACCTTACTAGGGAAAAACCCAATGGGAAAAAAAACCCTAGTGAAGGAAAAAGAGTACATATTTTATATAGTTTACTATAATACATTCACTCCCCCTCATGGAGACATCACTTAAAGTCTTTGAGTCGCCGCATTCCAATGCTATATACTAATTTATCGAAAGTTGCAGTTGGTAATGCCTTTGTAAATAAGTCAGCCAGGTTATCTTTTGAACAAATTTGTTGTACAGTGATATCGCCATTTTCTTCAAGATCATGAGTATAGAAGAGCTTTGGTGAGATATGCTTTGTTCTATCTCCTTTGATATATCCTCCCTTGATTTGAGCTATACATGCTGTGTTGTCTTCGTATAACATCGTTGGAAGAGGTTTACTTGAAGACAAGCCACATGTCTGATGAATGTGTTGTGTCATCGATCTTAGCCATACACATTCTCGACTTGCTTCATGAATAGCGAGGATTTCAGCATGATTTGAAGAAGTGGCCGTTATAGTCTGTTTCACTGATCGCCACGATATAGCAGTTCCTCCACATGTGAATAGATAACCTGTCTGAGATCTAGCTTTGTGTGGATCAGATAGATAACCAGAATCTGCATAACCAACTAGATCATACTTTGATTTGTTAGAATAAAATAAACCCATATCAATTGTCCCTCGAAGATATCGGAGTACATGCTTAACTCCGTTCCAATGTCTTTTTGTAGGACATGAACTATATCTAGCTAATAAATTTACTGAAAATGCAATATCTGGTCTTGTGTTATTAGCCAAATACATAAGTGCACCAATTGCACTAAGATATGGTACTTCAGGACCAAGTAGTTCTTCACTGTCATCTCGAGGTCGAAATATATCTTTCTTTACATCCAGTGAACGAACTTCCATTGGAATGTTCAATGGATGTGCTTTATCCATATAGAATCTTTTTAAGATTTTCTCTGTATAAGTTGATTGATGAACAAATATCCCATCTGCTAAATGTTCAATTTGCAAACCAAGGCAAAATTTTGTTTTTCCAAGATCTTTCATCTCAAATTCTTTTTTAAGATATTCTATTGCCTTGGATAACTCTTCAGGAGTTCCAATTATATTTAAGTCATCAACATATACAGTTATAATAGCAAATCTTGACTGAGATTTCTTTATAAAAACGCACGGACATATTGGATTATTTTGGTATCCTTCTTTCAACAGATATTCACTCAGGCGATTATACCACATTCGTCCTGATTGTTTTAATTCATATAATGATCTCTGTAACTTTATTGAATACAATTCCCGAGAACTTGATTCATATGTTTCTGGTATTTTAAATCCTCCCGGGATTTTCATATAAATGTCATTATCCAGAGATCCATATAAGTACGCCGTGACTACATCCATTAGATGCATATCAAGCTTTTCATATACAGTCAGACCAATCAAATATCTTAGCGTTATTGCATCCACCACAGGAGAATATGTCTCCTCATAATCAATACCAGGCCTTTGCGAGAATCCTTGTGCAACAAGTCTCGCTTTATATCTTGTGACTTCATTCTTTTCATTTCTTTTCCTTACAAATACTCATTTATATCCCATAGGTTTGACGTTTTCCGGTGTTGGGACTACTGGTCCAAAAACCTCACGTTTTGAAAGTGAGTTCAACTCTGCTTGGATTGCTTCTTTCCACTTCGGCCAATCCTTTCTACGTTGACATTCTACGATAGATTTTGGGTCAAAATCGTCACTTTCATGAATAATATCGTGAGCAACATTATAAGAAAAAATGTTGTCAATAATGATATCATTTCGGTTCCATCTCTTTCCTGTTGTAACATAGTTTATAGAAATTTCATTATTATCCTCAAGCGTTTGATTTTCACCAATACTCTTTTGAGTAGTTGTATTCTGGATTTCTTCTGGAACATCCATACCTTTTATCGAATCATTTTGATTCTCAACTACTTTTCTTTTTCGAGGATTTTTATCTTTAGAACCTATTGGTCTACCACGCTTCTGGCGTGCTCCAGACTCATTATTGACAACTTGTTCCTTTGGGATATCAACTTTTGATGGAGCATTTGCAGCTGGTATATATGATTTAGTCACACTTTTAGTATCTGTGAATGCATCTGGTAGTTGATTTGCTATATTTTGCAAATGAATTATCTTTTGAACTTCAAGTTCACATTGATTTCTACGAGAATCTAAATGAGATAATAACGATGCATTCCATGTAATTTCTTTTTCCAACTTCTTAATTCCTCCCCCTAATGTTGGAAAATTTGTCTCATTAAAATGACAATCTGCAAATCGTGCAGTAAATACGTCACCCGTCAGGGGTTCAAGATATTTAATAATTGATGGGGAATCAAAACCAACATATATTCCTAACCTCCTTTGATGACCCATCTTAGTACGTTGTGGTGGAGCAATCGGTACATATACTGCACATCCAAAAATTCTTAGATGGGAAATATTTGGCTGCTGGCCATAAGCTAATTGCATTGGGGAGTATTTATTATAAGCTACTGGCCTAATACGTGCCAGTGATGCAGCATGCAAAATAGCATGACCCCATACCGATGTAGGAAGTTTAGCTCTCATAAGCAATGGTCTTGCAATTAGTTGCAGACGTTTTATAAATGATTCTGCTAGACCATTTTGTGTATGAACGTGAGCTACAGGATGTTCAACACTTATCCCAATTGACATACAATAATTATTAAAAGTTTGGGATGTAAATTCACCAGCATTATCAAGTCGAATGGTCTTAATTGTATTATCAGGAAATTGTGCTTTTAACTTAATTATTTGAGCAAGTAATCTTGCAAATGCAAGATTTCGACTTGATAATAAGCATACATGTGACCATCTGCTGGATGCGTCAATTAATACCATAAAATATCTAAATGGACCACTTTGTGGATTAATAGGTCCACAAATATCACCTTGAATTCGCTCTAAAAATGCAGGTGATTTAATCCCCACTTTAGCTGGTGATGGTCTAATAATTAATTTCCCTTGAGAACAAGCATCACATGACAACTCATTGGATTGAAGAATCTTCTGGCTCTTTAAAGGATGTCCATGTGAATTCTCAATAATTTTTCTCATCATTATTTACCATGGATGACCCAATCGATCATGCCAAACACTGAATATTTCTGGATTCATGAACTTCGGGTTCATTATTGCATAACTTTCGATTACTCGTATATGAGTATAGTATAATCCAGAAGAAAAAGCAGGCAGTGTTTCTAATATACGTTTTTCATGTGAAACAATAGATGTTATATAGAGACACTCTATATTATTTTTACAATCAGTTTCAACATGATAATTATTTTCACGTATATCTTTAAAACTTAATAAGTTTCTTTTCGATTTGCTAGAGAACAGAGCATTATTAATTGTAAATCTTGTTCCTCTAGGCAAAATAAAGTTTGCTTTTCCAAAACCTTCAATCAGATTTGCAGAACCTGATATAGTATTGACTTTTGCTTCCAGCATTGTCAATCTAGTAAAATATTTTCTATTTATGAGTATCGTGTGCGTAGTTGCGCAGTCTGCCAGACATAAATCCTCATTGCTCATTTTCGAGTTACTCAACATATTGAAATTGTTCATATTTCTTCATTGAAAAGAAAAGAAAAACGATTACAAATAGTCTTAAATATATATACAAACAAAACAACAACAAAAACATACTAAACAGTACTTAATTATATATTTTCATACAAATCATCCTCTACTTGTTTGATTGCATCAATTCTCTCTCCAGGAGATTCAAAATAATCAGCTACATCAAGATGCATCATATTGGAGGGGTCGAACACATCATCTTCTTGAATGGCAAGATTTACCTCCACATTCTTTCCTTTTCCTTTTTCCTTCAGGGAAGCTTGATAGAGATCAACAAGGTGTTTTGACGTACGACAGGTACGTGACCAGTGCCCAGTCATTCCGCACCGAAAACATTTATGTTCATCACCTTTCGAACTTCTATCTTGTGGAGCCTTTCCTTTATGATCATCACTTCGTGTGGGTTTCTTAAAATTATAATGTCCACCACGAAAATAGGTATTTCTTCCTCTACCGCGGTCCCGACCTCGACCACGACCACGACCTCGACCACGGTTATTAAAATTCACAGCATTCACTTCAGGGAATGGTGTTACTCCAGTTGGTCGGGATTCGTGATTTTTCATCAATAACTCGTTATTTTGTTCAACAACGAGAAGACATGAGATAAGTTCAGAATATTTTGCAAAACCCTTCTCTCGATATTGCTGCTGCAGGAGCATATTCGAGACATGAAAAGTGGAAAATGTCTTCTCTAACATATCAACATCAGTAATCTTTTCTCCGCATAATTTTAATTTTGAACTAATTCTGAAGAGTGCGGAATTATACTCACTTACTGATTTAAAGTCCTGCAACCTCAGGTGCATCCAATCATAACGAGCTTTTGGAAGAATAACTGTTTTTTTTATGATCGTACCTTTCTTTCAAACCTTTCCATAGAACGTAGGGATTTTTTATTGTAATATACTCCATTTTCAATCCCTCGTGAAGATGATGGCGAAGGAAGATCAGGGTTTTGCTTTTTCTTGATTTGATGCATCATTTCCTTCTTTAATTGTTTCTCCAAGATTCATAGAATCTAAATGGATCTCAGCGTCAAGGACCCATGACAAGTAGTTATTTCCATTAATATCCAGGGCCGCAAATTCTAGCTTTGTAAGGTTTGCCATAATAACACTATCAAAAATAATAATATATTTATATTAGAAATTTAACATAAACCAAATGCGTAAAAATGGCTTACCTATAAGACTTACCTTTAGCGGGAAAAATGACAGAGATTCGTGCTGATAACGTGTTGTAAAATTGAGAGGCAAAACCGGGCACCAAAACTTTACCAAATCATATAATAATAATAATAATACAAGTAAAGGAATATAAAAGGAATATATATATATATATATATATATATATATATATAATAAACAAAACAAAATGGAGATTTATGGCAAATTAAAACAAAAGAAATTATAGAAAGTGGGAGAGAAAATGGAGTGATTTCTTTTTCAAAATCTCTATCTAAAATTATCCACCAAAAACCACTATTTATAGCCATAATAAAGAGAGGATGATGTGGTCCATTTGGACACTAATCTATGGCCTTTAGAAGACACTTTGGCTATGGAGAAAATGCCACTTGGCATGGATATCAAAAGGGCATGTGGAATGGGCATTTATATGTGTCATATTTACAATAGAAAGGTAATTTTAAAAATATTTTTAAAAAATAAATTAAGATTTAAAAAAATATATTACTACAAAACCAAAAAGATGTTAATGTAAAAAGAATGTGATGGTGGGAAAATCAACCGTTTATAATATTACTTTTTAAAAAAAGAAGTAAAAAGATAAATGGATTTTCCCTATTATGATATAATTTGTATTTGTCATAATAATATAAGTACATGAAAGGCCAATCTGAATATAACTCAGTGAATAAGGCACTAAATACTAAAAGATTGATGGTTCGATCTCCCACTCCACAATTATTGAACTCAAAAAAATAAAATAGAATAAGCATATGAGAGCATATTTTAAGATTTTTTTTTTTTAGTTTAACACATGTTAAGTTAATGGTTATAGAAGAACTCTTAATTTAATGTTAAAATGCATTTGTTGAATAAAAAATTTCAATCAATCACAATTTACAGTGTCATTATTTTAATGACAAAGTTACATATTATTAATTTTGGAACCAATTACAAATTAACAAGTTTCTCTATATTTAAATGATAAATAAATAAATAAATACAAAAACTAAAATAAAATGAATACTAAAATTAAAAGATCTAAACCTAAAATTTTTTTAGTAACAATTTAAATACGAAGATGAAGATTTCAACGACCAATCTTCAAAAGACGTCACTAATAATTTAACCAATTTTCCTTTGCAAAAAAAAAAAATAATTATTATAATTTAACCAACTTTGTGTAATCCCAAAGTTTTTACAAAAAAAGAATTTAGGTCATTTCCATAGAAGACTTCTCTCGTTTGTCTTGTCTTGTCATATGTTTCCATTATTGGAACTTTACAGTCAACTATTTGTTGATTTCTCAATTAAATTGAATTTTTTTTATGGGAATAATCATGATAAAGCATAATACACAATCCACTCAAAAACCCATAAGTAAATAATATGTGATGATAATTAAGTTGCATTACTTTTCACCCCTATCGGCTATCTCTCCAACCACAATATATAGTCTCAATTTAAATAAATTATAGGTTCAAATTTTATTTTTCAAACTTTCACACTAGAATTATATTTAAAGTATTTTATTTTGATCTCTATATTAGATTAGATTAGATTACATGGGTTCCATCTCAAAACTAATTGGCAATGGGAGGAGTAACCCATATATCTTATAAATTGTGAGGTCACTCTTCATCTTTCAGATATGGGATCCTCAATACTCTAAAATTTATAATAAAAAATATATATCATCTTGACTTTTCTCATTAATTTTTTTTTAATTCAACAACTTGCGAGAATAAGAGACCGAATCATCGACTTTTAAAATGGTAATTGGTATCTTTATATACTTGAATTAGAATTAAATTTTTATAATTTAATTAACAAAAGCTTTACAGAAACTATATTGGATTTAAATCACATGTTTTAGGTCTGACATTAAATTTAGAAAATAATTAATAGATACTATAGATTAATGGATAGTTAATAATGTGCAAGATATGTCCAATGCAATTCTTTTAAGTAAAAGAAAAAAGGAAAGGGGTGGACATATTTCATCAATAAAGTTCAAAAACATACTTTAAACTTTTTAAAAATTTATGGTAAAATAGATATAATGTTCCAAGTTTATGATTAATTTTATAGTTTAATTTGAAAAAGGAAAAAGTTGGTGGCCGACGTCACCTCGAAAGCTCTACAAAATCTGTGTCTCGAGATTTCCCACGACATTGCTCTTCCAGGAAAATGGTTGCTATCATGTTGCACGTTTTGCTTGGGGCGCATGATTCATTCAAATTAAGTGGAGGAAATTAAAAATAACAAAAAATTCTTATGAAGATTCATTGGTTTGCTGAAAATGGAACTTTTTCTATGATGGGTTAGTTGAAAATTTTTAAATATTAGAGGGCACAATCTCCCAATTTCCCATTTATTTTGGTGCTTTTTGAAAACTTTTTGCTTTTGATTATTGGTGGATGAGAATTCTCCCAACAACTAATTCCAATTAATTGTATACCTTAATTAATGTTAGTGACTGTTACCACTAGGCATATCCACCTATATGATTTGATTTATCCACTAATTGAAAAAATTTCTAGTACTACTTGAGTATCATACTCCATTTATTCACATTATGTTTTAATATTAGTAAACCTCACATAATTTTTGGTAGACTCCATATAATTTTCAAAATGTTACTAATGTGTCAAGCAAAAATTGGAGTAGTATGGAAAATTTTCCATACTACGAGAGTACTATAATTTTTCCCCCCAGTAATTAGATAAAAAGGTTTTAAAAAGTACTTAAAATTGGATAAAAGGTTTTATCTTAACGAATCATTGAAAAATTTAAGGTAGAATTATAAATTTAATCCACAAACTTTAATCATCATACCTGTTTAATTTAGGAAGGTTTAAAAGATTCAATTTTAACTTTCATAAACAAGGCCAAATTTAATTTGTTGGAAAAAAAAAAAACAAGGCCAAAGAGAAGAAGAAAGGAGAAGGGACCATTGATTTCCTCTAGGTTTGTTTCAAGTTTTAAAAAACATTATTAAAAAGTTGAATTTTGTAATTTCTTCTAACTAATTTGCCTCTCTTAGGCTCCGTTTGATAACCATTTGGTTTTTAATTTTTGATTTTTAAAAATTAAGCCTATAAATACTATTTCCACGAGTTTTCATGTTTTGTTATCTACTTTTTACATATGTTTTCAAAAATCAAGTCAAATTTTGAAAACTAAAAAAATAGTTTTAAAAACCTTTTGTTTTGAAAATTTAGCTAGAAATTCAGATGTTTTCTTAAGAAAGATAGAAACCATTGTAGAGAAGATGAAAACCATTGTGGAGAAATTGTGAGAAAATAAACATAATTTTTATAAATGAAAAACCAAATATTTATCAAACGCGCCTCAAATTTTCAAAATCGAAATTATCTATATGAAAATGAGAATTATCAAATTTTGCACATACTTATGAAAATTCATAGTCTATTCCTTGCCAATATTATAAATAATTAAATTTTGGCATGACCCACCAATTTAGACTATAATAATGTTTAGCATGAAATATAACACAAGAGAATAGAAGTAGATAATATATAAAGACATGCAAGTTAAGTAATTTGATATTGATATGACACTCCATTTCTCAAGAATCTTCTTTGAATAAGTCTCTTTTGTTCAATGCATGGGCAAAACTATTGTCCTCTATTGCAAACAAAATCTCTAAAACCTTTGCCAACTTTAAAACCTCTTGGGTTAGGAAATCAAAATTAGCAAGATTTAAATCAACATTGTAGGTCTGGTCTTTATTTTATATCAACATTTTAGATTTTCTGTTTTTGAAGATTAAGATCATAAAAGCTACTTCCACTATGTGTTTATTTATTTTGTTTTCTACTTCTTAAAAGAGTTTTCAAAATCTTAGTCAAAAAATAAAAATTAAAAAAAATAAAGAAGTATAGTATTTAAAAACGTACTTTTGTTTTTTGAAATTTGACTTAGAATTCAAGTATGTTTTTAAGAAATGTGAAAAATATTTTTTTAAAAATTGTGAGAAAACAAATATAATTTTTAAAAATAAGAAACTAGAAATTAAGGCCCCGTTTGATAACCATTTGATTTTTTAAAATTAAGCCTATAAATACTAATTCCACCTATGGATTTTCTTATTTTGTTATCTACTTTTTACATATGTTTTTAAAAATCAAGCCAAGTTTTAAAAACTAAAAAAAGTAGGCTCCATTTGATAACTATTTATATTTATATTTTTAGTTTTTGAAAATTAAGCCTATAAATACTACTTCCACTTATGAATTTTCTTATTTTGTTATCTACTTTTTACATGTGTTTTCAAAAACGACTAAGTCAAGTTTTGAAAACTACTTGAAAACTGAAAAAGTAGTCTTCAAAAACTTGTTTTTGGAATTTGGAATTTGGTTAAGAATTCAAATGTTTTTTAAGAATGATGAAACTCATTGTTGTAGAGAAATGATAAAAAAAAATTAAAATTAAAAAAAAAGCACAATTTTCAAAAACCAAAAACTAAAAGTTAAGACCTCATTTGATAATCATTTGGATTTTGGTTTTTGAAAATTAAGCCTATAAATACTACTTCCACCTGTGAGTTTTCTTGTTTTGATATCTACTTTTACCTATGTTTCAAAAACCAAGCCAAGTTTTAAAAACTAAAAAAAGTAGTTTACAAAAACTTGCTTTTGTTTTTTAATTTTGGTTAAGAATTCAAATGTTTCTTAAGAAATATGAAATTCATTGTAGAGAATTGATGAGAAAAAAATAAATTTCAAAAAACAAAAAACCAAAAAGCAAATAGTTATCAAGCGCGGCCTAAATGGTTATCAAACAGGGTCATAGTTTTCAAAACTTGTTTTTATTTTTAGAATTTGGCTAAAAATTCAAATGTTTTCTTAAGAAATATGAAACCCATTTGAGAAATGATGAGAAAACAAGTATAATTTTCAAAACCCAAATGGATATCAAACGGGGCTTAAATTGTTATCAAAATGCCTTGATTTATCAATTTTTAATGCCTATGAGAGTAATTTGATTCAACAACGGAATTTCACTCTTTTCATCCATATTATTCAGTCTATCACATAGTTTTTAAGGACTTTCATACGTGAAACCCACAATAGAAAATTTAAAACTAACAATTTTGTTTAGTACAACAAATGTGGAGTATGAGATTTAAACCTCCAATTTTAAGAATACATGCTAATTATCGTTAAGCTATATGCTCACTTTAGCTAAAACTAACAGCAACACTAACACTTTTGTATGACTTTTTTTTTAAAATGTAATATGAAACTTAAGATGTTGCATTTTAATAATAATTAATAATTAATGTAGTTTATATTTTGTTAATGCGTCGAAATTTATTACAAAAGGTCAGACTAAATGTACTGCATTGTACTCCCAAAAAAAAAAAGAATAAATGTATTGCAGAGCACTTGAAGACATTTGATTTTAAAAAATAAATCTAATTGCACATGTGGATCGATTATTTAATCCATAATTAGTGAACTTCATGTCCAGTCATTTATGACTCCACATTCCACCAATTGATTTTATGTTGACTTAGGGTATAGATTATGAAAAAGTCAAGAATGGAGATTTCGAGTAGGAAATCGAAAAAATTAATGAAACCAAACCATCCAACTAAATTGAGTCAGTTTGGTTGATTTTAAATAATAATATTTTTCGGTTCTTTTTTCTAAAGTGTAAAATTAAAAAGTAGTGTATTTTCTAGAACTTTTTTCAATTGTGATTAAAGTGGTCAATTCTGCCCTAAACAAATTATTGATTTTTGGTATCTTTTTTCTTTTTAGTTTAAATTACAAATTCTATGCCCATAATTTGGACATAGTTTCAATGTGATCAAGTTTTAATTTAATTAGCCAATTTAGTTTCAATTTGATTCATATCCTTAATTTTAACTACCCGTAAAACTCATTTATTCTTTTTCTATTTTTACTCCACTCTAAATTATTATAATTGAGTCAACTAACACACTGGCCAATATAAAATATCATCTTATTACCACATAAAAACTATATATATATATATATATATATATATATATATATATAGCAATGATAAAAATTAAAATAAAATAAAAATAAAACTTCTAAAATTTAATTAAACTACGAAATTTCCAGCCTGATCTCAACATAGTTCAATTAGCTAAAACATATGGTTCATTAAGAAGTCAAAGGTTTAGAGACCTTACAATCTTTATAAGATACATTGATTATTCTTCACCAATTAGTTTTAAGATGGAACTTCATGTTCATCTAATATGGTATTAGAGCCTATAAAACCTAAACAGATATTCGATCTAGAAATTGGAATCCGACCTAAAAATGGTGAACCCAAAGATGTATCACCTTGAGGGGCATGTTAAAGATCTCATATCGAAAAAATGAAAAATTTTCACAATCTTTATAAGATATATGGATTACTCTTCATCAATTGATTTTAAAATAGAATCTTATATTCATCTAATCTACCTCCACCCTAAAGTCTTATTTAAACTATAAAAAAAAAAACATGAAATTAAAATTTTTAAAACTATAATGACAAAATTTTGTAATTTCACCCCTTTTTTTATTTATCTTGCCACGTGGAAAAATTGGGGCCGAGGCACCCGCTGCCGCTGGGCACTCGACGAACCTCCTGACAAGTGCAATCTGTTAGTCCCTCGGCCTATAAATTCCTCACGCCATTTGCACTCCACACACCAAATTCTTCTTTTTCTTCTTCATTTTTATTTCTTCTTTATTTACCATTGCTGCGTTTTTTACAGGAAGAAGTTTTGCAGAGATTTTCATTAGGTGATCGTGTTTAATAAGAACACACAATCACCGCAACCATGCCTGCCGGAGGATTCTCCGCCGTGAGCAAGAACGGCGGCACCGAGTTCGAGGCCAAAATCACCCCGACCGTCGTCATTTCCTGTGTAATGGCCGCCACCGGAGGCCTCATGTTCGGCTACGACGTCGGTGTCTCAGGTCACTACTGCAAAACCTTCTCCCTCTCATATAGATTAAAAAACAACGCATCACGATATATATATCTCGCTACGGTTTCAGTTGTCAGGAATCAGGACGACATTTATTTCTGATTTTGTTGAAATTAACATCGATATAACTCTGAATTCATATCTTCTCGAATCTTCGTACACCGTGATTTTGTGATAATTTCTGAAAATCCTCAATCTATGGCCATTATTACAATTAGTTGTGTGTTTCTGTAATGACGATGCGACGTACTCGATTAGACCAGTCATGTTCTTGTGGTTTTTCCTTTTTGATCAATTTTTGGTTAATCGAAATTCTCAACCTATAGCCATTGCTATTGATCGAGTGTTCTGTATAACGACGATGTGCTCGATTACCTTACCATTAGGCCTTTTTGTTTTTTTTGTTTTTTTTTTCCTTTTTGATCGATTTTTGGTTAATCGATGAACGCAGGAGGAGTTACTTCGATGCCGGATTTCTTAAAGAAGTTCTTTCCGGTTGTTTATCGGAGGACGCAACTGAAGGAAGAAATTGATAGCAACTACTGTAAATATGATAATCAAGGCCTTCAGTTATTTACATCGTCGCTGTATTTGGCTGGTTTAACGGCGACTTTCTTTGCTTCCTACACCACCAGGAAGCTTGGAAGAAGGTTAACGATGTTGATTGCCGGCGTCTTCTTTATTATAGGAACTGTCCTTAATGCGACGGCTGAAAACCTCGCCATGCTCATCTTCGGCAGAATCTCGCTAGGCTGTGGGGTTGGCTTCGCTAATCAGGTATGTTTACAAGTTTTGATTGGTATTAGATGGTGGGTTGGTGGAATAAACAAACATCTAATAATCTATTTGCGTCATCTATTTTTTTGAAAAAAAAAAGACATGTTTTGTCGATTATCCATAATGTGGCTAGCAGTTTTGAATTGTTGAATGTATAAAAGATAAACTGCAAAAAATATTTCAAATGTGGCTAGCAGTTTTGAATTGTTGAATGTATAAAAGATAAACTGCAAAAAATATTTCAAATTTATATCCAGTACTTACTAGAGATTGTAATTTTTTTAATTTACATCTAATAGTTATTTAAAGCAGCCACGTTTTACCAAAACCTCATTGAATAATTTTTTCAATAAAAAATATTCTTTCACTCTAACATTATTTTATAAGTTAAATTATAAATTTAATCTCCATATATTTTAGTGTTTTGTCTAGTAAATCTTTGAATCAATATATGTGTTTTATCTAGTAAATCTTTAAATTTTAAAACGTGGTTATAGTCCATGAATTTTGTATTGTATTTCTATGTTTAGTCTTTGTTGTTAACACAATTAATATCATGTCAACATCTCTACACCTGGATAAACTAATGAACATATCACGTTGGCAATCTATCAATGGGGTTGATGAATGGCATAAATTAACATAGAAGCATAATCGAAAAAGTTCAAAAATGGAGTTAAAATTTATATTGTTTAAGATTAAGTTTACTTGCCCAACCTATAAGCATAACTCAATTAGTTTAAACATATACTTTCGACTAAGAGGTCAGATGTTTGAATCCCCCCAATCCCACATGTTGTTGCTCTCAAAAAATTTAAAAAAAAAAAAAAAAAACATTAGTTTGCTTGATCTAATAGATTATAGTAATTTGTTAGTTAAATTACAAGTTTAGTCCCTAAATTTTCATGTATGGATGTGTCTAATAGGTCTATAAACTTTAAAAAGAAAATCTCAAAATAGTCTCCAAATTTTTAATTTTGTGTCTAATAGGTCTTTAGACTTTCAATTTTATGTCCAATAGATCTCCAATATATTGAGCACATTCTAAAATTTGCAAGCTTCTTAGACAAAAATTGAAAGGTCAAGGCCCGATTAGACACAAAATTGTTTTTTTTTCCTCATATGTATGTGAATTTTTAAAAATATTGACTAAGTTAGGTACCTATTAGAGTTCATAAATCTATTAAATATACTTTCAAAGTTAGGTACTTATTGGACACAAAGTTTAAGAATCTATTAGACACTTTTTAAATTTAAGGAACAGCCTATTAAACACAAACATGAAATTTCATAAATTAAACTTTTAATTTAACCTAATTTATTTTCTAAGGAAAAAATTAGGTTAAAACAATATGTAGTTGAACTTTTACCTTTTGGCTGTAGTAAAGTTTTAATCTATTTTAATTTTTTTTTATAATTTACTTATTATACTTTAAAAAGTAAAAAGAAATTCAGTAATGGAGGGTAAATTGACTCTTTTAAAGGTATTTTAATTCTAATAATCTTTACATTCTTGTGAGCATAGAAACTAAATTGTTACGAAAAAAAAATCAAAACAAGAGTGATATTATTTATATGGACTCCATTTTAACCTAAAACTTTTTACTCATGTATGAAGAATTCAGCAAAATTTATTTGAATTTTTTTTTTCTATTTAATTGTTAACTTTAATTCTAAAAGAAAAATAAGACCTATATATGTTTGCTAAAAGCTGGAATTCCCCTCGAGAAAATGATAGTTCATAAATCCTAAAAAGTGATATGTGAAAAGTAAATATATGTGAATATGATAGGTTATGTATCTTTCTTTCTTTCTTTCTTTCTGAGATCATATGTTATATAACGTATAAAATTATTGTTTAATCCTAAAAAGTGATATGTGAAAGATAAATATATTTAACAATATTTCTTGTAGTTTAAAAACATTTCAGAATTATTTATAAAATTGAAAAAGAAAAAGGAAAAAGGGAATTGGAGTTCTTCCTTATCATATTTTAAATTATATCCATAATTCTTATATTCGTTATTAATGAATGGTACTTATTATAATTTTTAAAAAAAAATTAACGTGGCACTATTGTAGACAATTTAATGCTGTTGTGACCAACCATTTTTAACTATCCATTAATATATTAAGACCATTAGTATTAATAAGTTAAGATTTAAGTCAACCTAAACATAGTTTAATTGGTTAAGACACCATTTAAAAAAAATAAAAAATAAAATAAAATAAAAACAAAAAAAAAACTCTACCTTCAATCTAATGGTCAGAAGTTCATCTTCATCCCGTTGAACTAAAAAACACAAAAGATAAGGTTTAAGGAATATAACACAAAAAATATATATATAATTGAACTTTTCAAATGACCCATGGAAGCTTGTGAATTGTAAAATAAAGTTCCTCTTTTTCACGTTATGGCCATTAATTTTTCACATGAAGCCAGGTACGTCACCCATTTGATTTCTTTCTACACCTTTTCCTTCACCTAAAATAGGTATTGATTTTCAAAGATCATCACTCTCTTGAATGGCATGATGTTGCTGTCCTTTCATTAGCTCTTTAGACTGCCCTTCTCCTTCTCCTATGATCTACAATATCTCCAAGTTATTCAATAAATACATACATACATCTCATATTTATGTCAAAATTGTATTTTAATTGTCAATTAATAATATTAATTCTTTTAAAAGCTTTTTTAGTACAACAAACATAGGAGTGAAGATTAGCTCCTCCATGATGATAGATGTCTTCGCTATTAAATCATGATCATGTTAGTTCTTTTTGAAAAGATATATATGATCAATATTAGTTTGAGCTTTTTTTTTCTTTTTAGTTCAACAATATATAAGAATGAAAATTCAAATCTCTGACCTTGTAATCGAGAATATAATGTCTTAACTAGTCTTAACTAGTTTTACTATACTAAATTTACATTTTGGGTATTCCACTTAAAAAGTCTCAATGAACATATTTTCTTATTGACAAATCTATGGTTTTTTTCTTTTTAATTCTGACCAACTTTTTATTGGTATGATAATGAATGTAATCAAAGAGGGGCGTTTAAGTCATATGCAATATATTTTGAAACATTAAGAAAAAATTTTAGCTTTTGGCTCAAAATTAATTAGAAAATTGTACTGAGTTACAAAATTAGTTATCATATTTGTAAATCTGTTACCTTGAATAATTTTCAAATATGACAATCTTTTCCGTTGTATATAATTGATATATCATTGTTGTATCATTTCAGTAAATTAGAATATTACTAATACATCTAATATAAAGTATATCGATGATTAATTTATCATTTACGTGATAAAGTATTATATCTTAGATATACCTAATATAAAATTATATCATTGATATACCCTTTTTATATTATTGATAAAGTATCTCCCTAATATACTTAATATAAAGACATAGTTGATATACGCTTATTGCATTTGTGGGACTTTTTAGAGAAATAAGGGTATTTTTAAAACTTATTACAGAAAACAGGTGAAGACCAAAACGTTTTACAAAAAACGAGCATTTTTTTTGTCTTCATTGGAATGCGTCTCTACAATTCCATGGGAAAATTTTTGGTCAAATCTCATTTTTTGTAAAACGTTTTACAAAAAATTCCCTTATTTCTCTAAAAAGTCCAAATTTCACTCTTCTCTACTTCATCATCATCTTCTTCTTCAAAACACTTCAAAAACACAACCAGAAAATGAGATCCATGAAATCAAGAACTTCCAAATCCAAACCCACTGCTCCACCGGCCGACCTTCTCGTCTGTTTTCCGGCACGTGCCCATCTCCCCCTTCTGCCGAAACCCGTCTGCAGTCCGGCCAGAGCTCCCTCAATCCGTTGCTTCAGAGGCTTCCCTCAATCTGAAATCACATCAGAAGAAGAAGAAGACGACGACGAAGAATCTGAATCCGTATCCGAAGAAGAACCACCCGAAGCATCGAGAAGGACCATGTTCTCGGAATGGTTCATGGTTCTACAGGAAGAAGAAGAAACCAAACCCAGAAACGACGTCGTTTCTTCACTCGATCTCCAACCTTCCTTTGTTCTGCCGCCAAATGCTCTGTTACTGATGTGTTTCAGATCGGCCCCATCAATCGGCTGGATCGAACGGAAACCAAAGTAGAACCGTGGGAAAACATTGAGATTCTCCTTCCAGGCCTTCATCACGAAGGCGTCATTAATCGAAATACAGGTGATTGTGTCGACTCCCTTGGCCTTAAGCTCGGCCGATTTCTCAACGAAATCGGGAAGGTGCTTCTGAGAGCAAGTCGGGGTGAAAGCACCGGGAACGGCAAAGAAGACGGCCTTTTTGCCCTTGGTGAGGTCGGAGACGGTGGTGGTCTGGAGCTTGCCGGCCGGGTCGAAGTAGGAAAAAATGGACTCGAAAGCTTGTCGCTGATGGCAATGGTGGCGGAGATTGTGGATTTGGAGGTCGGAGAAGAGGAGAATCGGAGGGGTTTGGGGGAGATGCGGCGGTGGGGTTTGAGGGGAAGGGAAGAGAAGGAGAGATGGGAAGAGAGAGCGGTGGCTCTGGAGGGAAAGAGAGAAGTGGAAGAAGAAGAGGAGATGGAGAGAGAGCGCCTGGAAATGGAGAAAGCGGCCGCCATTGTTGTTGAGAGATAGAGAGGAGAGGGAGGAGTTTCCAGTGGTTTTGATTTGACCAAAAATTTTCCCACGGAATGCGTCTCTTGTAGAGACGCATTCCAATGAAGACAAAAAAAATGCTCGTTTTTTGTAAAACGTTTTGGTCTTCACCTGTTTTCGGTAATAAGTTTTAAAAATTCCCTTATTTCTCTAAAAAGTCCGCATTTGTGCCATTATTGCACAATATTTTATCATATGTGAAATCTATTATTATTTAGTCTTGATCTTAATTTAGTATGTATCGATGAAGAGTCTGATTTTATATAATCTACCCTTTCAAGATATATGTATGTATGTATAATCTATATCTTTAATTAAACTGGATTAAAAAAAATATGAATGAACTCTACTCTAGAAAAAATAAACTTAGATTTAAAACTAAGATTTATATGAACTTTTGTTAAATTTGTAGATCTATGGTAATTATGAAAGATGGGTTTCATGATCACGAGTCTATTAGTTCCAATTATCTAGATCTTTCAGTCTAATTTCAGTGGAAATCAATGTGTGAAACAGGCAGTGCCACTGTTCCTTTCGGAGATAGCCCCAACCAGAATCCGCGGAGGATTAAACATATTATTCCAACTCAATGTCACTATTGGCATTCTCTTTGCAAACCTAGTCAACTATGGTACTGCAAAGTAAGTTCCCCCAACCCTTCGTTTCAACGTTAAGTTTTGAATATCAAATTAATAAGCCTTTTTCCCTCTATACACAGAATTGAGGGCGGGTGGGGGTGGAGGCTGTCGCTGGGTTTGGCCGGAATTCCTGCCGGCCTCCTAACTCTGGGGGCTCTGATGGTGGTGGACACTCCCAACAGCCTCATAGAGCGCGGTCGTCTAGAGGAAGGCAAAGCGGTGCTTAAAAAGATTCGTGGGACTGATAATGTTGAACCAGAGTTCTTGGAGTTGGTGGAGGCTAGCCGTGTGGCTAGAGAGATAAGGCACCCTTTTAGAAATCTACTCAAGCGTAGGAACCGCCCCCAACTCGTCATTGCTGTTGCCTTGCAGGTTAGTATCATAAAACTCTTGTTAATTCTTCACTACAGATTAACCATAAGTATTGCTTGAGCTCTGCATTATTGCAATGACATCACATATTCTGTCATCTCTGGAAATTTTAAGTTGTTTATCTATATAGATTGGTTTGTGAGTAGGATTAGAAAGATTATTAAATGAATGCATGAGAAAGAAGTTACAGCTTTGCAGTATTTATGAGAACATTAAGATTTAAAAGATGATAAACCAATGTAATATTGTCGTGACACTAGTATTTTTTCTGTGCTAAGTTTAAATTGAAAAAAAAAATCAAACGAATTGAATTAGTACTTGTTTATTTAATGGAAATGCTCATTTTCAGTGTTTTAAACAGTGGGGTGGGGTATTATTATGAATGCTAGAGAATACAAACCTACAACCATAAGATGAGACACTAATACGTAGCTAATTGAAGACTGTTTAGTTTATAAGTTTAGAAAAGTTAGAATTTGTATGATCAAGCCATTTAGTTGATCACTTGATCTTACAAATCAAAATAGTAAGTATTAGCTAAACAAACTTGTTCTTTTAAAACCCATTTACAAACACGATCTAAATTCTTAACACAAGTTCTTCCTGACTTTTTAACTTAAGTTGGCTTTTTTTTTTAAAAAAATGAACGGATCTCGTTGGGTTTACCCTCACAATTCAAATAATTTCTCACTTGGGATTGTGAGCTTCTTAGTTTGAAATGTGAGATTACATATATGAGTAAAAAAAATAAGAGCATTAAAAAGAAATTCTATAGTTTTCTCCCTTTCTCAAAGTTGTACTAAATTACCAACCCTGTACTTCGAACTGTTCTTGAAATTCACCATTCTTAACCATACAGAAAGCTCACTGAATCTTCATCTTCTTCCAAACAGATATTCCAGCAATTTACGGGCATCAATGCAATTATGTTCTACGCTCCAGTCCTATTCAACACACTGGGTTTCAAAAGTAGTGCTTCCTTATACTCAGCCGTCATCACCGGAGCCGTCAATGTCGCCTCGACAGTCGTATCAATCTACTCCGTTGACAAAGTCGGCCGCCGAATGCTGTTGCTCGAAGCCGGAGTACAGATGTTCATTGCCCAATTGGTGATCGCCGTAATCCTTGGCGTCAAAGTCAAGGATCACTCCGACGATCTCACAAAAAGCTTTGCAATATTAGTTGTGGTCATGGTCTGCACCTTCGTCTCTTCATTTGCATGGTCATGGGGGCCATTGGGATGGCTAATCCCAAGCGAGACATTCCCATTGGAGACTCGCTCCGCCGGCCAAAGCGTGACGGTTTGTGTCAATTTGCTGTTTACTTTTGTGATAGCTCAGGCCTTCCTCTCCATGCTTTGCCATTTGAAGTTTGGGATATTCTTGTTCTTCTCCAGCTGGGTTTTGTTAATGTCAGTGTTTGTGTTGTTCTTGCTGCCGGAGACGAAGAATGTTCCAATTGAAGAAATGACAGAAAAAGTATGGAAACAGCATTGGTTTTGGAGGAGATTTGTAGGCGAGAATGAAATTGAGGGAAGGAAAGTTGGAACGAGCAACGAAGTTGGTTTGAAGAAAAATGGGCATACTAATGGGTTTGAACCTTCTCTTCAGTTGTAATTGCTTTATAATTTCTGGAAGGCTTGCTATATGGCATAAGGCTTTAGCAGCAAATAGGTAAAATGGTCTGATAAATTATTAAAAACTAAAAAGCATCTATCCTAGTTGTTGCCTTGGCTAAAAATAGTGGAATTTTACGCATTGGAGAAGCAATTTTGCTTCCGGCACAGAAAAAGTAATGGAAACAAACGAAGGAATGAGAACTTTTATGTCATGAGTTCAAACCTTCAAAACTTGCCTAAAGATGTGTTTGCATTTGCACTATAAATTATAAATTTTTGTATCTATTTATTCTCTAAAAATTTAAACAATTTCAATTACAACCTTAAACACTAGATTATGTTTCGGTTTAATCCCTACCTTAACACATTTTTTCCTTCTTTTCTTTTCTTCTTTTATTAAAAAAGAGGCTGGAGAATTTACAACTCCGACTTTTAGAGAGATAAGTAACATCTAAACCAATTGAGCTATTTGAGTCATCCTTACTATTAACACTATTTTTTTTATAACTTGCTTTCATTGAGAAATGAACGAACATACACGAAACAAAAACAAAAACAAAAAAAACCAAAAGATATTATTTAAAGTTAAATTTAATAGATAAAATGTCCAAAGTTTTAGAGACTAAAGTTATATTGGCACAGAATTTTCTCTCATGGTTTCTGTGGTAACAGTGGCCACAAGCATGCTACTTGTAATTGTTAAAGTTGGGAAGGCTTGAAAAAAAAAAAAAAAAAAGAGAAGTATTGGCACATATGAGCAAAGGCACAGTCATGCTTGCTTATTTTACTTGAAACTGTAGAAGGTAATAAAATTTATTCAATAAAATTAATAGCATAAATTATTCGAATATGTAAGACTAATGATTTCCATCGTCCTCTTTCTTGGGCGAACAATCGGAGACTTAGAAAATGGTATGTTCTTCGAGGAGATATAAGTGGCTTAACACTGATGTTATGTTACAGCAACCAGAGCACCGTGTAACAAACAGAAGGTGCTCAGATGGTCTCCATGGTGAGATCGATTCCAAGGGGTTCGGATTTTTCGTTTTCGAGATCTTAAGAGATTCAACTTTGCTATACCTTTTTCTAGGAGAAGATAGGGATGGAGAGTGACTAACAGTTTTTCAGTCTGCTACATCTTCTGGGAGGATGGATCTGATGAAGCAAGCTCAGCATACATATTCGATATTGCATTGGCAAAGTATTCCTTCGCTTGGCCTCTCTTGATCTGTGGAGAAGAAACTCAGATTAGAACATATCATGTCAGTTTAATCATTCAACTGCCCTCAATAATTTCTACATTCACCACTTGCCTTAAATGTAGGAGTGAGAAGACCATTCTCCAACGTGAAAGGCTCGTGGACCAAAGTGACAGCTTTTGCAAATTCGAAACCTCTCAACTGGAATTAAACAAGAAGATTGTGTTTTATAATTGCGAGAGTAAGCAAAATTGCTTAATTGAATCAATAATTTACACAATTGCTTGCCTGTGCCTCTCTTCCAACGGCATCCATGTCGGCCAAGACTGCGGCCCTTGCTCTCGGGTCATTGCAGAGTTGGGCTAGATCAGTGTACTGCACATAAATTGTTAGAGGAACACTGGTTAAAAAAATGATGCTCTTAGAAATTGAGTTGATCCATGCACTACTTGTGAGATTACGCAAGTACCCAACTCAAATATTCAAAATAGTACATTCAAAATAGTACAACAGATATAAAGTCCTACAAGGCCGAAGTAAGTGCTCAAAGGCAGTTCTTTCTGAAACTGTCTAACTTTTTGCTTGAACGATACAAGACATGCGGTCTCTAAGTAACACCTACCCAGATGTTATATGTTCGAACCTTTGGGTGGGCTTCATAAGAAAAAGCTTTGTGCTCTCAGTGCCCCAGAGGAGATTCATATGGAGGCTCCCCCAAGATTTAAGCAAGTGGGAAATAAAGTATGCGAGTTAATAAAAGTTTTGTATGGGGTTGAAATTATCTCCTAGAGTGGTAAATTATGCCTAGTTAAAAGTGTGGCATATACAGATGATTGTACCCTTTTACATAAAATACTTTGCTTTAAGGAAGTAACAACATTGATCTTGTATCGAAACGACATTATTGTTTTGAAAATTATGTTAAGTAAAGGGATCAAATTGAATAAATGCTTAGTTTGAGAGTTTGAGATAAAAGAACTTTAACAGATTTTCTTTCCCTCCTTGGATATAAAATTTTTCATTGATTAATGAAAAGAGGGCACAAAAGAAGGGGAGTGAAGCCTCAATTGTACCAAGAAGGGAAGTTATAATTTCAAAAACAGTACAAAGTGTGTTGGTGCTATAATTTCAAAAATAATTATAAAGCTGGAGAGCCACAAGAGAAATATGATCCCACAAGAAAGGGAAAGACTAGTCCTCATCCGACAAGATCCTTTTGTCCCTCTCATTCCAAAAAATCCAAGGATAAATTTTAATGAGGTTGAGGTGAGCTATGCTTGCTTCTTGAACGGGTGGCCACAAATCAAAGAAGAAGGTAAGAATATTGTTTTTTACTCTAGGTAGGGGGCTGTTAGGCCTCCAATCACTAAAACTTATAAGAGAAGGGACGATATGAGAAAAGGGGTGTAACAGTTTGTGGGGACCATTATGGGGATCGTGGGCTGTTGTACGGTCCTTGGGGAGTGAGGGTTTTTTGTAGGTCCTTGGGGGGAGAATGGGGAGGTAGGCAGAATTTTGGTGAAGAGTTGGTTTATAGGAGAGATTCTCAGCTCTCTCTAAACAGCTGAGTGTTTGGTTGATCATCTTGTAACTTTGTTCTTTGAATGCAATATTATCAGCTCATAATACACTTTCTATTGAAGAACTCTCAATAGAACAGTGTGGTTCGTCCCCATATATTTCTGTGTTTGTGTGTGTTTTTTTTATTGTTAAGTAGGTTATTAGTGTGATACCTAACAAGGGCTAAGTAGACCAACCGATAATCAAGAACCTTATATGACAAAATTGAGAAAAGCCCTATTGCAGTGAAAAAGAAGGAAGTCTTGAGTCAATGAGGAGACAAGTAGATGTAGTGGTTCCCCTCTTGAAACTATCTTTGGGTGTTTATGCTCCCAAGCAAAAGCTCCCACAAGAAAAATATATATATATTTTCTCGAGGTATTTATGTTTCCAGACTCATTTGCACATGCAATAACTGAGAATCTGGGAGTTCTTGGTAATTTCAAAGAGGAGAGATTAGGAAGAAAAGGTGCTTGATGATGAGTGACAAATCAAGCTACATTTGTCGCCAAGCTATTGACGAAGAAGTTTGAGAGTGAATCCTTAAGAGAGATCCAGTCCAAATTTCATATTATTAAGATCCTTCTTAAAGATGAGATTGCAATGAGTTGTTAGAGTCCGAAAATTTGGTGCTTTGACCATTTCCAACTTTTTTTTTACTTTAACTGCAGCCTCTTGACCATTTTCAACTATAATTCTAACCCTCTGGATGGACCACAAACCACTGCTAGGGGTATCTTAATTGGCAGCAATAACATTTCTCAAGGGCTTCTTTTTCCTGCACAAATCTCCAAAGCCACTTGATATATATAGGATAAGTATTTTGTAATAGATGCTGTTGAAACTGAGGCCTCCAAGAGTCGTAGAAAGTTTAACCTTCTTCCAATTCACCTAGTGAGTGTTGCCCTTAGAAGAGCTTCCATCCCAAAAAAAAGTCTCTCATGTACCAGCATAACGTTAAGTTCTTTTTGTTTACAACGATGCCCCCTAGTGTATTTCTCCTCACATCGGAAGCATAACCCCTTTTCTTTTCTGGCCATGAATTCAGATTCCGATAAGCGTCTGTCAGGACCCTCGCGCGTGGAGGTTGTGGCTGTGAACCACTTTGGAGCGTGATTGTACGCATGGCGGTAGTGTCAGGTGCCTTGGGTGTTGAATTAGGGCTAACTTTGGTGTTACCGATTTGCGATTTCACGGTGTTTCCTGTTAATTTTGAAGAGCCCAAACGGGCCTATTCCTTAGCTTCTATCAGTTGGGCCTTCTTCATTATAGTATTCAGGCCAGCAAGTTCCCAAAACTGAACCTCAACCCATATTGCCGGATCAACCCGTTCAAGAAAGTATTCTCTAGTACTTCGCTTGGCAAATGGGATAACGGTGCCACCAATCGTTCAAAGGTATTCCGATACTCTTGCACCGTCGACTCCTGCTTCACGGCAAGGAATCGCCCACACACGCTTCCCTCTTGCGCTATCCTGAACCGATCTAGCAATCGGATTTTCAGATCCTTCCAATCCTTGAATGGCTCTCTTTCCTCCATGCCCCGGTACCAATTTAAAGCCACACCTTCGAAGCTCACTACAGCTACTATCAGTTTTTCAGAATCAAAAAGCTTATGGAGTTGAAAATACCTGTCTGCCCTAAACAACCAAGAATCCAGATCATCGCCTCCAAAAACAGGCATCTCCATTTTCTTAAATTTGATACGTTCACCTCCGATCCCTTAGTTGTCCTTCTCTTTCGTTTCTTTCATCTCTTGGCCACAACGTTCCTCAGACGTTTCACTCGATTCTTCCACTCCTTTCAATTTCTGACTCGAACCGTCTATCACCACTGATAATGATGCTTTCGTTCGTAGGTAAGCCATTTCTACTGCTATATTCGCTAACGCTTTTACAGTCTCGTCGGAAGTTTTGGAAAGTTTGGCCAAATAACTCTCTATCTCCGAAATCTTCTAAACCTCTGCTTTAATGTTCACCAACTCTACATCCGTCATGTCCAAACGTTCTTCCATTCGTTTTTGAGCCATTTTGCTGATTCTCCCCAGGATGAACAGGCTCTGATACCAATTTGTAAGGTATTTCCATACTAGTATTGATATTAACAGAGAAAGAAATGCCCTAAGGCCATACAAAAAGATACCCAACCTATCAAAGAGGGTTGGTAAGCTCACCTTCCTCACCAAGCACTCCCTAGCACAAAGCAGAATCAAAACATAAAAACATACTAACGACTTCTCCCTATGTATATACTACCCACACCCCTTGAGTGGTCCCACCCTTACAACCGTGTAACTAATTCCCAGTAGGCGGAATGTCTTTCGTGCCCCTACTTGTGTATTGCTTAATAATTGGAGGCCTAACAGGCAACTACTTTACAAGGCTTGTGGAATAAAGTCATGTGATAAGCAGGTGGGTTAGCTAGGGAGTCCCCCAGAAAACTTGATAGGTTGTAAGACTTTCTTGGAACTGATGTAGCCTACTCCAACAAGTCTATTCCTATCAGAAAACATATGTGATTGGATTGCTTGCAAAAAATGGAAGATTGGAGTAAACAAGTAGAGCAAAGGAAATAACTCAAAAGCTAATAAAGAAACTTATCAAAGATTAATAATATAGAGATTGGTATAACATTCTCACACCAGGCTAGATATATCGCCTATTCTAGATATTGCATATGTCGAGGAGTCGTAAATCAATTTATACACAATTCCAAAGAAATCCACCTTCGAGACGTTCACAAAATTCATTGTGTAGTGATCAATTGGAAGAGGCTTCCTATTTCAAGGGGGAGAGAGCTTCAACTTAAAAGGACTAAATATGCAAACCATCCACAGGATAAATGATGGGATATGTTTAGGTTATTGTACTTATTTTAGGTACAAATCCACATGGACAGATAAGAAGCAAAACTCAAACACAAGGTTGGCTTGGAAACAAAATTCAAAGCAAGGCCTTAGGCATTTTGGAATCTTTCTTGCTAAAGAGTACAAAAGAAGGATCTATGAAATTCTATTTTCATACTAAGTTAGCAATCTTCTTCTCTCCATAAGTTAGCAATTCATATTGCTCAAACATTTGATCATGGAGAAGCTACATAGTGACCTTATATTGCACTCCATTTGTTTCAAATAGCAATCAGATGGATTGATGGTGCTTGATTCCACACATTTTGTTCACAAGTTGGGAATGGAATGGAGAAGAGAAGACAACATGCTGATAGATACTAATACATAAGTACATAACTTCATATACCATCTTGAGGGGAGTGTTCGACTATGCCCAAAGATAAGACAACATTTCGTCTGCAAGTTGGGAATGGAATGGAGAATATTCATATGCCATCTTGTGGGAAGTGTTGGATTATGCCTGATTAACATCATTATTTTTTTCTTCTGAAACAAGAAACAAACAAAAACCATGGCCAACCACTTCCCAATGGATCTTATAACTCCCCCCCCCCCCCCCCCCCCCCAACAAACAAAAAAAAATTGTGTCAATCACCAAGGAGGCACAATTTATAAACTCTCAAAAAGCATGGACTTCGGCTAATATAAACACCTTGCTCCATTCTTTAGCCGTTCCACTGGAAAACAGTATCATTATCATTGAAATAATACATAGGATTTTTTTTATGAAAGGCTAAACTTCCATAGAGCAAAGGGCAATCAAAATCAAAAAATAAATGCCCAAAGCAAAAAGAGCCAAAAAGCACAACACAAGCAAAAGCTGAAAAATATTACTAGAAAGACTAATTATTTCCTAAAAGAGTTTGAGTTATTGATTTAATTTTAGTCATTTAGGAAAGTTTGAAATTTTTGGTCCATCGTAGGTGCTAGGTAATTACTCATCTGGAAGTTATAAGTTAGTTATCTTCTCCCACATTAATTTCCTAAAACAGTTTAGTTATTCCAACTAGATTTGTATATTCTTGAATTATGAAAGAAAATTATAAATTTCCCATTCATGTGTGGTTTCCAAGAAAATATGAAATAGCTAGCAGTAAAGAAGTTAAAGTGAATGCAGAGATTATTCGGCTAACTCTTGGGGGTAGTGGTTCGAACAAGTTTGAAGGAGGCAGGGAAGGAGTATTGTGATTTTCAGAAATTAGTAGAAAGCCCGAGGACATCCAGAAGAATTGACAAATGGCAGTGGCAATAGGAGGATTCTGATCCCCCTCTTGCAGCTACTCCTGGAATTATTCGCTCTCTCCTCTCCTAAAAAGGAGCCTCAATTGCAGATTTCTGGGTGGCTGAGCTTCAGACATGGGATTTAGGAATCAGGAGGAGACTATTTGACAGAGAAATCATTAGATGGGCCGCTTTAGATGAGGCGTAGTTTGGTATTGGTGAAGACAGATTTATCTGGGATCTGGACCCCAAAGGTTCCTTTGCAGCAAAGTCTACTTTCATCCATCCCACTAAATCTAATGCTAAGATTAAGTGAAAGCTCCATTGGTTAACTATGTATGGTAGTTTAAGGTTCCCAAGAACTTAGTTCTTCCTCTGGTCCGTGCTTTCATCCATCCCACTAAATCTAATGCTAAGATTAAGTTGAAAGCTCCATTGGTTAACTATGTATGGTAGTTTAAGGTTCCCAAGAACTTAGTTCTTCCTCTGGTCCGTGCTTATAGGAGTCTCAATACAACAAATAAATTACAAAAGAAATTCCCTTTTTGGACTTTATCTCCCTCGGTGGGCAGTCTTTGTAAAAGGGAGGAGGATACTCTCAACCACATTTTCATTCATTGCCCTTTTGCTCAAGGTGCTTGGTCGTTCATTCCATCTCAAGGGATGGAAGGCTTTTGGAGGCTCTTGGGGGAATGACATTCAAAGCCAAAGCAAAGGTTCCTTGGACTTGCGCGGTTTGCCCTCCTTTGGCACATATGGAAAGAGAGAAACCAAAGGATTCTCAAAGATAAGTCCACCTCATTAGATTCTTTTTGTAGTAGTCTACAACAAACCACTTCGTGATGGCGTTACAACCATAAGAAATTTTTTGGTAATGACTGGAAGGGTCTTCTTTGTAGCTTTTGGAAGGAGGTTCTCTCTATCCCGCCCCCAAGTTTTTCTCTTTTTTTGTGATAAATACATCGTTTCTTATCCAAAAAGAATTGGAGGATTCTGGAATTTTCTCAGTTAAATCTTTTGTTAATTGTCCTGAGGGTTGTGATTTTTCTAGAGCGTTGCTGGAACCTTTAGGGAAAGTAAAGTCTCCAAGAGAGGTGAATGTTCTCCTTTGGGTAATGATTCAAGAAGTTTAAACACTGTGTAGAAGCTCCAAAAGAAGTGCCATTTCATGTGTTTGAGACCAAATGTGTGTCCTTTGTATGAAGGCTGAAGAAGATATGAGCCATATGTTCTTTCATTGCCAGTAGAGCAGGAAAATTTGGTTAGCTATTCTCCAAAACTTTGGGTTTTCATGGATCTTTGCCATTAACTCAGCAGGTAATTTGTTCTTTTTGTTGGATGGTCACGATTTCAGAAAATATGCTAAGGTTATGTCTATAAATTCTGTCAAAGCTTTGTTTTGGGGCTTTTGGGAAGAAAGAAACTCCAGGATTTTCAAAGACAAAAGTCTTTCATGGGGAGAAAGACGTGACTTTATCAAATTATTTTTAGCTTCATGGCGTGGGCTTTCTAAAGTGTTTACGAATTTTGCATATTCTGATATTTATTTTCATTGGAACTCATTCCTTAGGAACCTTGAGTAATTGGGAGGGCATGCGATCTGTATTTTGATTTTGGTGAGAGTTTATTTGTGAAAGTTGGTTTTGTGTTTCTCTGTTGAGGTTTTTGTTGGCAAGTTTTCGGTTTCTCAATGAAAAGTTTTGTTTCTGTTTGGAAAATAAACTATGAATCAATTGGATCCCCACTCCCACGATGTCAAAAACAAATTATGAATGAAAATTCAAACTTCATAGCACATGGATAAGTGGCAGCTGAGGAAGGGATCGTTACTCACTTCCCTTAGTTTCATCAGAGGTTATAAACTTCTCAATTGACTACAAAGAGAAGTCAAGTGCTCATTTGCTACTTGAAGTTTAGAATGAAGCCCAATGTATAATATTACCAAGATTAAGACACAAACTAGCATACCTTAACGCCTTCAGAAGAAGCCCATGCTTTCAACGTCTCCAGATCAACTGAGACTATAGCTACCAGAGATGCATTGAAGCTATCACCTTCAGGAAGTAGCAAAGAGCATCAGTAACCAAGTGGCTCTACAACATGGTAGCATGCATAAGAACCAGTGATATAGCATGTGAAGAGACAAAAGGGTGAAGAAATTTTAGAATTCCATTTCTCACCATAAACAAAGCATTGGGCGATAAACTTGCACTTCGCATACACATTCTCAATTTTCTCTGGTGCAATGTACTCTCCCTGTGCCAACTTAAAGATGTTCTTCTTCCTATGGAGACGTACAATACTTTTAATAAAAGAAGGGAATCCTTCCATTAAGATGTATAGGAGATTTATTTAAGCTTAAGACTGCTTCTCAGAGGAAAAAAAAAATGTGTTACTTCTAGCTAACGAACTGGACGACACTCAATGTATGAACAAGTTTACAATAATTAGAATCCACCATGTACTGGTATGATTTTTAAATAACTAAGCAGACATTTTAATGCAAAAGGTAATAAATAGTATCAATAAGGTTGGATATATATAGTTTTATATTATATTCATTTCTCAAAAAAAACAATAGATAAAATTACCTATTATATTTGGATTAGAATCTCATTAGGATATTACAATCTTGAGGATTTCAGCATTATCATTACGAGCTCAAATCCAGCTATATCTAGTTTAAGATTTCACTCCCCACAACATCGACTCAATATTGTAAATACTAGTCAATTCATTATGAACGAAGTATTTCAGTATATGTTGAACCCCTTTTCCTCGTGTTCACTCATCTCTCTTACATATGTTGCCTCTAGTAAATTCCGTAGAAACCAGACATCAAAAAACGAATATTTGTAAATTACACTGTATCTACAACCTCCAAGCAATTCTTCAATGGCTTTAGCAAATTTCGTAATTGTTTTTTTTCTTGAACAAGAAATGAAACTTTGTTATTACAGCAATCTTTTAACTAACAAGTTTGTTCAGATTCTATTAATCAAAAGACAACAAAGAGAAGCAAGGAGGTAGAATTCACCTGTCAACAATTTTTAAACGACCACCAGGCAACCATAGTCCAATATCTCCAGTATGGAGCCATCCATCTTCATCAATAGCTTCCCTCCTGTCCAATTCAAATCATTATTTAAATTATAAAGTACTCAATCAATTAAATCCATTCAAAGAAGTGAGCAAAGAAATTTTTACGTCTGGACTTCATCTTTGAAATAGCCTTTGAAAACAATGGGACCCCTGACACAGATCTCACCGCGAGAATAGGGCTGATCATCAGATGTGTAATTCATCTCTGGAACATCCACGAGCTTTATTTCTAAAACAGAAATGAAGGAAAATCTTAACCCAGACTTGGAATTATGAATTGAAAACAATTACAGTGGGCAAGGAAAAAGGCCTCAGAAATGATGGCAGGAATCAAGTCAACCACTCAGGGTGCAAAACCATATTAAGTTACTCTGCATCTAATTGATGTTACAGTTATTTCCTTTTTTTTGTAGGAGAAATTATTTGTGGCGACTAAAACAATATAACCGGCAGATTTACACTCTTGGGTGTATGAAAGAAAAATTAAAACCTACAATTTTACCATACATCCAATCGTTAGGAGGGTGGTAGCCACATTGAATAATTTTTTCTTTTTAAACCTACAACTTCAAAGCAATTTCCCACACTTTCACAAAATTGAGTTTATTGTACATCAGAATTCCAGTAAAATAGCAGCAGAGTTAAGATGCAATCCTCATAAAAAATTTGTACATTTATCACCAAAAACTCCTCAAGCACGTCTTAAACTCTAAATCACTGAGAAGCTCATGTCAGCAGCTTACCACAAGCCGGGTTAGGAGCCCCAACATGACCACAAAGGGTGTCGTCTGGCTCCATAGAACTTATAACACAAGACGTTTCTGTCATTCCATAGCCTTCAAATACTAGACCACCAAAGCAGCTGTGGAGAAATTACATCTAACTCTTCAGAAACTAAAAGGAAGCTGAGATAAAAACAATAATAATACACAAAAGAAGAATAAAAATAACAAAAGTGTCTGAAAAATTCAAAATTGTGAACCAAAATATTAAAAACTCACATCTTTAAAAATTCCAGTATATCAGGAGACAATGGTGAGGCACCTGATGCCAAAACACGAACTCGTCCTCCAATCTTTGCCTTTATCTTATTAAATACCAATTTATCCCAGATGGGCGACGGACTTTTTCCTTTAATAGTAGGATGCCCCACAATATAGACAATAATCAAATTGCAAAAATTTGAAAATACTAATACATAAAAGAGGAAAATAAAAAGTAAGGTTGACCAATGTAAATAGATGCAAGTATGGATCAATAAGCAAAATTTCTGAAAAGAGAGGAAGGCGAGGACTTTAGATAAGTTTAGCCACTCAATGAACATAAACTTTTGAGGCAAAATCTAGTGGAAGATCATTTGACTAGCGCTAAGGCTAGACTTAAGTCCCCTATGATGAAGATCATTTGAGGTTTTAAGATCCACAAAGAAAGTAAAACTTTTCCTTTGTTCCCTTTTCTATAGAAGCCTAAATACAGCAGTAAGACAATTCCCTCATTGGTCTCTCTCCCCCTCAGTTTGCAGCTTATGTAACAGAAATGAAGAGACATTTGACCATATTTTCCTACATTGCTCTTCTGCCAGTAGAGGTTGGGCTTTTGTGCGGCAGTGCCTTCCTGCGAAAGTGGACCATTTTTTCCTTGAATCCTTTGGTGGTTCTCTCTTGAAGGGTAAAGCTGAGGTTCTGTGGAATTGCACTGTGCAAGCCCTTTTGTGGTTGATATCGAAGGAAAGAAATAGCAGGATTTTTAGGAAAAGGAAGTATCTTTGGATTACTTTTGCAACAATGTATAGAACACCCCTTCTCGTGGTGCTCCAACCACAAAATTCTTTTGTAACTACAGTTTATTGTCAATTATTAATGATTAGAAAGCTGTATTAATGTATTTTCTGGGAGGGGGTTCTCTTCTCTCTACCACCGGCCTTTCTTCTTTTTGTCTAAAAAATCTTCCGGAGGTTTCAAATAATAATAAAATAAAAATAAAAAATAAAAATAAAAATAAAAACTTTATAGAGGCAAAGATCAAGCGTGGTCACAAAAAGAATTTGGCCTAAACCAATAGTAGAGATAATATTAAGAGCTTTAAAATATGATTTTGTAAAAGAAAAACAAAAAACAAAAAAGAGGGAGAGAGAGCGAGAGAGAGATCTTGGAACCATAAAAAGATTTTTAAAAAGAACAGTAGAACTTTAGAAGTATGAAGCATGACATGCAAAAGTGAATCTTTTTCAAACCATACCATTCATTATTGCTTGCTTCTTGGAATTGTAAGCCACATTAAACAGTCTCTCCTTCAGCACACCAGAGGTCTTTACAGCATTAATAATTCTGTTCACCAAATAACCAACTCAATAATAAGAGAAGCATAGTATTTTCTGATTGATCAATAATTGTTGATGCATAAATCTTTACCCAGCATATATTCTGTTATACAGCCTGGGAACACTGCAGAAAACCGTAGGTCTTAATGCAACCATATCATCCATTAATTTCATATTATCCTGAACACAAGTATAGAAGACCATATCAAGTTGCCTCAAGTAATGAATGAAATCACTCTCAAGTTCATAGTAAGCTGAGTGTAACAAAGAAGACAGTATTTATATAGCTTCATACCCCCTGGTAAAACCCAACAGCAGTCCCAAAATAAACCGACGAGACCTGGTTGGCCCGTTCGTATATATGTGCCAAAGGGAGGTATGATATGTAGCTGATAATTAGAATGAAAATCAGTAGAAACCAAATATATCAATCAAATTAAATGATAATGTCACGCAGTGCTCACACATCTGAGGGGTAAAATTTCAAGGCAAGAGAACATCCAGCAACACTCGCAATAAAATTCCCATGCGTCAATACAACACCCTGGAAGATATTAATGTGAAAATAAGAAAACATAACCTTGTTAGGTTTGAAAAATCAAGTCATTGTTAAGCAATGTCAACAGCTTTGTGATCAGAAAGAAAAGAATTCTTAGAGGTTACACCTTTGGGGTCCCAGTTGTACCACTCGTGTAGCAAATAGTTGCTATGTCATCAGGTTTTGGCGGGCAAAAAGGCTGGATGTTACTGCTACCCTGGAAGGAAGGAATGCACAGGGTAAACAGCCCATCGTTAAGAGCTAATCATTGGTAAAGTTGCTGCAGGTATAAGAATTTAGCGGCAAGCAAGACTAGGATTCGTTGATTTCATTCTATACGCATTGCTATTAATATAGAATAATTAAATCAAAATGCTCATATTTTTCTTACTTTGCAACTTCCAATACGAGCATGCAATATTCCTTCTAAAAACAAACAAATAACGGGACCATTACATTAAAGGCCGCTACCATACAATATCAGAAATCTGAGTGAACTCCTACTGCAGAATGAAACATAGATAGCTTAACAGAGAATATGCAGCCCCTCTTTCTTTTTCTTTCTTTTTTTTTTCCTTTCTTCTTTTTTTTTTCAACGCATGTTACTGTTTTTTTTAACTCTTTCTTATGACATCATGGGAGGATTTTTCTGTTTTTTCTTTTCTTCTTTCCTTCTCCTTTCCAATTATATCATGGGAGACTAAGGGCTTACCTGACTAAGCAAACTTGCATACGTTAGAATCTGAACTCCAGTTGATGATGGAAGCGATGGTATTTGGTCATCTATCCCACCTACAACCTATAAAATTTGGAAGCTAAATTAATTAATAATTGTAACAAGCAGCTGAAGATCAGAATCAAATTGAGATCAATTACAAATACACGGTGATTCATACCACAATCAGGCGTACAGTTGGAATTTCTGACAAGAAACTCAATAGCTGCAAATTGAAAGTTAAATAATAATGAATTATTTTCTGAAGTCAAATCTTCAATCAAAAATCAAGGAAATAGTTGAAACCAATTTCTGATACTACGAGAAACTGGTCCTTCTAGCAACGTTATTTCTTTTGGATATTGAAGTCAATTTCTAACAATGCAGCAGACTGACTAAAATCTAATGCTTCACTCACAGTATTCAATGTCTGAGGAACACAAAATATAACTTGTACAAGAGCATGATTTACAATGTACTGAACCGCATCAGGACCTATAAAAAAAAATGTTCAAACACAAGACCAAATGGGGAAATTTTCAAAAAACAATATCAAGAGAAATGACAAACCAAGAGTATCATATAAAGGAACTGATATGTAAGAATATGCTGAGCAGGCGTGATCAACTACAAGCCACTCAGGTCTATTGATGAAATATAACCCAATGCAAGATCCCTGTGTCAAGGATGCCAAGAATAGTTAGGCAATACCAAAGAAATTACAGGGTAGATACACATTCATCAGGTTTAACCACTATATACCAATCCCCGCAAAAAGAAGAGATAAGTTAATCACTATTCTATCTCTAGGCATTCACCTTTGGTATACCGTGATTTACAAGGCCAGAACCTATTGCTGTCCGAGCAGTACCTGCTTCTCCAAATGTCATCCATTTGTACCTTAAAGGGTGAAAGGATACGTCAAAATTTATGGAAACAAGCACTACTAAAAATTTGAAATTTAACAGTAGCATAAAACTCACTCTCCAACTGTTCCATCACATCGGATCCGGGTACCTAGATATTTATAGTCCCTATATACATCAACTGAGCGCCTAAAGTGGATAAAGTTAAATCACAAGTCAAAAGCTATTTATAGGTAATCAACATTAGCAGTAATCAAACCAATTCTTTATGACAAGAAAGAAGATAGAGGAGGCGAAGATACTCACGTAAAATTATCGTGCAATGTGCCAATTTCAGGATGATCAGGAAATCTATCCACAAGCTTCAAAGGAGAGCGAGCAGATCTACCATGAGGAAACAAATGGTCTTCATGAAGCATAGCCATGCAGAAAGGGCAAATCAACTTCAAACAACCCAATAATATCTTTACCTATATACATTCCACTTTCCAGTCTGCAATTTCTCTGGAAGCACAACACTGTAGCCATCCCCTGTGAGTTAATAACTTTGACAATGTCAGCAAAGCATGGGAGAAGAATGTCAACGACTAGCATAATGTATCACATATATTTACAATAACAGGGCACAGCATTTCTCATTTCTCCATATTCAATGATAATAGACGAGAAGATGGTCCACTAAAACTTTCTAGACTTATACATACATAAGAACTGTGGCTCGCCAGCTTCATCACACCTTTTGTTTAGATTCAGATTCAAAATGCTGTTCGCTTCTTACCCATATACCAACTAGAAAACCCCACCTCTAGCCCCATAATTACCAACTGGAGTTGAATATTCCTGCAATAGAGAACAGTCCCGAGAAACTCTACTACCAAATGTAGAATACATTCACACACACCGTGCACATTCCATAAAAGTAAAGGAAAAAATAGGAGAAATTATTCGATGTGTAGCTGTCAGTTTTGCACCATTAGATGTGTGAGAAAGAAATTGTAAAAGTATTTCGCTTTTGTATGCAATAGTTATCACAGGACAAACATATTTTTAGATTCGCATCCGACGGTTATTAAGAGGCATCCACATTGTGGTGGCCTTATTGAATAATTTGTCAAAAAATAGAGGTTAGTTATACTTCTAAGTCCTAAAAAGATATGATTCCTTCTCAAAATCGACAACTTTCCTCCAATCAGTTCCAATTCCAACGCAGCCCCGCACCAAAGACTTCAACTACTTAGATAAAAGAACTGCAATCTATTGATAGAGGTGAAAAGTCGCCGCTCAGAAAATGAGACCGCATTTTTAAAAAAAATAAACGGACCATCTTCATGTTCCAAATCAATGACTCATTGGAATCTCGATGGTGAATCTGGGCTCTGTATAATAAAAAGAATCATGTGTCCCCACAACTTCCATGCTGAGTTTTTAAACTTTCCTTCTGCATTTGTCCTTCAACAACTAGGTCTTAGTAATAGCAGTTCGTATTCCCCCTTTCAAATAATGCTTGCCATCTAAATCCTCTGAAGTCGAGCATATTAGGTACTAACACTGAACCTTCTGCCTCACGACATAGAGAAAAAGAAGAGATACGAAAGATATAGACCTCATTCATTTGCATATCAGTCCGCATCAAACTGCTCAATTTTGGGCTAGATCGTATAAGGAGAAAACGAAATGAGAGTAATCGTTAGCGATCAGCAACGGCCCACAACCGGACCCAACCACACAGACAAAGAGAATCCAAACAATCCAAAATCAGAATATAAGAAACTCTCTCAGCAACGGGACGAAAGCCCCAAAGACATTGTAGAGAGCCAACAAGTGTTCAAACAGGCAGCATTTTATCACCATCCGTCAATACCAAGGCGTTTGGGCAAAAAACCATAGTCCTTATGGCCCACGTTTACTGTAAAAGGTTACAGATCCCTAACTTTTCATAGAAACGAAATTACTAATCTATTCTGAACAAAATACGCCACTGAGCTCTTCACACGTCAAGATAGAAAAATGAACATGTAAGCAAGAGCCAAAGAGAGGAAGAAAGAGAGAAATACCGTTAAAAAACTCGCCAGCAGTAGCGTTCAGCCGGAGCTGAGAAGAAAAGAAGTCGCCGGCGGGAACAAGATGATCCTGAATGGCCTGAAGCCGACGCCGAGCCGCTGAAGAATCCATTAGCACTCCAAGATTATGAATCCACCACCAGCCAATCCAGCCGATCACTGTAGAGAAAAGCAAAAAGGAAATTGATTCCTAGTGTTCAATTCCTCGATCGGAATAAAAGGTAAAATCATTTATGCATACCGGATAGAGAAATGCTCAGGCACGCATCTTTAGGTAGGTGACGAAACGGTGACGGCAACAGCGATTTGGATATAGCTTTCCGATTCTTTTGAAAAAATAATTTAATCGTTCGATTATCCTCAAAACAGAGCTGTGATCCGTGTGATGAACAAAAAAACAAAGCGGCCTCAATGCAGCTAGTAGAAGAAGACGTGAAATTAAAACGTATTCACATTCAATTGGTGGTTGAGTTTGATTTTGTTGGGTTGAATTTTCGGTCGACTATCAATTTCAGATTTTTGGCTTCCATTGCTCCGCTTGATCAAAATCCTGCGGCAATGGCCCTCTCAAAAAGTCCATTTTTTCTTCTTTCAATAATTCAATCACGTCTTCTAAGTTCTAACCTATTTCCCCATATTTTTGTGTTTTTTTTTTCACGTGTTTAAAAAATTGTATTTTAAGTAAATTTCTGTAGATGTAAACTTAAATTTATGTTAATAATGAGATCATTGGTCATTCTGGATAGACATAAACGAGCCAGTTCATATTTATCTTTTTTTTTTAAACTTGCTTCTATTTTTATGTTAATAATTTACTATTCCCCCTTTTTTCATTTTTTTTCAATATTTATGTTGAGTCATCATTGAAAATCAAAACAATATGCTATAAAAACAATTTTGAGATAATAAATATACGGTGACAAGTCTAAAAATTACATGTCACATATTTTCAAAAATAAAAAAGTACATGTCAAAGGGAACATAGTTCAGCAGTAATTAATGTGTACCATCGACTAATAGGTCAGAGGTTCGAATCTCCCACCCTCAAATGTTGTTGAACTTAAAAAAAATTAAAATTACATTTTTAATGAAAGGTATTAGTATGTATATACCAAAGATCAAACAAAAGTAATCTCTTTTAAGATTTTTTTTTTTTCATTTCGGAAAGAAGTATAAACTATATGACTATGAAGGATGATAGATATTGTTGTATCATTTTAATATTTAATAGTTTTGTAAATATGAGTTTCTTTTAAGTTATTATTTATTGGGATTTTTTATTCTTTTAAAGTGAAAAACGTATTTGTGAGAAATGTTAAAAGTTTAACAAATTTCTAGATCTAAAAAATCCTATAAATACCTCTCTCACAAACACTTCCAATACACAACAATTTCTCATCTTCTCTTATTTCTACTTTCTCATATTTATCTTATTTGCTCTTTTAAGAACAATTGGCCAAAAGAATGGTGTTCTTTGTTGTGGAACTTTGAGCTAGCATTATAGTGCATAGTGGTTTGAGCTACACAACGTTTGAGTTGGATTGTTGTATCTTGGAGGGGAAAGAAGAACTATTGCATCGATGGTTGATATAAATATACACCACAAAATGCTGAATATTCTTAAAGATAGCAAAATACATGTTCATCAATCTGATTGTTTACATGTTTGTTTCTCAATACTTATTCCATTTTCCTCTATTATTTGTAATTCTCCCAACAGATATACTGAACCATTAAGCTCACGTTGGCCCACACATAAATAATGTGAGAGAAGAAAATTAAATTGCACCACCATGTTCAAGGATATCTTCAAGCTAAAGCTATTGCTTGATTTTAGTAATTTCATGGAATGCAATTATGAGTGTAGTTTGAATTATGTTAAATTGCTAATTGACTCTTTGTATGGGCTAGGCTTTTTTCAATTTGATCCTCAAAGTTTTTAAAAAACTTGAATATGTCTTTATGATTTAGGCAAAGTTTCAATTTGACCCTGTAAACTTTATAAATCATACTTCATATATTTCTTACCTACATGAAATCTATTAATTTTTCCTTTTTTTTTAATTCAGCTCTAAGCTCTAATATATAAAAAAATATATATTATTATAAATAATAACACACTAACTCATTGTCATGTAATAAGTGTGTATATATTAATATTATTGAATATAAATTTATAGGTTAAATTATAGGTTTATTCCCTAAACTTTAAAAAATGTCTAATAAGTCCGTAAACTTTTAAATTTGTGTCTATTTGATCCATAAACTTTAAAAAAATATCCAGTAGATCCTTAAATTTTCAATTTTGTGTCTAATAGGTCCTTGAATTTTCAATTTTGTGTCTAATAGGTCTTTGACCTATCTAATATGTTTAAAATTCACAAACCTACCAGAGACAAAATCAAAAGTTTAGGGTTCTATTGGACATAAATTTCAATTTTATATATAATAGATCAGTTAATTTTTAAAAAAAATCAAATATGTCAAGGACCTATTAGACACAAAGTTGAAAGTTTGGGGACCTATTAGACATTTTTAAAGTTCAAGGTGATAAAATTAGTATATTTGTTATTTTGTGTTGGTTTATTATGTATTTCTCCTTCTCTATTTTTATGTTATGAGTGGTCCACTTGTTTAGTACCACTCGTCCCTTTGTGTGGCTTTATATTCCAGAATCTCACTCTTTGTGAATCAAGAGAATATTTTTCCTCATTTTACGGTGTATGGTTGTCTTGTTTCCTCTCTACACTCTATGATGGTATCAGAGCTTTAAGCTCCTATTTTTCTCTTCTTCCATGGCATCTAGAGAGGCGTCGTCTTCTTCGTTTGGGCCAGGAATTACTCATATTGCTAGTCCTTCTACTCCAATCACAACTCCTGTCGTTACCCCTCTCCACCAAAGACAGCCAAACGTCTTTACACCTTTGAATTGCCCACCACAAACTTATCAGCCATATCATCCTCCTTACCCTATATATCCCCAACGCACTTCTCTGTTTCAGTATCCTCAAAATCTTCAATCGACAACTTTTCCTCCACCTCCCTCATCGTTTCGACAGCCCTACCCTCCTCCTTTTGGATATCCACCAAACAACCCATATGGTGCAGCTCCGTTTCCCACTCTTCCTCAACCCCTCACCATCAAGCTGACATATTCCAATTTTCTCTTATGGAAGAACCAATTGCTCAATGTTGTGATTGCCAATGGATTGAGTGGATTTCTTGATGGCTCAGTAGTGCATCCTCCACAGTTCTTGGATCCGAATCAAACACAACCTCATTCAGATTTTTAGGTTTGGGAAAGGTACAATCGTGTTTTAATGTGTTGGATCTATTCTTCTTTATTTGAGGAAAAAATGGGGGAATCGTCTGACTTCCAACATCCTGATGAGAGTTGGTTTATGGATTTTGGAGCAACTCGTCACATGACTCCATATTTTTCCCCCTTGTAGAATCCAATACCTTATGTGGGTGGTTGATAAGCCTTAGAATTAAGGCTTATTTAACTCCTAATTACTTAAAATATTCTTGTTTGTCTTAAGATCATTTGAAAATAGTTGAAAGTTGCTTGAAAATAAGAAAGGAATAAGAATGAATGCAATTAGATAAGATTCTAAAAAAATTAAGTTTGTTTGCAGGGAATGTGGAAATTGCAAAATCAAATTGCAAATTCATGATTCTGCAATTGTTTCTGGAGCAAGGAATGTAGAAATTGCAAAATCGGATTCTGCAATTCTGGACAGCGGAAAATTCAAGGAAGAACGAAAATTCATGCGAAAAACCCATATATGGAAAACTTAATTACAGCATGATTTGGGAGATTTTGAGCACGAAATTTGGGCAATCTTCAACCCTAATGAAGGCCTATAAATTGGAAAGAAGATGAGGAGCTAAACATTCGAATTTGGAGGCGTTTTTGGGAGCTTATTTCGTGGGTTTTCAATTTTTCTTACACTCTGTTTTCTGCATTTTTTTTCTCTGTTTTTAGGCTAGAACTTAAATTTCTGTCTTATTTTTCTTTAGATTTTACTTGTATTATGGATAGTTGCTTGCAGTGTAATCGTTGCTCTCCATTTGATTTCTTCTTGTTTAAGTGTAAGCTTTAATTCAACCTTTGTTCGTGGGTTTTATTCACGTTGTTACTCTGTTTTTCTGGAAAAATTCTGCACTGTTTTATGCCCCAAAATCCAGCTAGTTTTCTACATGTTCCTTCTCGATTTTCTAATCCAATTCAAGGCAAGCTTGGAGTGTTAAGACTAATCAATTCCTAGAAATAGAGAAATGATGAAGTCGATTGGAATAGAGGAGAGACTCGGTTCTGTTCTAAGAATTATTTTTGTTGATTAATTTCTGTTTTTGTAAGAAGATTTCAATATGTACTTTTGTTCCTTAGCTTGCTAATTGCAAAGGAACTTGTTTTTGTTACTCTGTCATATGGGTATTGTTGTTCACAAGTTGTTTTCCTCATAAAATTGATGTCTTGCGTGGACATTGATATCAAATTGCCTTTAATTTCCTATTCATAGTAAGAATTTTTGGCGGTAGAATTGTGTTGATTGTTTTTGCCAAGTTATCTATCAACTCATTTAATTTTAGCTTTCAGTAATAATTCACTCAATTTTTTTTAATATGATGTTTCCTTCAAAAATTAATTGTGACATTTTTCTTTTTAATTTGAGCTAAAACTTCTTATGGGGTTCAAGGATGTGAATTCCCTAAGAAGTAACTGTAGCCAAAATTTCAATAAAAACCAAGCCTACATCTCAATTGTTTGCTTGTGTTGAATAAATTTCCGTTGAGATCCTAGATTGATCAACTAGGGTAGCAACTCAAGCTTAGATCTAATACCGACGGGGTTAGTGATAAGCAGATTTCGCACTAGTAATGGAGAAAAGAGCTTAGACATAAGTCATTCCTTACCCTAGACATAGGGATTAAGGACTCCAAAACCCATAAAATTGTTGATCCACATAATCTAAGATAGAGGGACTATAGACATATAAGTCACTCACTTAGCCTCCTAAAACCCTAAATTCAAGGTGAATAGGAGATGCAATTTTGGTTTACAATTGAGTGTGGAGTAGGTTGGAATTGTAATTTTGGCTTGCAATTACAACTTAGGGCAATGACACTCTTGAGCCCCATTTTTATCAAAATTTCTTTTGCAAATTTCGTTTATTAAGCTTATCTAGTTTGCTCTCAATTATTGCCAATTCTAGATTCTGCAATTCAATTCTGCAATTTTTCTCATTTCGATTATTGTCATTTCTAGATTTTACAATTAGATCCTGCAATTTTTTTTATTTCGATTATTGTCATTTCTAGATTTTACAATTAGATTCTGCAATTTTTCTTTTTACCAACACACCAACCCAACATTATTTTTGCAATTTAGTTTCCAAAGTTGCAATTTTCCTTACACTTTGCTTTACAATATTTTTGTTACACCGTTCCCTGTGGGATTCGATACTTGGTACTCATATACCATTTTATATTACTTCGATCACGTGCGCTTGCGTGTACATCCGATCAGTGGTGAACAAGTCACAGTGGGAAATGGTAAGCAAATATTTATCTCTTCTATTGGTTCTTATTCTTAGTATTACTCATTTATGTAAAGATAATTAAGCTTTTGTCGAATTTCACCCTTCTTTTTTTCTTGTCAAGGATCTTCACTCCAAGAGGGTGTTGGGATTTATGCCCTAAAGCCTCATAATTAATGATTTATTTAATAATTTATAATTATTTTGATTATTTTATTTGCAATATAAAATTGTTTATTATATGAAAAATCCAAGGTTATTAGTGTAATCTTGAATAGTATGTGGTTGACATACGAGTGGATCATGTTCAAGAAATAACTTAAAGGGTCATAGTATATGGATAAAGTTGGGTGCCTTATCCTGGTAATATTATTGATATGACCCACTTTGTAATAGTTACAAATGATTTGATCCAAATCATTCATGTGGAGACATGTGAGTGTGGGTATCTTATACAATGAGTTTTTATGAGACTAGACCACAAAATATTTAATCTCTTTATAAATCCGTTAATTAAGAAGATTAATATTTCATCAGGATGATCATATGCAACTTGATCTTAATCTTGAGTGAGTTATGAACTCCTGCCCGTGAGGGCTTGTCCTTTGATTTGCATGGGTGATAGTAGCTTTTATAGTCGATTCAATATGCCTACCATTTTGGGAACTTGACCAAATAGGGAATTAGGAACATAATCTCACAAGATAGAATTCACTTCTTCCCATATAGGGTAAGTAAATGAGTAGTTCCCTTAGGTGCTGATTTTGGGACTTGAACAATGGGGCCCCACCCTCTCATTGGCCCGAGAGGGACTTAGTTTATAATTAGATTATAAACAAATTGTTCATTAGAGAATCAGTGGTACTTAAAGTGCAAGATGTAATTACAGGGGTAAAACGAACTTTTGACCCAGCTGTAATTACGAACAACTCGTGAATGATTGACTTGCATGTAGTGATTATATTCATGGACACAACTTGTCCAACAGTGCATAAGAGTACAACTCTAGGTCTATAGTGAAGTGACCTATAGTTAATGAATTAAAATTAATTAATTAAAGAGTTTAATTAATCAATTTTGTATCATTCGAGCTTATAATCTGTAGGTCCATAAGATCCCCTTGCTAGCTCATAATAACACTAAAAGATCAATTTAGTTGAAAGAAAAATTTGAAAGGTTCAAATTAATATTTAATATATTAGATATATTAAATATAAAAGAATAAAATATATTTATTGTATTTTATACATTAAATATTAAAATAATTAATGTATATAAGCTTTAATAAAAAGATACATACCATAATAAAACTTTTAGAGGTGTAAAGATAAATTGAAACTAAGAACTTGTTTATGTTTTTGGAATTTGACTAAAAATTCAAGAGTTTCTTTGAAAAAGATGAAAATCATTGTAAATAAATTGTGAGAAAATGTGCTGAATTTTGAAAAACCAAATGGTTATCAAACGAGATCTACTTTTTTTAGTTTTCAAAACTTGGCTTCGATTTTGAAAACACCTTTAGAATGTAGATGACAAAACAAAAGAAACTCATAGGTGGAAGTAGTGTTTAAAGCTTAATTTTCAAAAGCAAAAAACCAAATGGTTATCAAATGAGACCTAGATTTTTAATAAAATTTGTATTTAGCCTTGAAAAAGATATTTATAGAATTTGAATAAGATTCAAATAAATAAATATCGTATAAGATTTGAATGATATTCAAATAAATATAAGATATATTTTAATATATTAGATATTAAAATATAATATTTTAATTATGGTAAAGATTTTTCCTTGGTCTTTATAAATAGGTCCCTTAGGTTGAGCCATTAGACACAACACATATCTCCTCAGTAGAAAATTAGAGAGTTATCTCTAGACCTCTTTCTCTCCAATCCCTTGTGGATTTTTTTTAAGAGGCTCCCACAAGCCTTGGTCCTGTGTTCGAGTCATAGTCAGGAAGATTTTATGGAGGAGATAAAGATATATTTACTCCAAATAAGTTTGTTTAACCTTAATTTTTAGTTTAATTTTAAATAAAACTAAAGACGATCCGCTGCGAAGTGAAACGTTCATTCCTTCAGAGGGTTCTTCTTCAGGGCAAGCTTGAAAATGGTCTTTACAAAGTTTCTTTCCATTCCAAGGGTCATCCTTCAATCCACCCACTTTTGTTGCTGCTTTTTGTCTGTTGTTCAAGCTTCATCCACTTGGCATCTTCACTTAGGCCATCCGGCTGTATCAGTGCTCATGCAAGTTTTATCCTAATGCCAAGTTTCTAGTTCTAGTGTAGGCTTCATGATTTTTGTTCCTCTTGTAAAGTGGCCAAGAGCCATCACTTACCCTTTACGTTATTCGATACTAAGACTTGTGAACCCTTTCAAATTGTTCACTCATATGTATGGAGGCCTTCCCCTCAAATTTCTATTAATGGAGCTCGTTACTTTCTTCTTTTTGTTGATGACTTTATTTGTTTTTCTTGGCTTTATCTTATTAAAACTAAATTTGAAGTTATTTCTTGTTTTCTTAATTTCAAAGCTCTTGTTGAAACTTGGTTTGATTAAAAAAAAAAAATGTTTACAAATTGATTGGGGTGGTGAGTTTCAACGTGTGTCTTCTTTTCTAAAGTCTCATGGTATATTACATCGTGTTTCTTATTCTTACACTCCACAACAAAATGGTAGAGTTTAGTGTAAAAATAGACATGTTGTTGAAATGAGCTTAGCTCTTTGGGCGCATTCCCACTTACCTCTTTCTTTTTGGAGCTTTGCCTTTCAAACCGCTATTTTTTTAATAAATCGTTTGTCTACTCATGTTCTTCACTCATTGAGTTCTTATCACAAGTTATATAATAGTTCTCCTGATTATTTGTTATTACTAGTTTTCAAATGCTCTTGCTTTCCTTTTCTCAGTCCTTATAATGCTCATAAACTTCTTTTTAGGTATATTAAGTGTATTTTTGTTGGTTATAGTGCAAATCATAACGGATATTTATGTCTTGATCCTTTGTCCGGATGAATTTATGTATCTTGTCATGTTTTTTTCAATGAGTCGTCTTTCCCTTGTGCTCATACTAATTTCTAGTTTGGTCCAATTAAACAGCCTTCTCCAAACCACTCATTTTATCAACCTTCCATTTTCTCTGTTTTCATCCCTTCCATCTTTCCCCACATACTAGTTTATCAAAACTACCCTGCTCCAGTTTCTTCATCTCAAGTTGTCACTTCCCCAATTTCTCTTCCCACTCCAACACCGTTTTCATCTCTATCCCTATCCATTTTCCCATCTTCTTCCTTCCTACCCGATTTTACTCCTTATGTGCAATCCTCTTTTCCACTTTCTGTTCACCACACCACGCCAACTCCATCCATCTCATCTTTTATTGATTCCCCTTCTCCCTCCTCTATTACGACCACACCTAATGCCCCCCCACCCATCAGCCTCTCCAAATATCACCAATGTTCACCCAATGATCACTCGAGGAAAAGATGGTACCCTTAAACCAAGAGATTGGATTTCTACTTCCTCAATCTCTTCACAAATTCCATCTGAGCCTACATCTTTTAAAATTTTAGTTAAATATGTTGAATGGAGAGATGTTATGGCAAAAGAATATCAAGCTTTGGTCAATAATAACACTTGGTAATTAATAGAACCTTCTCCCGCTCACAAGCTAATTAGTTGCAAATGGGTTTATAAGGTTAAACTAAAGTCCAATGGTGAAGTTGAACGCTACAAGGCTAGGCTTGTTGCACATGTCTTTGATCAAGTACATGAGATTGATTATTTTGAGACGTTTAGTCCCGTTGTCAACCCTACAACCATACGGATTGTTTTTTCTCTTGCGGTGCAACATTCTTGGCTAATAAGACAACTTGATGTTCACAACGTGCTTTTCTTAATGGGGATTTACATGAGGATGTATACATGTATGATAATTCTCATTATGAGGATTATTTGACCCTAAACTAAGTTGTTCTTGTCATTTTTGTGTGTTTTGTTGTATGATGAGCAAGCTAAAAATAATGTTTATTAGTTAAATTCATAAAAGTTCGTTGCAGTAATGAAAAAGAGGAAAGAAGTTGAAAAGAGGTTGGAAATTTCACCAATTTGATATTTTTGTGTAGGTTTGGAGCACGTACAAAAATTCAATTACATTCCATTTTGGGAATGCAATTAGATTTCTTCGAAAAACAAGTCTGGAAAATAAGCACAAAATGTAATTGCATTTCAAATGAAAATGCAATTACATTTTTGAAAAATTCTGACAGATCAGGAAAATAATGCAACAGAAATGCAATTGCAATTGCATTTCTGCAAAAATTTGAAAAACGTGAAAATCACGAAAATTACAAAATTTATGGAGATTTTTGCGAGATTTGGGAGATTTTTCAGCTTGATTCCATGCCTACAGGTTGTAGAAGAGCAGAGATGGAAGCCCCAACCCTCGACACCTATAAAAGAAGGAAGAATGAATCAAAAAAAGTGGCTGAATTTTTCTACTCACCCACAGTCGTAGTTCCTCATTTTCTGTCAAATTCCATCGTCTTGTTCTTCTATTTTGCTATGTAATTTCCGAGATTCATCCCTCCTCAACGAAAGTTGGAGGAGGTGAAGAGCTAATCGCCTGTGAAGGTGCCCTTAGTTCGATCAAAGCAAGGAAAACACTAGTTGACCATCATTCTTCTGTTTGTTTAGTTTTATTTCTTTAGCTAGTTGTTATTTACAATTCAGTCTTGTAACTTCTTTGAATTTTAGTTAGTTGGTGAGTTCTTTTGATTTTCGTTTTCTTTAGTAAAAAGACAGTGATTCTTGAAGAGTATTCTTTCCATAAGATTGTGAATTTTCTTTAAATGTTGCTACTATTTTTTATTTTCGTTTGAGAGTGTGTGAGTTGTTGGAATGATTTTACTCAATTCTTTTATTAAAAAATTTTCAAATCAGGTTGCTCTCTTTTATTCTTGATATTATTTTCCTTATTTCGGCTATTAAGTATGAATTTAATAGCAATTAAATTGTTGTTTTTCAATTCTTCCATAATGATTTAATTTTCCTTTAGGGATTCAAGTTAGTGAATGCCCTAGAGGAAAGACAGAAAGCTTAAAAGCATACTTCACCAAGCAAATATATTGGTGACTTGTTACAGAAGGCAAATATGCAACTTTGCAAGCCATTAAATACTCCCATGGCAACTGGTCATCTCTATCTCTCCAAGATGGTGCGTTGATGGATAATCCACCTTTGTATCAAAGCATTGTCAAAGCTCTTCAATATTGCACACGTACTCGACCTTATTTGAGTTTTTCGGTCAACAAAGTGTGTCAATTCTTGCATGCACCCACAATGAATCATTGGATTGCCATCAAACGCATTCTAAGGTACCTTAAATATACCTCATCTTTTGGCATTACCTTTACACGGTCTCTTCATCATGCTTTAACTTGCTATACTTATGCCAATTGGGCCAACTGTCCTGATGATAGACAAAGTACCAGTGGGTATTGTGTCTTCTTAGGTAATAATTTGATTTCATAGTCCTCAACTAAACAAAAGGTAGTGTCACGTTCGAGCGCATAATCCGAATATAGAGGAATGTCTAATGCTACTACTAAATTAATGTGGACTCAGTCTGTTTTGTCTGAAATTGGTTTTTCTTTATCTTCAGTTCTGTTATTGTTGTGTGATAATATTAGTGCTACCTATCTAGCAGCTAATCTTGTTCTTCATCATCGTACTAAACATATTGAGATTGATTATCATTTTATACGAGAGCGGGTTCTTCGTAAGCAGCTATTAGTTCGTATTGTACCATTCGAGGATCAACTTGCTGACATAATGATCAAGTCGTTGCCGTCATCAAGGTTTTGCAGTTTGCATTCGAAGCTCACTGTGTAATTCAACCTAACTTTGCTTGAGGGGGGGATGATGAAATCAATATATTTGTTATTTTGTGTTGGTTTATTATGTATTTCTCCTTCTCTATATTTTATGTTATGAGTGGTCCACTTGTTTAATACCATTTGTCCCTTTGTGGGGCTTTATATTCCAGAACCCCACTTGTTGTGAATCAAGAGAATATTTTTCCTCATTTTACGGTATATGGTTGTCTCTTTTCCTCTCTACACTCTATGACAGAAACCTATTAGACACAAAATAGAAAGTTCAGGGATCTATTAGATACTTTTTAAAGTTCAATGACCAAATAAATACAAACTTCAAAGTTTAGGGACTAAACTTGTAATTTAACCAAATTTATATATATTCAATAAGCAAATGTGTGTAATACACGATGAACATGGCAACAACTTGTAATGCTAACCAAATTATAAGGACTAAATTAAAACTAAATTATAGAGATCAAGTTAAAGAAAAGTTGAAATTAAGCTCAGGTCATAAATTCTAAATTGAAAGAATCAATTAACCATTAAAACTAACCTAAAATTTTAGAAATGGTTTTTTTTTCTCTTTTTGCATTCTAGAAATGATTATTCAACCTTGGATTAAAAGGTTGTACACTTCTTTTGACTTTTGCAAAGGTATATATCTATTAAAGCTCCAAACAAAAGTATAGCTTAATCGACATAAAATATGTATTTATGATCAAAAAATCATAGGTTCAAATGTCTCTCACATTGTTGAATATATATATATATAGGCTATGTGCGTTACTCAAGAGCTGTGGATATAGCTAAGCTAGATTTCAATGTAGCCAATGTCAATTCAATTGGGTTTCTTAATTGATTAATTAAAACTTATTTATGTCGTGTGAACGCTTTAATTAATACATAGTTTTCCTTTTTTTTTTTTCCTTTTGGGATTACTTATAAAGTATTAATACAACATCCATATCAATTCGTATTATTTATGATAATTTATTGTTGTTTTCTTAGGATTAACCACTTAAAAGTTACGAACATTATTTGTGTGTGTTTTTGAAAATGCATTATTTTCTTTTTTGGTTGGTCGAGAGTTTTAAGAATTTTTTTTTAGTTGAGGGGTGAATATTCATAACCTTTAAGTTGAGAATACAATGTTCTAATCATTGAGTTGTGCTAGTTCAAGTTGGCGAGAGTCTTGAGTCTAAAGGCACATTTTGAGATATTAAAAGTATAAAATAATTTTTTTTTATAATTTAACATCACAAATACAAAGTATATGGATTAATCCTACAACCCCTTAGAATAAACAGTGATGTCTTAATTGTTGAGTTGTATTCATATAGACAAAAAAGTTTGTTTACTCCCTATAAAAAATCAAAGTTGAAATACAAGTTTAGCATTTCAACATTTGATATTTTGTCTACATAATTATGAACTTAAAAATGTTTAATTAAACTTTGAACTTTTGATTTTGACTTTATTGTTACTTACATATTGATGTGATTTAAATTACAAAGTAACAATAATTTGGTGTGACACAAAAGAGTAAGTTCAAGTGTAGAGTGGAGAAGAAAGGAATTACTCCCTCTTAATTTATCATAGGTTAAAGAAAATTATATAAAAATATTAAAGTTCTCTTTATTCTGCCTTTCTAAAAATTTCAAAATTGAAAGTTTATATACACAAACAGTTAAATTGTAAAATTTTGGCTCTCTTTAGAAAATTTTTGGCTCCTGGTAAGTTAACTAGACAAAAATTAAAAAAGGGCTAACAAATTTGACCACGATGAACTTCTCAAATCTCAATGTTCTTTTTAGTTTATAATTTTTTAAATTGTTACGAGATTGAAGATTGCCCAACAAATATAACATGGGTTATTTCAAAATATTTCATCTTTCACTCGCACACTTTTCAATAAACTTTCTTACAAGATCATTCCACGTAAAATTATTAAGATCACACATTTAGTCATTTAAAATCAATTTAGTGTTTGATTTTATACTTTTAAACGCGATTTTCGTATCTCCCCATTAAATACATGCCAAGTGTCTATTCTTTTAAACTAATTTTTTTTATGCTGAGTCCATCAATTTAGATGACATCTATTTTTTGTTTCATTTTATTTCTCTGAATATACTTCTCTTTCTTTCTCTAAATTGACCGCTCTTCTTTTCCACCTTGGCCGAAGAAGTAATCTAGGACTAAATTTTTTTTCGTTTCGTGGTTTGGTAAAAGATTGCTACAGAGTATTGTAGGGTAGAAGCTTCAGGTCCACTCCACTCTAAAACAGTGTCTTATCTGCTCTATTCAATCGCTTATCGTCTTCCATGGCTGCTTTTCTGTCTTTCACTTGTTTTCTTGGCTTTTCTAGGCTTTTTTGCTTCTCTCTCTTTATTTATCTCATAAATTTAAACCCAGAACCCACTGTTTCAACAACAAAGAAAATAAAGAGGAAGACTCGGTGGACTACTCATAACCAAATCTTAACAAATTTGTTATTTGTTATACTGTTTTATTATTTCGTTTCTCTTTCTAAAAATCCCTAAAATAGTGATACGTACAATGCGAAACAGAATAACTTATCTAGAGAGAGAAGAAGAAATAAAGAGAGAAAGAGAAGTACATTGAGAGGGAATCGAGAGAGATAAAATGAATAAAAAAAATAGATGTCATTTAAACTGGCGGGGCATGCATTCCATGCAGGAGGTATGAAATTTTTTAGAACTAGAAATTTTCCCCTGCTCCAACTCTCCTTCCTTGTAAACCCATAATTTATTAACTCTAACTTCAACCAAGATTCGAAATGGAGATGTCGATGTCGATGGAAATGTCGATGTCCAAATTTTACGGAAATGTCGATAAAAATTTCAGAAAAATTTATGAAAATCGTGGAAATTGATGAAAATTGTTTGAATTAATTAATGAAAATTTGATTAGGTCTTAATTAGATTATAATTGACCATTTTTAAGCATCAAATCTAAAAACTAAGACAATATTTAGATATAAATGTTGATGCGAGTAGAAATTAAAAAAAAAAAAAAAGAAAATTGATTAAATTTATTTTAATTATTTCAGGAAACTTTAATTGTAGCTTAAACATACTATAATTGATTGTTTTTAACGATCATATCTAAAATATATATAATATTTATATTATAATGTCGATGTGAGCAAAAATTCTAGAAAAACTATGGAAATGGATGAAAATTTGTTTCAATTATTAAATGAGAACTTAATTATTATGGCTTAATTAAGTTACAATTAATTATCTCTACAAAATTATATCAAAATTAAATAAGATATTGACAATTAGTTACAAAATTAAAGGAGATAGGAAACATTTGATCAAATAGTAAAAGTAATAACAACTAACAAGTTAGTAATAATAACTATATAATTAATAATGAACTAACATAAACTATACAATTAATAAAACAAAAATTAAATTATAATGTAAAGAGAGATAATAACCTTTAAACTTAACTTAAGAAGAAGTGGGATAGATTAAAAAGTGAATTAGAATCTAAAATTTCTAATCTAAGAAAAAAATTTGAGAGTAATAGAAAAAATTGATAATTTGAGATTGAAGTGTGAAAAACGTGAAAATGGAAGGGACAACCATTAAAAAATTAAAAAAAAATTAAAAGGTAGAATAAGAAAAAATTAATAAAAATATTTTTTTTGTGATTTCTATGGTATTTGGGAATGATAAAATTTGATGTAAATTTAATGTAAAAAGTAATTAAATATAAAGATAAAAGAAATAAAAAAGTAAAAAACATATATATATTAATATATAAATATATATATACATACTTAAAAGACAGCAGTGCAGAACGAACAACGAAGAAAAAAAATAAAAGACTTAGATAGTAAGTTGTAAGCCTGTAAGCAGAAAAAAAATAAATAAAACATAAAAAGTCTCAATCTAAATTCTAATCTCAACTTGACCTTATCAGAATTCGAACCGCCGGCGTCTCACAAGCAGATGTGACTGAAACTGTCACAGATGGCATCAGTCAGTGACAACTGACATGTGATGTATTGATTTCCGAAATTTAAAAAAAAAAATTGAAGTTTAAACGAAATATCGTTCGAATTTCGAGGTTTCATCGATATTTTGATGAATGGGGGAAAAACGACTTTTACCCCTCTCGATATTTCGACCGTATCGACATGTCAAAATGTCGAGCGACATTTCGACATGTCGCTCGACATTTAACACACTGACTTCAACTCATAATTGTGGACCCCACAACTACATTCTCTCATATTTTCTTTACCTCACCTCACTCACATACCACTCTCTCTCTTCTCTCCTCTCTCTCCATTTTTTTTTTGCATAATGTTTTTTAATTTCTTAATTTACAAAATTTTCTTTCTTTTTTATATAAATTTTCTCATCATTATTACTAATTAACAATTAAATGTAAATAATTATCAACAAAAATATTTTTATTTTTATCCTATAATTTTAATAATTTTTTTTAACAAAAATATTTTTCTTTTTATCCTATAATTTTATTTTTAAAATATAAATTATATAAAAATATTTTAGATATGATACTATTATTTAAATTAAAATTCTAATGTAAATTAGAGTACTACATAACAATTTTTTTTAATTGATAAAAATCTCTTTATCGCACTTCCTCCATATGTCATCTACAATTTTTTAAAGTTTAAACTAAAATTAGATATAACAAATAACAATCTTATCTTTTTCATGCTTATTTTTTATTAATAGCCCAAAAATATATATAATTTTATGATTTTAAGATAAGAAAAACATATTTTAAACTAACATGTATTATAATTTTAAAAATTAGTATTTAAAAAAGTTAACGTATTAAAATAAAAAAATATTTGATTTTCAAATTATTCATATTAAAAGTAAAAAGATAAATGATTCCTCATTTCAAACTTAATAAAATAAAACTATTACAATAAATAACATAAATATATAGTGTTTTGAACAAAAGTATACGTATGATATTCATTTTGAATGGTGTTAAAAAATATATATTCATTTTGAACATAATTATTTTAAAATAGCATAAATATTTGATATTTTATTTTTAACTTAGTTATTTTTAAACTTCAAAGAATATATATTATTTTCAAATTAATCAAACTTTAGATAATTCATTACATTAATTAGTTAGAAAAATAAAATCTTAAATTATGCAAAAAAAAAAAAAAAGTATTATAACTTTTACTAAGCTTGGAAAACAAATCATAAATTAAAATTTTAAAATTGACGAAACAAATCTTTAACAAAATTGTAAAATATTCATAAAATAATATAATTTAAAATCTCGATTTTAAGATTAACAGGAACAAATCTATATTATATATTTCTAGAATTGAGAGAATAAAAACATAAAAATTTTAAAGCTTATTTGGATCCCTTTAAATTAATGGATTGAAATCTTTCCAAATCACATGTAATATTTAAAAAATTATTGTAAGACTTTCTTTTATTTGAAAACTATCCAAGACAAATGAATAATTAATGTGAGAGATATTGAAAAAAAAACTATATGAGATATTTTGGTCAAAATTCTTTTTTTTTTTCTTTAAAGAAATTTGTAAAATATACATAAATTAATAAAAACAAAAAATATTAATCTTAGAATTCATGGGAACAAATCTTTAATAATAAAATTGTAGAAAAATTGTAGAAAAATCTATTAAAAAAAACAACTAACATAAACTCAAATTTGACAACTCGAGGTTTAACAACTCTACACCTAAAAACAGACTTCATAACTTCAGACTAAATAACTCTGCACCCTAAATACATATTAATAATTCCTATTCTTTGCCCCAATTAGTTTCTTAGGTCTAGCATTTAAAGAGTACTTATATAAACTACTAAATCCTAATATAGGAAGTCAAGAACCCTATATTGTTAGTACTGGCAATAAGTTGCTTTGACAAATTGGATTGTTCTCACATCGACACTACAAATTTTCATGATATCTAATATTAAATAATTCATTCTGTATATGTATTAACTTCAAAATCACACTAAAAAATTGGGCTACACTCTGATACATCACAAATGATGTTATATTTAATATAGGAGAAACCTTCAACAACCATGATGATGCATGAACATAAACGGAGTTGGAAAGTGGGAGATTAAGAGCTCGTTTGATAATATTTCTCGTTTCTAGTTTCTCATTTATTGGTTTTTAATTTTTTAGAAAAAGAAAATTAAAAAAAAAATCTGCCTAAAAATTATTTATCGTTCCTCCTTAATTTATTGGAAAAAAATTTACTTTTATCAGGTAACTATGCGTTGTTTTATATATTCTAGGTAACATTTATTATGCATTTTATGAGGAAATATAATGCTTTTAGAAAGCTAACAACGTCGGCAAGAAGAAACTAGGTAGAAGGTTGAACTATTGATCTTTGTAATAGTAAGATCTTATGTATTAAAGTCATACTCGCAAAACTCTTATAGAACTAGAAACTAGTTAGTATGACAATAAAGTTGGACTCTTAATGGCTTGCCTTAAGTATTACTTAATTGATTAAGGCATATACCCTCGATCAAGAAGATGTCAGAGATTCGAATTCTCACTCTTTCATATTGGATTATTTGTGCTTGGGGCAATAATGCGGGCTAAATTTGGGTTTATTTACACTATGCTCCTCCCCTATTAAATTTGGTCCATATCCATATCTCCTCCAAAATACCTTACAATTTTATAGCTAAAGCATTTTTGGCTAAATTATAAATTTAGGTCATATTTGATAATCATTTAATTTTGATTTTTTGTTTTTTAAAAATTAAGTCTATAAATACAACTTTCACCTATGGGTTTCTTATTTTGTTATCTACTATTTACCTATGATTTCAAAAACCAAGCCAAGTTTTGAAAACTAAAAAAAGTAATTTTCAAAAACTTGTTTTTGTTTTTGGAATTTGCTAAGAATTTAAATGTTTTATTAAGAAAGATGAAATCTATTGTAGAGAATTAATGAGAAAACAAACACAGTTTTCAAAAATCAAATGGTTATCAAACGAGACCTTAGTTTTTGAATTTTTAGATTTGAGTTAATTAATATGTCCATAAACTTTAAAAAGTATATGCTAAATCTCTAAATATTTAATTTTGTTTTTAATAAGTCTTTAAAATTTGAATTTTGTGTCTAATAGGTCTTTAACATATTTAACATTTTTTAAAATTAATAGATATATTAGGCATATAATCAAATTTTCTGTTAAAATAAGAAGCTCAATTTTCATTTTTTTGTCCAATAGGTCCATGAATTTTAAAAAATATCGAATATGTCAATGTCCTATTAGACACAAAATTGAAAGTTTGAGAACCTATTAGACATATTTTAAAGTTTGGAGACGTATTAGACACAAACTTTAAAGTTCAATAACTAAACTTTGTAATTTAATCAACATTTTTATATGCTAGAGATAGCTATATTATAATTTTAAAAAAATCAATATATTTTCTATCCTTGATAATCTTAAATTTAATTAGTTAAATAACAAATTTGATTTTTATGGTTTTCGTATAGTTTGAATTTGGTTCATATAGTTTTGACAGTTTCAATTTGATATTCGTAACTTAAAACTTAATTAGTTTTAATTTAGTCTATATGATTTCAAAAGTTTCAAGCTAATCGTTATGTGATTTTAGTCAAACCTCATAAATGGTAGTCGTCACTATTATATTAAGTACATTACACAATTTTTTAAAAAAAATTACGTGATAGTAAGATAATGTTTTCTATTCAATTCATTGTATTAATTAAGGTTTAAAGTTGAATAAAAGAGAAGAAAAACAAGTGGCTATTTGACTCGTAAAAGTTTGTTTAAAGAACGATTTATAAGGTTCAACCAAACTATAAGGATCAAATTGATATTTGTAAAATCATAAAAACTAAATTCAAACTATAAAGATTGAATTGAAACATTAAAAATTAAAGAGACTAACTTAAATATAATTTCCTTTTTTTAGTTCAAACTGCGTGTATATAATAAGTTCATTATATATTTATTTATTTTCTTGTTTACGTTGTTTTAAGTTAGTTTTCCTATAATTTTTGGGTTTTAAGTCAGGCATTTTACTTATTTTTATAGGTAGACAAAGACTGCATTTTCAAAGCCGAAATCAGAGAATTTTCAAGTTGAAGAGTTTAAAAAAAAAAAAAAAAAAAAGCCCCTAGGCACCAAAACCAATAGGCTACCTCCTTTGTAATCAATTAAAGTCACTTTTGAGTAATCTAAGTCTACGTATTAACCAGTAGAGAACGAACTACCATAAGTATGGACTCCTGCAATGGTTGTGTGAAAGCTACTGTCTCAAAAGAAAAAAATTTAATAAGCTTGTGATCGACTGAAAACGTACGTGCTTTAGTAGAAAACTTTTTTTGATGGAAAAGCTCTCAATCTAGTGCAAGTGCATACTGTCAAGCAAGTAGTAAGTGGAAGTATTCCAAATATCGTGTCCTAAGGGAACGGATACAACAAAATTCAAAAGAGAGTAAAAGATGTGTTCACAATGCAACCTCGATAGCCAATATGGGTAAAATTTGGAAGGTTGTGTGTAATTGAAAAGTAAAAATAAAAATGAATAAAAGAAGGGATCCATGAAAGGAATGAACGTTTCACTCCACAGCGGAAGCATTGGATCGTCTTTGATTTTATTTAAAATTGCACTAAAAATAAAAATTAAGCAAACTTACTTTGAGTAAATATGAAGATATTTTTGGCAAATCTTTATCTCCTCCATAAAATCTTATTGGCTATGACTCGAACACAAGACCAAAGTTTGTGAGAGTCTCTTGAAAGAAAATCCACAAGGGATTGGAGAGGAAGAGGTCTAGAGAGAATTATCTAATTCTCTATTGAAAAGATATGTGTTATGTCTAATGGCTCAACCCAAGGATCTTATTTATAGAGACTAAGGAAAAATCTTTGTCATGATTAAAATATTATATTTTAATATCTAATATATTAAAATATATCTTATATTTATTTGAATCTCATTCAAATCTCATACGATATTTGTTTATTTGAATATTTTTCGAATTTTATAAATATATTTTATTTAATGTATTTAATATACATTAACTATTTTAATATTTAATATATCAAATACAATAAATATATTTTTCTCTTTTATATTTAATATATCTAATATATTAAATATTAATTTGAACACTTAAATTAAATATTAATTTGAACTTTTCAAAATTTTCTTTTCAACTAAATTGATCTTTTAGTGTTACTATGAGCTAGCAAGGGGACCTTATGGACCTACAGATTATAAGCTCCAATGATACAAAATTAATTAATTAAAGAGTTCAATTAATTAAACTCTTTAATTAATTAATTTTCATTCATTAACTATAGGTCACTCCACTATAGACCTGGAGTTGCACTTTTATGCACTGTAGGACAAGTTGTATCCATTGATATAATCATTACATGCAAGTCGATCTTTCACGAGTTGTTTGTAATTATAGTTGGGTCAAAAATCTGTTTTACCCCTATAATTACATCTTTCACCTTAAGTACCATTGATCCTCTAATGAACAATCTGTTTATAATCTAATTATAAACTAAATCCCTCTAGGGCCAGTGAGAGGGTGAGGCCCCATTGTTCAAGTCCCGAAATCAGCATTTAGGGAACTACTCATCTACTTACCATATATGAGAAGGAGTGAATTCCATCTTGGAGATTATGTTCTCAGCTCCCTATTTGGTCAAGTTCCTAAAATGGTAGGCATATTGAATCGGCTATAAAATCCATTCTCACCCATGCAAATCAAAGGACAAGCCCTCACAGGCAGGAGTTTATAACTCACTTAGGATTAAGATAGAGTCGCATATGATCATCCTAATGAAATGTTAATCTTCTCAATAACGAATTTATAAAGAGTGATTAAATATTTTGTAGTCTAGTCTTATACAAACTCATTGTATTGAAGGGAATAATCGAATTAAACCCACAGCAGAATCATAGGAATCGTCTTTGATTTATTTAGAATTAAACTAAAATACAAAGGTTAAGTAATAAATACCGTGAAAATAATATTATGGAGAATATTATGGCGGATCTTTATCTTTTCCACCAAGTCTTCTTGGCTATGACTCGAACACAGGACCAAGGCTTGTGGGAGCCTCTTGAAAGAAAATTCCCAAGGGATTGGAGAGGAAGAAGTCTAGAGAGAATTCTCTAATTCTCTCTATTGAGGAGATGTGTGTTGTGTAGAATGGCTCAACCCAATGGTCCTATTTATAGTGACCAAAGAAAAATCTTTGCCATAATTAAAATATTATATTTTAATATCTAATATATTAAAATATATCTTGTATTTATTTGAATCTCATTCAAATCTCCTACGATATTTATTTATTTGAATCTTATTCAAATTCTATAAATATCTTTTATTTAATATATCAAATATACATTAATTATTTTAATATTTAATGTATCAAATACAATAAATATATTTTCCTCTTTTATATCAAATATTAATTTGAACACTTCAAATTAATATTAATTTGAACATTTCAAAATTTTCTTTCAACTAAATTGATATTTTAGTGTTACTATGAGTTAGCAATGGGACCTTATGGACCTACAGATTATAAGCTTCAATGATACAAAATTAATTAATTAAACTCGTTAATTAATTAATTTTCATTCATTAACTATAGGTCACTCCACTATAGACCCAGAGTTGCACTCTTTCCACTATAGGACAAGTTGTGTTCATAGATATAATCATTACATGCAAATCAATCCTTCACGAGTTGTTCGTAATTACAGCTGGTTCAAAAGTCCGTTTTACCCATATAATTACATCTTGCACTTTAAGTACCACCGATCCTCTAATGAACAATCTGTTTATAATCTAATTATAAACTAAGTGCCTCTCGGGCCAATGAGAGGGTGAGGCCCCATTGTTCAAGTCTCGAAATCAGCACTTAAGGGAACTACTCATCTACTTGCCCTATATGGGAATGAGTGAATTCCATCTTATGAGATTATGTTCCCAGCTCCCTATTTGGTCAAATCCCCAAAATTGTAGGCATATTGAATCGGCTATAAAAGCCACTCTCACCCATGCAAATCAAAGGACAAGCCCTCACAGGCAGGAGTTCATAACTCACTCAGGATTAAGATCGAGTCGCATATGATCATCCTGATGAAATATTAATCTTTTCAATGAACGGATTTATAAAGAGAAATTAAATATTTCGTGGTCCAGTCTTATACAAACTCATTGTATAAGATACCCCCACTCACATGTCTCCCCATGAATGATTTGGATCAAATCATTTGTAACTATTACAAAGTGGGCCGTATCAATAGTGTTACCAGGATAAGGCACCCAACCTTATCCATATACTATGACCCTTTAGGTTATTTCTTGAACATGATCCTCTCGTATGTCAATCATATACTGTTCAAGATTACACTAATAACCTTGGATTTTTCATATAATGGATAATATTATATTGCAAATAAAATAATCAAAATTATTATTCATTATTAAATAAATTATTAATTACGAGGCTTTAGGGCATAAATCCCAACATGTATAAGATACCCTCACTCACATGCCTCCACATGAACAATTTGAATCAAATCATTTGTAACTATTACAAAGTGGGCCGTATCAATAGTGTTACTAGAATAAGGCACCCAACCTTATTCATATACTATGACCCTTTAGGTTATTTATTGAACATGATCCTCTCGTATGTCAACAACATACTGTTCAAGATTACACTAATAATCTTGAATTTTTCATATAATGGATAATATTATATTGCAAATAAAATAATCAAAATTATTATTAATTATTAAATAAATCATTAATTACGAGGCTTTAAGGCAAAATCCCAACAATCCAAACATGCACGTACCCCTTTGAATGGAGTTGCAACCTAATATGTAATTGCAATTTTAACTTAACACCAAGGCAAGGTAAACCGAATTCAACTCCTATTCGACCTTAATTAAAAGCATCTTTAGAAGCGTAAGCAATTAAACCTATATTTCTATGGATAATTCGAACTTAGTCAATTCAATTACTACCCTTTTAGTTTTGGAGGTTTTCCCCTATGTTTAGGGTCAAAAACAAAATCTTATATCTAAGATATTTTCCTCCATTGCTATGAAAACCGAATTTTATCTAACATTTTCAGTATTAGACTTGTTCCTTATATGCTAATTGATGACTTGCTAGAGTGATGTGAATAATTATGCAATATTATGTTGTCTATGTGCAAGTGTACACATACTTTGTAACAAGCGATAAGTAAATTATCGAATCCACAGGGACTATTAATTCCTCTATTTACTAAATTAATTCTTAGTAACTCAGTTTGTAACCATTCAAATTTGTCAAGGAAATGAAATAAAATAAGTCACTATTGCTGGAACAAAATTAATGCTAAAGCAAGGAAAAACAGAGTAAAAATTTCAGAAAACAGAGAATGAATAACTTGTACTTTTAGTTAAATGGAAGGCTCGGATTAGAGGTAAATCATGCTTCAATTAAGTTACGAATTGAGTACATATTCATTCCATTCGATTCACTACAGATTTCACGGTATTCTTCCGAATCACCGAATATATGTTGTTCATTTCTATTACTTCAGCACATTAAACCCACTGTATTTTATGTGCGTTAGGTGAGTGATTATCCCTAACCTACCCACTTAGTTAGCTACTAACCCTAACAAGGGGCTAACGTGGTTTTCAAGTTTTTAGCCCCTCCTATTCTTCCCAGAAATCAAAGGAACACTGCTCATACCGGCTGGCCAAGCGGATACAAACTAATAATTACAACCTCTTAAAAACCAAATCGATGGAAATGAAATATACTCATCTATAACATTAACTAAAAATAATCATCCTCTAATCCTCACCTTATGGTGATTAGTTCATACTACAGGAAAAACAACAACAGAAAAGAAATCGAAATGTAGACATAATAAACAATGCAGAAAACTACTAAATGAAAGCAGAAAACATAGCAGAAGAAATCGGAAAGCTGCCCCAAAATATTTGACTCAGCATCGGCGTTGATCCCCTGGAGAAACCTTCCGTTTTGGGTAAACTTTCGTTGATGGCCTTCCAATCGGAGCTCTCAGCCTCCTTCTCTCTCTCTCTGTTATTTTCGGGATTTTCAGCTTCCTACTCCCCAAGAAAACGGTTGCCCACATATATATTCATTCTTTATGAAAACAAGGGCTGATTAGACAGGTCCTGAGACGTGGCAGGCTTTGGATGGTTGAAAACACGCTGACTGGACTGACAGATGCCAACTCATTTAATGAATAACAGCTCCCACGTGCGAAATTCGTATAGGTCTGAATCGCAAACAGTTGTAAAACTGCTGCTCTTGGCTTATGGAATTTTCCTTAATCAAACCTGAATTAATCGCATAAAGCACCTTAATTAAGACAATTTTGCTCTAATAATAATATTACTATATCAAAATTATTCATAGAGCAAAATACATCAAAGCTTGGAGTTTTCTAAAATATAATGAGATAAAAATCTACAATTTAGCCCGAAAATACTAGCATATAACTCTTAATTTAAGAGTTATCACTAATCTAGGTGATCAATCTAGACTCACAATGAAACATTAAACCACTAAAAGAAACCAATGCTATGGTTTTAAGCAAAGTTACTTTTTACGTATTAGGCCTTTTTTCTTTTCTCTAGTACATTCACATATTTGAATCCCAAAGATAATATTAGCTCATGAATAAAGAAGAAAAGAACAAAGCTCTGAGTAAAGTGAACTTCATATTAACTTCAAAGAAATAAATACCAAATATTCAAAAAAGATAATGAAACCTAACTAGGAAGGATAATTACATTGGTTGAAATTAAACTTAAATGTTATGAATCTAGAATTCACTTGCTTAAAAAATAAGAAGGAATTACACTCAACTGAAGTCTAATGGAAAAGAAAGAAAACTAAATTGACAAAACACATAACACAAGTGCAAAACTTAAAACCTAAACCAAAAACAACAAGGGATGCTGAAGACTAGGAGTGAATTATGAACTTCCTCTCAATCCAACTCGATTCTATCTTTGTCAAGGAGAATCAAGTTGTAATAGTTCTAACTTTCAATTGAACTATACTAATTGAAGTCCAACAACTCTACCCTTCTAGAATCGATAAGAATAATAGCAAAAGAAAAACGGAATTGTGGTAGGCAATAAAGATTGATTCTCTTTTTGTGTGTTTGCTGCCCTATTTATAGCCTCCAAAAGTTAGGATTGTTGTCGACTTTGTTGTATGGAATGAATCAAGCCTTTAATGCCACAAATCTGGGAGAATATCTTCATAATAGATACTCCACACAAATCTCCAGATTTCTTGGTATTAAGCTGCTATCTAAAATTGTAATTGCAATTGCTTTTCGCAATTGCTCACTATTCCTACACACAACCACCAAAATCAATAAGTTTCACCTATTTTCAACTTAATTCATAATTTTGGGTCACAACAACATGTTTTCATGGTTTAGCCTATTTTCTCTTCATTTTAATCAAGTTTATGAGCATGTATACATGAATTCCTACAAATAACTTAGTTTTAAGGGCTAAATGAGCTTTAATTATGAGACTTATCAGCTTGTTGGGTTGTAATTTTTGGTAAAGTCCTAATGATCATAGTTTGTATTGTATTGCTTGAGTTAAGGATGACTTAAAGGTGAGATTTTAGAGTTTACTGGAATTTGGACAAGTTTTGGTGTGCTTAAAAATTTTCTAAGTTGAAGAGTGACAAAATATGAATAATTATGCACACACAATACAAGATCTAAAATGGAGAGAATCTGGCTCAATGGCTAGAAATTGTTGGGATTGCTTGAACTCAGTTTTCTTTTATTTCGTAAGTTAAAGAACTTTATTGTGAAGCTCGAGTCTACCTCTCTTAACTGATATTTTGGGTTGCTAGTTTAAATTATTTTGTTCTTTGCTCGAGGACGAGCAAAATGCTAAGTTTGGGGGTATTTGATAAGTTCATTATATATTTATTTATTTTATCTTGTTTAGGTTGTTTTTAATTAGTTTTCCTATAATTTTTGTGTTTTAAGTCATGCATTTTATTTATTTTTGTAGGTAAACAAAAATTACATTTTCAAAGCCAAAATCAAAGAATTTCAAAGTTGAAGAGTAAAAAACAAAAAAGGATAAATTACCTTTTTGGTCCCACATGTTTTGAGATTGTTTCTATTAAGTCTCTAAGCTTCAAAATCAGACAATCAGGTCTCTAAATTTTATGAAATAGTTCTATTGAGTCCCTTCCTTAACACTTTCTGTTAAATAATTAACGGACTGTTGATGTTGCAATTTTAATAATAAAATAATAATTTTTAAAATTAAAATAATAAATATAAACAAATTAAAAAATATATATCTATCTTCTCTTCTTCTCTTCCCCTCCCATCTTCTCCTACCCAACCTTAGCTTCACCCCTCCCTTTCCCTTCGCTCCAACGTCGATGTCGACATCGGCACTGGCACCCCTTTTCCCCGCTACTCCCACCCCCCAATGCCTCTCTTCCCCCCTCATCTCTTTCTTCTTCCTCTTCTTCTTTATTTTTCATATCTCGGTTTTAAACTCATATATGCCTCTTTGATTGGGTGACCTTTGGGTGAAGAAAAGTAAGTAAATATGTTCAACCCCATTGCAAAAACAAGGTTGGGATTGGTGTGTTTGTTAAAAAAAATAATTGCGTAATCTAATTGCAAGTTAAAGTGACAATGATTGCATAACTGAATTGCAGAATCGAAAATTGACTTGGTAAATGAAATCGCAAAAGAAATTTTAGATAAAGGAGGGACTCAAGAATGTCATTGCCCTAAGTTGTAATTGCAAACCAAAATTGCAAATCCAACCTACTCTACACATAATTGTAAACCAAAATTGCTACTCCTATTCACCTTGTAATTAGGTGAGGCTATGTGAGTGACTTATATGTCTATAGTCCCTTTATCTTAGATAATTCGGCTCAACAATTTTATGGATTTTGGAGTCTTTAATCTCTATGTCTAGGATAAAGAATTGGCTTATATCTAAGCTCTTTTCTCCATCACTTGTGCGAAATCCGCTTATCACTAACCTCGTCGGTATTAGATCTAAACTTGAGTTGCTATCCTAGTTGATCGATCTAGGATCTCAACGAAAATTTATTCAACACAAGCAAACAATTGAGATGTAGGCTTGGTTTTTGTTGGAATTTTGGCTATAATTACTTCTTAGGGAATTCACATCATTGAACCCCCTAAGAAGTTTAGCTCATAATAAATCTATAAGAAACTAAGCAAGAAGTTAAAACAAACTCCATGTAAAAATAAAGTTGACTACTATATTACTCTAGAAATAACACTTAAGGGAAATGAAATTGTTTTACTAAATTTAAGGGAAATGCAAATCGTTTTGCTGCACTACAGTAACTAGAACATCAATTGATAAAACCAACAATTTCACTAATTCAGCTTTGTAAAGATGGTATTGCGTACTGGACGAAAATTTTTTAAAAAAAACATTAACAAGCTAAAGAGAATTGATTTCTATTAGCTCAACCAAAGTAATACCTTATTCTTGAACAACCCACAAAATAACCTCATTCTAGTGATAAATATTCAACAAAAAATAGAGGAGAACCCCAGAAAAGCACCCATGAATCGTAAACTTCTAGCAAAAGTAGATCGAATTCCTTCAATATAAATTTGATCCCATAAGAATATCAAGTGTATTAAACAAAACTTGAAAATAACATTACTTAACTAAATTAAAACAGAAACTAAATTGCAACAGAGGAATTCCAACAACATTCAACAAATCTTCATTTCTTCTCCAATCGATTCAATCCCTCAACTATTTCTAAGAAAAGATTGAGTCTTAAAAACCCAAGTTTTCACTTGAATCGGATTGGAAAAATCAAAGGAAAAAAAAAAAACAGAATTAGCATAACAGTAGCTTCATCAAAAAACAAAGGAGAAAAACAGAGGAAAAAAAATCGAGAAGAAAACGCACGAAATTGACTCCCAAAAAATAATCCTCCCTCTTCACTCATCTTCTCTCCTTTTGTAGGCCTTCATTAAGGTTGAATAATGCCCAAATTTTGTGCTCATAATCCCCCAAATCGTGCAATAATTTATAATTTTCGGATATGGGTAAATGCAGATTTTTTTTTTCCTTTTTTGAATTTTTCTGCTGCTTCCAGAATTACAACTTCATCTTGCAATTTCGGTTATGAAATTTCCATAACTCCTTGCAATTGCAACTTCATCTTGCAATTTCGGTTATGCAATTTCCACAAGTCCTGAACACGAGTTTAGTTTTTAAGAATCTCACCCTAATTGCCTTCATTCTTTTTTCTTTCTTATTTTTAAGCAACTTTCAACTATTTCCAAATGATCTTAAGACAAAACAAGAATATTTTAAGTAATTGGGAGTTAAATAAACCTTAATTCTAAGGCTTATCGCTCTCCCTCTGCTTTAATCCATAACCAAATTTTGTTGCTAATTCCAAAACTAAAAGAAAAGGATAGAATCCCTTTGCGACTAGGCACACATTTTCCTATGGTACAATCACCACAGGAACTTCCTTCATCTTCAAAGATCTCTACAACACAACAAACATTAAAAAATATTCCTTTTTTAAAAATTAAAATCCAAACTTTCTAGGCAAAGTTTTTGGGATATTTTTCTTCATTTTCTCACCAAACTGATAATTCTCATTTATGAGGATTATTTAACCCTAAACTAGGTTGTTCTTGTCATTTTTGTGTGTTTTGTTGTATGACGAGCAAGCTAAAAATAGTGTTTATTAGATAAATTCATAAATGCTTGTTGGAGTAATAAAAAAGATGAAAGAAGTTGAAAAGAGATTGGAAATTATACTAATTTGTTGTTTTTGTATAGGTTTGGAGCAAGAACAAAAATTGTAATTGCATTCCATTTTGGAAATGCAATTGCATTTCTTCGAGAAAACAAGTTTGTGAACAAGCACAAAATGCAATTGCATTCCATTTTGGAAATGCAATTGCATTCTTTGGAAAACAAATCTAGAAAACAAGCATAAAATGGAATGCATTGGAAAATTTTGGCAAATCTGAAAAATAATGCAACAGAAATGCATTTGAAATGCCATTGCATTTTCTGAAAAATCTAGAAAACGCGAGATTGACGAAAATCACGAGATTCATGAAGAATTTTGTGAGATTTACGAGATTCTTCAGCCCGATTTCATGCCTACACGTTGACCCAAGGTTGTAGAAGAGAAAATATGGAAACCCTAGCCCTCGATGCCTATAAAAACGAGAATAACAAAGCAAAAACATGGCTAGGTTTTCTTCACACCCCAAGTCCATTGTTCTGTTGTATTCTTTCTATTTTTTACTGTTTTTCTTCTTTTTTTACAGCACCTTCAAGCCCCAAAAATTAGTCCAATCTAGACGAAAATCTCAGATTGTAAAGACCCGATTCCCTTTGAAAGAAGTGGGATCGAGTTCGATTGATGAAAGAGGCGAGAATGGTGCTTTATTGCACTGTATTTCAAGTACTTTGTTAGCATAAACTTCAGTTTTTTTTCCTTTATTTTGTTTAGTTTAATGGCTGTAATTTTAGCTTTAAGTTACTGTTCTATCTTTCTTTTCATTCTAGCTTTTGAACTCAAGTTGTATTGTTAATTCCTTTGGCTAGTTATCTTGCAAGTTAATTCAATAAGATTTATTTTAGTTTTATCACATAATTTAGTTGATCTCTCAATTTCTCTTTATCTAAGCTTGTTATGGATTTTCTACACTTTAATTTATTGTTTTTCATTCCCATCATAATGAGCTAAATTCTCTTTAGGGGTTCAAGTTGGAGAATGCCCTAGAGAAAATATGTAAAGCTTATAAGTAACAACGATCTAGTTAACACTTGAAACTTTATTTGTTTTTGTTGAATCAACGTTGGGTAAACCTAGTCGACCAACTAGTGTTGCTTGTCAAGCTTGAACTTAATACTGAAAGGGTTAAGGGAAGGCAAATGTCACAAAAGCAATGGAGGAAAAGGCTTAGAAATAAGTCTTGAACATCGATCCTAGACATAGGGCGAGACTCCAAAACCACTAGAATTGTGCGCAAAATTATCTAAGTTAAATTAGCCATAGAAATATAGGTTTAATCACTTAGCCTCCTAAAGATTTTGAAGCAAAATTGAATAGAAGTCGAATTCAGTTTACTTAGTTTTCTTATGTTAGCTACGATTGCAATTGCATTTTAGTAGCATTTTTTTCCAAAGGGGCATGAGCAACTTCAATTTCCTTTTTCATACTTATTGTTTTTTTTATTATTATTTTCTTTTTCCAAAAACACCTCCCAATATTTTTATAACTTTGGTTACCAAAATTGCAATTTGAGAACAATTCTTGCTATCTTTTGAATTTTGTTGTGTCCATTCCCTGTGGGATCGATACCCTGGAGTACTTCCAGTTTTATATTACTTACATTGACAATGTGCACTTGCACTAAACTGGAGCTTGTTTTGAATTAAAAATCTTTTCTTAAAAGCCCCTACATTTCAGTCCGATCACCAACCAAACTGGATTTTTTTTATATGTTGTCAACAGTGAGTTTGATGTTCCATGGGGTGGAGATGGTAGTTTTTGGCGAGCGACTGATGTACAGAGTAGCGAGAATGGTGAGGGGTGGGGGTGCTGGAACCTTATTTTGGTGTATGGATTCAGTTTCTGCCACATTTTCTTCTTCTTCCTCTCCCCCTACTCATCTCTATCTTCTTTTTTTCTTTTCCAGATCTAAGTTTTCAAAGAAGAAACCCATATTTGAAAAAAGAAGAGGCTTGAATCTTAAAAAATAAAAAAAAAAACAAAAAAAAAAAAGAAGAGGATGAGGTGGCAGCCCAAAATTGAAAAATAAGAAGAATAAGAATAATAAGGTGGTGGCGATGGTCTGAGGAGGAGCGGACAGGAAGAAAAAGAATGGGGTCGAGTGAAGTAGCTTGACAGAGCTTGTCGAGGGCTCGTCAAACTACAATTTATAAACCAATCCTAAGCTACTTGTAGCATTGAGTGGATCTGGTCGATCTTAGGGAACCGAATATCAGTTTATTAGATTTCTATTAAAAACCAACACAGGGGGAATTTTGCATAAAACAATTAAAGTGCAAGAAAGTAAAAAAAAATAAACGATCTTACCAGGTGCACCAATTCGGAGTATGTTGAGCTAACAATGTAATGCTTATCATTGAAAACTAATGTTAGGTTCAATTTCGTAATTAATTACCTAATCGACTTAAAAGGAACCGTCGAAAAAGCCCCAAAGATTCCTTAGGTCCCCTAATTAAACTAATTCAACCTAGCATCGAATTAATTCTAAATTAATTAATTAGTTGGACACGATAGTGTTACACACTAACCAATTAATCGCATTACGCTCTAGGGATTGATTAAGACATTCTAATTAAACAAGTGATTTACTTATTCTCTAGATCTAACTTGTAGAAATAGTAGACCAGGTCGAATCCCAAGGGAACCAATCGAATTAATTTCTCAAAGTTTAAAAATAATAATAATAATAATAATAAACGATAAAATAAAAGGGGGGTTTGAATTGTCTTGAACAAAAATTGGAATTGAAAAGATGAATAATAAAAAAAACGAATAAAAAATCAATTTTATGAAACTTCCAATTCAAGGGTATAAATTTCATCCAATTGTAATCTTGATCATAGGCTTTAAAAAAAATCAATTTCAATTTCTCAAATTCAAGAACTTAGTCTACTTATTTGGAAAAGCCATGACAAGTGTAGATTCTCCTATTTTAATTGACTCTGATCAAGCATCAAAATCAAAATTTACCATTTAATCAATTGGGCACAATAACGATCTATATCAATTAGATAATAGCATTAAAAACAATGAGAATGACTAAACCAAAACTAACTAATCGAGATAACTACAAATTAATTAATTTTGTTTCTTTGTTTCCCTAGAGTCTATTATGCAAGCTATGTAGAATGAAAAAGTCATAACTACACACACATAAGCCAACCATTTGCTACATATTTTAATCAATTGTGACAATTACGGATCACAAAATCATAGATAGCAATAAATCAATTGAAACTAAATTAAGGCATCAATTTAATTTAATAACAATCAAAATCATGAGAATAACAAGAAACAAAGAATTCTTGAATTAAAGATAAAATTTCAATTTAGCCCAAAGCCTCACAAAATTACAATTGAAAATTAAATCACCCTTGAATCAAAAATTAAAATTTAGGCACACGTGGTGGAACAACAATAAAACTTGTGAAGGGAAAGGAACATACAAAAAACTTAAAAGAACAACTAAAAAAAAATTGCACCCTACACTTTTCTCACCAAAAAAAAAAAAAAAAAACTCAAAACTCTTGCTTGTCCATACTCACTGCATTGCCCTCCCTTTTATAGGTAGAAATTTCCACTAAAAATAGCTTTTTCACTTCTAAAAATATGCTAAGGAGAATAAGAATAGCTCTCCTTCAATTTCTGCCCAAGAAGAGGAAAACTGCTGATGAAAGAAGAAGATGACTACGCGCTTCTGTTTCCCGTCTACGCATCTGCTCCCTTTTTTTCTACGAAAATTCTACAGCCACATGAATAAGTAACCTTCTTATTTGTTTAGTTAATTGGGCTCAATTTGAGCCCAATTTCAAATTCAGCCACTTGCTATGTATATATAAAAGGTATATATATTTTATTCATTTATTAATTCTGTATAAACTTCTTTTTTTATTTTCTAATTCTTTTCTTATTCATTTATATTTCTTCTTTTATCCTTTCAATTTCCAATTTTCTAATTTTTATTTCAATTTATGAATTTAAACTAAAATATGCTTTTTAGACTAATTCCACCAAATATTTGGCAATTTACCATCTAAACTAAATTAAACACAATTTTAACAATTAAGCACAATATTCAATTAAAATGTAAGGAAATTAGACACAATAAATGTGATTAATTAATACTTATCAACATGATAGCCAAATTTAATAAAATGCCACATTTAATAAAATGTTCTCTTGATCCTAAGGGCCTAACATGCAAACTAAGAATGGAGTGCCAACCTATTTGCTACTAAAATTAAGCATGTGTCCTTGACAATTATGGATCTTAAACAACATGCATAGCATAATGAATATACGTGCTACAATTAACGCACCAATTTAATCTACAATATGCTCATAAATCATACAAGAATCAAGAAACAAGTAACTACTAAATTGAGTACAAACATTAAATCCTCAAAATATTACAAAGAAAGACCCAGGAAACCTCTGAATTGGCGTCAATAGTCTAACCGAGCACCGACATAGCGAAGTTGACACCATGGCTCAATAAAAACACCTAAATCTAGCCTAAAACTACTAAATACAGTAAATGAATACTAAAACGCTTTCAAAATGGTTGCTGGAATTCTAACATAATGAGGAAAAGATGTATTTATAGAAATCGAAGTAGTGTCGAGACGCTACCAGCGTTGGGTTAGGCTCCCTGCAACGTCGAGAAAACCTTTGTGAAATTGATCTGCTATAACGTCTAATCGCTGAAGGAAGCGTCTAGACCCTACCCTGTATCCTAGCACACTGCCTTTTTCAACATTTTGATGCCATCTGTGGGGTTGAGACGTTGCTGCTTCGGGCAAAAAAGCTTGATTTGACTTCTTTTGACTTATTTCATGCCTCGGTTGTTCGATTAACACTCAATTAACTCCATTTTGGTCTCGATTTGCCTTATTACTCCAAATAACCCCAATCAGAGGCAGGTTAAATTAAGGCCCAAGGGGGTTCGAGCCCCCTTGAATTTTTTGTCTTTACATAATATTAATAAAGGAAACAGTAATATGAACAAAATTATGTGTTGTCTAAATAGTTTTAGGCATCCAGCCCCTCGTGACACCCAGGTTCGAGTCTTGCCAACATCTTTTGCATCCGTTTTTTTATCATTTTTTATAGTGCACCTCAATTTCAAGAAAATAATAATAATAAAAGTCAATTGCTCCTTAATTTCCTTTTTTAGTATAAATTAATGTCCATCTTTTATACTAAAATGTCCAAATCTCTTTATATATAATATTTTCAAATTTCCTTTTTCCTAGATTAATTTTCTAAGGTACATTTAGCTTTCATGTTTCAATTACTTTTGTACACATTTAGTTTCTATCATTCTTATTTTATGTTTATGTCTCTTTATTTTATATATTTTTATTAATGTTTTATAGATTTAATTTGAAATATAAATTAAGAGATACTATAAAAGAAAATCGATGAGGTCATTATCTCAATTGAAGAAAAGTTATAATAGTTATAATAAATATTTCACAATAGTAAATTTGGAAAATTTACAAACAAATCTCGATCTGAGAACTAGAATTCTTTTGTAGTATTCGAGACCAAGTTTGCAAAACATATTTACATAAACGACCTTGCTAACCTTGAAATCATACTTGTCCATTGAAGAGATTTAGATAATTTATGAATTTTTATGAATTTTTTTAATTATTTACTTGTAAATTACTTTTATTAAATTTTAAGTCAAGCCCCCCCCCCCCCCTCCCCCCCAAACAAAAATCTGGATCCGCCATTAGCTCCAATTGCTTGATTTCCTGTAAAATGATCATTTAAGCACATAAACTTCATCGAACTAGCATAATTTAAAAAGATAAATATAAGACATTTGAGGTCCTTTTGATAATTCTAATTTATGAGGATTATTTGACCCTAGATTAGGTTGTTCTTGTCATTTTTGTGTGTTTTGTTGTATGACGAGCAAGCTAAAAATAGTGTTTATTAGTTAAATTCATAAAAGCTCGTTGGAGTAATGAAAAATAGGAAAAAAGTTGAAAAGATGTTGGAAATTACACTAATTTGATATTTTTGTATAGGTTTGGAGCAAGTACAAAAATGCAATTGTATTTTGAAAATGCAATTGCATTTCTTCGGAAAACAAGTCTGGAAAACAAGCACAAAATGCAATTGCATTCCAGAATGGAAATGCAATTGCATTTTTAAAAAAATCTGGCAGATCTTGAAAATAATGCAACATAAATGCAAAAATCTGGAAAACGCGAAAATCACGTAAATTACGAGATTTTTGGAGATTTTTGCTTGATTTGGGAGATTCTTTAGCCCGATTTCATGCCTACAAGTTGACCTAAGGTTGTAGAAGGGCAAAGATGGAAACTCTAACCCCCGCACCTATAAAAGAAGGAAGAATGAACCAAAAAGGTGGTTGGATTTTTCTACTCACCCACAGTCTGTAGTTCTTCATTTTCTGTCAACTTCCAACATCTTGTTCTTATATTATTGCTCTGTGATTTCCGACTTTGAACCCTCCTCAACGAAAGTTAGAGGAGGTGAAGATCCCATTGCTCGTGAAGGAGTAGTTGGGTCAATCAAACAAGGAATACACTAGTTCTTCGTGGTTTACCTATTCCGTTAGTTTTATTTCTCTAGCTAGATGATATTTTCAATTTCATTCTTGTAAGTTTGTGAAGTTTAGTTAAGTGAAGTGTTCTTTTGATTTTTGGTTTTCCTCTTTTAGTAAAAGATAGTTGGTACTTGGGAAGCATTTTTTCATAAGATTGTAAATTTCCTTTAAAGTATTGCTATTTTCTTGAATTTTCTTTGTGAGTAGGTGAGTTGTTGAAGTGTTTTTACTAAAGTTTTTTATTAATAAAAATTTCAGATTTGGGTTGTTCTTTTTATTCTAGAACATTATCTACTTTATTTCGGTTGTTTAATTATGAGTATTGAATTGATAAATTTGTTTTTTTCATTACCTCCATGATAAGCTAAACTTTCTTTAGGGATTCAAGTTAGTGAATGCCCTAGAGGAAAGATGTAAAGCTTAAAAGCACAATCAATCTAGTTAATACTTGAAACTTTGTTTTTTTTTTTTGTTGAATTAACGTTGGGTAAACCTAGCCGGCCAACTAGTGATTGCTTGTCAAGCTTGAACTTAATACCGAAATGGTTAAGGGAAAGCGGATGTCACAAAAGCAATGGAAGAAAAAACTTAGAAATAAGTTATGAACATCGACCTTAGACATAGGGCGATACTCCAAAATCACTAGAATTGTGCTCGAAATTATCTAAGTTAGATTAGTCATAGAAATATAGGTTTAATCACTTAGCCTCCTAAAGATTTTGAAGCAAAATTGAATAGAAGTCGAATTCGATTTACTTAGTTTTCTTGTGTTAGCTACGATTGCAATTGCATTTTAGTAGCATTTCTTTCCAAATGGGCATGAGCAACTTGAATTTCCTTTTTCATACTTTTTTTTTTTTCTTTTGCCAAAAACACCTCCCAATATTTTTATAACTTTGGTTACCGAGATTGCAATTTGAGAACAATTCTTGCTATCTTTTGAATTTTGTTGTGTCCATTCCCTATGAGATCGATACTCTAAAATACTTCCAGTTTTATATTACTTGCATCGACATTGTGCACTTGCACTAGACTGGAGCTTGTTTTGAATTAAAAAACTTTTCTTAAAAGCCCCCACGTTTAAGTCCGATCACCTATCATAGCTGAATCTAGAAGAGAGAGAGAGAGGAGTGGTGTCGGGGCCAACGTTCAAGTGGAAGGGACCGACTGTGTCGGTGCCGACGTCAGAGCATTTAAGGAAGGGGTTGGTGGAATGGAGAAAGGTGGAAAGGGGAGAGAGATATTTTTTTAGTTTTTTTTTTGTTAAATAAAAATATTATTATTTTTATTTTAAAAATTATTATTTTTAATATTAAAAATTACCACGGCAACCCTCCGTTAAAAACTTAACGGTGGAGGGACTTAATACACCTATTTCACAAAATTCGAGTACTTGATTGTCGGATTTTGAAACCTAAGGACTCAATAGACACAATTCTCAAACATGAGGGACTAAAAAGGTAATTTACCTCAAAAAATTGTGCCTAGGCGCGCCACATATAATTAACAAAGACATAACCAGGGATGGCCTAGGTTTTTTGGCCTATAAATACATCTCTTTGTTAAATTTGAGAGGCAATTTGGAGAGAATAAGAGGGAAAGACGTCTGGGCACTGTTTTTAAGGACCCAAGCAATCAAACGGAGTGAGAGCGACACTTGGAGACTCGTGGAATTGTCGGAGATTTGTTTCTTTTCCCTTTTTCCTTCTTTTTTCATGTTTGTGATGACTTCAATGGTTCTAGTTACGAATTCTAACAAGCCTTAGAATTAAGGCTTATTTAATGCTCATAAGCTTAAAATATGTTTGTTTTGCTTTAGAAATCATAGGAGAAATTTGGTAAAGGCTTGAAAAACATCAATAACTTGTGAGAAGTGCATGTGAAAGAAAGAATGAGGAAAAGAGAAAGATAATCTAAGAAGAGTTTCTTTTGTGCAAGAAATTTGGAAATTGCATAATCAAAATTTGAGAATCGATTATGCAATATACAACATAAATTTAGAAATTACATAATCAATTTTGCAATATGCAACAGTATGAAAAACACAATAAAGGAAAAAAATCAATGAAATCCAAATTTGGAAAGCGCTTGATTCTTGCACGAAATGGATGGATTATGGACGAAATTGATTGAGTTGTCAACTCTAATGGAAGACCATAAAAAGAGAGCAAAGGCAATACAAAAGGGTGGATTTGGAGCTTAACGAATGAGTTATTTTCGTGGGCTTTTCTTCCTGTTTTTCCTCTATTTTCTTCCCATTTTTTCTCTGTTTTTGGCCGAGAGTTGCTGGAGTTTTTGGTTATGTTCTTCCTTGATTTTTTGATCCAATCCAAATGAAATTTGGTTTGTAATGATTCATTCTTTCCTAGAAATAGTTGGGATTGAATCGATTGAAATCTAAGAGAAACAATGGGTTTGGTTCAAGTTTTCTTCATTCTAGGTTGTTTTTAGTTTAGTTTGAATTCGATTTCCATGTTTTTAGTCCTTTGGGTTGTAATTTTTCATGTTTTTTATTCCTGATCACCTATTGTATTAAGCTTTTGAATTGAGTTTAAATTGTCGAAGCAATTGAATGATATTTTTTCTAGAATTCTTTTTATGGGTTTTGGCCCACAAGCTTATTTTTTAATGAAGGTTATTAATTTTTCCTTTCTTCATCTTCAATTCTGAGTACAACAGCAAGCTTCTTTATGTCATTTAGTTTTTGGTTACGAATAGCCTTTTAAGTAATTCTTCTAGCATGAATTTTATTTCTAGAATTTGTAGTGAGAATTTTAAGTTAAATATGAGCTAAACTTCTTAGGAGGTTCAAGAATGTAAATTCCCTAAGAAGTAAATCTAGCCAAAAGTACAATGAAAATCGAGCTTACATTTCAATTGTTTGTTTGTGTTGAATAAAACGTCGTTGAGATCCTAGATTGACCAACTGAGGTAGCAACTTAAGCTTTGATCTAATATCGACAGGGTTAGTGATAAGCGGATTTCGCACAAGTAATGGAGACAAGAGCTTAGACATAAGTCAATTCTTTACCCTAGACATATGGATTAAAGGTTCCAAAACCCATAAAATTATTGAGCCAAATGATCTAAGATAGAAAGACTATAGACATATACGTCACTCACTTAGTCTCCTAAAACCTAAGCTCAAGGTGAATAGAAGTAGCAATTTTGGTTTACAATTGTGTGTAGAGTAGGTTGGATTTGCAATTTTTGGTTTTGCAATTTACAACTTAGGGCAATAACATATTTGAGCCCCATCCTCCCTCGTTGAGTAATTTTCCTTGCATCTCTATTTGTATTTTACATTTCTTGCAACAATTTTGATTTTACAAATTCGTTTCTGTAATCTGTTCTTGCAATTTTGATTATACAATCTGTTTTTGCAATCTATTCCTTTGTCATTTCGATTTTGCAATTTCGATTCTGCAATCTGTTTTTGCAATTTTGATTTTGCAATCTATTCCTTTGTCATTTTGATTTTGCAATTTCGATTATGCAATCTATTTTTGCATTTTGACTTTTCTTTCCATTATTATTTCACACCAAGCCAAAATCTATTTTTGCACTTTTTAGTTTCGAAGTTGCAATTCTACTTACGTTGTTGTTTTTACAATATTTTTGTTACACCGTTCCTTATGGGATCGATACTCAGGAATACTCATGTTTTATTATTTGTATCGTCAATGTGCACTTGCACTGGGGTTGAACGTATTTATTTACTTTTCTTCACCCAAAGTTCACTCGATCAACTTCTATTGAGATTTTCATAATGAACTAATTTACTTTTTTCTAGAGCTTTGATGTAATCATTCATCAAATCCTACTCTTTCTTAGTTAATAGTTGATATTTCCATTTCATTTGTGGTTATGAAAACTATTCTAGGCTTAATGCATGTTTAGATTTGGACACTTTTTGCATTAATTTCATGCCATAATTAATTCGAGGTTGAAGACAATAATTATTGATAGATTTGATTAATTTTTCCTAATTTATACATGAGATAGAAATATCTTTGTAGGTTTTGTGGCAATTTAAAGGTTATACGATCATCATAATTGAATAGTTAAAATTATCATAGAGATATAGACAATTTACTTTTCAAAGAATATTGTTATTGCTTGAGAGAAATTATCGAGTTTATAGAGTAGAACTTGCCAACAACCTAGAAATAGAAATTGCTTCAACTATTAATGAATGAAGAGTAAGAGGATATAACTGTGAAGTCATTGCTCTAGAATTTTTGGCAATTGAATTTATCCATCTGTTTTACTTTGTTAGTTTTAGAGCTTTATTTCATTTCTTTGCAAGCAAATTTAATATTCCATCCTTCTTTGATTAATCTGTGTCCATATAAAATTGAGGCTAAAAAATTTGGTAATTGGTAGCATTCATTCCCTGTGGAGAATGATATTAGTACTCACACTACTATATTATTTGTAACGATTCGTACACTTGCGAAATCGATTAAAAGTGTAGTGGAGATTTGAACTCTGATCTTTTGGGCAATGATATAATGTGTTAATTAGTTAAGTTATATTTAATTTTTTTGTTTTTTTTTTTAGTTCAACAATATTTAAGGATTGGGGATTCGAATCTCTTACCTCTTAATCGAAGATATATGTCAATTATTGTTGAGCTATATTTAAGTTGCCAATTAAACATACTTCAAATTATAGGAACTAAACTGTAGTAAAAGAACTTTTTGAATAACGTTCTTTTTAACCATATAACTAACCAAATGTCATCATAAACTTAATTTGTATTTTTAGTTAATTAGAATCACTTTTCATTTGTTCCATCAAGTTTTAAAAATGTATATTTCAATTTACAAGCTTTTAAATTTATTTTAATTTAGTCTCTTAATTATATGTGTGTGTGTAACGCACACTCTTCATTTATGAGATTTAAATTTTATGTTTATATTTTGTCTTTGAAGTTTACTGAAGGGATGCTTTCAGTACATTAGATTTATAGAAATGATTTTAAATGGTCCATAAACCCAATTGACTTTTAGTTGACCAATGAAAAAATGTTGTGGCATTACGTTGTTTATTGTACTTTGCTAACCTGCTTAATAATAAAGTACTTTAATTTTTTTGTGACTATGTAATGTCGTGGCTTCTTCTCTCTCTTTTCCTATTCTCATTTCTCTTTTGTTCTCTCTATCCTCTCCAACAAAACTTTGTCATCACTGTCATCTCCCTTCTTTTCAGTTGTCATTGTCATTGTTGAGGATCTCACATCGAAAAAATGAAGAGACCTCACAATCTTTATAAGATACATGAATTGCTTCTCTTATTGTCAATTGATTTTAAAATGAAACTGCATGTTCATTTAATATGATATCATAGGCCATAAAGTCCAAACGGGTATTCGATCCAAAAAATGACCTCACAATCTAAAAATTAGATAAGCAAAAATATCATAATAACATTCAACACATCACAATTACAAAACACCCAAAATGTTTCCACTGCAATTCCAATCCCAAAGCTTCGAAAGACTAAGTTTAGATTACTCTCAAAACTCATAAAATTGTCTAAAAAAAACTTAGACTCCAACAAACTGATCCTATGAAAATATATTTCAGTTTGACATGATCTTAAGTCAAACCTACCAAAACCCTCCCTATATAAACACGCCTTAAAAAAGTTCAAATATCAAAATGAAATTGAAACAAATAACTTTTCATATATTTTAAAGCATCATGTCAAACACATCCTCAAATGATACCAAAAAAAAAAAAAAAGAATCAATCAACATCTTGAGAATTGGATAAAAATAAACAACTTTCAAAAGCAGCAAAAAAAAAAAAAAAAAAAAAAAAAAAGGTATACAAATCCTCAAAAGTCAAGGCGAGTGATTACTATTTTTTTTTCCCAAGACACACACCGAGTAGCTAAAGAGAGTTAAAACTGGCTTCTCTCCGTAGGACATAAACATATACACTTGTCGAACTCCAAACACATTATAAATTTTTACAACCAAACGAAGCTTCCTTCCAAATTCCAACTCTCTCTCTCTCTTTTTCTCTCTCTCAAACACTTCATCTTCTTCTTCATTCTTCATGAAGAAACCAAGATGCAGAAGATCGAAAAAACCAGAGTTCCAATAATCAAATCCAACTCCACCATAATCTCACCATCTCCCAAAAATTCCTTCTCTTCCTCCTCCTCCTCCGACTTCGAATTCACCGTCTCCATCTCCCCCCGGAAATCCTCCACCGCCCTCTGCCCCGCCGACGAGCTCTTCTGCAACGGCCACCTTCTGCCACTCCACTCCCGCCGGAACTCCCTCGTTCCGACCCTTCTCCCCTCCTCCAGCACCTCCTCCTCCGCCGATTCCGCCACCACCACCGCCTCCCGCGACTCCACCGGCAGCTCCTCCACCGACTCCCGCTCCTCCTCCCAAAACGATCCGACCCGACCCACCTCCGACGACGCAGATCTTAAGCTCAAAACCCGACAGCGTCACGATAAGAAGTGCAAGCAGTTTTCGTTTTCGAGATTCTCGTCGGTTTTCAGGAAGGAGCCGAAGAGTGTTAATGTTAATAATCATGGTGGGGAATCGAGGCCGCCACGTGTTAAAGGGATTGGATCGACTGCTAAGGAAGTGATCAAGAAGTGCTTCAGAAAAGTCCAGCTGAAAATTGGGTCCAAATCCTGCCACTCGGCAGCGGCGGCGGCGCATGCGGCAGAGTCGGCCAAAGATAGTTCGTTAAATTCAGGCAAGACGGAGGAGGGCGGCAGATTTTCACTCTCATTTTCTGGGAACTTGAGGTATATATATTGTGTAATTAAGTCAACGCTATGCAGAAATTTTCAAAAAACATCCTAACTTTTTATTTTATATGACGATTTTAAAATTTAAGAGGAACCAAATTTCTTTTCTTTGCCCTGATTCCACTATCACTTGGAAATTAGTACAAGGTCAATTAAGTATTAAATTGATGGGAAATAATATGAGCTCGCAAACCTTTTACTTGAAGGTCAAAATTAGCTTAAGACATTTATTGTCAAAGTAAGCTACTCCAAGTAAGCATAGCTAAATATTAATTGATATGTATTTTTTCTTATCAAGTTAGAGGTTGAAATTTTCATATTCTACATTTTTTTATTAAAAATATATAAAACATTTATTACTACTTTGAAGATTTATGATTTGATCATTTACTTTGAAATTATTTAATTAAAAAAATTGTCAAATGAAGTCAATAAACTTGGGTATCCACTAGTTTGTATCGTTTTAACATTCTTATGTTATATACTTGTATACATCTGTGTATTTTATGTATAGTATTTAGTAAATTAGTAGATCTAAAAAAAACCCACAAAATTTATTAAAAATATATCACATTGAAAAGTTAGTAATATTTCTTATTGACTAATGTATAGACAACTGAACAAGTTTTGTCCAAGATTAAAAGTTTTTTTTTTTAATTTTTTGAAGAATAAGATTAAAAGAATGGATCATGGTAAATTTAATTTTTTTATTAATATTTTTAACCAGGTATCCACGTGGGAGAAGCAGCTTCCTACCGAGTTGCCCGTCTTCGACTCGGTCGTCGCCGAGTCACTCCGGCGTACTCAGGCGAGGAGGCGTACAGAGCATGAGTTCCGTTAGTGGCTACGGATCCTCATACTCCGCCGACATGTCGTCTATGGAAGAACTCCACAGTGCAATTCAAGGCGCCATTGCCCACTGCAAGAACTCACTAATCCAGAACAAAAACACCATCAACCCCGATGAATCGTCCTCAAGCTAAATCGTCCCATAAAAAACAATACAATTTCTTACCGTAATTATTACTATAATTTATTTTAGGTATTAACCAACCATGAGTCTATGAGAATTACTGGTTTGTGAGTAGTTAAGTATTTTCGAGTCTTTGTTCCATAAAGTTCCATGAAAGTACTTTGGGAGCGAGCTGGAACAGAATACCGTCAAAGGAAATAGTGGTGCATATTTTAATTTGGGGCGAAAAATAACCAGATATTGCACCAACTTGAGCATAGCTCAATTTGGTTAAAGCATGTGTGTCTTCGATCATGAAGTTAGAGATTCGAATTTCCTCACTCCATATGTTGTTGTACTAAAATATACATATTAAATTAGCAACATTAATCATATGCTGAGTGAGTTGTTTTCTTTCACGCTCGGATGTAACTTGTAAGATATGTGTAACATTAATGTTTCATCATGATCATATGCTTGCCCTTTTTGTATGTGTTTGTTTGATTGTTTTTTCCAGAAACTCCAAATTTGCTAATGGTCAACTGCCTCAAATGTGCTTCCTCTCTGGCTCTCAATAACTTTTTCTTTGAGTTTGTTTTTTTTTTGTGTGTGTGGTTTTTGTTTTGGAGTTTCAAATGTTTTATCGTATTCCACCAACATGCCAAAAAAATACTAAAAATGTGACTTGAAGGAGGAACAAGAAATCGATGGATGTTTGGTAGGTGGGAGTGTTTGATCTCTTTTATGTACATGTTTTTTTAGCTTACTATTTTTCTTAGACGACTTATGGGGATGATAAAAAATTATTCAATGAGACCGTCATAATGTAGCTATCTCTTAATAACTATTGAATGTAAATTTGCATGTTCCTAATTAATAATCCTAATTTGAAATACTTTTACAATTTCTCTCATACATTCAATGGCTCAAGATTGCCACGCATTGTGGCAGCCTCCTTGAATAACTTCTCGTAATGATTCATTTTTTAGTACATATTATTTTTCTTAACAATATTTTCCTACTAATTAGACAACAAGGAATCACATTAATATTGTACTTTTATAAATAAGAGTGGATAAAGAGAATTATAGATTTTTTCTAATTTAAACAAAAAATACACACATACATTTGTCAAATTTTAGTAATTAGTAGTGGGCAACAAATTAAGCGAGACAAGAGTATCATTCTCTCTCGCGTTTTTTCTTACCAATTTCTTTTCTTGTTCGCACTAATTTCTTTTTACATATATGTCACTTATTTGAGATACTATTTTGAAACACGTCTCTAAGTTATATTGATTTAGTTATTGCTACCATTATAATTTCTTGCCATGAGTTATTTCACATTTTTGTAAATGTTTTTTTTTAATAAAATTAATTTTCAGATGACCAGGGAGTTTTAGTGTGAAACATAAGTTAGTTATTAAATTTGGCCTATTTTGCTATTTCACTCAACGCATGCAACTTTATAACAATGCTTATAGTAATCGTATTAGTATTTTAATTTATCCATATATCCAAATTTATCACAATTTTTGCATGTCTACAGCACGTGATATCCAATTTTTATTTAGATTATATTCTTACTCCTAATACGAAATACATCCAAATTTTCTTTTATCCGATTAATCCTATAAGTTTGCCCCAATCCCATACGATCTAATTAAAATTGAAAACAGATATATGAGTTGAAACGTTGAATTACATATCTTTTTTTCTTTTGTTTTTGTAAGGAAAAAGCTGTTTATGTATTATTATTTTATCAGTTGAATTATATATCAATCATTTTTCAATTTAGCGAAACCCCAACAACCGGAAAGATTGCGTCACGTCTTACGCTGATTTGCAAAAAGTATAATAAAGTTTCATCTAGAGAACTAATAGACTTTTCTCTTAATTTAATTCTTTTCAGGACCTTTGTTTATTTTTTGAACAAAAGTTTAAACATTCGACCTCAAACGAACAAGTGGATGTTTAAATTAGTGAGTTATGCTCATGCTGGTATAACGTTTTTTACTGTCCAATTTTGATATCTCAACTTCTACCATACATGGTTTCAAATACTTCATTTACATAAGTAGATAAATAAATTTATAAAAACGTGTTTGTATTAGATTTATATTAAATAATTTATTTTAAAAAATAACCACTGTAAATTAAATGATTTATTGTGCAAAATTGAAGTATTAAAACAAATTTACATGAAAGTTAAGAAATGAAAAATAAATAAAGTATAGAAGTTCATAAACTAATATTAGGATTAGAGATGTCCACGGGGTGGGATGGGATCGAGGAATGGTTTCTCCATCCCCAGCCCGTCCCCCATTTCAATCCTTGTTCCTGCGAAATTTTGCATTTAATTTTGAGGGAAACAGGGCGGAGATTCTCTAGGAAAAATTTGTGGGAATCGGGTTCTCTGCAGGGAATAATTCCTCATTTATGATTTTTCATTTTTTTTTAAATTTAATTAATTAAATTTTTTTTTTTTTGAAAATTTCTATTTAAATTGTTAGTTCCTAATAAGAGATTTCTATTTAAGAGATTTTTTTAAAAAATTTCTTAGAAAAATAAAATAATATTTAATAAAAGTTTGGATTTATGGTTTATTATATATATATAAACGTGTTATCCGTCTCCGTCACCGTTTAGCTAATAGAGAAAAATTCTTCTCCATTAATTCTCTCTTCCATTTTCCGTCTAAATGGAGATTCTCCGCTCCATTAGAGCGGGTCCTTGTGGGGACTGGAGAAAATGGACATCTTTAACTAGGATTCAAACTAATATTAAAACTAGTGTTTAGAAATGTAAAAATGAAAGAAAAAGAACCCCCAAAGACGAAAATGATATTTAAATTTATAATAATTACTACTTCATCTCAAGCAGACGCCACATGCAAATCAGAAGTAAATTGGCTTGAATAAATTATATGTATATATATATATATATATATTTGTTAAACTACCATTTTGGTTTTTGTATTCGGGTTTTGTTTCATTTTGGTCTATGTACTTTTAAATGTCCAATTTTAGTTCATGTACATTCGATAAATCTTAAAATTAGTTTCTATAATAAGTTTGACATTAATTTTTTTTATTAAAATTAGTTAAATAATAATAATAATTTTAATACAAGAAAAGACACAATGTGAACATATTTCCAAAATTTATAAAGGAAAAACTAATAGAAAATATTTTTTTTAATGAAAAATTAACAATAAACTAACTGTAGGGACCAATTTTTAAGACAAATTTTAAGTTTTATTGAAAGTCCAAAAACTAAAAATTGGAGATTTGAAAATATAATGACCAAAATGGAACAAAGTTCAAAATACAGAAACAAAAATGATATTTTAACTTTTTTTTTTAATATATATATATATATATAGCGTAGTGTTTTGAAATTGGGGAGTGGTGATAACGTGGAAATGGGGCCAGAGATGGTGGGTATGAGCGAGATCTGGACCGTAAAATATGCTGACTTTGAGTTGACTTTAGGATGTCGGTGCGGAATCAGAGTGGATCGAGGAGGATAAATCATGAACAGGCAAGGAGGAAATTGCAGTGAACCTAGCGGGTTTTCAATCAGCTCATTCAAATTATTTTAAAATGGAGAGCAACAGCTATTGTTGGCCCATTCATTAATCATTCATGTTTCAATTATATATTTAAGCCCTGATTTCGATACGTCACCAAAAAATGAAAATGGACTTCTAATTTATTAACATCGAGATTAAAAAAAAAACATGGCAAATATATACATGTGTATTGTTATATATGGGTAGAATCCAGAGCCTGGGGACCGATGGCCCATGTAGGTCCATTAGTGTCAAGTGGATCGCGAACACCACTAATTAACTCACGATGAGTTTTTATGAAGGATCGAGTCGAGGAAGTACGATTGAACAAAGACAAGGCAAGTAACCTACTGAGCTCTGTACTAATCAAGTCAAGGTATGCGCCGCCCCTCTTTTTAATTTTCATTGTTAGGTCAAGTATGATCACGACAATAAGATAGTGACGAAAGACATATCCATCTTATCAAAGATATACCCAAACTATCCTAGTCCAATTCAAGGATTTTTTGGAAAACTAGGGGTGTTTTCCAAAGTTATTAGAAAAAATGAGTGAATAGCAAAATAATTTGCAAAAAACGGGTAGTTTTTTTTGTCTTTTTAGAATGCGTCTATGCAAGAGACGCATTCCAAGTTGAATGCGTCTGTCAAAAAGACGCATTATGTGTTGTACCACCCACCACGGATAACGTCATTGAATGCGTCTGTGGAGGAGACGCATTTCATGTATTCCCCCAAAGGGAACCTTTTTTTAAAAAAAATGTTTGACAAAATATCAAATCTACCACTATTTTTTTTTAAATTTTATTTTCTTTAAAATAAATGTTTAACTAACCATCAAATCTACCAATAATTTTAAATTTTTCTAAGGTTAATTTATCCATACACAATCATTCAACAATTATTTTTTAAACACTTTCTATAAAAAAAAATTATTTTAAATTATTTTTTTAAATACACTTACCAAATCATTTTTATTATATATATATATATATATATATATATATATATATATATATATATATATATCTGTGTGTGTGTGTGTGTTTCAAGTACATTAACATTAACCTAACTTTAAAAAAAAAATTAATTTATATAGGATATACATTAGATATGCTTATAAACTGCAATCGTGAAGTGAATGTTTTTTTGTTCCTTAGATCTTTAATCTAGATGAATAAAAGATCTCTGTGTTTTTTTTCAATTTTCAACAAAACTGATCTCTTCTACTGTCTTACAAATCATAACCATATTGGTAAAATCATTCTCATATTTTTTTTCCATTTTGTAGATTATGTTTCAATAGCAAAATTATCTCCATTGTCTTTTCCAAAAAAGAAAAAACCATCATTCTCACTGCATTTGTATATATGCAAAAGAAAATAAAAAAAAATGGATATATAACTTAAATCATGCATATTGAAAAAACTAAACACTACTGAAAAACTCATACAAATAAATTTGTTAATATGAACTCATTTTTTTTTTATCAAAATTAACAACTATAATTAGATACAAGAAAAATGATAAAAGTTAGCCTAAAATAAAATAAGCATAAAGTACAAGAAAGATCCTCTTGAACAAAACAAGTTATAACTTAAATCATGCATATCGAAAAAACTAAACACTACTAAAAAAAACTCATACAAAAAATTTGTTAATACGAACTTTTTTTTTTATCAAAATTAACAACTATAATTAGATACAAGAAAAAAGATAAAAGTTAGCCTAAAATAAAATAAGCATAAAGTACAAGAAAGATCCTCTTGAACAAAATAAGTGGAGTAAAAGGACTTAAAATTTGCTTTAAACAACAAATTTTGCTTTAACAAACTTATTTACAAATTTCAAATAAAACAAGTGGAGTAAAAGGACTTAAAAGAAGTGCACTTTACTTTAACAAACTTATTTACAAATTTCAAGTATTTTTAACAAATGGTACTCCCTCTAATTTTTCCTAAACAACAAATTGATTTGTTAGCTACTTTATATTAAAATTATATGTTTAAAAAACCCTCTCTCACACACATTAAACATACTATAAATATTCACTTGAAATTGGATCAACATATAATTCACTTTTATTTACAAAAGAAGCATGTGTCACCACTTTTTTATACATTTAATTAATTTCTCATCCCTCTTTATATGAGTATAAATGTGCTCAATTTTTTCTATGTATTATGAATTTGACATTTGATTCCTCTTATAATCCAAAAGGTAAAGGCGTTTTAATTCTATTTTTGTCATGTTTTATGTTTAATTTATATTTAATTAGTTAATTATAAATTATTAATTGAAAAAGTTGATTGCAGTTAAGTTCTTCAATTCTCCAAAGGGTTATGACTTGAGATAAACTTAGGAGAGTAAGAGTTTGATAGTCGACTTGTCGAAAGTCCTATTAAGATTACATTTATAAAACCAGACCTCTAAGTATTTTGCAATAATAGTGGCCAGAGTCATCTACAGGGATTGGGTTTCTTAGATTTAATTAATTATCATAGTTACTTATGCCTAATTTTATTTAGAGAAAACTAATTTTGAATTGGTTCTTTAATATAAAAACATAAAACCTATCCTATTATATACAAATTTGGAGTCCAATTTAAGAGAGACATTCGTTAATTGTCATTCGTGAAGCCCCGACTATGAAATTGACTACCGAATTGTGAATCATGCAATAGTTCTAAGTCAAGAATTACTAAAATATTCCAATTGACTCTCTCGAGCCCAATTGAATTCATGCAATAGGTAAATTAACCTTTCGGTCTATTTTTACGACTAGACACGACATTATGAAATTCTCTTAATAACAACTTCTAGTATTAACCTATTCATTCTCATGCAATAGATTAATCCTAGTTATGCATCTAGGTTCTTAGTTAAACTTACTTTCTCAAGCTAAATTTAACTTAACATACAAAGCTATGACCGGGAGCTTAGAAGATTAAATCAAGATGCCTAAAAAACGTTACAATGACATTCAATCAATCAACACATAGTTTTATACAATTAAGCAATTAACTAAAAAGTCTAAAACACTCAAATACATGCAATTTCAGTCCGCTAAATCCTAAAATTAAGAATGCAAAAGAAAGGGAAAAGAGAAAAACTGGATGACGCGTGCCAACACTCGTTCCCAACGTGATATCCCGCAATCCTGAGCCTTGAGTGTCCTCCTTAGCTCTCCAAGTTGCTCTCTAGACCTCTCAAACAATGCTTCTATCAAAATTAGGGTTTATGTCTCTCCAAAATGGCTCTATTTGCTAGAATGAAACATTCTCTTTTATAGAGTCGAGATAGAGTTGCAACGTTGTCTCTTCAAATTTTGTAAAAAGGGAAAAAATCTGTTTGAGTAGCGTTGCAACGCTATGTCTGCGGTTTTTCAAGGTTGATAGGCTTCTCAAATGGCGTTGTAACTCTATAAGGAGCATTGCAATGCTATGCCCTCGAGTTCAAATGCCTTGTTCTTCTTCTTCAAATATAGCCTTAAGTTGCTCAAATTTGTCCAATTATCTCACAATTCTCTGGTTTTGCTCCAAATGCCTAGTTTTTGAGAAATAAACATAAAAATACATGAAAGCACACAAAATCATAGCAAGACTAGCCTAAAAATAGCACATTTATGCATGCTATCAGAATTCTTTATACTTAATATTATTTATGAGCAACTATTGGAGCTAGATAAGTTTATTGAGACTAAACAATTTTGAGTTGTTGATTGAAAATCAAGACAATATATTCCCAAAAAAATTAACTAATTTAGATGATCTTTATAAGCTAGAAATTAACATCCTCTAAAAAAGTTGCAGAGCAATATAGAGAAGTGACTCAATCTTCATTTCCATCTGGATGACCACCTTCATTCAGATCTAGGAGTCGATACATGAACGTTAAATTCTCCAAATACATTCTACTGAGTGGAGTCATGTGGGGTAAGTTGTGTTGAAAGAACAAACAAGTGAAATCAAATTTAATCAAGTCAATTTTATAATTATATACATCATCTAGGCAACCCTAAAAAATATTCTTACCAAATAATGATACGATGCTCCTGGTTGTGTGATGTATTTTCTTGTAATTGCAGCATACCATTGGTCGTAATTATGCCCAACATCGACTCTCCAATTGATTAATTGTCCGCGAATAAGAAAATTTTCTATCTTCCCAGATTTCTATAATAGGAGCCAAATATGCTATCCAATCTCGTTCTTGTCTACCTTGTAGGTCGTATGAAGTGTAATTGTATGTTTGTTCTACAAGGTATAGGAACATCTTGCACCCACGCAAATTGTCGCATCACACATTTTGGGAAATGCCACTTAACTATATAAAAACAAATGAGTGAAGCTCTAGCTGCTCATACGTGACTACCGACAAGACAATATTCTGGAAAATTTTGGAGCATATGGTTATAAGGCTCTCAACTAATCTGCATAATTTTTTGAACACAAGTTCACTAACATGAACTAAAATAAAACAATTTGATTAAAAACAATACATAAATAAACTTAATGATACCTAATCAGGCCTGATTGTATCTAACATATATATGTACTGGACCAATACATGAGTAGGCGATCTAGTAACTGAAAATTCATCGTTCCATCTACAAATATAATAAATTGAATATTAGTCTAACATAGGTGATGAAGGGGTGAATATTAAGAATGCGGAAGCAATTTTGGATCTTGAGCACTCTAATTTGATCAATTTTATCATACAAAAAACATGCTCAAAACTGGAAAAACAGAGAATAAGAACACAAACCTTTGTAGCTCAAAATTCTCTTAATCCTTTGCAAATCTTGGATCACCAACACTACTTGGACCACCACTAGAGTCTTCCCTACTATTCTCAGCCCTTGGAATGGATTGTGGGATCTTTGATTGAGAGAAATTGGGAGAAGAATGAGTAAAGATCTAAATAAAAAAGCTAGAGAGTTTTCTACAAAAATCTCTTGTTTTTCTAATCTTCTATCTACATTGTGTTTCTTCTCTATTTATAGAAAGCCACAAGCTTAGTGAAGAAGCCAATTGAATGAAGATAAACTTCAAACAATAAGCTTTGTGAAGAAGCCAATTGAAAGAAGATATGCTTCAAACAATAAGCTTGGTGAAGAAGTTATGAACTTGGTCCATATTTCATTTCCAAATGAATTTGAATTCTTTTTCAATTTTAATTCAAAATTAATATAAAATTAATTTTAAATTAAAATCAATTTTTAATTAATTAAACAATTTAATTAATTTTAAATAAATATTTAATTTAATATCAAATATCAAATTAAATAATTGGACCAATCCTAATTTCTCAAAACGAACGTTCGAACATGAATCCCTATTCATGTTTTAAACCGAACGAATATTTAAATCATATTTAAATATTTCCACTTCTTTATCATAGTTTAATTCATAATTAAATTATAATACGTTAAGTATATCGCATATAATTAACGTTTACTTCCAAAACCGAATTTGAACAATTCAAATTCTTTTCTCTCAAATTATTCCAAGGCTTAGTCTGAGCTAGTAAGGGGACCTAATGGACCTACAGATCATTAGCTCCAATGATACGAGATTAACCGGCCAAACTCTTTAGCCTAGCTAATCAACATTCGTTAACCACCGGGACACTCCACTAAAGCCCAGTGGCTGCACTCTCCTCACTGTAGATATATTTCTGTCCACTCGATATAACCATGATTAGTAAGTCGATCCTTCACAGGTCGTTCGTAATTACAGCTGGGTCAAATAAACTGTTTTACCCCTGTAATTACTTCTTGTTCCTTAAGTCCCACTGATCCTCTAATGAACAATTTGGTTTGTGGTCCAACCAACAAACCGTATCCCTCTCGGGCCAACGAGAGGGTGGGCCCATTGTTCAAGACCTGGAGTCAGTACTTAAGGGAACAACCTCTCTACTAAACCCTAAAGCGGGTAGGAGTGAATTCCATCTCGCATGACTATGTTCCCAACTATCTATCCGGTCTTATCCCCAAAATGGGAGGCTTATTGAGTCGGCGATCTCGGGCCACTCTCACCCATGCAAATCTAAGGATAATCTCGAATAAACAGGAGTTCATAGCACGCTCAGGATTAAGATCGAGTTACCTAGGTCATCGTATGAATATAGTCAGTTAAAACAATAAACGGAGTTAAAAAGTCTAAGTGACTATTTCGCGGTCCAGTCTTATGCAAACTCATTGCATAGGACGCCCCCACTCGCATGTCTCCACATGAACGATTTAGGATCACATCGTTAGTACTATACAAAGTGGGTCGCGTCCATAGTGTCCCCAGAATAAGGTACCCAGCCTTATCCCTATACTATAGACCGTTTTGGCTATTACTTGAACTTGATCCACTTTTATGTCACACATAAAGTTCAAGTATACATTTTATAGTCAAGGGTTCTTAATTCATTGGATTTGGGTTATAGAATACACAATTCACTTTATTCAATAACACATTTACTGAATAAACCTCAATAACATCTTTATAGTAAAATAGAATATACATTCAGTTTACAAAACCACGAGTTTTAGGACATAAAACCCAACAGTTGAAATGTATAACTATAGTTAAACTCATTAAAGTTTCTTACCGTATTGCCAGTGGTCTATCGCCCAACTAATTCTCGTATCGATGTAGTCGCCGAGGTGCCAGAAAATAAAATCGACCCTGATCGGGTGAACTTTGGGTGAAGAAAAGTAAGTAAATACGATCAACCTCAGTGCAAGTGCACACTGTCAATTCAAGTATTAAAACAAGAGTATGCCTGAGTATCGATCCCATAGGGAACGGTGTAACAAAAATTATTGCTAAGCGAAATGTAAGGAGAATTGCAACTTGAAAACTAAAAATTATAAAAATAAGGTTGGATTTGGTGTATTTGTTATAAACAAACATTGCAGAAACTAATTGCAAGTTAAAGTGACAAAGATTGCATAACTGAATTTCAGAATCGAAAATTGCAAGATTGAATAGAAAACTAAACAAACTTGATAAAAGAAATGAAAATTGTAAAAGAAATTCTTTAGAGAAATGATGGGCTTAAGAATGTCATTGCCCTAAGTTGTAATTGCAAACCAAAATTGCAATTCTAACCTATTCTACATTCAATTGTAAACCAAAATTGCTACTCTTATTTGAAGGAATGAACTTTTCATCCCACAGCGGAAGCATTGGATCGTCTTTGATTTATTTAGAATTAAACACAAAATATATAAGGTTAAGCAAAAACTTACATTGAAAATATGGAGATTCTTCTGGCTGGTCTTTATCTCCTCCACAAAGTCTTCCTTGCTATGACTCTAACAAAAGATCAAGGCTTGTGGGAGCCTCTTGAAAGAAAATCCTCAAAGGATTGGAGAGGAAGGGGTCTAGAGAGAATTCTCTAATTCTCTCTATTGAGGAGATGTGTGTTGTGTAGAATGGCTCAACCCAAGGGTTCTATTCAAATCTCCTACGATATTTATTTATTTGAATCTTATTCAAATTCTATAAATATCTTTTATTTAATATATCAAATATATATTAATTATTTTAATATTTAATGTATCAAATACAATAAATATATTTTCCTCTTTTATATTTAATATATATAATATATTAAATATTAATTTGAACACTTCAAATTAAATATTAAATTTGAACATTTCAAATTTTAATATTTAATGTATCAAATAATATATTTTCCTCTTTTATATTTAATATATCTAATATATTAAATATTAATTTGAACACTTCAAATTAAATATTAATTTGAACATTTCAAATTTTTCTTTCAACTAAATTGATCTTTTAGTGTTACTATGAGCTAGCAAGAGGACCTTATGGACCTACAGATTATAAGCTCTAATGATACAAAATTAATTAATTAATTTTCATTCATTAACTATAGGTCACTCCACTATAGACCTAGAGTTGCACTCTTATGCACTGTAGGACAAGTTGTGTCCATAGATATAATCATTACATGCAAGTCGATCCTTCACAAGTTGTTCGTAATTACAGCTGGGTCAAAAGTCTGTTTTACCCCTGTAATTACATCTTGCACCTTAAGTACCACTGATCCTCTAATGAACAATATGTTTATAATCTAATTATAAACTAAGTCCCTCTCGGGCCAATGAGAGGGTGGGGCCCCATTGTTCAAGTCCCGAAATCAGCACTTAAGGGAACTACTCATCTGCTTACCCTATATGGGAAGGAGTGAATTCCATCTTGTGAGATTATGTTCCCAGCTCCCTATTTGGTCAAGTCCCCAAAATGGTAGGCATATTGAATCGGCTACAAAAGCCACTCTCACCCATGCAAATCAAAGGACAAGCCCTCACAGGTAGGAGCTCATAACTCACTCAGGATTAAGATCGAGTCGCATATGATCATCCTGATGAAATATTAATCTTCTCAATTAACGGATTTATAAAGAAAGATTAAATATTTCGTGGTCCAATCTTATACAAACTCATTGTATAAGATACCCCCACTCACATGTTTCCCCATGAATGATTTGGATCAAATCATTTGTAACTATTACAAAGTGGGCCGTATCAATAGGGTTACCAGGATAAGGCACCCAACCTTATCCATATACTATGACCCTTTAGGTTATTTCTTGAACATGATCCTCTTGTATGTCAACCACATACTGTTCAAGATTACACTAATAACCTTGGATTTTTCATATAATGGATAATATTATATTGAAAATAAAATAATCAAAATTATTATTAATTATTAAATAAATTATTAATTACGAGGCTTTAGGGCATAAATCCCAACATTATTCACCTTGTAATTATATTTTTAGAAGGCTAAGTGAGCGACTTATATGTCTATAGTCCCTCTATCTTAAATAATTCGACTCAACAATTTTATGGGTTTTTGAGTCTTTAATCCATATGTCTAGGGTAAAGAATTGGCTTATGTCTAAGCTCTTTTCTCATTCACTTGTGCGAAATCCAGTTATCACTAACTCCGTCGGTATGAGATCTAAGCTTGAGTTGCTACCCTAGTTGATCGATTTAGGATCTCAACGAAAATTTATTCAACACAAGCAAACAATTGAGATGTAGGCTTGATTTTTTTATAGAATTTTGGCTACAATTACTTCTTAGGGAATTCGCATCCTTGAACCCCCTAATAAGTCTAGCTATATTAAAAGTAAAAAATCCTACAACTAAATTTAGAATAAAAATTCATACTAGAAGAAAAATTTAAATTGTTACTTGCAATTCAAAACTAAAGGAATTAATACTAAAAGTTCTACCCTAATCAACATTGCATAATGAAATAGTTAGGGCAATAAAAGGTAACTCAGTTCTGGACAACCCACAAATAACAAAACAAAGCTCCAAAAAAATATTTATTCAAACTAAAACAGAGGATAAATCCAAGAACAAAGCTCCAAGAAATATTTATTCAACTAAAACAAGGACAAACCCATGAATTAGAAGCTTCAAGAGGAGAGTAGTTCAACTCTACTTCCTTTTTCTTTCAAATCAGACAGAATTATATGGGGTACAAACAAAGATTGAAACCATTGTAAAACAAAAAACAAAATTGAAATAAAATAGAGTCTTTACAACAATTATTCAATAAATCCTCATTTAGTTTCCAATTGACTCAATCCCCACGACTAATTCTAGGAAAAGATTGAGTCTTAACAACCCAAGTTTCACTTGAATTGGACTAGAAAATTCGAAGACAAAACAGAAGATATCTTGCAGTAGCTCTCGGTAAAAACAAAGAAAATTTAGAAGAACAGAGTATTCTTTATGAAGGATAGAGTTGAGGAAGTACGATTGAACAAGCTAAGGTATGCACCGCCCTTCTTTTTTATTTTCATTGTTAGGCCAAGTATGATCCTGACAATAGGATAGTGAGGAAAGACATATCCATCTTATCAAAAATGTACCCAAACTACCCTAGCTTAATTCAATATTGCTTCAGTTTAAGCACAAACTTAATTGTATCGAAGAGTGTTGAACATAACACCACTCCGATGTGTGTATCTTCTTTGTAGGTCTACTCGATGATACGACCAGACAACTCAGCTCGAAGGTGATAATTCTCAGTTATGAGGATTATTTAATCCTAAATTAAGTTGTTCTTATCATTTTTTGCATATTTTTTCGAATAACGAGCAAGCTAAAAATAACATTTATAAGATAAATTCATGCAAGCTTGTTGGAGTATGGAAAAAGAAGAATTAAGTTGAAAAAATAAAGGAAAGTTGGCTAAAATTGTTGTTTTTGTGCAGATTTGAAGCAATGAAGAAAATGCAAATGAAATGCAATTGCATTTCCTTGAGAATGCAAGGTGGTGAACAAGAGGGAAAATGCAATTACAATGCGATTCCATTTTCTGGACTTATCATTCATTACGGAAAATACGGAAATATTCCAAGACCCACGAGATTTGCTCGATTTTTAGGAGATTTTTTAGCCCGAACTCATGCCCAAAACCTTGACCCATGATTGAAGGAGTACAAAGATGGAAACCCTAGCCCTCAATGCCTATAAAAATGGAGAAAACTAAGCAAAACGTGGCTGGATTTTGTTCTGGTCGCCCATAGTCCGAAGTTCTCGATTTTTCTGTCAATTTCTTTAGTAGTTCGTCTTCATCTTGCCCTGTAATTTCCAAGGTTGATCTCTCCTCAACGAAAGTTCGAGGAGGTAAGGATCCAATTGCCCTTGAAGGAATTTTAGGTCGATCAAAGCAAGGAATTTCTGTTAGCGTTTGTACTCTGTTTTTGTAGTTTTATCCCTCTATCTTTCTGCTCGATTTTACTCATTTAGTGGGTCTCTGTTTACTCAAATTTTTGTATGTTATAGAAGTTGAATCAATTAATGAATTATGCGTTTTGTTCTCCTTCATTTTTCTATCAATTTGATATAGTTCCAAAGTTCTGAATTTTTTTTTTTCATTTAGTTTATTCACTGCCTTGAAGATTTATTTGAATTTAGTTAAAGGTTACTGAAGGTGCTGACTTAAATTCCATTATTGAATATAAATTACCTTTGTGAGTACTTTGGGTTATTGATTTAGATTCACAAATTCTTAGTAATTTTCAGTTTGTTTTACTCTATTATTAGGAATTTAATTTCAGTATTTGGGTTATTAACTATGAGTTTTATAGCAATTAAATTTTGGGTTTTCATCTCTTTCATAATGAGCTAATTTCTCCTTAGGGATTCAAGTTAATGAATGTCCTAGAGGAGAGATGTGAAGCTTAAAAACATGTTCAATCTAGTTAATAATCGAGACCTTGTCTGCTTTTGTTGAATTAACGTATGTAAACCTAGTCGGCCAACTAGTGATTGCTTGTTGAGCTTGAACTTAATACCGAAAGGGTTAAGAGAAAGCGGATGTCACAAAAGCAATGGAGGAAAAGGCTTAGAAATAAGTCCTGAACATCGACCCTAGAAATAGGGCGAGACTCCAAAATGCTAGAATTGTGTGGGAATTTATCTAAGTTAGATTAGCCATAGAAATATAGGTTTAATCACTTAGTCTCCTAAAGATTTTGAAGCAAAATCAAATAGGAGTTGAATTCGGTTTACTTAGTTCTCGTGTATTAACTATGATTGTAATTGCATTTTAAGTAACATTTCTTTCCAAAGGGGCATAAGCAACTTGGATTTCATTCTTTTTAATTATTGACTTTTTGCTTATTTTCTTTAGCAAAAACAACCACTCAAGCATTTTTACACCATTGGTTACCGCAATTGCATTTTGCGAACAAATTTTGTGTCATCTTAGTAGATTTTGTTAAAACCCGTTCCCTTGGGTACGATACTCTGGAGTACTTCTAGTTTTCTTTATTACTTCGATCACGTGCACTTGCGTGTAGCAAAATCCGATTAGAAGGTAACATAGACATGTGGTCAGATTCTTACATCAGCATGTATATCCAAATATTTTGTTACTTTTAAAATGTAAATTATCTGTTTTATTTTTAATAAAGGTGATACAAATTAAATCGTAAATTAATAATAATGAGCTTGAGAAATAAACCATTCAACTAACTATTACTTTTCAACAAACATAAGCAAAAAATGGTGGAGTTAAGAAAATTTATATGGAATGCCTAATTTTCTCTATCTCTCTCTATATTTTTTTAGCCCAATAATTTTTTTTTTCTTTTTTTTCCTCTTTGCTTCACCTTATATGAAATTATTCGAGGAGGCCGCCACAATAAAGCTAGTAGTTTTGTACCGTTGGATGTATGTGAAAGAAATTGAAAAAATTAACTCGCTTTTGTAACTAGTAATTATCAGGAGATATATAAATTTTAAGATCTAAATCCGATGGTTTTAAAGAGACAACCTCATTAAATAATTTATTGATCTCACCTTAGTCAAAAAAAGACTATCAAAAGTGATTTATATGGTGGTCAGGGAGCAGTTGTTATATAAAATACTCAAGAATGACAAAACTTGTGTACAAGAAATATTCTTTAAAGTTGAAAATAATTATTCGAGCAAATTATTAAATTCTACTAACGACACGTTTTTAATAATTATTGAATAAGATTCTTGTAATTTATTGAAACATAATATAAATGCTACACGTACGACAATTAATATATTCAACTTTTCGTGCATTATAAATTTATATCCATCCAATCATCAAACTTTTAGCAACAAAACAATATACTTAGTTAAGTAATATATATATATATATAAATATATATAGTACTTTAATTCAGAGAAAGAACGTGACCTACAAAACAAGTGAAACTTGGCTATTGATGTGGTACTTGTCACACAGGCTTTGATGCTTAAGTTAGCTATGAGTCTTTTTAGTGTAGCAAGAGTTTAGGGATTAGGAAGAGTTTACATTCTTCAGGTTGAATAAGGGTATTTATTTGACCTTCATTAGGGTTTTCTTGGCTCATTTTCAAATTAGATCAAAAGAGGATTGGATTGAGCTGGACCAGAATCACACGGACCGAGGGTATGCTAGGTGCGTGCCCCTATATGAGACCGACCAGCCGACTGATAAGGACAACGGACCTCCACATATCTCCACAATGGTATGATATTGTCCACTTTGGGCATAAGCCCTCATGGCTTTGCTTTTGGTTCCCCAAAAAGCCTCAAACCAATGGAGATAATTGTCCTCACATATATACCCATGATCACTCCCTTCCCTAGCCAATGTGGGACATTTGTTTGCACTCCTAACAATCCTCCCCTCGAACAAAGTACCCCAATTGAGCCTCCCCTCGAACAAATCCATCTACTTCACAACGAATCACGCACATTGTGGGACATATTTCTTTGGCGTCGATCAGCTATCGCACCATCCACTTCCTCCCCCTCGAACAAAGAACTACTCCTCTACCATGGCAGCTTGATAGAGTTACTACTTGCTTGCCGCTCCAAGCACTTTTTGTTCCACTATAGGATTCATCCACAATGTCAACATGAGACTTCTTTACTCTGCACCACTTTGAGGATTCCTCTGGCACACATCTAGGTTTAGACCATGGCTCTGATACCAATTGATAAGGACAACGGACCTCCACATATCTCCACAATGGTATGATATTGTCCACTTTGGGCATAAACCCTCATGGCTTTGCTTTTGGTTCCCCAAAAGACCTCAAACCAATGGAGATAATTGTCCTCACATATATACCCATGATCACTCTCTTCCCTAGCCAATGTGGGACATTTGTTTGCACTCCTAACACCGACTGTTGTCGAGGGCGAGGGTAAGAAATTGAGCAAGCCCAATTTCTCATCTTCTTCTTCGTTCCATTGCATGGTCCTGTTGTGTTGGCCCGATTTTGTCTTGCGTTGGGTCTTTTTTATTTAACCTCTAATTTTTTTGCAATTTAAGTTTATTCTCTTGGTCCATTTTCATTCCTAACATTAATAAAATTAAATAGATATTGTATCTCATATTTATGGGGAAAAATTAGTTTCACAAACAAAACTTGCATTTCGTACATTAAAAGGTAGGTAAGACTTTAGGAGCTCATTTGAAGTGCCGTGTGGATGACATTTTCTTTTTCTTTATTGTACTATAACGTTGAAAGTAAAATCCACGATTATTGATTTGTCACGATTTGACATTTCAAATTAAGAAAATAATCCCCGATCATTTGACCATTTTGTCAAAAAAAGAAAATATTGGATTAAAAAGGTCAAAGCTAAGAAAAATTATTTAATGTGAGCATGCCCCAGTAACTGTTGGGTCTAGTCCAAACTCTATTATTTTTTGTAAATTACAAATTTGATCACTTTGGTGGGGAGAAAGTTAGAATTTAATTTCTATTGCTTTAGAAGTTATAATTTTATTTTTATGGTTTAATAAAACCTCATAAATACTTTCTATAATTTAATGAAACTCTCATAAATAGTTCCTACTGTACGAATTACTTATGAGAGTTCATCAAACTATAAGGACAAATTATAACTTTTAAAATTATAGAAGCAAAATCCTAACTTTCTCAAAACTATAGTGACCAAACTTATAATTTAACCTTTTGTTTTTCATTCAACAAACAAACTAAAAGATCAAACCTTCAACTTAATGAAACATAATAAATATTTCATCCATGTTTTTTTTTTTAAATTGACTTTTTGAATTCAAAAGTAGAAAGAGAGATTCTCTAACTTCATAGTCAATACTATGTGCCTAAATCAGTTGTGCTATGTTCATGCTGGCCATGCTCAAATTAGTTAGTCCTAAATCTAACTTCACCTAACGACCATTATTTTAAATTCTCTATCACAAGTTTAATGACTAAATTATTCCAACCTCCTCAAATAATTAATTTATAAGTTAGGCCATTGCCATTTATTTAATTGGAAGGGAAGCGAGGCGGTGCAGAAGGTTTGCGCTGTGGTGTAGTTGTGGGACTGAAGCGGCAGTGCCAGCCGGTTAGATTGGACCTTCCAAAAAGTTGGCGGTCGGCAAATTAAGGCCGTTTCTGTGGCCTCCCATTGGATCTCTCTCACCCGACATGTCGATTAAAACGACGTCCCATTAAAGACTAAGCGACAGCTCACATGCCATTACGCTGCTCCACTTTCACACCCATTTGTTTCTTTACTGTTTTTCCGGCGTTGACTACCAGTCGCTGTCCACACCATGTGGGCCGATCATGGGCTCCCCACGATGTTGCCCTGCTTCGTCATGGCTCTTCCAGGCCCAACCCGTTTCATAGTCCCTTGAAGGCCCAGTCCGTGTTTATCTATTTTCAAGTTTAAAAAAAAAATTAAAATATTTGATTTTAGTCTTTTTAGTTTGTATAATATAATCATTTTAGGTGTTTAACTTTGAATCCCTATCAAATTTTTATGATATACTAAAAAAAGATCAAAATATCCTCACACTACTCCTTTCATTGTTGAGACTACGCCGACAATACACCGGCGAGTATCTAGGGCAACCCATTTGACGACCATTCCGTCGACCATCTCTGACAACTCGTCTGGCGACCCTCTCCGGTGATCACGCCGCCGCCCACTCTAGCCACCACCGCCGACAACCACTTTGACTACCACTCTGGCGATGACCGATGTTAGTTGGTCAGTCGTAATTTTTAATAATTGTCCTTTGTAGTAATTTGACGTTAGAAACACTTTGAGGGTAAAGCAAATCAAACAAACTTGTGTATAAAAACGCTTTTAAGAAAATGTAACCAAACATATAAGTGTTTTAATTCTAAATGATTTTTATAAAAAATGTTCAAAAGAAAATGCATTTATTAAAAATGCTTAACTTAAAAGGCAATCCAAACATTCCTTTAGTTTTTTTTAATTTAATAGATAAAACTTAATTAATAGCTCATTTTTTTTATTCGTTTACTCAACGTTTAAACAAATAAAAAAACACATGTGCTTAATTAAGCCCCCATTTGATAACCATTTGGTTTTTGAAAATTAAGCTTAAAAATACTACTTTCACCTATGAGTTTCTTTGTTTTGTTATCTACTTATTAACTATGTTTTCAAAAACCAAGTCAAGTTTTGAAAACTAAAAAAAATAGTTTTCAAAAACTTGTGTTTTGTTTTTAGAATCTGACTAAGAATTCAAATGTTTTGTTAAAAAAATGAAATTCATTGTAGAGAATTGATGAGAAAATAAGCACAATTTCTAAAAGTCAAAAACTAAAAACCAAATGGTTATCAACGGGGCCTAATTCTTTATTTGTTTACTCAGTGATTAAATGTTTATATATATGCCAACATGAACATAGCCCAATTGGCATGAAGTATGTACCTTCGACCAAGAGGTCAGAGGTTCAAATCCCCCACATATTGTAAAAAGAAAATGTTTATATATATTTTTTGAAAACTTAATTATAACACTTGAAAGTTTTTTTTTTTTTTTGAGCAATATAACACTTGAAAGTTTATAGGAAAAAAAGAAAAATATAAACATTTAGCTAACAAAAAAAATCCAACTTGAGCAAAGTTCAATTAGTTAAGACACTTTTGATCAAGAGGTCAGAAGTTCAAATTTTCATCCCATAGGTTGTTAAACTCAAAAAATTAAAAAATTGTATATTAATATAACAATTAAATGGTTTCTTTTTTTAAAACTTTGACTTTGAAATGATTGGTCAGTTCATTATGAGATTTGCCCCCAAATCAAATAAGCTCATTCATAATTTGTCTTGTGTTATATTAGGTTACAAAGTCCCACTCTTTCAAAATATTAAATAAATAAATAAATAAATACAAATCCCATGATTTTTGGTTGTTTAAGAAAAACCCATGATTTAGGGTTAATTATTCATTTTGAAATCTATTTTCATTTTTTTTTCTTTGACATTTAAGATTGATTCATTCAAACATTATTATATTAGATCATTAGGTTGAAATTTATTTCTTTTTAAACAAACCTACTTTAGATGCACTGTTCAACTACCTAAAAGTCTTAACACTATTACTAATATATGTGATATATACTTGAGTGTAATGTTCAAGTACATTATCTATATTTATATTCCAATGTAGTTTAATAATAAACATTTATATCTAATTTGATATTCAACCACTATATCTAGACGTCATAAAGAGTAAAAATACCTAAGAAAATAAAACTCTACCAAAACAATACACATATAGCCAATGATCCATAAAAACAAAGAAATAACTCTCTTAATGAGTAGGAACACATGAAAATATTCACATTGAAGATATCTACAAAAAGCTTCTAATTGACTACATTGCTTCACTATAGGTAAATAAAAAAAAAAGAAACAAAAAAAGGATCATTGTCCATACCCATTTGTCAAGTACAATAAAAGAGAACATTATTTTACAACAAAAGTATCTCTTAATCATATATAAGTACCCCCCCCCCCCCCCCCCCCCCCCCCCCCAAAAAAAAAAAAAAGCAATTGCATCAATTATCCCAGCCAAAACAAGGAAGTAACTCTCTTGACTTGTCTTATAATAAATAATAATTGAAAAAAAAAAAAAAAAAAACTATTGATTGGTCAAAGCACTAAACTGTTGAAAACTCTTACTATGACTAAATCATCATACTACATGTACCCTTGCCCATACCTACTTGTCAAATGTAATAAAACAATATTTAGGGGTCATGTGGGGTCTTCCTTTTTTTTTTTTTTGAAGAAAAAAATCTAATGTGGGTTTTACTACATGTTCCTCAATAATATATATCATTGCATGTTTTAAAAATAGAACAATTAGATAGAAAGATCTATAAAGTCAAATATGATTAGTTGACCCATTTCATGAGAGCCATAAATTTTAATGTATATATATTCACATAAGACTAAATATACAATTTAGTCTTTAATGGTTGGGAGATCTAAAAATGTACTTTGTGAAGGTTTGAAGTAATGCAATGGTATTTTCTTGTTCAAAAATTAAAAAAAAAAAGCCTCTAATGGTTGGGTACTTTTTAGTTTGGTTTCTTAACTTTTTAAAAGTTTCAAATTTTTCATTTGTGGATTGAATATTTCCTAGTAAAGTTTTTATTGTCATAAGATACTAAAATTTAACTGACAAAATAACGACGTAATGCCAAGACACGCTTTATTAATTGAGTTGAAAATGTTCTATATTTGAATTTGATTAAATTGAAACATCTATCACTCGTATATATAATAAAATACCTACTCATTTCACGTGACTTAACATAACACGTAGTATCTTAGTTGACCTAAATTGTTAAAGAAGTGACCCATTAAAATGTTGGTTATCAAACAATAATTACTGTTGATGCACAAATCCGAATAAAGGGAACGTGCCGGATTTGGGCGTGATTCAACAGTAAATTTGTTTCACGTGGAAGAGAGGTGACTTGCAAAACATAAAAAATTGCACGCTGGTGTGGTACTTGCCAAACAGGCTTCAATGTAAGTTAGATCAGAGTTGTGAGAGTGTAGCAAGAGTTTAGAGTATGGTGATGAAGTTACCTCTAATGGAGTCATAGTGAGGTATTTGTATGATCGTGTAACCTAGGTTTCCTTTCTCCTTTTAGGAATTGGACCTAGGATGGTTTGAATTGGATTGTGGCCTACCTAAATGGGCTTAAATGAGGGTTTGGCTAACCTCGGTCCATTTCTACTTTGGCTCAGGTGGAGGTGGGCTATTGCCCCAATAGTCTTTCTCCCAAGGACTAAATAGACCCTGAGAGTGGTTTGGTCGACTCAACTCGATCCATGCAAATTTTGGCATGCACCTGTTTCTACTTTGTTCTTCGTATGCATGCCTCTTCTTTAGTTTTTAGTATGGGACGATCAATTGACCCAATTTTACCCATAACAATTACCTCATGAAAATTATCATTTTAAATTCATATATCACATAGTTCTTTTAGGGGCTGTTTGGCGCGCTGGTTTGGAATCAGAAACCCTGGGGTTTCTTGGCTGGAATCAGAAACCCTGGGGTTTTTGATTCCTGTGTTTGGGGTGTAGGGTTATGTTGGGCTGGTTTGCTGAAACCTGTGTGTTGTGGTGCATGGTTGGGTTGGGTTGGGTTTGTTTAGTTTGTTTTTTTTTATAATTTTTCAAACTGTTTATTATTATTTTAAAAAAATCTTACACTGTTTTTTTTTTCCTACTCCATTTTTTTTTAACTTCATAATTTTTTTGGTGTGTTACATACCAACTATTTAACCAATTATGTAGAGCAATTGTTACAACTATAGTTCAATTTGAATTATACTATGTGTAATTTGTATAACTATATGCTATTTCATTCACTCCACTCATGATGACATAAAATTGAAGATTATGCGTAGCAACATATAATTAATAGGTGCAATGTAAGAATGGTGTTGCCAATGGTAAAGTAAAACCAAAAATTAGAACTAAGATCTAGTTCTAAAAATATCATAACACACATTCCAAATGAAATGACAAGAAAGTAGAAGTAGTTGTCCAAACACAAATGTAAGTCATAAGAGTGGTAGATGAAAGTGATGAAAAGAGAGTCAGGTTCAAGGTGCTTTCCCCAAAATTTTCACGTAGTAATCATACTTCCAAGCTGGGGTGAATGTAAAGAAGGAGTTCAACATCATACTATCCGAGAGAATAGTCTTTGCAACAGCCATTCAGTATTGCCTTGTCATCCCTGGGATCACCTTTAGTTTTGCATATAGCTCGTCCACGTTGGCCCTTTTAAAATATTGACTAGGTGGTTGGGTCGCTAGGGTGATTGTTGGAGTGGTTGGATCGATGGGGTGTTTGGGTATGCCGAGGTGGTCGCCGGTGGTGATTACACGGTGGTCAGGTCGCTGGAATGGTCGTTGGGTGGTTTTCAGCAGTAGTTGTCGGGTCGCTGGAGTGGTCATCAGGGTGGTCGGAGTGGTCGCTGGGTGGTCGTCAACAGTGGTTTTGGGTTGTTGGAGTCACCAGGTGGTTGTCAACAATGGTTTTGGGTGGTTGGGTTACCAAGTCGTCGGGGTAATCGCCGAAGTAGTCATCAGGGTGGTCAGGTCATCGGAGTGGTCACTAGGTGGTTGTCTACGGTGGTTGCTAGGTGGTCAGGTTTTCGAGGTGATCGTCAACTATGGTTGTCGGGTGATCGGGTCATTGAAGTGGTTGTTGTTAGTGGTTCGGGCAAGTCGGGTTGTTTGAGTGATTGGGTTATCGGGGTGTCTAGTTGTTGGGGTGGTCGAGTTGCAGGGGTAATCGTCAGACTGGTCTCTCGAGTTCTCATCGCAGTGGTTGTCTGAGGTAATCATCAGCGGTGGTTGGGTCACCATTGTAGTCGTCATAGTTGTTGTTATCGGTGGTTGTTGGGTGGTAGCCGGAGTTGTCATCAGAGTTGTTGTCGAAGTAGTCGCTAGAAATGGAGAATGGTAAATGGAACTGGTCTCTAGAGTTCTCATCGCAGTGGTCGTCGAAGGTAATCGTTAGCGGTGGTTGGGTCGCCGATGTGGTCGATGGAGTTGTCATCGGAGTGGTCGCTGGAGTTGTTGTCGGAGTGGTCGCTGGAGTTGTCATCAGAGTGGTCGCCGGAGTTGTCATCGGAGTGGTTGCCTGAGTTGTTGTCGGAGTGGTCGCCGAAAATGGAAAACTGCAAATGGAAGAGGAAAACATGGCACAAACCCCATGGGGTTGCACTGTTGTAACCCCATGGGGTTGTGTGTTTTGAAACACCTTGTGCTAAACATGGTTTTGGGTTTGGAACCCAAACTCATCCCAACCCAAACCCATGGGCCAAACGGCCCCTTAAGATTTAGTAATTGTAATGATTTAATTGGAAGAAGAAAAAAAAACAACACACAAGATTAAATTGACATTTTTTAAAATTATGAACCAACTTGAAAAAAAAAAAAAGAAGCTAAAACATTAGAGACTAAGATACATATTTAACCTTTTTTTTTTAAAGATAAATAACATCAATACAATACTTCATATGTTAAAATATATCCTCTCTTTTAACCCATAGTGTGTGATTCGTTCACACATTGAAATCAAGAGATGACTCTAAAAAATTTGTAATATTTCAAAAGTAGAAGATACAAACAAAATAATAGATTGAAAAACATGTGAAGGGAAGAGAATGATAGGTCATCCAGCATGGCACACAACCCTTTTTCTTGGGTATCTTTATGTAAAAGCAATTTAAAAAAACGAGAGAAAAATAAAAGCAAAAGCACGAGACTTAGACCTCACATCTCATTATAGTTGATAACACGTCCACGTAGCTCGCGCTCATTCAGTACAAACCAAATTACTTTTTTTGTTTTAATATTTTTATTTTACATGTACTAGTTTTCTGTTAAATATATTTGGTCAATTTTTGGTATTTAATTTTTGAAAGTTTTCACATTTATCTTGAATATATTAAAAATTTTCAACTAAGTCATTCAATTAAAGATTTGTCCAGATTTTCTAACAAAATATTGTTGTGGTATTGAATTATTGTTCTATTCACATATTTAAGATACATCATTCATTGATCATATCACTTTGATGTTATTTGACACATGAAATTGAATCCAACCATTAAGAGAACTCAACTTATCCAACATCAAATTATATTTCGTTCGAACGATATGTCATTTAGATCTCTGAAAGTGTTAACAAAACAATAATTTAATGGCATGTCAAATTTCTATTAACTAATTTTAACATATAAAGACTAAATTAAAAGTTACTTAAAAGACTATGAATACTTGAATATATTTGGCTTTCTATATTTTAGTGTATAGTTTTGATTTAAAAGTTATTTTTAAAATTTTAGCTCATTACAAAGTAAAAACATATATTTTATTTCATTTAATTTTTTAAATTTGATGTGATTTATTTTATCTATAGACCATAAATATTATTTTTAATTTGAATAAAAACAATTAAATAAATGAAGTATAAGTAAAGCACGAATAGGATCGGCCTAAGGCAACTTGAGACATGATGCAAAAATTTATATTTTGCTTTAATTTTTTTAACAAAATTTATATTTACTACTTTAATTCTATATCCCTTGACATTATTATTTTTATATTTATCTTTATCTATTTTGAGGTTATTACAAATTTTTTGTCAAATTTATCATGTGGAGGAATGACTTAAGACAATTTAAGGCTTTATTAGAAAACAATATATTATAGAATTACGAGGCTTAAGGCGATCACCTCATTTGCCTATATCTTAGGCCCACACCAAATAGTCAACTTAAACATAACTTGATTGATTAAAACTTTATATTATTAACTACAAAATCAGAGATTTAGATTCTTACTTCCACGTGTCACTAAACTAAATAAAAAAAAAAAGAATTAGCAGCATTAAGTACAAATATGTCATCTTTAAGTCTTCACCAACCTACTTTTCCCTTTCCCTATTCCTAGTTATGAGTAATAAAATGCTTTCTTTTCCTACTTCAATTCCATAGTTTTAAATTCAACATCAAATGAATGGACCTCACAATTATTTCTCCATGCTTTACTAAACACACGGGGACTGTAGCTCAATTCTACTAAAAATTTTCAAGGTTATAATTATTAAGAAAAAAAATAAAATAGAAATGTGGGCTTTCAGACTCTCGTGCAGCACATGTGGACAATCACCCTCTTGTATCTCATGCCATTGCAAAATTGGGGGTTCGCAACAACTTTGATAAATTTCTGTAAGAACTGCTATCGTAGTATTAGAAATTTTTTTGTTGGCAGAAGAAAGGAAACGCTCAATTATGCCACGTCATCTTTTTTCCTCGTTCACGAGAATAGAAGCCCATTATTATCAGGCCCATTAGCATGTCAAGGGAAGATGGGCCTCCACTGTTGACCAAACGTGGATTTATTTGGGCCCACCAAAATTTCGTGGGCCAGCCCCTTCCACCCATTGCCGCGGCAGAGCGCACATTAGTTATTGTTTTACGGGTTTACCTTTTAGAGTAATTTTCCGGCGGGAGCGCACGTTAGCTTTTGCGAATCGAAATGAATAGTGCGGTCCAGAGCGGGGGAAGTTTTTGACCGGTTTTGATTAAATGCGAGCCAGAACGAAAAACTGTGAAGAAATTAAAAAAAAAAAGAAATGGGAGCCAAAGACAAAAGAAGAGGGAAATCTGAAAATATTTACAGTGCGAATTTCCCAAACTACCCTCTAATCCCTCTCTTTTTTTTTTTCCTCTCTCTATTCTCTTCTTCTTTCTCTCCTTTTGATCAAACCCCCAGATTTGGCTCTTTGGATCAGCCTCTTCCATATCTCGTTATCCAAGCTCCTCTGGTTGTTTATGGAGCTTCCGAAGCGCCTAGATCAGAGTCTCCCAGAGAGGAAAGGCCACAAGCGGAAACTGGAGGAGGAATTTGAAGAAGAACGGGAGATCTCTGTGCCTACAGGGGACGCCAAGCAAGCGTTACTCAGCGAGGTCAGTGCTCAAGTTGAAATTCTCAATTCCACGTTTTCATGGAAGGAACCCGATCGAGCTGCTGCTAAACGAGCTACTCATGTTCTTGCCGAGCTTGCTAAGAACGGTATTTTATTTTATTTTTCTTTCCCGAAACGCCCTTCCGATCTCGTTGTGTGTTTTACGCCTTTTATTCTCTTTCGATCTTTGGAGTTTCTAGGGTTTGATCTTCTTCTGGATGGTTCTACCTTTGGATTTCTTTTTGTGTTTTGTTAATTGATTGGAATTGTTGTGTTTTGTTGGGTTTGTTGCCAGAAGAGGTAGTGAACGTGATTGTGGAAGGTGGAGCCGTGCCGGCTTTAGTCAAGCATCTACAACCACCGCCTATTGTTGAATGTGATCGTAGTCTTAAGCCATTTGAACACGAGGTTGAGAAAGGAAGTGCTTTTGCGCTTGGACTACTGGCTGTAAAGGTCAATTTCAATCTCTTTCTATTTGACCTGCTCTATTTGGATACAAGTTTTCCAATCATCATTTATATAGTGTGTATGACTTATTTTTACATCTTTTTTCAGTTAAAGAAGTAGATATTAGCCTAATTTTTCTCTACTTAAATTAGCAGAGTTGAACAGTATTCTGGACCTTAAATTTTGGCATAAATAATGCTATTCTCGTTCAATTAGTCTAGGGTTTTGCGTCAAGGTGTTGCAAGATTAAATGCAATCTTTCAATTGGATTGCATGTCTATAGTTGTAGCTGATGCGTAATCCCTTCTCAGGCTTTTGTTGGACATTTGCATTTAAATATAAGTAAAACGTATTTTAGTAATGCATGCGTATCAGTTGTCACCTTCATCCCAGTCCCAATGCTTTATGCATTTCTGCAAAGGATTTCTGACCCATTTCTTCTATTTATCCTCTCTCAACAGCCAGAGCACCAGCAGCTGATAGTGGACATTGGTGCTTTGTCACACCTCGTTGAGCTATTGAAGAGACACAAGGATGGTTCTTCTCGGGCTGTAAATAGCGTTATTCGTAGAGCTGCAGATGCTATTACAAATCTTGCCCATGAGAATAGTTGCATTAAAACACGGGTTAGGTATGTTTATTTAGTTGTAACTTCTAAGTTTTACAATTGTCATTGAAACCTATTCTTGATGAGGATTTAAACATTCAGGATGGAAGGTGGGATTCCTCCTCTTGTTGAATTGCTTGAATTTACTGACACGAAGGTGCAAAGAGCTGCTGCTGGGGCATTACGAACACTGGCCTTTAAGAATGATGAGAACAAAAATCAGGTAATTGGTCTGTGAATTGCATGTTCAACTGTAGGTTTAATAGGCATCTCATGTATTATCTTTTCTACCTGGCAGATCGTTGAGTGCAATGCTCTCCCTACACTCATTTTGATGCTTCGGTCAGAGGATGCTGCTATACATTATGAAGCGGTAGGATGTTTTCCGTGTCACAAACTTGGATATTTCATGCTTATTAATAAATTGATATATTCAGTTTGCATTCTGTAAAATATGGATTTTGTGGATTTTAGGTTGGTGTTATTGGAAATCTGGTGCACTCATCCCCAAATATAAAGAGAGAAGTTCTTCTTGCTGGAGCTTTGCAACCTGTTATTGGATTACTCAGGTATTGTGAACTTTTATTTTTTACTGCTTCATTACATGTAACTTCAGGAATCTTGTCATGTATTTTGTATATTACTGCTTCAGCAAATGTCCAGTGCCCATCTTCTCATTATATCCATATACCGTTGTAGCTCTGTCAATCATAATTAGTTATGCTGTGAAGACAAAGTTGATTTCCATTAGTCTGAATCATGTTAATCATTTCCCTATTGTGTTAGTTCTTGCTGCTCTGAGAGCCAAAGGGAGGCAGCTTTATTACTTGGACAATTTGCGGCAACTGATTCAGATTGTAAGGTAAATAAAAATTGATGATTTATTATTTCATGGCAACAAGTTTGAATATGAGTGCTATATTTATAGATACCATTATTTCCTTAAATATTTGTTTTATTACAAAAGATATCTTCACCAGTCAATTTCTGTTATATATACTTCTCTTTTATAACTTTCTTATTGAACAAACGAACATTTGCAGATTCACATTGTACAGAGGGGTGCTGTTCGACCCTTAATTGAGATGCTTCAATCACCTGATGTTCAGCTACGAGAAATGTCAGCTTTTGCATTGGGGAGATTGGCACAGGTCCTATAGTCCATATTCTTTATCTTCCATTCAAAATTTCACCTGGTGGACTATTTCCAAGTTTATAACTTAAAATTTTTATTCTTTTTGGTATAGAGCAGCCTATCTTTTACCCAATAATAAATTTTCATAAATCTTCATAATGATTTCTTAAAGCATTATTCTTCTCCTCCTGGTTGTTTCATTTTTTATTTTTCCCTTGTGGGTTCTTAGGATTGAATGACAAGGCCTTGTGAATTTCTTGGCTGAAACTGAGAAGAACTTTTTATTTTCAGGAAACTCATAATCAAGCTGGTATTGCTCATAATGGTGGTCTAATGCCATTACTGAAGCTTCTTGATTCAAAAAATGGTTCTTTGCAACATAATGCAGCATTTGCTCTTTATGGTCTTGCGGATAATGAGGTATATTACCTATAACATTGATATAAACTTGAGCATGAATTGCTGCGTTTTATCCTACTGCCTTACTGAACTATCGTGATCATAATTTAATGTAAACTGTAATTGTTTATTTCCTTCTGTAGGATAATGTATCTGATTTTATTAGGGTGGGAGGAGTTCAGAAGCTGCAAGATGGAGAATTTATAGTGCAAGTAACTTAACCTTCCTTATCTATCTAGTTGGAACTGTTCAATACACCCCCCCCCCCCCCCCCCCCCCCCCCCCCCCCCCCCTTCTATCTCTCTCTTTATTTTAGTGGATCTTGGGTGTATTGTTGGAGGTTATTCACACTTTCTCATCCAGTAGTGCTGCTTCCTCACTCTTGCTTTGTCAAGTGTCAGACTTAAATATATTGACAATTTTGTTTCAGGCAACAAAAGATTGTGTAGCAAAGACGCTCAAGAGATTAGAGGAGAAGATACATGGAAGGGTGAGCTGTAACCTTCCTGATTTTGTTTTGGGACTTTAACATTTCTGATGTTCTAGTCTGTTCAATTGTCAATATCAATATGGATGCTTTCCAATTTTAATCACATTCTTTTCCTTGCTTAGGTCTTAAATCACTTGTTACATCTAATGCGTGTAGCTGAGAAGGCTGTGCAAAGACGAGTGTCTCTTGCTCTTGCTCATCTTTGTTCACCCGACGATCAGAGGACCATATTTATCGATAATAATGGCATGTCATATTCTTAGAATTTCATTATGTTTTTCTCCTTTGAGGGTGCAGTTGGGGATAAACTTGTTTTTATTGAATGGAGATTTTATTGTAGAACAAATGCATTTGCATTTTGCAGGTCTGGAGTTACTTCTTAGCCTGCTTGGTTCTTCAAGTCTCAAGCAACAGCTTGATGGTGCTGTTGCGCTGTACAAGCTGGCAAATAAAGCCATGACTCTTTCTCCTGTAGATGCTGCTCCACCATCCCCAACACCACAGGTAGGATGTTCGTAGATTTATTACCCCTCCAACATACGTCGTTGAAACATACTTTACACATTGGCTTCAGAATGAAAACCTGGCTTGTGAAAGGGAGAAAGTGAATGGGCACTTGCTCCTTGAGCCTTTGAGTTAGTGGCATTTATATGCATCCCTCAAAAATATGTTTCAGTTTCTGGGAGTTTGAATTATTTGTTCTCTGCTTTAATTTTGTGACCTGAAGAAATTGGCATAGGATCTATAATTTTGATCCCATTCCCTTTATTACTATAATTCTGACATATGTCATGCAGGTTTATCTTGGCGAGCAGTATGTGAACAATTCTACATTGTCTGATGTGACTTTTCTTGTTGAAGGTCGTTTATTGTTTTTCTTCATGTTTCAATCAACTTATGATCTATTGCTTTTCAAATGATCTCATTCAGCTTATGCTTTTACCATTTGACATTTGCAGGAAGACGCTTCCATGCCCACAGAATTTGCTTGCTTGCTTCTTCAGATGCATTCCGCGCCATGTTTGATGGTGGCTATCGGGTGAGCATCTAAATGTGTTTAAAACCAATTCCGTCATCCTTGTTTCTAGTTTACTTTTTGGGACTAGGCTTTCAAGTGCGAGTGGTATTTTTTGTACCCCCATTTGGGGTCGGTGATCATATAGTTAATTTAACACAATATAATACCTTTAATATTTATCATTCTAGAGCATGTTTATACTGTTATTAATCAAACTGGAAATTACTTACTTGGGAACAATAGTCTTCAGAATGCACAATTTCACTGATTGCTTTTAATATCATTTCAGGAGAAGGATGCAAAGGATATAGAAATTCCAAATATTAGATGGGAAGTTTTTGAGCTAATGATGAGGTTTGAAAAGGTCCAGTTCCAAAAGTTATCAGAATATGAATGCAAGCAGTAATGTTAATTAACTGAATTTAAGTTCTCATACAGATTTGTTTACACTGGATCTGTGGATGTTTCGTTGGATATTGCACAAGATCTCCTGAGAGCTGCCGATCAGTATCTCTTGGAGGGACTTAAACGATTGTGCGAATATACCATTGCGCAGGTGAGCTAAGAATTACCGAATTTTAATTTTGTTTTCTGATATTTTGCATTCAATTGTTCTGTAACTCAGGCTGTTATATGATATATATGTTAATTTTAAACTTCTGCCAGGATATATCATTGGAAAATGTTGCAAGCATGTACGAACTTTCAGAAGCCTTTAATGCCATATCTTTGAGGCACACGTGCATCCTTTTTATCTTGGAACAATTTGATAAACTCAGTGCAATGCCAGGGTATGTGCCTCCTTCGAACCTCATCCCGATCCCTCCCCCTTTGCCTGCTTGAATAAACTTTTTGAGTTTTTCTGCAGTTAAAGAAACTTTTAAGAACTTGTTGAAGCACTAGTTCACAAATTATCAAACTATGAACTTAAAACTTCATTTGAACAAACTTAGAAGTTAAAAGTCTTAGATTTAGATCCTTCCATGCTTGCTTTAAGTGGAGAGTATAAGTATCAGAAGCTCTTACATAAGATTATGAAAGCAAGTTATAAGTTACAGTCATGATCATTTGGAGATACACCTAAAGAGGCCATGGATAGAAAAACATGGTTTCTCCCTGCATTTTCTAAACCAATTCTTCATGCCAATATTTGCAGGCACTCTCATCTAATTCAGCGCATACTTCCCGAGATCCGCAATTATTTCGCCAAAGCCCTGACCAAGCCTAACCTCCACAGCTCACGGCTGTAGATGGCTGCACTGTGCCGTTATTCATCATCTCTAACCTAAAAACACGATGTACAGATAGTGGTAGATTTGGTTGCTGCTGCCGAGCTAGATTGGGGTTCGAAATAGTTAATTTGTTTGATGGCTCATGATCCTTTGGGTTTTTTTTTTTCTTCTAATGGTAAGGGTTTTGATCTTTTGTATAAAGTCTTAAGTAATACCATTGCTAGATAGAATGACCTCAGTCCTCACGAGAATCTTATCCTTGAAATGCATTGCATTTATTTTATGAATTGATGTATCTTCCCAAATGACTAAGCTCTGGTGAAGACGCATTCAGTTGGAGAACACTGTAAATTTGACACCAGTAATATCAATTTCAGGGGTTCAAGAGTTTTTTTTTTTTTATGACTGGGTTAATCTTTTGAAATAATTTTGAAGAAGTTACAAAAACTTCATATATTATACTTTTATAAATAGTGGATGTTTTAAGAGTTTTGTTTTTACTGTGTGAAGCTCTTTAACAAACTTGATTGCAATTGGGTAATTAAGATCAAAACCCGGTATTAGGGTCTAGGGAGATTAGCCAAAATTTTATGGAACAATTGTTTTCTTTTTGAAATGATGTAACAAGTTAGACTTTTGAAAGAGTAAAAAAATAGGTGTTACTGCTTGTACTTTAAAAAAAAGGGAAAAGATAAATGCCCTTGTTTTAAAATAAAAGATCTCTGAATTTAACTCACATTGATGAATTTTTACTCGATGTGACTTTTAGACTCTCACGGTATATCAATACGAATTGTAATATCATGAAATTTGCTTGTCAAATTTATTTTTGTTGCTTTTTAATATTGACAGAGATCTTCAGTACATTTTAATTAAACCATAAAGATGATAATAAAAAGTGGATAAATTACAGGACCAATTGGAACTATGGTTACTCAAAAAATTGTATTAGTCAATGAAACTCCTCTTAGTAGAACTTTTTTTTTTGAGTTCAACAATTATGGGTGGGAGATTGAATCATTGACATTTGGGATGGTAATTAGTGTCTTATTCACTGAGCTATGTTTGAATGAGTGTGATTGGTGTGTATTAGTACAATTTGTAATATTTTTTTTTTGAAACATTATATTTAATTTAAATTATTAATACTTTGACTAATTAAATTGCATAATAACTCAAAAACAGAATTTTATGAAAAGGAAAAAAAGGCTCAAAACCAGAATCTTTGGAATGGATTGAATGTTGTTTTTAATCGACAAACTTTGAATCTTATTATGTGGAGAAGGATTTTTGAGATGTTAGAAATGATGGAAGAGATTTTGTTGGAGATAAGATAAAAATCTCTTTTGAGCTACCACATGCACATGCTCCTCTGCCAACATTTTTACTTTAATTAAATAAAAACTATGGAATAGATAAAAAGCAAAGCATATTACATTTTCATTTTGTCAGATTAAATTTCTAAACTCACCCACGTGATTCGTACATTCATTTCCTGATTTTCATCATAATTCATATCCTCCCTCAGAGCATCATGGGTCCAATTTCATATGATTGCCTTTTTCCTATAATATATATATTTGAATTAACAGTGCTTTTAATAATTGTAAACATGCTTCAAACTATTTCTCTAAATTACTTAGACATTCTTTTAAAAAAATAAAAACTATGTAGAAATGTTTATTGAAAAGCAATGAAAAAGTTATTTATACTTTTAGTATGTGTATTCGATTTAATTACATATCATTTTTTTTTTTGAGTTTCAACAACATCTAGGGCGATTCGAACCTCTAACATTTTAGTCGAAGTTACATGCCAATTACCACTGAGCTAAGCTCACTTCGACGTTTAATCATGGACTTAATCCTTAAACTTTGAGCATTATTTGTATTTTGCTCTTGAATTTTAAAAAAAATTAGTTGTTTCCTTATTTTTTTTGTTATACTTTCATTTAGTAATTAAGCCTTTGGCAAAGATTGATGTGACATGTCTTATTATTTGACATAATGTGTCAAGTAGTTAGACTAGTTAATGGGTAACTAACACGAAAATATTTAATACTAATGCAAAACATACATAATTAATATTTTGCTACATAAACAACAAATACATTGTTGTATTATGGAAGTCAACAGTATATTTTTATTTTAGCTCAAGGGTGCATGTACTATTACATTACTAAAAATCATGTCATCACATCCAAATTGTTATGGCATATGAATATTACATAAAATAGAAAATAGTATTGCAAATAATAAATTGTAGGAAAAAAAATCAAATTTGACCATAAACTTGGCAGGTTGTATGAATTTTAACCATAAACTTTTAATTTCATTAATTTAAACCCTAAACTTAGGAGGTTGTATCAATTTTAACCCTAAATTTTCAATTTTATCAAATTTAACCCTAAACTTGAATAAGTGTATCAATTTATACCATCAGTTAAGTTTCCATTTCAATCATCGTTAGAAAGATTTCTCACACATATTCAAAGTCATGTATTGCTTTATGATAGATACTTGTTTGTTATTAAAAAGAACATTTACAAAACAAAAAAAAACTAAATCATTTCTAATCGGGTCACCACCATCATGAAAACCACAAAGCCGACTCTCGAAAGTAGGACCCACTATTGTGTTCCCCTTTGCCATTACCAGTGACGATGAGTATGAGGAAGATCCAAGTGGTAGTGACGGCCATGGTAGTTTTGTTGACTTCGGTGGTGAGGAGTTTGAGCTTGACTAAAATACAGGTGAGAACTAGGAAGGTGGTGATGAACAAAGCGAAGCCCATGAATACAATGAATTGATCGTAGCCAACCTTGTCGGCTCCGTCGACAGTCTTACGGAAGATGAAAGCAACACTAATGCTGGAGAGGAAGGAGAAAGATTCTGGCGAGGGTGATTCCAAAAGCCTTGTGCCTGCTACGGTGGATGGAGAATAAATCGAGCTTGAGGCCAACGAGAAATTAAAAAACAACAAACCAATATTGGCGATTGATTCGAGAATGGTAGTACTCCATTGGGAGAAATCTGGTACAAATAAGCTTTGTTTCTACCAAAAGTTGACGGATTGAGTAGAGTCCTGCACTGAAATTGAAAGACACTCCATTACTGAAATGAAAAATGTTGTAGAGTCAAAGAAAATAAGAAGTGAAAAAAAACTCTGCCCTTAAATTGAAAAACACTCCGGCGATTCTACTCTAATTTTCTTCAGTAATTTTATCTTTTTTAAAAAACAAATAAATACCGAGTAACATGTGACTTTGGACATGTGTGAGAAACTTTTTTAATGGGGGATTGAAAAAGAAACTTAATTGAGAGTGTAAATTGATACACTTATTCAAGTTTAGGGATAAAATTGATACAACCTGCCGAGTTTGAGGTTTAAATCGATGAAATTAAAAGTTTAGGGTTGAAATCGATACAACATGCCAAGTTTAGGGTCAAAAATGAATTTTTCCCTAGATTGTAAACATAAGAAAATCTGAACCCAACGAATTCACGTTGTCTCCTTAAGAAAATTTTACTCTCTCTAATGCCTGAGTTTAATGAGTAATTGTCTCCTAGGATAAGTCAGATTACCTTCTTATGGATGCAACATCTCATTCCACAAGTTCTAACGAATATTACCTTGTAGAGAAAATCAAACTTCAACAAAAATTTGATGGGAGAAAAAGTATCTTCTAATTTAGAGAAGAGACATATTTATAGACTAATTCGTGGCCTTTCAAATAGTCATGACTTTCTTACAAATTAGTTATCAATTTGAAAAAAGTGAAAAGGCTTGACTACTGAATACAATACATGGATATGAAAGGATGCAACTCATGGAAGAGTCATGTACCATTTATTCCAACCACAAAATTTAACTAATAAAGTATCATTCATCATCTGATTTAAAATTCAAATATTTAAAGTACAGTAATAACTAAATAGACATGGAGTTTAAATGTTTCAAGTACAATACTAATCTCATAAATTTGTTAAAAAAAGGAATCATCTTTTTCTTCCCCCATAATAATGAGGAATATATTGTTAGATGATTAAACAAAAAAGAGCTGAAAGTAAAGCTTTGAAAGCAACTTTGCAAAAATCAAAACCTGGCGGAAGGGGCCGTTCTCTTCGGCTTCGGCCAATTGGACACAATACACAGGCCGTCCTCGAAATCCGAACCATTGGCCTTCGCCCCCCCAACACTTATAATCCAAAATTTCCCATTTCCGTATTCCCCTTTTCACTTTCCCTCTCTTCCAGTTTCTATTTCCTTCTCTCCTCATCTCTCAGCTTCTTCAGTGACTCGCAGTACAGCCTCCAGGAGGTGAAGAACAGTTCTTTTCTCTTCTCTTGTCGTTCCCTTTTCTTTTCATTAGTAGGGTTTTCTTCTTTCCCTCCTTTTGTTGCTTGTTTCCGTTTGTGGGGTTGCTTCCTTTTTCTTCTGAACTTCGTTTTTTAAGTGTTTGAGGCTTTGTTTTGTGTTAGATCCATGGTAGATGTTGCTAATGTATGATTTTATCTTCTGGGGTTAATTTTAGGAAAATGGGTTTTGTTTGTTCTCCGATGTCTCTGATTGTAAACACTTCGTTTTCAAGTGTATTTGACATTTAGCGGCTTCTGGTAGTGTTTTTTTTTGGTCACTCTATCTTCTTGTTGGACTCCATTCTGTTGTTTTGGATAATATAGAGTGATAGTTCAGAAGGGAAAAGTTTCAGCAGAGCTGGATATGGATTTGTTCTGATATGGAGTGGAGTAGTGGAGTGAACCTTAACTATTGAGTGCCCGCTGATTGTCCTGATATGTAATCCGAACTGCTTTCTTGCTTATTTCTTCGTTGATTTATTATGAAGGAGAAAGGGAGTCATGTAGAAATGGTTTGACAACAATCTACTTTCAGTTTTAACCTACTAGATCTTTGCTTATTTATCTTGTGTTTTACAAAGTTAAGTTGAGTATTTGTTTGCCTTTACTCCCCATTCTTCTTCCAATTTATATCCTTCCTTATTTCTACTTCTGACTGGACTCCAAGAATGATGGTGGAAGTAAAAAATGGTAAATGAGTAATATTCGTTTTAGCTTTGCTCTGCTCTGATGTAATATGTTTGGACACTATGGAGTTTTTGGTTCATGACTTGTGTGTCCTTCTAGCTTGTCTATCTCTTATCTAGTGTCTAGGATTTGCTTGAGAACTAGACACTTTTGTTATTTTCGAATGCATATATTCTTCATAATTCTAAGTTTCATTTTATTTACCTGCTGTAGGCAGCTGGATTTTGAGCACTTTTGATTATGGACTCTGCAACCGCAAATTCAGAACGCAGGCCATTCTCTATCAAATTGTGGCCTCCTAGTGAAAATACCCGGAAAATGCTTGTGGAACGGATGACAAATAACCTTACCAGCAAATCCTTTTTCACCCAAAAGTATGGTACTCTTAGTCAGGAAGAGGCCACAGATGAGTCAAAGAGAATTGAAGATATTGCTTTTGCTACAGCTAATCAGAATTATGAAAAACAGCCAGATGGTGATGGAGGTGCTGCTGTGCAACTTTATGCCAAGGAATGTAGCAGGCTTCTTCTCGAGGTTCTTAAGAGAGGTCCTAGAGTTGAGGCGGACAAGGAGGCTGGATCTGATATCACTAGTGCTCCTCGTGAAACCTTTTTTGACATCTCAAAAGGTCGACGAGCCTTTATTGAGGCAGAGGAAGCTGAAGAACTTCTAAAGCCTTTGAAAGAGCCAGGGAATTGTTATACCAAGATATGTTTTAGCAACCGAAGCTTTGGTTTAGAAGCAGCTCGTGTTACGGAGCCCATTCTGGCGTCCCTCAAGGATCAGTTAAAAGAAGTGGACCTCTCTGATTTTATTGCAGGAAGAGCAGAGTCAGAAGCTCTAGAAGTCATGAAATTGTTCTCAGATGCTTTAGAAGGCAGCATCTTGAGGTCCCTGAACCTCTCAAACAATGCCTTAGGTGAGAAGGGTGTTAGAGCTTTTGGCTCTCTCCTGAAATCACAAACTTGTTTAGAGGAGCTATATTTGATGAATGATGGCATTTCTAAGGAAGCTGCTCAGGCAGTATCTGAGTTGATTCCTTCGACGGATAAGCTTAGAGTCCTTCAATTTCATAACAACATGACGGGCGATGAAGGTGCTCTTGCTATCGCCGAAGTTGTGAAGCGTTCTCCTCTATTGGAAGATTTTCGTTGCTCCTCTACAAGGATAGACTCTGAGGGAGGAGTTGCCTTATCTATAGCACTCGAGACTTGTACCGAATTGAAGAAACTCGATTTGCGAGACAACATGTTTGGAGTGGAAGGTGGACTTGCTCTGAGTAAATCCCTTTCTTACCATGCTGATCTCAAGGAGTTGTATTTGAGCTACCTGAACTTGGAAGATGAAGGTGCAATTGCCATAGCCAATGTACTAAAGGACACTGCTCCTGCACTTGAAATCTTGGAAATGGCTGGAAATGACATAACAGCTGAAGCTGCTTCTGCACTAGCTGCTTGCATAGCTCAAAAGCCCCATCTGACCAGCTTGAATTTGGCTGAGAATGAACTGAAGGATGAAGGAACTATCCAGATCAGTAAGGCGCTAGAAGGTCACATCAAAATAAAGGAAGTCGATATGAATACTAATTTGATAAGGCGGGCAGGGGCTCGAGTTTTAGCTCAGACTGTGGTTCAAAAGCCTGGTTTTGTGTTGCTGAACATCAATGGAAATTTCATTTCTGATGAAGGCATTGATGAGGTGAATGATATTTTCAAGAAATTTCCGGATATGCTCGGGCCCTTGGATGAAAATGATCCTGAAGGTGGAGATGGCGATGACGAGGAATCCGTAGCGGATGAGAACGACGAGGATGAATTGGGATCAAAACTAAAGAACCTTGAAGTTAATCAAGAGAATTAGAGGTCCTCTATTTATGAGCAGCCTCTTTGATTTAGGCCAGTTGCAAGATTTGTCTCTTAGACTTTAGTGTTTGAAGAGAGGCATCTGTTGTTTTAGTTTCAGAATTTCAATTTATTTTGAGCATCGAATCTAATTTAATGTCGATCGACTGGAACATCGACGATTTATTTAGGCAGCACGGTAATAGATGTCTGTAGTTGTAGGGTTTATTTAGTTTTTGCGTAGCATTCTGTCGTCTTCATGTAGACCACTGATGGTAGGAATTTTTGCCATGAATTGTATCTTTTTCCTTTCTTGTCATTGCCTCTAATCATGCCCCCCTTTTGAGAGGAATAGATGAATGGTGGATCTTGCTCCTAATCGAGTGGAGATAGGTTGTTTTTATTGATTGGAGCAATCAAAGTCCCTTGATCATAATCATAAAGGTCATAGTTTTACTGGTGAACCTAAGCCTTGTTGCTAGTACTTTTCTTTTTCCTTAGAGTAACAACAAATGTAGGAGGAAGATTTTAGCTTTTAACCTTTATTTGGAACTGAAAAAGGCCCCGTTTGATAATTATTTGATTTTTGAAAATTAAACTTGTTTTCTCCCAATTTCTCTACAATGGTTTTCATCTCCATTAAAGAACCATTTGAATTCTTAGCCAAATTCTAAAAACAAAAACAAGTTTTTGAAAACTACTTTTTTTAGTTTTCAAAACAAGGTTTGGTTTTTGAAAACATAGGTAAAAAGTAGATGACAAAACAACTAAAATCATAGGTGAGAATAGTATTTATAGGCTTAATTTTCAAAAATCAAAAATCAAATGGTTATCAAACGGGGCCTTAAAAAATGATTTAAATTTTTTGACCTCCTTTGGAATTAGAAAGATTTAAAATGAACATATTTAAAATTTTGTGTTTGGATTGTAATTGGAAGAGAATAAAATAAAAAGTTTACTAATATAGGTTTTTCATTATGATTTATCAATAGAGAATTAAAATACAACAAGGGCAAATAAGTAATTTAGTTCTAAATTCTATAAAATCTTGCAAAATTCGACTATTTTTTTTTAAAAAACGTAAAAACACAATTTGAAATCACTTTAGATTTGAAATCACTTTAGATTTGAAATCATTCTTTTTTTTTTTTGTGATAACGACCGACGGAATTCATCGTAATGATTTGAAATCTCTCAAAATCTTGAGCGTCAAAAGAGCATAAATTTTAAGAGAAAGAGTAGATGTCTTATTATTGATATTTTAAGTAATATTAGACCTATTAAAATAAAATAGATACTCATGTTATAATAGTAGCATAAATTTATATGGAAACTTTGATTGAACATTTTTATTATTAATTTTCAGTTTGACGAGAAATTCATTTATTAAATTTGTATTTTTATGTTGATTACGTGGAGAAAGAATTTCATTAAATTTCAATGTTTAATTTAGGCTAAATATATGGGGTTTTTGTACGGATGACCCATTTTCCAATGCTTTAATGACTGATGACCTGCATTATGAAAATAATGAAATATGACTCATTCTGACATGACATAGTGCGCAAAATTACACATGAGGGTAGTATGAGGTGGTCTTGCTTGTTCACGCTCTCGTAGGCCGAAACGCTCTCGCTCTAGCTCTCTCGCTCTCGCTCTCGCTCAAATGAGTGGTTGAAAATCTGGAGAAAAAAAAAGACAAGAAAAAATTACGTCATAGAAGAGCTAGAGCAGCAGAGCTAGAGCGAGAGCAAGCTAGAGCAAGAGAGAAAACGAGCTAGAGCGAGAGCGAGAATGAGTGAGAGCGAGAACGAGCGAGAGCGAGAACGAGCTAGAGCGAGAACAAGCTAGAGTAAGAGGGAAAACGAGCTAGAGCGAGAACGAGCTAGAGCAAGAGATAAAACGAGCTAGAGCGAGAGCGATAACGAGCGAGAGCGAGAGAGAGAACAATCTAGAGCAAGAGAGAAAACAAGCTAGAGCGAGAGCGAGAACGAGCTAGAGCGAGAGCGAGAACGAGCTAGAGCGAGAGCGAGAACGAGCTAGAGCGAGAACAATCTAGAGCAAGAGAGAAAACAAGCTAGAGCGAGAGCGAGAATGAACTAGAGCGAGAACAATCTAGAGCAAGAGAGAAAACAAGCTAGAGCGAGAGCGAGAACGATTTAGAGCGAGAGCGAGAAAAGCTAGAGCAACGATGCCCTCACAGTAATTTGGACGGGATGCAAAGTACGGAAAGAGTCATATGTCACTAATTTCAAAACACATGTCAAATGGCATCGATACGCGTGAAAGTGAGTCATCTGTGCAAATTTCCCTAAATATTATATGTTCAGTATATTAGTTTATGTATTGTTTCAATTTGATCATATTCTTTTAAAAAGTTCAATTTCATCACTTTTTGTTGATTTTTCTTTTCAATTAAATCCCTTATTGTCACACAAGGTTCAAATAATAATGATATAATGTTAAATACACTTTATTAATTAAGTTAAAAATACTACCTTATTAAATTGATGAAATAAACATAATACTTTCCCGAATTTAAACATAATACTTACACATTCATGATGTAAAAAACTTATTTTGTAAGATTTATTGCATAGAACTTATTTAACCCAAAATTTAGATGTAATACTTACTTGCCCATAATATAAAAAAAAAACTTATTTTGTAAGATTTGATGCATAGAACTTATTTAATCTAAAATTGCTAATTGTTATAGTAAATTCATCTATTAAAATATTAACATACTAACAATTTAAATACAAAAATTCGATACATAATGGACCAAAGTTAACACTTAAAAAATTAGGAACCAAAATTGAAAAGACTGAACATTGGGAGACAGCTGATTGGGGACCTGCACCGAAGCCAACACTACACATTATGTTGAGATGAAAATGGGGTCCATATTTCAATTACCCACAATCGTGGGTATGTCTCCTTCCTACAAATCTTGTCCATATTCTGAAAGCTTAGAAAATAAAAAACAAAACATAAATTAAAGGGTCCCAAATTTCAAGGACGACTAAAATTACAACATTGAGGGTAAGAACGTTTTATCATTTTTTAACTCAGAAATGAACCAGCAGAACACAAATGAATCAGCTGCCAAGTTCAAGCCATGTGGGAAAGCAACTCCAGGAGAGCTCATTGACAGGATCATGAAGTTTGTAGTTTCTAACAAATCATGTTTTGAAGTTGAACATTCAAATCTAATCTGCTGAAATCTGCAATGCTCTGCTTATTGGTTCTTGGAAATACTGGAGTGAGATGAATATTGCTTCCTAATGACCAAGGCCCAGGATGTGTGGATCAGTGAATATGCAGGGATGAAAAAGAAAAGAGAGGAGATGATAATGGTGGAGTACCTCTGTTCGAATTGTTCGGCTTCCTTGTAGTGGACATGTATTTAAGTATGAAGAAAAGATATCGCGAGCATTTTTACTCTAACCGAACAAAACAATTACAAGATGTTAGTCAACTAATCCAAAGAAAGAACATTTTATTACGAAATGTTTTTATATATGCTCTAAAGATTACTCAATGAGTCGTTTTAAGAATTATCAGTTTTATACATGATTAACCTATGGTTCTATGTGCCTGAAGTTATTAAAACATGAACACCTTGAAGTTGTTGTCTTCCTCAATGCTCTCTTCCAAACCGGCAAGTCCACCAAAAGCAATTAAAAGGTGCCTGCCAATTAAAACATTCAGTCAACTCAAAAGGAAAAAGAAACAAGAAAAAGAAAGAGAGACCAGGAAAGATGCTTGTTAATTGGAACAATCTCCCAAAAAGTTACAAGTTAGAATGGCTCGGACTGAGAATTGTTCATGTATGAAGATTAGTCTAAGTTAAAAAAAATGGAACCTTTTTACACTGTCCTTTGAACTACGCATAAAACAGAGGCTCACCATTCATTTAATTGGCAAGATGCCTGTAATACTATTCTTCTTTAAAAGCCCCTCTCTGACACATTTTTCCTTTACAAACTGAAACCATAATGTTAATAAAACCAGCATATAGAGGGGCACGCTTTTGGAAGTTTGGTGGATATTATGGAGGGGATATTTGTTTAGCTAAGGAAAAAATTCTCGGGATTTGAGAGAGTTCAACCTACGCGAAAATAGTTCAAAAGATACTAAAGATGCCAACTTCTGTTATATGACATTGTAAATGACTAGAGGATTTCTTTTAGGATGAAAAAAACAAACTTTTAATGAAAAAAAAAAAGAAAGAATGCAAGGGCATACAAAAATAAAGCCCACAATTAGTTATATTTAAACATAATTGAACAAAAAGAAAAACAACAATCGTTTCATTTTTATATTTAAACATAACTAGTTAGCATAAGGGTACCAAAAAATCAACTAGCTATATGTGCTGAAGGTATTAGCCAAACTATCCAGGTCACATGGTGATGACTTAAGCAAATTACCTGAAAGAAGGTAGTGTTAGTTCTGAGGACTTAACTACCATTCCGTGCTCTGAGGTGCCAATCAAGTGATCATAACCACCCTTGTAATGAAACAACAATAAAATGTTAAAAATATACTATTTAACTGTGTGAAAATTCATGGAGAGGTATACTCGTATACCTCGTATGAACTCTCCTTAAAAACTGCACTCAAAGAAGAAGCATATCGCACTCTATAACCCCAGTAAAGTCCTCCTTCCACTGGCCTTGAGGATGAGACAACCTGGCGGTGTAGATCTGGAGAAATGAAGTATAAGATCTTGAAATCCATCCTTATTTTCCATTTATGACAAAATTGCATTGGCATGATGACTAATACATATATGTCGAGCATTATAATGATCATAAATTCATTGCTTTTAATTCAAGGTGTTATATAATGGCTTAACTGCCCTAGGACTGTGGCAACTATAGCTGAAATATGTTACCTACCTTAACCATTTTTTTTTGATAAGAAACAATTTCATTGATGTATGAAATTTAAAAAAAAGGATGATAATCCAAAAGATTACAAAAGGCTTTCCCAATTTGTTAAAAGGGAAGCGTAAGTGTATGAAGCAAAGGTACTAGAACTTTTACACCAAGAGATAGCATAATACAAGGCAAGATCATAAAAAGCTTGAAAGGATAGTTCCTTTTGATGAAAGACTCTTTGGTTCCTTTCTTTCCAAAGAATCCAGAAAAAAAAGCTCTAGTGATGTTCATCCAAAGTATAGCCTTCGTGTTTTTGAATGGGTGGCCACCAGCACACAAGAGAGGAGAACCTTCACATCTCTACCCCAACCATTTGAGAAAAGTCAAACTCATGCATAAATATATGACAAGATTTCTCCTCTAATACAATAGTCAATAGTCAAGCTATAGATATAGCTTAGCTGTGCGCAAAACAATAGTCAATAATTTGTATATTTTATTCAAATATGTACTCAAAAAGGCATCAGATATTACCAGCTAGTAAATTGCGATCTGTTCCCATAGCTACTGTTACTCTTATTCCTGGTTCAAGTATTTCATCAACTACCACGTTCTGCATAATTTAAAATGAAATTATTAACCCGAAGAACAACACCTGGTTAAGTAAAATATGGTTGATGGAAACATTAAACTTTAAAAAAACCACAGAGAAATTGAATTAGCATAATTTAAACCTTCCAATCCATCTAAAAATCAACATGGTAGCTCAAGCTTAATGTAGGAGAAACTTTGTTTCCATTCTAGATACTTATAAAACTAAGAAGCCTTAATCAAATATGGCTTTACCTTACTCAGACCAACATCAACTGGTGTTCCTCTAGCATCTGGAGCTCTTTCTTTCAGTGTGAGGGTAACACCTAAGTTTAACATGACAAAATTAGGTCCAAAATGTAATGTGAACGAGGAGAAACGCAGTAGCCAAGGATGCCGACATAATAAATCAGAAGTCATCCAAGGATATAGCCAGATAGATACACATTTAATTATATAATCCCAGTCCTATCCTAAACTCATCTTTCAAGAGTCTCTCGAAATAAATAGAAGAAACTTGGATTTTTCAGGCTACAGTAGCAAACGTGCTCATCAATGAGCGGAAAACTTCTCCCAAATTATGTCACTCAAGCTTTAAAGAAATTATCTGCCTGAAGATGAACGAAATTACTAACAATGTCTTTATAGACTCTGAGAAAGGATAAAAAGAAGCTTAGGCATTGAGAAAAAGGAAGGAGCCTTGGGGGAAAAGGAAGCTTAGGTATCTAGTCAACTACAGCATCATATGACACTACCAACGAAAAAATGAAGCTGGAGCATTGGGAACGTCAGGAAAAGAAATGATGCTCTACCAGCAAAAGTAATGAAGTTTGAGAAGAAGAAATCTGTAGGAGAAAGAGATGGACAAAGTCTCAAGGTTGCTGGACATGATTAATGGCAGGAAACCAAGAAATCAAGTAGACACTAGAATTTGGCTTCTTCATTCCTCAGCGAAGTTTTTGTGCAAAACACAATTTCCAATCAAGCTGCCAATAAAAAAAGTAATGAAGGACATGGCTAAAGCTATTTGGAAGGAAAAGGGCCAGAGAAAGTGAAGTTCTTCATCAAGAAGCCGGATTGAATTGACTAAAAATTGCAACTGAGATGGTTCCACATCTTCTTTTAAACCCAAGCTCTATTTTATGTGCCAAATTTTTTTAAAAGAAACTGAGCTTTCATTGATAAAAAATGAAAGAAAACACAAGAGCATACAAAAAACAAGCCCGCCAACAAAAATTCCTACAACTAATAACAAGAAAGGGTCCCAATCCAAAAGAATGATGCCATGCTGATAATTACAAAAAACTTGATTCACATACACCCACAAAGATTAGTTAAACCTAATCACCTCTCGAAACTCCTCACCAGACCTCTCAACCCCTCTAAAGATTCTACTTTTCCTATCAAGCCAAATGCCTCACACGATCGCAAAAAAAAAAAAAAAAAAACCTGCCACAAGACTCTTCCTTTTTTGCGAAACGGAGGATTCACGAGAACTTCCTCAAACATAGAGCAACAACCCCTGTTATGGGCTGTTATGGGCCGAAGCGTGTTTTATGTGCTAGATTAAATGACAGAAGGCAGCTTCATTTAGTCATCCAGTGTCCTTTGCACAGACTATTAGTTTACTATTTTTTAAACTTTTGATTGTGGTTGGAATTTTGATGGCAGGATAATGAATCTCCAGGAACTGTTGTACGGCCCAAAGTTCAAAATGCGATTACAAGCTGTCATTTCGAAGGTGTGCTAGGAACAAGAAAGGCAATAATATCTTGACATGCAGAAAATTTGCAAAGATTCAGATGAAAATTTAGTACAAAAACCATACGGAACTTTTAAAATTTACCTTCTCGATAGGGACCCCATTCATGCTTGCGCAAATGGTGAGGAGCATCAAGCGGGGGCAACATCCCCTATAACAAATTTACAATAAAAAGAAGATCAGAAGAAAAACAGGAAATGTTACTTCTTTGACTAAAGCAACCAAGCAATTTAAGGTCGGACCACAAATCTTAGATTGTTGTGCTTTGGGAAAAGAGCTTTTCTCAAATATTGTGGAGTCTCAAGATACTTCAAGATCCTTATAAGAAAAGCAGCGCCACTTTCTTCCTCATCAGAATTGTTCGCTGCAACATCCGAGCCAGTCACTGAGTTCCTTCCACTATCGAATACCACCACCTGATACATGCAAAAACTATCTTCATGAGTTGAACAATTCCAATGGTGCCAATGACTGTCCTAGAAAATTTGAAGTAAAGAAAGAGGATGAAAGAAATGAGAAAGATGGAGACCTCATCAATTCGGAATATGGTTGCCGCACGAGCAATTTGACCAGCCAACTGGGAAGAAGTTCATAAAACATTAGGAGAAAGGAAAGTAAGTTGTTTCAAAATTAATCACATCACTCCCATTTGGACGTGGAGAAAATGCGTTGAGAGAGCGGAAAAATGAATACAAACTTCGAGCCAAACATATCAAATCATTCAAAGAGAAAACATAACGAAATATAATCTTCCGAGGGACAGGGCGGGAAAGGGGGAGGAACTCGAAAAACACTCGCCTATAAAAGAGAAAATGCGTACTCTGGTGGCAAGCTCAAGGGATTGAGCGTTGTCAATGATGGAACCGGATACCGCAATGCTCACAGTAGGTTTTGAAATCGGTTTCCTCTTCTCCCCCTCAATTTCATCATTCTCAACTTTCCTCTTCTTCTTCTTCTTCTTCTTTTTCTCAGGAGAGCATCCATTGACGAGCTCAGCTTCATGCTGAGCTTCGAAGTCGTCTCTGTCAAGTGCCTCCGATTCCGATTCCGGTCGCTTATGCTTCTTCTTCCCCATTTTTGAAGACCTCCGCCGGTGGTAGGGGTTTAGCAGGGTTCAGAATGCCGGAATTTTTGGGCTGAAAACCGGACTCCCAACTTTCCCACGATTGCAAAGCCCCGACAATTACACGACGGCCCAATATACTTTTGGGCCTTCTTCTCTTCTATTACACAGCCCAAAATAGGCCCAAGGGCCCATAATTTAAATAAACTCTTATGGGCTATGTTAAAACTATTGGGCCTCAGTGGGCCTCAGTGCATTAAGCGAGCCCAGTAGTTACACGACGGCCCGATATTCTTTTGGGCTATCTGTTAAAACTATTGGGCCTCAGTGGGCTATCTGTTAACTATGCATCCAATAAACTCTCATGTGGGTTATGCAAGTTAACGGATTATTTTTTTGAATTTTGTTTTTTGAAATATGACTCTTATATATATGTGTGTGTATATTTACAGTGATATATTAATCTATTAGATTAACAAGTTTTAAATTACCAATAGGCTTTATCAAAAAATATATATAAATATATATATATATATACACAAATAAGCTAAAATACTCAATGCAAAACTTCGGTTGGTTTATTCCTATCAACAAAATAAAAAAAAAAAAAAAAAAAAAGAATTGTTGGTATATTAATAAATTAAATGTCAATAAAATTTCATTTTGACCATTTTTGTAAATTTGTAGTAAAGCCCACTATCCTTTTGCAACATTTCTCTTAAACAAAGTTAGATATGCAACTAGCCTAGACTACAATCAAACAAACGAAGAAAAGCCAAAAAGGTATATTTTTCAAAAGCATAAATAATTTCCCCATCGAAAAATCTCGATTGAATTAAAAAAAAATATAAATAAAATCCATTTTTTTAAATTTTAACAAAAAGCAGACGCGACAGCCACTCCTCGACATCTTCCTTTGAAATTGGGGATGATTACAAAATCTAAAAAAGAGAAAGAGAAAAAAAAAAAAAAAAAGGAAAATCAGTATTCGTAATTGAAGGTCAAAAAAGAAGAAGCCACAGATTGTGGTTGGTAAAGAAAAACAAGAAAAATAATAATTAAAAAAGAAAAAGAGAGAAGGAAGCGCGTTAAAAAGGGGTGCCGTTAGGCGTTAGGTTTGTTATGATGCGTCGTCCCGGTTCATGACAGATTGGACCGGTCGGGCCCATAACTTCCCTGAAGCAAGATCGTCAAAATCTTGAAAAATTCCTTTTGTTTCCCGAGAAAATTACAACCGAATCTACTGCAAAATTTTATCTTCAGATTCATGTAATACCTGCTCTGCTAATGTCCGTCAAATTTATTTATTTTTATTTTTTGCCACTCTTCAAAAGATTGCTTGGCAGGCAGAAAAGATTATAAAACTTTCTGGAAAAGCCAAAAAGAGAAAAGAAATTTAGAAAGCTATCACACCATGATCGTTTTCAATCTTTTTGACCGATTGCATTGTACGATTGCGATTTCGCTCATGAGTTTGAAGGTTTTGAGCAATTTTTTTTTTTAATTTGAAGGGTATGTTTGTTTGTTTATCTCAAGTTATGAGTTTTTCTAGCTTCAATTTACGTGCCAACAAAAGAGTCTTTATGAATGGGCCAAAATCGCACTTTGATATGCCTTTTGAATAGACACCGTTATTGTTGCTAATCGTACCAGCTGATGTTATTGTCTTTGATCTTCATGTCTATTGTGTCTAACCTAGCTATATTTCCCACTTGAATACATTTGTTTCTAATTGTTTTTGTTGTTACAATCCTTCAAACTATGTGTATTTTATTATGTTCTCTATCTATTGTTTTTTATTTTTCAAATTTTATTCTTAGAAATTTGTACACTTCAAAATGAATATTTGACACTCAAAGAACACTTCTCTACTTTTTTTTTTAGGTTAAAATACTATTTTCGTCGTTGTACGTTGAGTTTCATTCTATTTTAGTCTCCTACTTTCAAATGTCTAATTTTAGTCTCTATACTTTCAATAAAGCTTAAAATCGATCCATATTGTTAGCTTTTCTAAAAAAAATTAGTCTCTATTAGATTTTCTTCTATAAATTTTGGATATGTTTATATTATGTATTTTCTTGCAAGAAAATTATTATTATTATTTAGTCAATTTCGAAAAAAAACTAACTTCAAAGTTCAAACTAATGGTAGGGACTATTAATTTTTAAATTTATTGAAAGTATAGAGACTAAAATTGGATATTTGAAAATATAGGGACAAATAAAATGAAACTCAAAGTATAGGGACCAAAAATGTTATTTTAACTTCTTTTTTTTAAAAATACAAAATTAAGTAAAGGAACAAGTAAAGTTATTTCTCATATATTTTTCATAATTTTTTTTACGGTTTACTTGTCTCTTGAATAGTTGAAGCTATTTCTCTTTTCAATTTTTTTTTTTATATTTCAATAATTACAGAGTGGGAATCGAACCATTAGTTTTTGAGATGGTAATCAATGTCTTATCTACTGAGTTATGCTCATATTAGAAAATGTTCTTAAATATACAACAATCTCAAATTTCTCATGGTTTCTCGTAGGTTTCCAAAACTAGAAATAACAAATAGAAACATTATCAAACAAGATCCATAATTCTTCATTTAAAAACTTTATAAAATTATGGTGTTACCAGTTAACTGTTGAAAATATGTATAAAAGATTAAGTATAACCTAACCTATCAATACTAACTTAAACTTTAGAATTAGTGGTGATTTAATATGATATCAAAGTATGCCTAAGCTCACACATTGTCATTTCTTTTCCATTCCATGTTATATAGTCTACTTTAATACTCTTATACTCCAATTTATTAGTTCAAGCTTTTAGGTATAGTAGTCATTTAGTATATAAAATTATTTCTAACATCACTAACCAAGAAATTCACCTCTACATCTCAAAAAATAATAAAGAAAATAAAAAGTTATGAAATAATAGATTAAGAGAACATAGAATTATAACAAATTGTAACATGTTTTACTTATATGTTGAATTACGATAGTGCATGGAAAGATATATAGATAATGGAACCTTACTTTTTTTTTTTTAATGGTTTGAAGAAATGACATTATACAAAACGTAACACCTAAGTACTTAACAACCAAGCAAAACAAAAAGAAAAAAAATGCAAACTTTTTTTTTTTTCAATTTCTTTGTCAATTAATTGACAAAAATATCCAACAGCAAATCAGAGCAACTTCTTTTTTGTTTCATCTTTTCAAATATCATGGCTCTCGCTTTGGCTTTTGCCAAATGAATTGTACGCGTGGAGCCTTCTTATTGGCTCCCCGGTCCTGCTGTGGATTAGGTCAAATAAAATGGGCTTTGGGTGGGATTGCAATTGACGGAAACTTTCGGGGTAATGGAGTTCTTTTGGACTAAACGACATCGTTTTCTTGTTTTTAAATTATTGCTGCCTTTCTACAAGGCATCCCCCAGCTGCTTTTTGGTTTTGGTTTCGCCTTTTTTGTCAAAAATATATTTCATATTTTTAATTATTTTACGCAACAAATTGCATGCATCAATTCGTTCCTTTTAATAATTAGACAAATTTTGGATCATCATGTAATTCATGAAAACGTCACATAGTTCTTAGGTCATAATTTAATACATGATTTTTTAAAATCTTTTTATGGGCTAATTTCACATGTGCGTTACCATACAAGTGGAGCTAGATATCTTCCTTAATTAGGAAGGATGTAAAATTTTACATTTTAAGTTTTTCTGCAATATACACCATCTAACTTTATTCCAAAATTTTACATGTAGTATCAATCGCACGTAGATGAACATATTATGCCAAGCTAAAGTGTGTGTGTGTTTTTTTTAATATGACTAAAGAATTTACTCTTTTATCTCTCTTTAAAATTTGTCCAATGAATTTAGAAATAATTATCTAATTATAAGTATGTTATGTCAACATTTTATTGGTGGTATTAACGGTAGAGACTATACAAAATAAAGATAAAATACATTAACCAATGAACATATTAATTCAAAAAATTAAAGAGATGTATGTCAATTAGAAAAAGACTTTAAAGTTTAAAGATCATTGAAAGTTACCAAGTGGTTTTTTTTTGTTGCAAATTTGTTAAATAGCTACTTTATATAAACTTTATCCATGCCTTAATGGGAGCCTTATATATTAAATAGTGATTGTGACATATTTTTAAGCCAAGGAGACAAAATTTTCAATTTTGAAACAAATCTTGTCCATATCTTTAAGTTTTTATTGAAATGAATTATTCCGTTGTCATTTTCAAAGTGTGTTTCAATTTCGATAATACAGAAATCGAGTAATAAAATGGAGATGTATGTGTTAAATTATGGCTTTGTATATGAGTGGAGGAGAAAATATAAATAACACATTTGTGGAATTTTAATATATTACACAAATTCTCAATATAAATTTTTAAAAGGTAAACAAATATTTATGGATGATTGTTACAATTTCTTGACTAACCTCAATTCGATCAGTCAATGTCGAATATCTTCATCGAATGGTTTACATCATTTGCTTAGTCATACATATATACAAAATTCCAATTGATGTTTATCATGTTTGATGATAATTTTGTTTTATATAATAAGATAGATCTATCAATAATTTCTTCATTTTTATGTTTTAATTTAAAAAATAATTAATTTTTTTTCAAACAATTAAAAAAACCCTAACTATTTTTCTTTTAGTTTTAAGCTTTTAATAGATATAAATTTATAAAAAAATTCTTATACAAATATTTTTTTTATTTAATATTTCAAATATTTAAAAAAAAATTATATATTGTTTTAGTTTTTGTAGTCTTTGTGATTTGAGTCATTTGACTATAGGTTTTTTTTTTTTCCTTCTAAAAGTAGGTTACAAAATAGAGGAAAAAATTATTATTAAATGAGCAGCTACATTTTTATATTAAAAAAAGTTAGAAAAATTAGATTACAAACAGAGAAATTATTCAGAAAATAAACTTAGTTTAAAAAAAAAAATTTTAAAAACCATGACGCATTCTCAATTCTAGCTTTTTTTTTTTTTTTTTTGAGGGGGGATTGTAATGGGTAACAAAAAATATTAGGATATTTATAAATCTAGCTATGGTTTTTGAGATTTACAAATATAGCAAAAAAATTTAAAATATGATTTCGATTTTTTTATTATTCCAATTTTACCTTCATTGGTGTATTATCAACATGTATATCAGTAGTATTGATCAAACTGAAATGTGAGGGCTTTAAGAAAAGATTTTTAGTTTAAAAACAAAGCTTCAGTCCAGTGCAAATGCACACTGTCGATGCAAGAATAAAACTGGAAGTATTCTAGAGTATCAATCTCACAGGGAATGGATACAACAAAATTCAAAAGATAGAAAAAATTGTTCTCAAATTGCAATTTCGGTAACCAATGGTATAAAAATGTTGAGAGTTGTTTTTGGCTGAAGAAAGAAATTGAAAAACCAATAAGTATGAAAAAGGGAATTTAAGTTGCTCATGCCCCTTTTGAAAGAAATGCAACTAAAATGCAATTGCAATCAAAACTAACAAGAAAACTAAGTAAACCAAATTTGACTCCTGTTCAATTTTGCTTCAAAATCTTTAGGAGATTAAGTGATTAATCCTATATTTCTATGGCTAATCTAACTTAGATAATTTTGTACATAATTCTAGTGGTTTTAGAGTCTCGCCCTATGTTTAGGGTCAATGTTCACGACTTATTTCTAAGCCTTTTCTCCCATTGCTTTTGTGACATCCGCTTCCCTTAACCCCTTCAGTATTAAGTTTAAGCTTGACAAACAACACGAGATGACCAGCTAGGTTTAACCAACATTAGACTCAATAAAAACAAACAAAATTCAAGCGTTAGCTAGATTATATGTGCTTTTAAGCTTTACATCTTTCTTTTAGGGCATTCACGAACTTGAACCCCTAAAGGAAAATTAGCTCATCATTGCAAAAGTGAAAAACAAAACTTTAAAGTAATAAAAATGAATAATTGAGAATGAGAGATAGAATAGATAAAATTCCATAATGTAGTAATGAAAATAACTTAACCAAAACTTAAAGAACATAAACTAGAATAAAACTTTAGTAAGAAGGAAATTAATTCGAACAAGCTAAATTTTTTATTAAGAACTAAAAACTCAATGTCGAAAATACAATGAAACTTAAACAACTAACTTGAATCTCGAAATACAACTGAATGAATAAAAATACAACAACAACTAAGTTCCTAAAATAGAAGCAAATAACTTAAATAAAGCAGAAAAAAAATTCTAAAAAACGGAAGAACACAACATCTTTTTCACTTCTTACTCAATCAACCCAACTCCACTTTTTTCAAAGAGAATTGTGAGCCTTCACTTCTTTCAACTTTCGTTGAGGAAGGATTGAGTTTCAAAGTTGAAAGGGGCTGGAAAACATAAGAAAAAATTGTAGCACGAAGGTCTTTTTGTGTGAGAAAAACTCGCACATCATTGCCTCCGTTTCTTTCTTCTTATATAAGCCATATGGGCTAGGGTTTTCATATTTGTTCATGTGCAGCTTGGGTCAACTTGCCTTACTAAGCCTTACTGAATTCATGGAGAAGAATGACATAAAATGAAAGGAATAATCTAATTAAACCCTAGTGGAAACTTCAGAACCAATTTGAGTTTATTTAGAACAAAATAATAATATTAGGGTTAAGCATAAACATACCTTGAATAAAAGAAGTTCTTCTTGTATACCTACTCTCTTCCACAAAAGCCTTCTTTGCTATGTCTCGAACAAAGGATCAAAAGGGTTTGTGGGAACTTTCTTAAAAAATGAATGAGATAATGAGAGGAGAATTCTCTAGACTTTCTTTCTCTTATTTGGAATGCACACCAATGGCTCACCCATAGGGCCCTATTTATAGTGGCCTAGGGAAAATAATTAAATAGTATATTTTAATATAGATATTAAAATATATTTATCTAACCAATTTGAATCATATTCAAACATTTTCAAATTCTCCTACGACTTCTATTTCCTTATTTGAATCTAATTCAAATTAATAAATATATTTTCTTTAATGTATTTTAATACATTAATAATGTCTTTAATATTTAATGCATCATATACAATAAATATGTTTTTTCTCATTTAATATATCAAATATATTAAATTTTAATTCGAATATTTCAAAATTTCTCTCAACGAAATTGATCCCTATTTGTTCATATGAGTTAACAAGGAGTATGGATCTACAGATTATAAGCTCCAATGATACAAAATCAATTAATTATACTATTTACTTAGTTAATTTTCATTCATTAACTATAGGTCACTCCACTATAGACCTAGAGTTGCACGCTTATGCACTACAGGACAAGTTGTGTCCATGGATATAATCACTACATGCAAGTCGATCATTCACAAGTTGTTTGTAATTACAACTGGGTCAAAGTCTGTTTTACCCCTATAATTATATATTATACCATAAGTATCACTGATCCTCTAATGAACAATTTATTTATGATCTAACCATAAACTAAGTCCTTCTCGGGCCAGTGAGAGGGTGAGGCCCCATTGTTCAAGTCCCGAAATCATCACTTAAGGGAACTACTCATCTACTTTCTTTATATGGAAATGCTATAATGGAAATGAGTGAATTCCATATTGTGAAATTATGTTCTCAACTCCCTATTTGGTCAAGTCTCCAAAATGGTAAGCTTATTGAATTGGTTAAAAAACCATTCTCACCCATGCAGATTAAAGGACGAGCCCTCACAGGTGGGAGTTCACAACTTACTCAGGATTAAGATCGAGTCGTATATAATCATCCTGTGAAATATTAATAATCTCAATTAATGGATTTATAAAGAGAGATTAAATATTTCGTAGTCCAATCTTATACAAACTCATTGTATAGGATACTCCCACTCACATGTTTCCAAATGAATGATTTGGATCAAATCATTTGTAACAATTACAAAGTGGGCCGTATCAATAGTGTTACCATGATAAGACACCCAATCTTATCCATATACTATAGACTCTTTAGGTAATTATTTGAACATGATCCTCATGTATGTCAACTACATACTGTTCAATATTATAATAATAACCTTGGATTTTACACAATATTGGATAATGTTATGCACAATATAAAATAATAAATTATTTTATTAATAAATGAGAAAATGTTTAATTTCAAAAAATGAGCTTTATGGCATAAATCCTAACATAAAATCCCCAAAATTATGCTAATTCCGTGTTTGGCGCGTTTTCTAGATTTTTGCAGAAATGAAATTGTAATGCAATTACATTTCTGTTGCATTTTTTTCCAGATCAGCCTGAATTGCAATTGCATTCTTCAAATTCCTGCACAAAAACATCAAATAAGTGTGGTTTTCATTTTCTTTTGCTTTCTTTTCTCCACTTACTTAATTTAAAAGGTTTCCAACACTAATTCAATTTAAACCAACTTTTTGCTAACCTTTTTATCTAATAACACACATAAAATAACAAAAATAATTGAGTATAAAGGCCAAATAATCCTCATAAATGAGAATTATCAAGTATATCTGATATACTTTATGTTTGGTATATTGGTAGTATATCTAATATACTTTATATTTGTATATCAGTCAACTGATATATACCTAAAACGAAGTATATTAGTAGTATATTACTGACATGCTACTGATATACTTCTTTTTAGGTATATCAGTTAAATGATATACTCTATATATATTTGTAGCATATTAAGGATATTTTGCATATTTGGTATATCTCACTGATATACTTCATTTTAGATATGTTCATTTCATTGATATACTTAACATTGAGTATATCAGTAGTATATCAGTGAAATGAACATATATCATATGCGAGTTACTGATATACTCTTGGTCAACTTTATATAAGTATATTAGTAGTATATTAATGATATACTCTATGTTAGGTATATTGTTGGTCTATCAGTAATATCACTGATAGACTACTGACAAACTTCATATTGAACAACGCTTGTGGGAAATAAAATATATTAGTAGTGTACCAATGATATACTATATATTATGTATATATCATATGCGAGTTACTGACATGCTCATAATTAACTTCATATAAGTATATCAGTAATATATCAATGATTTACTCTTTGTTAGGTATATTGTTAGTTTATAAGAATTATATAATTGACAAACTACTTATATACTTCATATTGAAAAGCGCACACAAAAAATATAGGGGTATTTTTGACTTTTTGTTCCGTCCGTTTGGGTTGGACCTTGCCATTTCTGCAAATGGAATAACAAGTGACACGACTGCAATTTAGATATTTGTTTTTGGTATTCATGCGAGTGGCTTTTTTTTTTAAAAAAAAAAAATTAACCTCATTTCCTAATATTCTTTTTTTAAATAACTTCCTATAAAGACTTTCATAACGTTAGCTAAATTAAAATGAAAGGGAAAAAAAAGTACATATATATATATATATATATTTTTTTTTTCTTCTGAAACCACTACACTTTTCAATTTAAAAAAAAAAATCTAAAAAGTAAAAATAAAATCCAACCTCGGATTAGGTTCATCCCTGGAATGTACTATACACCATTGATATTGACCCCAAAAAAGAAATGGTAGGTACAGGCAGTACGTGGACAACCGACCATCATTCTCAAACCAAGCCCAAAAAATTAAACCAAGATATTAACTTTTACGGATATACACACATGCACATCAACATCACTATATCCACTATACATACATACATACATACATACATACACACACACTGATAGAGATGAGGACGATGTGTGTGCGTTTGAGCCTTGTGGGATGGCTAGGGCATTGAAAGGCAGAAGAAGCTCCACCTCGGTGAGATATGAAAGGGCATGTGGTGTCTCAGTGCACCGTACTCCAACTTGCACTTTTGGTCGTTGTCGTTGCAAAGCATTGCTATATGCATGTGCCCTTTAATTCCCCAATATCATTTTTACATCCCTTACATCCCTATCAAGCGTCCCACACACTGAGAGACATAGGGGCAATTAATAATATACATATTTTTTTAAATAAAAGAAAAGAAAATGGATTAGTACAGGTTTGTGTAGTAGTACCCTAGCGAGAGAGAGAGACCTATTAATTCTTGTTGCACACTGACACACATCTACTTGCACCCACAATCTGTACGGTTCTTTCTTGGATTTTCTGTCCTTCCTTTCCCCCTTTCTCTGCCCTAATACTTTTCCCTTTTCTTTTATCTTGTCCGTGTTCGAATTAGGTCGCCGCATCGCTTTGTCTTTCTATTTAACCTAAAATGCCTAAGTATTAAAATACATCGAAATCCATCAATTCCATCTCTAATTAATATCCATCTTATGTTTGCATCTCCAACAACCAATTTTTTTTTTTTTTTTACTTGATTGGTTAGACTTGTATTACTCGAAATAGATTAAAACTATACTTACATCTGATGTGTATGTATTTGATTATCGTGTAACGAGTTCATGAAATTGACCTTGATTTTCTTATTTTAAGTTACAAATTTATTCTCTCCACGAACTACATAAAGTCAGAGTATACTACGTATATTAACTTGATTAAGTTACATGTTCAATCCTTGAACTTTCATGTTTGTGTTTAGCTAATAGTCTCTGATGTATTCAATTTTTTTTAAAAATAACAAATTTACTAGATATAAAATTGAATTTTGTGCCTAATAGGACATTAAATTTTTGATTTTGTGTTCAATAGCTTCTTTAATTTTTTTAAAAATGTTAAAGACCTATTAGACATAAAATTGAAAGCTTTGAGACTTATTAGACATAAGATCAAAAGTTTAGAGACTTATTAAACACTTTTTAAAGTTTAGAGACCTATTAGACACAAAATTAAAACTTCAATGACCTATTTAACACAAATCTTAAAGTTTAGAGACTAAACTTGTAATTTAATCCATAGATTTTTATAAATTTTAAATCTACAAATCTAATATAGGTTACATAAACTCAAATACTTTTTAATTATGTATCCAATAGTTATTAGATAATGGGGATGGAATTCTGTATTGAAGAGATCACTTGGAATATTTTGTTGGCGAGCTTGACTCATCATAGGACGTTGGAAAATAACTTTGGATAATAGGTTGAAGCAAAAATAAAGTTAATCACCATCAATAAACATCTGTTGTTTGGTCGCACTATGGCTGGGTAGCCGTCACTCAGCACGTTTAATAAAAGATATAAATTTGGAGTAAAAGGGACGTGACATTAATTAATTAGTGGAAATTGGATTAATAAAAAGGATTACACAGTGAGAGGGAGAGAGGGATTTAATAAATATCATCCAAAAATTAAAAATCATTAGTAATATTAATAATAATTTAAATTTTGATTAAGAAGTAGAGACCCAAATGGAGAGAAATGGAGAGGGGCTCCCGAATAACATGATTTCAGTGTTGTTTTTATTTTCGTCAATATTATTATTTTCACCCGCTTCGTTGCTCCTGCATGGCCTCTCAAGCTTTTCTATTTCGATTTCCGCCCCTCCGATATTTCCATTTTCTTCCACTTTTGCCCCCACGTCTTCCTCACAATTACCTTTCTCGCCCACCACTTCAACCTCGTCGTCTGGTATTTTTATTTCTTCTTTTTTCGTACTTTCTTCTTCAGAGTCAACTTTCGGAGTACTACTTTTCAAAATGCTGAGTCGAAGGCGCCCCTGGCTTCGTTCGGCATGGAAATACGAGAGCCTCGCCGGAGCCTTCACCGCCTCCATTATCAACCTTCCGTCTTCGCGATACGACCGTACGCGAATCGAATCCACACCGGCGATTGTTGTCAGAGGCGGCGGAAATAGTTTCTTGTTACCTTGAATATCCGATTTCACTCGCTTCCTCGTCGGAGATCGCTCGATTTTCAGGTAGGAAAAAACCGCGTCCTCCACGAAATCGGCAGCTCCAGTCTCGCTGCCTAGATTTTCAGTACAGATCGCCAAGCTCTTCTCGCTCAGAGTCGAGAGAGACCGCTTGTCGAGCGGATGAACATAGGCAGATTCAAATTCCTTAGTCGCCATTGGCGATTTCGCTTCACCGCGGGCGTCGGAGAGAGACTGGAGTGATCTCCAGGGGGCGGCGTCGTCGGATTTCTTCCGGGCGTCGGAAGGAGGAAGAGGACGAACAGAGTTAGTAGCGTTGTCGTAATTGGAAAGAAACTGATTAACATCGTGGCATTCGTCTGGGGATTGGGAAGAATCGAGATCGAGGAAACAGGATTTCAAAGCGACGAATTCTAAAGGCGGAGGGAGTGGAGACTTGAATTTGATGTGAGGGGCGGCCATGTGAGGCCAGGTAGTTTCGATGAATTGAGAGTCGACGCATGATTGAAGGCCTCGATGACAGACCATTGTCGCCATTGGAGAGTTGGAGGAATTAGGAGGAGGTTTGAATCTGGGGATTTAGAGAGAGAGAGAGAGAGAGAGAGAGAGAGAGAAGAGGGCTAAGTGAAGAGGGAGAAGGGCGAAGGGTGCGAATTTGTAGTCCAAAAAAGTGGCAGGGGAGGTAGTGAGGAGTGAGGTAGAGTGGTGGGGGCCTATTCATTCCACTTGAAATTATATTATTCTCAATATGCCCAAACACTACCTTACAATACTAATGTACAATCTTTTCAAAATTTTCGACAATATAGTTTAATGGACAAGGTACCAATTAAGTAGTTATATTTCTAAAGATTGATGGTTCGATTCCCACTTCTACAATTGTTGAACTAAAAAAAATATAGATTAATTGGTTAAGACATATACCTTCGACTAAGAAGTCAGATATTTGAATCTCCACTCCCATATGTTATTGAACGAAAAAAAAGAACATTGTTGATCTGGTCAAAACATAAGCCAATTCAAGCATAACTCAATAACATTAAAGTCACATATTATCGTTTTTAAAGTTGAAAGTTCAATCTCCACTTTTTGCATTGTTGTGCTAAAGAAAGAGTTAAAAGTGTAATAAAGGTTCGAATATGTACCCATATATTGTTAAAGGGATAATACTTCAACAATATATAGGTACATATTCGAACCTTTATTACATTTGTAACTCAGATAGAATCTTTCTGGCCTCTACCATTTAATTGTTGACAATAAAGAGATAAAATATTTTTCACATTTCTCTCTCCTAGCTGTGCAGATTCCTACCTACTGTATGCAACCAAGTATTGTCTTGGTTGAAGTAAAAAAAAGTAATTTTTTTTTAATTCAACAAGATTTAGGGGTGGGGGGATTCAAACCCATGACCTTCTGGTCATAAGCATATATTTCATGACAGTTGAGTTATGCTCTTATTGATAAGTAATGTTTTTTTTTTAAAGAGAAGAAATTTTTACTTTTTATTGATATATCTAGCTAATTAGTAAATTTTAATTTTAATTATTGGACCTTGATTTTCAGAAGAATTGTGTGGTTAGGTGTGGTATTCTGGTATTCTTGAGGTTGGATAAAATTATATATATAGATATTGTTTCTTGTCCTGATATTTCGGGAAAAAAAGCAAAATTCTTTTTGTTGACGTTGTGTTGGAATGTTTTTCAATTTATATATTTATATATTTGGGGTTGGGTTAAATGTTTTTTTTTATTTGTTTGATTTTGTGCCTATGTTTGGAAGGATTTTTATTTTTTGGATGGATGAGTTTTAGGTGTTTATATAATTTGATATATGATTTTTTCTTATTGTTGATTTTTTTTTTCGTGTTCAACAACATTTGAAGGTTAAGAGATTCAAACCTCTGACTTATTGATCGATGGAACATGTCAATTACTGTTGAATTATGTTCATTTTAACGAATTTTGAGTGATTTAACCATTGGTTTGAAGAAAATATTATAATTTTGTTTTCCGACGGTTTAATTTTACTATTTATTTAAATTTAGAGTTCTTTTAGATAATTAATATTTAGAGTTAGTTGTAAGGTTAGATTTTGGCTCTTCCCTTTGAATTCTTTCATTTATATCTAAAAAAAAGAATTCTTTCATTTATGGGCTTTTTTTTTATTCTATTAACATTATTTTTATTTAATAAGAATAGACTGTCGAAAAAGTAACTACAGTTTAGAATTTAAAATTTAAACTAAATATCTACTTCGTGTCAAATGTTTATTTTTTCCTTATATTTATTTAAAATAAATATACATAAAAATTATGGCTTAAATTTTTTTTTAAATTTTTTTTATGAGTATTTCTTAAAACCCAACCACAAAAATGATTTTTGTATGAGAGATGAGGTCTTAATGTTAATTTATTAATAAAGAATATTAAAATGGACCTTACTGCTTGCAATGGTCATGGGTTAGTGGAAGGGGTCGCAAATGAACCGATAGAATAACATTAGGCGAATGAATCAACTATTTTTAGTCTAATAAAAAAGTGAATCTACTATTTCAAGTTTTAAAAAATCAAATTTGCCTCTATGTGCTTAATTTTAGAAATTTGTGTATTAGACTTCAAAAACTAATGTTAGTTTTAGAAAATACACAGAAGTATCTTTAGTTAGAGTTCGATTTGTCCATAAAGGACACTTTTCTATACCCAAACTTCAGAATGCTCATTTCACTTAGCATGTTGAGCAAGAATGTGCATGGTCTATATCACTTTATGTCTTTGGTGTCTCCAAATCAACTCTTCAATAATAGGTTGGATTCCATTTTCATGTATCAAATTCCAAGGTATCGAAGAGTTCGTTTATGCCGTCATCGGTAACAATTAACATCTAAACCATACTATCAAAATGTAGACAAAAGATTCCCCCTAAATCGAAGCTAAATTTGAAAAATATATAAAACTTGCTAAACACATGAGTGGTTTCGTAATATCCTTTGTAAAGAGAGTGAAAAATCAAATAGCTCACGCTTTGGTGAGAATTGACATCAATATGATTTTTTTTCTAAATCTAAAAGACCTTAAGTTAAAGTCATACACAAGAGCATCTATGTAATTTAAGAACAAGGATGTAGTCTTATCTAGTTAGCAGCTCCTTTCAATATCTTGTTTTATACATACTTATATTTAATTTCGAGAAAAACTCGAAAAAAGTAGAAAAACAAAACGATAAGATTACAACGTCATCCACTCACCAAAAACCCTCCTCCTAATCGTTTGGAGTCAATTCGTTTTTGAAATTTCCTTGTGGGGAAGGAGGGAAATAATTTTAGGGTTGGTTGTGGAAAAAAAAAATATGTGGGCATAAAAATGTTGAGAGAAAAAGAGCATGTTGGTACAAAAATTACCAGCTTTTTCTCATAAGCTTCCAAAGGAAAAAGAACAAAAAGGCCAGGAAACAAAAAGATTCTCCCAAATATTTGTTGACAGTGATTTCGCTTAATTCTCTTCTCTTCTTTGCATTTATTTAGATTTTATCCTAAATAAATAAATAAATATAAAAGCCTTTTACCAAAAATTAATTTGCTTATATATATATATATATATATATATATTTATTTATTTATTTATTTATTTATTTTTATATAATGTGTACGATTCATATGCTTTTAAAGAGTCAAGTCAACACTACTTTCTTTTGCTTGTAGAGTAATCAGCTGACCAATATGCCAACTGGCATAATTATTAAAATTTCTGGGATGGTCATCTCTTTAAGAGACGACCATCCACCAATTTTTTTTTTTTTTTAAATCCAGATGACATGGTCGTCTCTTGAAGAGACGACCATCCTCCACGCCATTAAAACAACAATATTAATATAAATAGTTTGAAAAATACAATATTTTTATAATAAATTTGAAAATTCACAATATTAATAAAAAAAGTCCCAAGAATGTCAGCCCACCCTCCCTGAATTTATATTAATTGCGTAAATAGCCATTATTCTTAATTTTTTATTCTTATTTTAATTTACTTCCCTTTCATTTCATTCCCATCAACTACTTTTCTAAGGATTAAATTATGGATTTAGTTGGACAAAATATATACAGTAGTCCCAGTGTTTTGAGTGGTTCTGATTTTGGTCTTAATTTTTTTAAAATTTTCAATTTTTCTTTTAATGTTTTGAAACTTCTCAATTACATCCTTTGTTTAAAATTTTATTAAGAAAATATTGACTAATCATGATATGCCACTCAAATGATATTTGGCACATGAGATCCAACTCGTTCATCTTCAAAATTTGACCAACTTATTAACAAATTTTTTTTTCCAAATATAGCATCTCCAAACGACATGCTCACGTGTCTAGATATGTTAATAGAAGATTAAATTGCAAATTTAATTTCTATGGTTTCGAGAAAGTTTAGTCCCTATAGTTTTAAATGTTAGAATGTCATCCTATTTGATAAAACTTTAGGAACTATTTATGAGGTTTAACAAGCCATAAAGACGAAATTCTAATATTTAAAAGCATATGGACTAAAATTTAACTTTCTCCAAACTATAAGAACCAAATTTGTAATTTAACCTTAATAGAACTGTTGCTACATAAGCTTTTGTTAACATAATTTTAACAAAATTTTTTGACTAAGGACCTAATCGAAATTTAGTTTATAAATAAAAGACACAATTGAGAATTTTAAATGATTAAGGACCAAAGTAAGAATTGTCTGAAAAATTATGAGCCATTAATTAGTATATTTAGCAATATTGTATTTGAAGCAACATTTCTATTTAGTTTGTATGTGTTTAAATTTTGAATCATGTTTCTATTTAGTTTTTATATATGTGTATTTGAATTTTGAATCATGTTTCTATTTACTCTCTCTCGTAAACATTAGTAATGGAACACAATTAGACTATTTATCTATCTCTATCACATCATACCAATTCAACTATATAACAAATATAATCAACATTTTTTTAGAATATTACATTACAAATATGAAAGAGAGATTGAACTTGCTTCGTCCCCCAAGTTGCGACACTAATGTTTGATCACTTGAACTCCGTTTATGTTGATGTATAAAAATAGTTGCAATACTCACAAGATATGAAAACTAAATTTACAATTTAAACAGTTTTTTTCCCCCCAAATTCATAATGAGACAAGTGAATGGTGGGTTGGTAGGTTAATTAATTTGACTTTCCCTTGCATGAATGATTATGTTGGCTGAAATCTAGGGTTAAGCAATGTCGCTCAAACAGCCTTATTTTTCTCCATTGCTTCCGGATATCATAGAGATTCTTAAAGGGGGGCTGTGGTGTGACGTGAGGATACAAAATTTCTCTAAATTCTTAATATTTTTGTCCACAAATCTTTTAACCTAATTAGTCCAACATGATAATTATCATCAAATATATATGAAAAATAAAATAATTTTTTAATCGTATATCTAATGGTTATGAGAGTGACAATCATATTTTAATGATCACTTCCAATAGTTTCTCATTTTCATATTGACATATTCGTGTAATTTTATAAGAATTTTGAATAACTCTAACGATTAATAGAGATAAATATAATGTGATTTAATGAAAATTAGGAACCTTTATAGTTTTAGTTTTTTTGTTTATTATTGATTTTCAAATATGTATTTATATAATGGTACGTATGATGTACTATCCTAAAAAGAATTAAAAAACACAATCTTCTAGAAGAGTGTACAATGTGTGATGAAGGGTCTTTTAGAGATCGCAAAAAACTAGGGGTGGGATATTGAGTCAAAAAAATGCCTTACCAAACTTTGATAATGTTGGAATTTAAATCGTCCTCTATGCTATATTCTTTGATTTTATCAAATTTGGAAAAGCTAAGGAACTTTGATAATGTTGGAATTTAAATCGTCCTCTATGCTATATTCTTTGATTTTATCAAATTTGGAAAAGCAAAGAGATTCCTTATATATAGACATTAAATTCCTTTCTTTTTTTCTGTGAAAATTTGGACGTAATAAATAATAAACTGTATAGTTGCAGGATCAAACTCTCACCATAGAATGGTAAGGTAAGTACTTTGCTATTGCGCTAGGTGGGTGTTTGAAATTAAATTAATTCCTTTCTTAAAAATAATTTTTAATAGTTTGATTTCTTCGCCCATATAATCAAACTCAACTTTTCTTGACTTGTGTTCTGCAAATAAATTTCCCAACTAAAAAAAAAAGGGTCGTCTCTGTTGGGTTAGAAACATGAACTCATTAAATGCAACTATACCAAGAAATTATACTAAAAACATTAAAAATTCATTGAAGGATGAGAAACCGTACTAGTAATGAAACAATAATATGCATATTTCTCATCTTCAAACATTCATATATCATTATTACCAATCAAGTTTAACTTAAAAGAGTTTCAACTTGCGAGTTCAATGTTCTATAATTATTCATATCACGTCTATTTAGAGTTTACTTAAATTCAGTGTATCATGCTAATAAGAACATAGTTCAACTGACATAAAGTAGGTTCGAATCTCCTCACTCCAAATGTTGTTGAACTCAAAAAAAAAATATATTGTGTCATATCATACTACACAAACCCATTAAAAACGCAACTGTGCCCACACATCGTAGAGCATACTTTTGAGTCGGGGCGAGAATTCAGGACCAGACATTCCAAGTGATTTTAGGGTTATAGGGATTCCACAAATCCATGTGTGAAGGCACTAGGGAAATATAATATAAGGTATAAAATCGTACGAATTATATAGTGTAATGTGTGAAGCATATGTTTAGATGGAAAAGGGAAATCAATGTGTGAGATCCTCTAAACGCTGTGTCATATTTCCATCTGTGTCGGCCAGCTGAGGTTTCTCTTAAGCCTTCTTCTTCTTCTTCTTCTTCACTCCACTTCTTTCTTTAGCTCTGAAATGAACAAAATATTTCAATGGCTAACCTTAAAATACCATTAAAGGACATGGCCGGCCAAAACTTGAGATCTCTGAATTAGATGACTTTCCACTTAAGCCTTCTAATAATGTAAAAGGGAGTATGCCATTCAAGGAAACTCTCAAAGATTCTGCCAATTGTGTGTTGTACTGTGAAAATCAAATGTTTTGTTCCTTTTTCAAATTTTAAATTGGCACTTTTTTGAGTTTAGAGCTGGGATGCCCTAGTTTTGAGCCCTAAAGCCCCATGTGGGTCAACTTTAATTTGGGGGGAAAAGATGGATTTGTTTAATCTTAGTGAATTATGTTTAATTAACTTTGGAATTTTAATTTATTTAAATTGAATCGTTTTAATTTGTGGCCAAGTACTGCCGTGGAGTGTACTTGTAATTGTTGGGAAAGTTATATATATATATATTTTTTGTTTGTTTATTTAGGCCGTGTTTGATAATCATTTAATTTTTTGTTTTTAAAAATTAAACTTATAAACACTATTTTATTTGTTTTGTTTCCTACTTTTTATAGATGTTTTCAAAATTAAAACTTAAAAAAAAAAAGTAGTTTTTAAATTTTATTTTTATTTTTAAAATTTGATTAAGAATTCAAAAGTTTCCTTAAAAAAATGAAAACTATTGTAAAAAAATGATGAGAAAACAAACACAATTTTAAAAAATAAAAAATTGAATGGTTAACAAATAGGCGTTAGAGATTTTGAATTTGAATTTAGTTTTGGTGCTTTGATTTTGGGGTTTGGGCGTTGTTTAGTTTTATGATTTCCAGGTTTGGCCGTTATGGTGTATTATGACTTAGGTTTTATTTTTTTTAGCAATTTTCTAGTTTAGGTTTTGAGGAGAGTATTAACTTCTTACTACTACGTTAAGTTCAATAAAATTTCATCATGTAATTAAAAATTTATCAACTTCTTTCTAACACCATCTTAAAAAAAATTATCAAAAGAATTATTTAATTCAATTGAAATTAACAAAAAAAAAAAAAAAAAAAAAAGAAAAAGAAAAAGACAGAAAACCCTACCTTAATCCTCGCAAAATCTAATAAAAAATTTCGAGGAGACGAAGGTTTAAATGGGATGTGGGTATGGCCGGATGAGAACAGGAAAGTCATCTTATTCCCATCCCCCACATCATCCCTAATTTGTAATTACGTACTGAAATTTTTTTCATATTTACATAGTTTGTAGGAGAATATTAGCTACAAATTTTCGTACACAATTGAATAGTGTGTTAGTAGTGTAGCTTAGTGAGTCCTTTCTAAAAAAGAAGGAAAAAATGTAGCTTAGTGAGACTATTATTTGTGACAATTATTGATTCTTTTCAGTTATGTCTGGGAGTAACATAAAACTATTTTTCTCATTTTAAAATGCCTAGTGAAAAAACACTAACACTTGATTAGGAGTGTAGAACTAAATATCAAAGTGATTTGTAGTTTAAAACACATTTCTCTTTTTTTTTTTTTTTTGGGTTAAATTATAAAAAGTATCCATGTACTTTGCATATTTTTTAAAAAATATCCCTAGTCTTTCAAAAGTTGCAATATTACCTTTCATTTTTCATAAATGTTTCAAAACTACGTTATAATGTTACGTTGAACGAAAAGTCGACGTGTTTCAATGTCATTTTTTCAAACTTAATCTAAAAAAACATCCTAGTTACCACTATGTTATTTTAGGTCATTGTAAGTCGATTTTTCAAGACATCCTAGTGATTTGTGTGTTAGAAAGCCTAATGGAGTAAAAAAGACGAATTTTCCTAAAGGTTATATATGTTGTAAGGCATTTGTTATAAGATATCTATTTTTTTGCAGGAGGGAGTGGAGAATTTTCTTTCTGCGAGCTAAACGAATGGGAGGGAATATACCCCGTCTTTATCTCCGCCTGCTCTATTTCCCCTTTTATATATATATATAATTTTATCATTTATTGATTTAGATAATTGAATATATATGGATAAACATTTGAACTATATATATGGATAATTAGATAATTTGACATGAAATATAATTTTATTTCTATTAGAAGTTTGAGAATTTATCTTTAAATGAAGATTTTCTGTAGGAAATTAACCATTTAAATGAAGATTTTTTTGTGAAGAATTAACTATCTAATTGAATATTTATCAAAAGAATTATTTAATTCAATTGAGACAAAAAAAAAAAAGAAAAGAAAAGAAAAGAAAAGAGAATCCCTACCCTGATCCCTACAAAATTTAACGAAAAATTTTGCAAGAACGAAGATTTAAATGGGAGGTGGGAGATGGTGATAGAAAAGTCATCTTTGTTCCTATTCTGTGGAACATTCCTAATTTGTAATTATATAATGAGAAAATTTTCAAATTTACATAGTTTATAGGGGAATATTAGGTACAAATTTTCATACACAATTAGATAGTGTTTAGTGTAGATTAGTGAGACTATTATTTGTGACAATTGGTTCTAACTATTTTTCTCATTCTAAAATCCTTCGTGAAAAAAATACTATCAAACAATTATCCAATCAAATATATATATATTTTAAATTCAATAACATTCAATTATTAGAAAACTGTTCACTATATAGTTTGATCTTATCTTAAAAACAATACTCTGAAAATACACCCATTGTTATTCGCGGTCCGTCGGTTTTAGGATTTTTTTTTAAAAAAAAAATAAATATCAAACAAATTCTCAAAAGAAAGAAAACAAAGAAAATCTACGTGCGCGGTGCATATTATAAACTGTCGGTTATGCAGCCTTCAATAAAACCATACACAATCATATTGATTCAAATGATTTAAAATTAGTACTAAAAAAAAAGATTTAAAATTAAATAAAAGAAAAACGTGAAAAGAAAAAAAACCATAAAATAGGGAATTTTTTCCGACAGTCCGTCAAGCAAAAAAAACCACATGTCGGAGTGGCTTTTGCGTCAGATCATCTAATTCTAATATCACCACCGGTTTCAGAGTGGCTCCGCACCACCACTGCTGACTACACCCACCAACTTGGTCAAATTTTGGCTCCCAAAGTGCTATATGCGCCCACTTCCTTTTCTCATTTTTATTTATTTATTTCTCCAATTTCCTCCTTGCTTCTTTTTTAGGAAAACTAAATAAAAATAAACATAATTAATTGGAAAATTCTGATGCTTTTAGTCAACGAATATTTATAGCTACGCTAGGTTGGTGAGTTCCAATACATTAACAAACCAATATACTCGAGCCACCTCTGCCCTACACCCAAATAAATGGGTTTTTAGCTTCAAAATTTATTCTTTATATTGTATAATATGTTTTAAATTTCATTATCTAGATGCTCATATAATTTTAGCAGTATGGCACTAATTTTTTTTCGTACAACAGATCTGAAAAAAATATATGCTAATTATCGTTGAACTAAGTTCATGTCGGCATCTCTTTCTTATATCTTATTTATTTGAATATGTTACCTCATATTTTGCAGTGTAATATTCCTTTTTAAAAAATTGAATTGAATTACAAATGCTCCATTTATTTTAACTAAATGAATGGATTGACATATTCACCGGTAAAATAAAAGACATATCAACTTTATAATCTATGTATAATACATTTAATGGGTTACCTTACCTCAATGAAGAAATTATTATTCAAAATTTTACTTCATTATATTATATTAAAAAATTTCAAGGCAAAATATTCTTTTTGTCCATGATGTTTGTTTTTTGTGTCTATTTAATTTTTGAGATTTCAAATCAAAAGACACTTTTAGTTTCTGAGCTCAATTAACTATTAGTTGACTAATGATCAATTGAATTCAAAGACCATTTAGAAATATTTTTTTTCAAATTTCAAAGACTAAGTAGACACTAAACTCAAACTTTCAAGTCCAAAAATATATTTTACCCAAAATTTTGAAACATAAATGATAACTTGAAATGTTCAAAAGATTAGGAGTGAAATGGAAAAAAAATTGGTATATAAGCCCCCGTTTGATAACGTTTCAATTTCTTGTTTATTGTTTATTGTTTCTTGTTTTTTAAAAACAAGCTAAGAGACAAGAAACAAGAATATGTTTAATAATTATTTATGTTTCTTGTTTCTTAAATAAAACAAACAAAAACAGAAACTTGTTTTGTAACTATTTATTGTTTCTTGTTTGTTTTTTTTCTCTCTTTTTTTCTTCTTCTTTTCTATAGTTTAAAAAGAATTTAGTTATATAATATAAAAAATATATAACATATATTAAAACTTTCTTGTTTTTTAAGAACAAGAAACAAGAATATGTTTGATAACTATTTCAATTTCTTGTTTCTTAGAAAAAAAAACCAGATACAAAAACAGAAACTCACTACAAGAAAATTGTGATTTCCCCACGTGTAAAATGTCGACGCACTTATACGTGTCGGCCCATATAGCTTCTCACGACGCCATGTTTACGGTGTCGGGAGAGCCTGTATAAAAGGCCTCTCCCAACGCGCTGAAATTCTCGCATCGGGAGAGGTTTTTTAAAATTGGTTTTGCCGACGCGTTATTGAAGTGTGTTGGCAAAACCAACTTTTCCCAACGCGCTTTAGTTGTGCGTCGGGAAAAGTCCATTAAAATCGTCTATCAATTCGCGCAGCCCTAACATTTTTTCTTTTCCTCCTTTTCGACTTTCTTCTTCTCACAACCGTCTCCTCGTGGGTTCTCTGTCGTCGCCATCAGCCATCGTGGGCATGGGTTCTCGTCGTCGGTGTCTCCTTCGTCGTTGCCTTCATCTCCTCCATCTCAAGCTAGCCATTGCTGCCTTCTCCTCCATCTCAAGCAAGTTGTCTCCTCCGTCCCTCCCTCTTTTTTGATTGCACTGCCGCCAGTTGTCATTATCGTCGTTGCCGCCGCCGGTAATCTTCCCTCTCTCTCTTTTGATTGCAATAGGAATTTGAGAGCTCTCTATTTTTGTGGAGATTTTTGTAAATGGTGAAGAAATAATGTGGAGATTTTTGTAGATGGTGAAGAAATAATGAAGGGTTTTTTATGGGGTTCTTACCAAAAAAGAACTATCAAATTCTAGAGGTTTTTTATTGCGATTTGGGTGTTTGTAATTTTAGAGGTTTTGATGCGATGCAATGCAAAGGCAAATGAAGAAGAGAATCACATTGTGATAGCATGAAAAAATAATTGATTTAGAAAGATTCTAAGTTTATCATCAATTTTCTTCTTTTTTTTTCATGCTAGGTAGTTTTCAACCCAAGAAAATTATTAATTTAGAAAAGATTCTAAGTTTGGGATGAATCTCTTTGTGGATCAAGTTGTTGTTTGTAGGGAAATAATTTGTGCAAAATCAATTTAGATTATTGTTGTTTGTAGGGAAGAATTTTGTGTAAAATTAAGTTAAGTTGTTGTTTGTAGGGAATAATTTTGTGCAAAATTAAGTTGCTCTTTTTCGGAAATAATTTTGTGTTTTAGTGAATAATAAATGTTGTGCTTTAGTGAATAATAAATTTTGTGCAAAATTAAGTTGTTGTTGCTTTAGTAGGCTTAAGTTGTTGTTGCTTTAGTAGGCTTAAACTTTGTTACTTTGTTTGTATAAAATAAAGAATTGTTTGGTGCAAAATTAGTATGCATAAAGATGTGAGAGAGATCCAACATAGTGATTTTCCTAATTCAAGTCGAGCTCTAAAATTTTTGTAACAAAAATATTCACTATTTGAATTGGTTTATTAAACTTAACCTACCTTCATGGGATGCTTGAAAGGTTAGTTTAAACTTATAATTGAAATTAGCCTTCCTCTACCCACTTTCTTTTTTGAATGCCCATTAGATCCTTTCTTTCATTTTTTTCATTTAATTTCTCTTAAGGGAGACCTATTAGAAACTCTTAAAACTCGTAAATTTCAAAAACTTATAAAATTGGAACTTTAATTTTAAAATTGAGAAGAAAGGAAGTTTATCCTCTTTTAAGTTAAATTGAGAAGAAATGCAGGAAATGTTGAAAAAGTTCATGGAATCACAAAGCAGACCCTCGAAATAGGTATGAATTCTCTTCTCTCGTAATAAGTTTAACTACGAGGGTTACTATCCTGCAGTGATGGTAGTAATGTAGTGGTGCTTAGTTGTGGTGGATTTTGTTTATCTTGGTTGCTATCCTGCAGTGATGGTAGCAACGTAGTGGTATTTAGTTTCTGGTAAATATTGTGTGCCTCGTTTGCTATTCTACAGTGATGGTAGCAAAATGCTTGAGATATACATGTTTAATTAAGTGTACGTTGTGGTTTTTAGGTGTTTGTGGAGTTCACTTTTCTTGTTTGATATCCTGCAATGTAGGGAGTGTTTGATTTTATTTTAGTTTCTTTCAACTTTCTTTGTTTTAGTTCATGTTATGCATAAGTTGTGGTGTGTTTGAATTGTTGGAGTTTGTTTTCTTTTTTGATATGTTTACATGTTTAGTGAGAGTTTGTGGTTTAGGGACCATTTTGGATTTACATGCTTTTGGCTAAAATTTTGGTTTAGTTCTTGTGTGTTGTAGCTTGAGATATACATGTTAAGCATAAGTTGTGATGTGTTTGAATTGTTGGAGTTTGTGTACTTTTTTGACTTGTTTACCTGTTTGGTGGGAATTTGTGGTTTAAGAACCATGTTGGATTTACATGCTTTTGGCAAAAATTTTGATTTAGTTCTTGTGTGTTGGAACTTGAGATATACATGTTAAGCATAGGTTGTGGTGTGTTTGAATTGTTGGAGTTTGTGTGCTTTGTTTGCAATATTTACATGTTTGGTGGGAGTTTGTGGTTTAGGGACCTGATAAAGAGCTTGTCGAAGGCTCTATCAAATATATTTATAAACCTAAACCTCTAAAGTTTGCAATAATAGTGGCCAGGGTCGATCACAGGGATTGGATTTCTTAGTTCATTTAAGTACCGTAATTACTCCCACTTAACTTTATTTAGAGAAAGAAATCAAATGCAAACAAGCTAAACTAAAGAGCTAACCTAGAAAGCAAAAGATAAATGGAGACACAATAGGAGAGAGATATTCTAGGGAATTAATTTTACCAATTAGACTTACAGCGAAAACTACCAAGATTTGTCATGCAAATATTCCATAAGCCAAGAAGTGAGGTTGTTAACTGACTCTTTCAAGCACAATTAACTCTCATGCAATGTTATAAACCTAATATCTCTATCTAGATTTTAATAACATGCAAGGCATTAAGCAACTTCTTTTAATGGCTTCTAAGAGAATTCTCCACTTTCATGCAAGAATTTACAAATAGTCATGCAATTAAGTTCTAGCCTAAACCATACTTTTTCAAGCACAAATTCAGACCAATAAAACAAATAATCTTTGATCAATAAATTATAAGCATTAAATACATAAAAGCATGAATGAAACAAAAAGCATTCAATTAAGGTATTTAATCAATTAAAAAACTCAAGTCTAATGGCTACATCAAAACTCCAAGTATTAGGAACAAAGATACTAATAATATTCATACAATTAAATCTCTAAGTTCTTAATTTACAGCCACAAAACAGGAACTAAAACTAAAGGAAAAGAAAGAAATTAGCAAACAATGGTCGATCCCACGTTCCCGTCGTGATCTCCATGTCCCTCGAGCTTTGGATCTTCAAAAATGCTCCACAAATGCTCCCAATTGCTCCATAAACCTTCAATTTTAGCTTAGAATCGAGATTAGGGCTCCAACTTTCGGATTAGCCTCCAAAACGGAGCAAAAAATAAGGTTTTTATAGAAAATTTCGAGGCAGCGTCTCAACGCTGCAAGAAAGATGGGGCGCGCGTGCAGTGTTTTTTTAGTTTTCGTAGCGTCGCGACGCTATAGACAGCGTCTCGACGCTACCATGCAGATAACACTGGCCATTTTTGCTATATCTCTTCGCTCAGGTGTCCGAATGACCTCCGGTTCGATGCGTTGGAACCGTGATTCAATGTAGAATCTCCCGGAACGTGCCTTATGCTCAAAAAAAATTCTTTAATCCTCTTTAATTTTCAATTAAGCTTCACAAGGCTCCAATATCCACCAAAATATTCTCAAATACTTGGTTTTGCTCCTCAAGCTCGGTTTCTACAAAATTAAGAGAAATAGGCATAAAAGCTCACAAAATAATCACAAAACTAGCATAAACAATAGGAAATAAGATAGCATAAATACATGCTATCAGGACCAATTTGAATTTACATACTTTTGTGTAAAATTTTGGTTTAGTTTTTGTGTCTATAAGTTTAAATATGTTAAGTTTAGTTCTAGATGTTGATTTTGAAGTTTAAGATTGTTTAATATGTTTGGCTAAGTTAAGGTATGTTACTTAAGTTTTAATAAGTCTAATTTTTTTTTAGGTACTTCAGGGTTGAGCGAGATTATGGAGGTGGAATTTGGACTTGGATCTATGACAACTTTTTTCTTCAATGTTTTATGTAATTTTCTTTGTATTTCCTGAAACAAATGAAGGATTGCACTGGCAATATGATTTAAAAAATATTCAGTATGATTTAAGACATTTGTAAGAACATATTTGAGTTTTTTTTTAATGCAATTTAAATTATATTTTGAAGAAATTTAGATTATATTTTATATTGTATTCATGTATATTTAGTTCTAACAGGATTTGAATTGAAAAAATAAATAAATGGAAAAAAAAAGTTGTGATAGTTTTGCCGACGCTACATCGGCAGAAAAAGGATCTGCCGATACCATTACACGATGTTGTCAGATCAATTCTGCCAAATCTTTGCTGACGCATCATAACACGAAGTCAGCAGATCATGCTAATGCCGACGCACAATTCTCTTGTGTCGGCAAAAATTTGACAAACTGGATCTGCCGACGCCATATTTTTGGTGTCGACAGATCCGACCTTTGCCAACGCGTCATTCATTAGGCTTCGACAAATCCTCTGCCGACTAGGTAGTCTCGACGTGGCTGCCAACGCCTAGGTTGACGTCGGCAGAGGTATTGCCGACGCATTTTATGACTTTTTTCGACATTTTCCTGCGCGTTGGGAAAAGTCAAAAAACTTATAGTAACTTGTTTGATAACTATTTCTTATTGTTTTTTTTTTCTTTTTTATAGTTTAAAAAGAATTTAGTTATATAATGTAAAAAATATATAACATGCATTAAAACATATAAAAAGTAATTATAAAAAATTTACCTTACTTAATACCAATAAGTCTCCATGCAAAATTAGCAACAATACCATAAAGTTTGAAATATTTCAAAAAATATCATAAAAGTCGATCAAATTTTAAAATTCAAACTAAACCCAAAGCGAAGGGTATCGTAAGATAGTGTTTGGATCGTGATTTTCAAGTATAAAATAAGTAATTAATTAATGAAGCTTCGAACCAATTAGATTGAGAAGAGAATTAATTAAATATATATAAAAACAAAAAAAAGAAGAGAATTAATTAGTGAAACATATTGCGTAAAATATCCAAAATTGAGATTTCAAAAGCTTAGGCCCCGTTTGATAACCATTTGGTTTTTGATTTTTAGTTTTTGAAAATTAAGCCTATAAATACTACTTCCACCTATAGTTTTATTTGTTTTGTTATCTACTTTTTACCTATGTTTTCAAAAATCAAGCCATATTTTGAAAACTAAAAAAAGTAGTTTCCAAAAATTTATTTTTGTTTTTAGAATTTGGGTAAGAATTCAAATGTTTCCTTAATGGAGATGAAAACCATTGTAGAGAAATTGAGAGAAAACAAGCTTAATTTTCAAAAACTAAAAACCAAAAACTAATTATATGCTTATATAGCATGGGACCATACGCGTAAAAGCTGTGCTATTTGATTCTTTCCATTATCTCACGTTAACAAAAAAAAAAAGGTTAATTAAGTTTATTATAATTTTAAATTGTGAGAATTATTGAGAGGAATAAGACAATGAGAATGATGTCACTTTTTTTTAATTATTGTATTAACATTAATTTGGATTTCTTAGAGCATTGTGGAAAATGACGCAACACGTGAAAATGTGGTGATAAAAGGTATTAATTGAGCTATATCAAAATTGTTTGAGCACCATGAGTTTGCTTAAATCTAATTTTTGTCTAATGGTTGATGACTTAATATCTTTAAAGATTTGAAAAAAAAAAAAGAAGAGAGAGAGTGTTATACTTTTACATTAATTGATTGTTACAAGATGTTGCAATTTCATTCATTGATTTGTTGTTCTACACATTTTTCTCGATTTATATGGCTTTTTTTTTGTTTGTTGAGAATTAATTTTTAAAAGTTTGAGTTAGTGTAGCTTGTTGTTGAAAAGTTTGGATTTATGTAGTTTTTGTTTTAATTTGAAAAGAAATTTGAGTTTATGTAGCCTATATGTGATTTGCATAGGTAAAATCATGAACTCGAACTTGTAACTAATATTTGCATTAAGTTGTGATTAATTCAAATGATTTTTTTTTTTTTGAGTTCAACAACATTTGGAATAGGGGAATTCGAACTTTTGTCCTCTTAGTCGAGGGTACATGCCAATTACCGCTAAGCTAAGCTCACTTTGGCATTCAAATGAACAATTTTAGTTCTTACGAACAAACTACCTAATTAGACAAATTAAATTACTAACATTTCAACCATAGTTATTTAAATATGTTTTATTTTATTACTGATTTGATCATTGGTCAAAATATTGGTTAATCTCCCTTATAATTTGCATATTCAAATCTGCATCCCTTTTTCTTTTTCAATTGTAATAATACTAAAGAGAGCAAGTTTTTTTGCTGATTTTTTCTTCAATAGAGCTCAAGATGCCTCTTATTGTTTGTCTGTTTTTTTAACAAAAATCATAGAACAACACTCTTGTGAGCAAAATAAAAGAAAAAACAAGGTTTGAAGATTCGGAGTCTTAAAATATTGAAGTTGATGAAATGTTGAGGTTTTAATCTTATAAAATGTCAAATGAAAATATTGGTAAAATTTAGATCTCAATATACATTTCAAGAAAAACCATTAAAACTCATGAACTTATCAAAAATATTGAAATTAATAAAATAAATATTTTACACTTATAATTAAGTTAAAATTCTTTATTAATAATAATATTCATATAGACATTTTTTTAAAAAAAAAATGACGATATGTATATCGAAAATATCAATGAATTCCTATTGTTGATATTGAGCATTTCAATTTACAAAATATCAACTTGTCAACCGATATTTATTGAATTGCTTTCATTTTTGTAATTAGTAATGGAGAATCTTTTGCTTAAGGGTGAATGCATGCGTCATATGGCTAATAACTTGGCCTTAACGTGAAAGCCAAAGGGTTAATTAAGGCTTAGGTAATGAATTTTAATCTAATACTTTAGTGCAAGAAAGACAAAGAATCCAGTTCATGTCTCACATTAATTAAAAACCCTAATTAATTAACCCTAAAAGGCCTCCTTTTTGGCCATGTTGCTCCCACACTTTCTCTCTCTCTTTCTATATATATATATTTTTTTAAATCTTCCTTTTCTCTCTCACTATCAATTTTTTTTTTTTTTTTTTTGAGAAAACTCACTATCACTTTTTTTAATCTTACTTTTTCAACTCCTAACATTAACCAAAAAAAAATATGATAATGGAATCATACGCAATCCATGCAACAAAGTATTTTATTTGTACACCTAATTTTATGTTGGAAAGTAGTAATAGATGATTACATAATCACCCTAATCCTAAATGCCTTCAATTTTTTTTTTAAAATAAATATGGTATATTAAGTTAAATTCAGATGATTTATGAAAAATCAATGAATCATTAGATTCTCTATGCAAAACTTAAGGACTAAAACAAAATGATTGAGAGATTAAAAACTAAAAATATGAATAGTGTACTAAAAAAATGCACTATATTTAAATTAGGTTGAATTATAAGTTTAATCTCTGAACTTTGAAGTTTGTATCTATTTGATCATTGAACTTTTAAAAGTGTCAACTATGTCCTTAAACTTTTAATTTTGTATCTAATAGGTCCCTGAAATTTCAATTTTGTATCTAATAGATCCATGATAAATTCAAACTTTTAATTTTATATCTAATAGGTCCCTCAAAGTTTAGGGACTAAATTTGTAATTTAACCTTTAAATTATGATTTAAAATGAAATAAGTACACTACTTAACCTAATTTATCTTAGTAATAATTGCAAAATTAACACTCATTGCCATTTATTCTACAAATCATAATTTTCCAATTATGTAAATTTGAATGTTTAATTTTTACGGTTAAAAGTTTATAACAGCAATTGTAACAAATCACTATAATTTATTGGTGGGTTGTACAACTCATTCTACTATATACCAATTATACCACTTCCATTGAATCCTTAAAATTTTTTAATAGAATTGGTACACAAAATAGAACAAGTCAGCCATGTGCCTAGTTAATTTAATTATAAAAAAAAAATAATAATGAGACGAAGTTTACTCTAATGATATGACTTGTACAAACTACAAAGATATATAGAATTAAAAAATATATATTTTAAAAACACAAGAATGTGGGTGGTAAATTAATGGTGACTTTTTGAGAGAATGTTGACTAGGCATCATCTCGGAAGCAGATTGAAAACAAATAAATAAACAAATAATAATGTAATTAAAAAGCTGTGGAAGGGAAGGGGGAGGCCCGAGCTTCTGCATCTGGGCATTCGTTCTCCTGACATTGTAATAAAAACTCTCAATTTTAATTATATATATTTATACATATTCTTATGTAGATCAACATTTGTTTACAACTTTACAAAATAAATAATAATAATAATAATAATAAAGTTCATAGTCTAGTGGTCCTCTGTCTACTTAAAAAAAATGAAGCCATTAAGTGGATGTTGAAAATTTTGTTATAATTTAAATTTTTATGAATAAATAGGGTACTCTGTCAACTTTATTAACTTGTTCAAATTTGATGTATAGGTTGTTTTTTATACGGGTCAAAATTGGATCATAACAAAATTTTGGTCTATTTGAAGATCATATAGTATTTGATTGGGGAGAGGGAGATAAGAATGGAATTTAATTGAAAAAGAAAGGGTATGGGCTCTTGTGAGTAAGAAATAAGAAAAGATTATCTATCTATCTATTCTAGTTTTGCTTGTCATCAGTCATGAGTTCAAATCTAGATCATATATTCCATGAATAATGTTCTTGTTAAGATTATATGACCTACTTGATCTTCTAGGCTAACCTTTACAATTTTATGCTAAATTTCATATCATTGTTTCTTTCTTCTTAGTTCAAACCATTAAAGAATAATTGACACTCCACATATCTCTACAATGGTATGATACTGTCCACTGTGGACACAAGCTCTCATAGCTTTACTTTTGGTTTCAACCAAAAGATCTTATATCAGTGAAAATATTGTCTCGTACTTATATACACATGATCTTTTCCTTTTCTGTCAATATGGGACTTTGATTGCACTCTCAACACAAACCATATGCAGAACAATGATTTGGACCTCGAATCTTTAAAGAAAATACTAATACCTCAATCAATTGAACTATGTTGAAGTCGACTTTAAAGTGAATAACTTTTACTTCGTTATATTTTTAGAGTACAAAGACTAAATTATTATAATTAAAACCTTGGTTTAAAATAACAGATAGAATTAAAGATAAAGAAAGGGAATTTTGGGAGTGTGAGTGGATGTAAAGAGTGAGTGAGAGAGAGTGGGAAACACAAGACAGAAGTAGATTCCATGTTCCTCTAGGAAGGGAAGGGATAAAAATAGGTTGTGAGAAAGAGACAGGTTTGTCCTTTGGAGTTTCGATAGGCTTATTTTCCTTCTTTTTTTTTTTTTTTTTTATTCTTATAATCTTTTCTTATGTTATTATTATTATTATTATTATTTTAATCAAAAATATAAAAGTAAAGAATTGGTTGACATGCTTTTCCGGGAATCGCTTTGGAAGCTGGTGGAGAATCCGCTAACGTAAGCTTTAACTACTATTTTTACCACTCTTTTTCTTCTCTTTCTCATCCAAACTTTCTTCTTTCCTTTTCCTTTTTTTTTTTAATTTCTTGCCTTTTAAATCAAATAGGAGCTTGTTATTTTATGTGTTTTGTCTTTATACTTTATGAGTATTATATTTGGTTAGTCTTTGAACTTTAATTCTTTTTAAAGTAATTATGTGCTCATCTTTTAATATATACGGTTAATATTGGTTGGCACAAGGTAGATATACAATTATTTTTTGAAATTTTGACGATGACGTGATCTAGTTTTGAGTTGAATTGGTTTTAAAAGATTGATTGGGTAGGTGAAAATTCACAAACAAAAAAATAATAATTTGTCCTATAAATGATAATTCAATCTAGGTTAAATTACAAAGTTTAGGCTCCGTTTGATAACCATTTAGTTTTTTGTTTTTAAAAATTAAGCCCATAAATACTACTCCCACATATGATTTTACTTGTTTTGTCATATACTTTTTGCCTATGTTTTCAAAAATCAAGCCATGTTTTGAAAACTAAAAAAAGTAGTTTTCAAAAACTTGTTTTTGTTTTTAGAATTTGGCTAAGAATTCAAATACTTCCTTAAGAGAGATGAAAACCATTGTAGAGAAATTGAGAGAAAACAAGCTTAATTTTCAAAAATCAAAAACCAAAAACCACATGGTTATCAAACGGGGCTTTAGTAACTAAGTTTTTAAGTTTGTGTCTAATAGGTCTCTAAACTTTTAAAAAATGTCTAACAAGTCCCTAAATTTTTAATTGTGTCCAAACAATAGGTCCTTGACATATTTGAAATTTTTAAAATGAATTAACCTATTAGACATAAAATTGAACTTTGTGTCTAATAGATCTGTAAATTTTTTAAAGTGTCGAATAGGTCAATGACGAATTAAATACAAAATTGAAAGTTTAAAGATTTATTAAAACATTTTTTTTAAGTTTAGGGAACTATTAAACACAAAATTAAAAGTTCAAGGTCCTATTAGACACTTTTAAGTTTAGAGATCATAGATACAAACCTCAAATTTCAAGGACTAAACATGTAATTTAACCTTTAATCTAATCTATTGATATAACGACTACCTAGTTATTTCTTTCTAATCTACTTAACTAGCTACCAAATCATGTCAGTTCATTCAAAATTTTAAAAATGTTGTTAACCGAAACTAAAATATTAGAATAATCTAAGTCTTTGACTTAAAACTTTTCAAATTTTAAAGATTAAATACATACCTCATATAATTTAGGTTCTGTTTGATAACCATTTAGCTTTGATTTTTGGTTTATGAAAATTAAGCTTGTTCTCTCTCAATTTATCTACAATAGTTTTCATCTCTCTTAAAGAAACATTTGAATTCTTAGTCAAATTCCAAAAACAAAAACAAGTTTTTGAAAACTATTTTTTTTTAATTTTCAAAACCTGGCTTGATTTTTGACAACATATGTAAAAAGTAGATAACAAAACAAGGAAAATCATAGGTAGAAGTAGTATTTATAGGCTTAATTTTCAAAAATAAAAAATCAACGCCTCGTTTGATAACCATTTGGTTTTTAGTTCTTTGTTTTTGAAAATTGTGCTTGTTTTCTCACAATTTTTCTACAATGGTTTTCATCTTCTCGATAATGGTTTCCATCTTTCTTAAGAAAACATTTGAGTTTTTAGCCAAAGTCCAAAACACAAAATCAAGTTTTTGAAAACTATTTTTTTAGTTTTCAAAACTTTGTTTGGTTTTGAAAACATATGTAAAAAGTAGATAAAAAAAACATGGAAACCCATAGGTGAGAGTAGTATTTATAAGCTTAATTTTTAAAAATCAAAAATAAAAAATCAAATAATTATCAAACGGGACTCAAATAGTTATCAAATGAGACTTTAATATGTTAAATACACTATATTGTATGAGTGAAAAAATTCAAATGATGACCAAGAAACGATCTTTTACCGGTGTATAAGATGCGAACTCACGCAAAAGAGGGAACATTGAAAAAGAAATCAACAGACCTATAGTTTGGAGTGGGGATCAATTTAAGGGTATAAACTAGTGAGATTATCACTTTTGGAGTTTTATATATTTTAAATTCTCCCATTTTTTCTTCACGTAATACGTATTAAGATAATAATATTATTCTAGGTTATTACAATATCATAACATAAAACAATATTCAGCAAGACTTTTAAATTACTTTTGAACTTTTCATTAATGGTGTCAATGAGAATATCTCTAAGGAAACTTGTTTAGTTAATTGTTCTGATTTTTAAAAACTAATATTTAATTTGATATTATCTAGAGAGATCTATTTTCTCTGCAGATCTCCAACAGGAGGGAGTGGGAAAAAAATCCTGCAAGCTAAAAGGAGATGAGGATGGAAAATATATTCCTTGTTCCTGTTCCTGTTATGTCTCTGCCCTATTTGTCTCTTTATATATATAGAGTTTTATTTTTTTAGTACTATAGAAAGTTTTATTGTTTAATAACTTTTATGTTTGAATTATATGGTTAAACACATAAATTATATGTATGTATAATTTGATAATTTGATATGGAATAATTCTTTGTTTCTAATAGGAAGTATAAACATTTTATCTGAAAATTTTTCATAAGAAATTAACCATTTAAATGAAAATTTATGATAAAAATTAACTGTCTAATTGAAATTTTATCAAAAAGATTATTTAATTCAATTGAGATTTAAAAAAAAAAAAAAAACAAAGAATGATTCCCATGGAGAACTCGACCCTCGACTCTCGAGAAATTTATTGAAAATATTCGCGAGAACATGAATTTAAATGGGAGACGGAAAAACCATCATTATTCTTGTCTCGCCCCGTGAACATCCTTAATGTTATCGTAAATTGTAATTATCTAATTTTCCTTATTTAAAATTTTAAAGCATTGTAAATTCATATCTAATTTTTCTTTGAATTTCTTTGGCGACACTTGAGAACAATGGAAAGGTCAAACCCACCACTGTCATGCCAATTTTAGCTAATTTTTTAGTACAATAAATGTTAGACATAGGAATTTGGGCCTCCAACTAAATATATATATATATATCTTAAGCTATGCTAATATTTATCTATTCATTTTGGCTATATTTATAAATTTATGCATTTTGTTCATAATCTAAACCAGATTAATACTTTCCATTAAAAAGATGTAATTGTTTTTAATAAATTTTCCATACAACGTTTAACAATAGATCTTAATTAATTTATAACTCGAGAGAAAGATCTGTCTACTTAACATTTATTCATCAAATCAGAGACATTCGGGTTGAATGTTTTGTGAAAAATTAACAATAAGGACTAAAATATCTTTTTATTTGAGTTCAAACACTAAAATATAACATTTGAAACTTTGACCAAAAATAAAATTTAGACCTATAATCTTTGATATTGTCCATATGTAGGATAGTTATGGAGAGATGTCCACCAAGCAGCAGTGGAAGATGACGTCCTTGTCCTTGTGACATTTTTTCCCCCCAATATCAGTTCAAGTAAAATAAGAATTGGAGGCTATAACTAAAATCATATCTTTGTGAAAGAAAAAAAAAATCATATCTATCACTTCGGCTCAAAACTAAAAGTAAAAACTGTATGAAATCTCAACCCTGGTCACCATCATATAAATGTTGAAGTTGCAATTCACTGTCTAAACAACCACCTCCTCACAAATAAACAGTAGTTCATTTTCAAACTTTTGCAGAACAAACCTCTCTACTGATGTTATAACGTTAGTAACCACACACTTCTCCTCAGAAAATGGTTTCCTACCTGTTCGTCCAGCTCGATGAAGATAGTCGATGGCAGTTAGAGGTAGATCGAAGTTGTATATATGAGTCATTTCAGGCAAGTCAATTCCCCTGGCCACTATGTCAGTTGCTACAATAAGATAACTTCCTCCTTGTCTCACTTCCTGCATCCAAATCAATCAAGAATGCAAATACAGATGTGTTACAAGTCAGCATTGACATGAATCCCAAGTCGAGTTCTTCCATCGTCCAACATTCTCGTGACAAAAAGTCAAGGATACCGTGCCTTGGATCAACCATTGTTAGGCAGGAAACAGATTGGTTAGGAAAAGAGTAAAATATCTTCCTTCTGGTTTGAAAAAGGAAGATGATATTGGTTCAAAACTCATGCTTATTTAAACTACTTGTAGCTAGAATATCAGATCAGAATCATTAGATATCACATCCCAGTTAACTGATCCTACTGCAGTTTTTAACACCCCACGCAGTTAATGGTTGGCAAAAGATTGCAAATGAAGCTTACGGATAGGTAAGATGCTCGTAAATTGTAATTCATGTCTTCCTCGAGAAGGATGACGTCAGAATATCCACCATAAGAAGTCTTCAAGAAATCAATCATCAAGGTTGTTGGTGGAAACTTTCCAGCCTTCTTTGACTTCTCTGACTGCAAATAAGAGCTAGTGTAAATTGAACAGAGAAGATGCACCAATGTAACAGAATCAGACAAGTTACATTTCTTCAATTCTAGCGCACAACTATTTGAAAGGAGTTGGCATTCTAGAACTAGATTTTCTAAAAATCCAGAGTTCCAGACCTAAAAATATGAACCTATAATGGAATTTGATATGCAGCTACACCCACGCTTGTAGTTCATCCAGTTTTGTGATCAAATGTTTTCTCGATTTTAATCTTTCAACGGCAATAGAGGATAATATTTGAACCCATTACTAAAACAGCCCATAAGAGAAAAAATTTCCTGGATTTTAATCAATTAGAGCATTCAATTCATTGATGATTTGTAGCAAATATGATATGACATAGTATAGCTCGATTTTCTTACAAAAAGTAAACCATGAAGAATCTAAAAGCTTCAAGCAAAGACAGTTCTTGGAATATTTTACTTATTTACTAGGTTATTCTTCATTTGAAGGCAATCAACACAAACCTGCTCACTGACAAAAATGATTGCAGACTGAGGTTTATCTGTTAGTAGCAAGGACAGGAAGATTTGGTGCTTTTTGTTCTTTTCACATATCTGTCAAGCAAAATGATTAGAAAAAAAAATTCTATGTCCAGTGAGAGCTGAGGAATAAAATTTCTTACCACAAATCTATGAAGTAGACATGATGGCATGGGCTGAATTGGATTAGTATGAATATGGATTACATTATTCTGCAAGAGAAAGAGAGGGAAAGTTCTAATAAGCTCATGAAATTAATGGCTGATTTGCATCACATATTGGAAATAACCAAAAAGAATTCCAGACACACCTTCGTCCACTTCTGTTGTATACAGTCCTGAAGAAAATGCCTATGCTGGGGAATTGATGCACTTACAAAAATGGTCTGGCGGCTACTGAATGAAGAATATGATGTCAAGAGTTTTTTTAGAGAACTAACTTGCTTTGAGGAACTAAACATGAAATCAACCTGGCAAAAGAATGAAAAAAAGATGTTAACTCCTTGAAATAAAAGTTTAGAACAGGCTTATTTCTTCAGCAGTTTTATGATGTTTATTTATTTTTAAGACATTTGGATTATAATCTAAGTATGTGGAGTGCACACATCAATGCTTGACGAATTATTTTGGTGGCTACAAGCCTACAACTATATTGCTACATGACGTCCCGAATTTTGTCGATTTGTCCTCAAAGTATGGCCAAAAAACTTACTGAAAATAAAATTTCTTTGCAAGTACCTCATCAATTACCAGCACATTCAGTGAACCAAGATCAAGAAATTGCCTCTCTACCATTTGGCACAAGCTCCCTACTGTTGCCACCAGTATAGAAGGGGGATCTGCCTGAAAATTTAATACCTCAAACTTACTACTAGATGAAAACTTCTTTTCTATTAATTACAAGCCAAGAAATTGAAGAGAGAAGGAAAAAAAAAACAATCGATAAGGTCAAGGGTGAAACTAAATAAATTCAAACAACTGAGAAGGTCAAGGGTGAAACTAAAGAAATTTAAATTTTTGTAAACCATCGTAAAACACTTCTTCAGTATGTCGACAACTTCACGTAAAAGCCATTGAGTCTACTTAAGAAAATAAACTTATCCATCAGAGATTTAGTATTAATTATGCATAAAGAAAAGAAACAAATAAGCACCTTCAACCAAGTCTTATGTCTCCTCAACAAGCCTCCATCTAAAAGAGCCATGACAACATAAGATTTCTGCCCAAGTTCAGTCGCCCCAGCAGGCTTTGCAGCTAACATCCTAGCAACTTTAGTAACCTGACTTCCATTCCACCAGGTCAAAACAGCATTACATAGAAGCATAAACCAAACCCCCACCCCCCACATTTACCAAAGCAACAGAAAACAGATTTCAGAACTATAGAATGAAAGATAAATACCAATGAAATAAGACAATACATAAAGTCCATAATTTGGAAGATACAGAGTCCAATCTTACTTGTATTCCAAGCTCCCGGGTGGGTACTACAATCAGTGCTTGCACAGCTGATTTCTGAGCGTTGATTAAAGAAAATATCAATAGCAAATATGTCAGCGTCTTCCCAGAACCTGTCTAAAAGGATAAGAGTAAGTAACGAACAGCATACAAAATTGCAAAATGCTATCCAAACAAACAATCAAAATAGCCCATTCTCCGAGAAGATTACTTTATATGCATAGATTTGACCTGCGCATGAAGCACGCAATCCCGACCCGAAAACAGAACTGGGAGAGCTTGCCTCTGCACATCAGTTGGGGCAACAAATCCAATTTCCTCAGCTCTACATCATTTAAGAGGAGAAAATTAAGGGAAAAGAAAACACCCCAGAAGACATATTATTAGAAATGATAAATTAAGAGGGAACCCGAAAGATTTGGAGGAATAAGGAGACTTGCCTGCGCAATATATGATCAGGAACATGTCCATCGCAGATCTCGAGGAGAGTGGAGGCCTCAAAATTAGAATCGACTGCATTCTTTAAAGAGGATGAGCTCAGAAAGGCTTGCGGAGGCCTAAATTTAGAGGCCGAGCATGTGGGTCCATTGCTATTGATGAATTTTGGTAATTGAAAGGATAAACAAACTGGATGGCGCCTTTCAGATGAGACGACCGGCCAAGGGGGACGAATTTTGGTTGTGGGAAGAAGGGTTGCAGCCGCCATTGGAATTGGAGTCTCGTGCCTACGCAGTATTGAATGGATTAAAAAGAGGGAAAAGGGAAAATGGTAGTGGTGTTGCTGTGAGTTCAAAGAAATGGGTGCTGGTGGTGGAGGCTTTAGAAAGAGAGAATGAAGTTGATAAGGGTAAGAGAGAGATGGGGAGTAGGGCTGTAATGGAGAGATCGCCGGCGCCGATTCTGAAGCAACAGGCGTCCTGCTTCTGTGAATGGTACTGTAACCGATTGAAAAAGGCTCGGAAGGATATTGGATAAGGTAAAATTTTGGTTAAAGTAACAAGTTTAATCCATTACTCTCAAGTTTGGGTCTATTCTCGGGACTTTCAATCTTGGGTCTATAAGTCTATGATAAATTTAAAATTTTAGTTAAATATTATTTTAGTTTCGATGGTTTGAGTTTTATTTTATTTTAATTCATGTACATTCAAATGTCTATTTTTATAGTATGTATACTTTTAATAAAGTTTATAATTGATTCCTATAATAGGTTTGAATTTAATTTTTATCAAAATTAATTAAATAATAATAATAATTTTAAGACAAGAAAAGACACCAAATAAATATATTTTCAAATTTTATAGAGGAAAAGCTAATAGAGACTAATTTTTTTTTAGAAAAAATTCACAATAAACTAAGAGTAGGAACCAATGTTAAGCTTTATTAAAAGTACATAGACTAAAATTGGACATTTGAAAGTACATGGATTAAAATGAAACAAAACTCAAAATACAAGGACAAAAATGATATTTTAACCTAAAATTTTTAACAATTAATTGATCTATTAAATATAAATTTCAATTTTATGTCTAACGAAATTTTAAATTTTAAATTTTGTATTTAGTAGATCTGTGAAAAATTCAAAAGTTCAAAAACTAATTTTATAATTTTGAAAGTTTAGGGGCTAATTGAACACCAACTTCAACGTTTATTGGCTAAATTTATAATTTAACCTAAAATTTTAAGTAAATTATCATTTTATTTTAGTCGTCTTATTATTTTGTTGTTGTTATTATTATTATTATTTTTTTTTTTTTTTTTTTTTTTTGGAGAGTGAATGATTTTCAAACCTTTTGATTTGAATTTCGCCCCCACTTTTCTTTTCTCTTTTTTTTTTTAAACGTAAATTTCGCCCTCTCTTTTATCACATGTTTTGGTTTAAGGGTGTCAAAGTGTATGTGTATATATATGTTTTGGTTAAGTTTGTTCAGAATTTTCATGTCATGTATCTTTAAAAATGTTTTCAAATTTCTTTAAAAAAAATGTTTTTAGATTTGAAAAAAAAAATTGTTTGTGGTTTTATGAAATTTTCTCTGTATTTCAAAAGAAATTGTAAAGAAGTAAGTGTTCACACGAGATTTCTGGAGAAATTTGATGTCGTGAAAATAAACTTGATTTTTATTGAATTTGAAGTAGTGTTACAGTCTTTAATGTATAATTCTTTGATGTTTTCTCTTGAAATGTAGATTTTGATCTGAGGGCTGGAGAGATGAAGGGAGATTGAATCTTCAATTTATAATTGGTGAAGAGACAATCAATTTGTTGAAGCCTTTTAGTCATTCAATCTTCTAAATTCTCCAGATTCTCTGACTGAACTTGACGCTTCTAAATTCTGACTTTTGGAGCTTCTGAATTCTTTGACTGAATACTCTAAATTTGTCTCTTCTGAATGCCTTCAAATGGAGGGTGGTCTCCTCTATTTATAGAGTTTGATGGACCTTATATAGGCCTGGGCTTGGTTAACTTTGGGCCCAACTTTTAGACTTAGATTTATTTGGACTTAATTCAATCATTTTCAATACGCTTGAATTATTTAAATTTGGCTCAATTCATTTTTTAATGATCTCAGACTAAACTAGCTTCGGGTCCGTGGCATAATTTGATTGGACTGGCTTAAATTGTCCAATGGATCAATTGACATTATTTGATTTGCCAATTTTTCATGTCTTTTAATTTAATTTTAGGACACGTGTAAATTTTTAATTAGTACCAAATTTATTTTATCATTAATTTAAATTAATGATGTGACAATTTGTGATTGGCCGAAATTTCTCATTCAACAATAAGTATAATTTTTAAAAATATAAAATTAAAAATAAAATAGTTATTAAACGAGACCTTAACTTTTGTATTGTCTTAACATTATGCTAATTCTCTAAATTTCAAGTATAGATGTATTTAATTGGGTTTTGCTTCTTTTAATTGTGTTTGTTGATTATTAATTGTTATAAGTATTTTATTGGTACTAATTTGATGATAGTTCAATTGGTTGTTTTGTAGCAGGTCAAGTCTTAGATATATTCATAGTTGAGTTAGGATAATTTATTGGCTTGATTTTGAATATTTTGTATGATTTGCAACTTCACACATTGGATTTTTTTTTTGTTTGTTTTTTTAATTCACTTTAACCCTTCAAATGTCTAGTCTCGCTTGTGTTTTTTTTTTCCCCTTTATTTTCCTTATTGTGTTTGGGTTTGGTTGATTCTTTCCAGAAATATATCAATTTCGATAATGCTCTTAAACTATTAAAAATTCCATTTTTATCCTTAAACTTTAAACCCGTTTCAAAATAATCTTTTCATCAAATTTTCCATTAAAATAAAAATGGTAAAGAGATGTGCGGGGTGACATATAAAATAAAAATAGTGGTATATGTGGCAATAGTTACAAATTTCAATTAGATCCCTTAACTTGAGAGTAAGTTTCAATTATGTTTTTATCGTCAAAAGTTTCATTTTAACCAATAATTTCTGAACTACTATTTCATTAGCTTCTTCATTAAAATGAAGATGAAAATATAATGTGGCAAGTAGTTGAAAAATAAAGGCTACATGTGAGTGTACTTTGGCAGTGAGTTGTGAAAAAGTTGAAGGGTTTTAGTCACATTCAAAATAGTCTTGAGTGAGAAACAAATTTAGGAAATATAGTTTTGGTTAATATATTGTGAGAAAAGTAATGCACTGGTGAAAATCAACCTCTTTTGAGTTGAAAAATCAAACAGAGGAAAAGTTGAATGAGATAAGAGTCAAGAGAGAAAACTTTGTAAGGGACATATATTTATGAAAGTTGTTAGGGGTCAAAGCAGGGCTTACCATGTGGCACAGTCATTAGAAGACGTATGTCTAGCCCCTAGCTTGAAGCACGCCGAGGTGATAGGCCTGACAACGTCGAGACCAACCTCGACCTAACATGAGTTCAGCCAGTTGGCCTACTTGCACGTAGGGACAATACCAACGAGAAACCCGTCGGTCGCCAAGTACGAACTGTCTAACATGACAAAGGGGCTCCAACACATGCTCCCCTATAAAAGGAGGAGACATTTCCTTTACAAAGGTACACAACATGTACAAGGCAAAGCACCACACCAGTGGAGATTCCATTTGTAGGTTGACATCATAGTTGACTAAACCTCACCTCATACTCGTCAACTATACACATCATCTGGAATTGCTCATCAACAAACGTAATTGTGGAGTAGTGGGGTTGATTGAAAGCGTGAGTCTATGAAAATTAGGAGAACAACAAAGAAAAAGATTGACTAATGAAGGAAGATAGTTTTCATCTTCAAATGTAAAAAATCTATTGAGGAATAATAATCCATAGACTCCATTGTCTTAGATCTCTTTGTTTATCTCTTCCTCTTCTCCATTCATGCCCTAACATTCGTGAGATAGAGGCTTTACATTTCGTCCATTCTTCAGGTCTACTTGTCCCTAAACATTTTATTTTCTCCCAAATCTTTTGATCATGAGAGACAGAAAACAACACTTTAATTCCCAAATTTGTTTCCTACCCTCAAATTATATAATTTCATTTTGAATGTAACTAAGACTCTTGAATTTTTTTTCCAGCTCATCACCATGTTATATTTCTATCTTCATTTTAAATGAAAGAAGCTAATGAAATGATTGTTTTGAAATAATTTCAATGATTAAAGGTAAAAAGAAAACTTTTGAAATGATAAGGATGCAATTGAAACATATCTTAAAGTTCATAGAGCATAATTGAAACCTACCACATTTGCCACATATACCACTATTACAAGTCATTGTCACATCACTTCTTGTCTTCATTAACAAAAAAGTTGACGAAATGATAGTTTTAAAACAAGTTTAAAGTTTAAGAGCAAAAATGAAATTTTTGAAAGTTCAAGAGTATAACTGATGCCTATACTAAAGTTTAGGGACGTTTTGTATAATTTTAAAAAATGACAATAATATAAAACTTTGAAATGGTTTGATTAACTTTTCTTAAATATAGTATTTTAGCTCGTCTTTTCATATCTTTAAATTGTGATAGTATAAATGGTAAAGTTAAGGAGATATAAGAATGTGACCAAATATGATATGCTTTTTTTTTTTTTGAAAGATGATATGCTATTATATTTACTAGCTTTTTTTTTTCTTTTTTGGAGTTTAACAATATTTGAGTTGAGAGATTTGAACCTCTGACCTCTTAGTCGAAGGTACATGTCAATAACCGTTGAGTTATCGTTCACTTTGGCTTATATTTACTAGCTTCGTATAATGAACAATTTTTTTAAGAAGTACTTGCTAGTTAGTTTATTTATACTCATTTCTTATAGTTATTGTGACAAACACACATTATGTCAATGGGTGCTCAACTAAAAACTAGCGTCCCGCTAATTGAAATTTGGACTTGGCATAGAGATATCATAATTCTACTTTAGATTTATATGTAAACAGATTATTAATCAAAAATTTTAAAAGACAATATATTAGTTGAAAAGATATTAAATTTGTGAAGAATGAGACTCAAACAATTATCCCTACCAATCAATACATGAATATGGGACCTTTAATGGATCATCTTGTTCTTGTTTAGTCCTATTCATTTCAAAAGTAATTTCTTAAAATTAAATACGTACTAGTAGTAATATTTAAATTATTTAATACTAAAAAATTTGAAGATTTGTCATTATATATCCACCCATGTATTAATTTTCATAACATAAATTTTAAATATAAAAATTTCACCATGCTTATATTAAGTTAAAATACAATTTTACTCTCTAAAGTTCACTTCCATGTATCTCGAAATTTTATTTTATAGTTCCTCAATTTTTAGCAACTTCCAATTTCAATCCTATCAAAATTTTAAGAATTACATTTAGTTTCCTTATTATGTTGCACGTATTATGAAAGTTTAAAATTATTCTAGAAAATTTTATTTTATTCTCATAACCATGGTATTAAATTTACGTCGACATTTCCATCGATATTTCCACATGTCCATGGGTTCGACATCGACATAAGGAGGAATCGACATTTCCATTATATCGTACAAAATTGATGAAATATTAAAAAAATAGCAAGAAAATGTAACTTAATGTGAATATAATATTGTAATAAGTATTTTAACTCATTTAAAAAGTGTAAAATGTTCATTTATTAATTTAAATATTTTTTTAAATTTTTTGTTTTTAAATTTTTTTCAGAAATATCCATCGACATTGACATTTTATCGATATTTCCATAAAATTGAGACTTCGAAACTTCCGTCGATATCGACATTTTAAACCTTGCTCATAACATATTTATTTGTTTTTTAGAATATAACTTATTTTATCTATTCTAAGACTATTTATTTTTATCTGAAATTGTGTGACTAGACTTCCGAAAATTATATAAGAGAGTTGCCCGTGTGAATGCAGTTGAATCATGGAAGCAACCATTAGAATATTCTACAATTCGTAATTTGATATCAAACGAGAGGGCTTAATGGAGTTTCCATTGATCGCCAATCAGAATTGGTGGTTGAAATTGATCGAGGATAACATGGCCCAATTCTCCAAAGTCTCATGCAGTCCATGTGAGCAATCCTTGCTCAATACGTAGCTTTCTTCATCTTCAATGTCAAAGCTTCAAAGATTTTAGAATCGCTTCTCCATTTCTGAGAGGTATCGAAAATGGTGGTCTCTGCCGACGGCCGGATTGCCCTATCGGCCGCCGCGCATTTGCGGGATGCACGTGCGACTACGGCGGTGGTCGGGAGGAAGTTGAGGTCTGTGGAGTTTTGTAATGGGGAATTGATGGGGAAGAAGCTCAAGGAGCCCAAACCAATAGCCGCTGCTGCTGCTAAGAGTGTTGGTAGACGTGTTTGCATGTCTCTCACGACTAATGTAGCCATTGTTGACGCTGCGGTAATGTTGAGAACTCTGTTGAGCAGTATTCTAATCTTCTTTATAGAAAATGGAACTGTAGAGTTTGAACTTGCCGAGATTGGTTTTGTTTTTATTGCGGTGGATTTTGAAATGACATAGGTTTGTTTCGGCAATTTGTTGAGATTTGAAACTAGACCTTATTTGCTTCCAAATGATCTGGGACAATATGTAATGTGTTGTTGCTTGTGGCTTTGTTTAGTTGAGAGAAGTAGATATGGAAAAAAGGGACCCTCGGACTGTGGTGGCGATCATTCTGGGAGGAGGAGCTGGCACTCGTCTATTCCCCCTCACCAAGCGTCGTGCCAAACCTGCTGTAAGTTTCCCCTGCTAAACTCAAATTTTCTTACAGTTATTTCTCATTTAAGTACTGAAGCTTCCAGCCATTGCAGAATCAAGTGAGTTCAAGTTTATTTTCCTCTTAAGGTTCATTCTATTTGATGATTGGAATTTAGTGACATTTTTCTTTCATATATATCCATGTGGGATTTTGTTACAATCACTGCTCTGTGCTTTCTTATGATTTCCCATTACAGGTTCCAATTGCAGGAGCATATAGGCTGATTGACGTGCCAATGAGCAACTGTATCAATAGTGGAATTAACAAAGTCTATATTCTCACTCAGTTCAATTCAGCTTCATTAAATAGGCATCTTGCTCGAGCTTACAACTTCAGTGGTGGAGTCACATTTGGAGATGGCTATGTTGAGGTACGTTTCCTTCAGTTAAAACATGTCCCTCAAGAATTAAGCGGATCATATATCCATATTCATATTCCCAAAACCAAATATGACTTACACAGCTTTCAGCTACATCTCAGGTTCTTGCAGCCACTCAAACGCCAGGGGAGGCTGGTAAAAATTGGTTTCAAGGTACAGCAGATGCCGTGCGGCAATTCCACTGGCTCTTTGAGGTACAAAAAAAATCCTTATCTAGTTACATAATGATGCAAAATATGATATTGAGAAGAATATAAAGAAATGGTTGTTGGTGACGTTTTGGTTGTCCCATATTCAGTATTCAACATAAAGATAAAACAAAGTGATGTAGAAAGGAAAAATTGGATGTTAATTATGTATGAACTTTCCTTGGTGTGATATCTGACATAGAAAACCAACCTTCATCTAAGGAGTGAGATAGTAACAAGTCTTTCCTGCTGCAGGATGCCAGAAGCAAGTATATTGAAGATGTGTTGATTCTATCTGGAGATCACTTGTACAGAATGGACTATATGGATTTTGTCCAGGTAAGACTGAAAATGTACTTAAGATTCATCTTTTGTTATATTCAGTTTAATATAGCATCTTTACATTACCAGAATCATAGGCAAAGTGGTGCAGATATCACTCTTTCTTGTCTGCCAATGGACGATAGGTGAGTGACAACTGATTGTTTTTCTTTCGGATGGTTATGTAAAAAAGCATTGATCCTGCAAGGCCCCACAGACCTTGTTCATGCAATCAGTTCAAACCTTTTTCTGGTCGCAGAAACATGAGTATTTAGGTCTTAAGGTTCAAATTATTACAGAAATGTTTAACGAAATAGAAGAGCGTCTGTACGTCAAATTTATGTTTCTTGTAATCAAAAGCTGAAGAGTATCATATTTAAAAATCACATTACTCTTTATTATAGCCGAGCCTCGGACTTCGGTCTAATGAAGATAGATGACAAAGGAAGGATAATTTCATTCAGTGAAAAGCCTAAAGGAGAGGACTTGAAGGCAATGGTAACATTCAAAATGGCCTTTACTAGAAACTTTAAATCAGTGGAGGAACTTAAATGATTGTTCTGATAAACCTAAACTGTATCATCTCTATTCATATTGAAGGCAGTAGACACAACCATTTTGGGACTCTCGAAAGAAGAGGCTCAGGAGAAGCCATATATTGCTTCCATGGGAGTGTATGTCTTTAAGAAGGAGATACTTTTGAATCTTTTAAGGTATTGTGCATCTAAAGCTATTTATGGATCTAGTCATTTTATACAAACTCAAAGGTCTTTGTCGAACACAAAATATTAGACTTTGCTTGAATTTGTTCAAGTCAGATGGCGCTTTCCAACTGCTAATGACTTTGGATCAGAGATAATCCCTGCCTCAGCCAAAGAATTTTTTATAAAGGTCTGTATGTAATTTATCTGTTTAGACTGCTATATCATTTGTCAATAATTTTATATTGGAAAAATGACATATAGGATGTGTTCATTTTTTTCAACTTTCTACTTACAATTTAGACAGATAAACTAATGGTAACCTAAATTTTTTTTGCACAGGCTTATCTCTTCAATGATTACTGGGAAGACATTGGGACAATTAGATCCTTCTTTGAAGCTAACCTTGCCCTGACAGAGCAAGTAAGGCAACTATACACTTTCCATTTAGAATTTTCTATTCTCTCTCTCACCCTTTAGGACTTCTCTCAAATTACAAGAATTGTAATTTGACCTTTTTATCTTGTTATTCATGCTGTTGCACACCATAGGTATAATCTCATGTTTGCTTATACCTTTCAGCCACCAAGGTTTAGCTTTTATGATGCCGCAAAACCGATGTTTACTTCAAGAAGAAACTTGCCACCTACAAAGATTGACCAGAGCAAGGTCAGTAGTATTATGCAGTCGTCTAGGCCACTATATTATAAAATCATACACTCTAAAATACCTTCATTCTTTTTTAACGAAATATGCCGTAGATGGTCCCAAAATAACACAAAATTTGGCAAAAAGAAACCAGTTATTAACAACAGCTGAGCATTTTTCTGGTTACCTGCCGATTTTTCTTTGCCTTTTTTGTTGAGATAATACTCTGGTTCCTTTGCAGATCGTAGATTCTATCATCTCACATGGAAGCTTCTTAACGAATTGCTTTATAGAGCACAGTGTCATTGGCATTCGGTCCAGACTTAACTCTAACGTTCACTTGAAAGTATGTGTGTCTTGGAACTTCTGCATGATATGGTTTAGATGATAAGAAAAATATTTATGGAAATTGTCATTCAACTATTTCTTTATAGTTGCATTACATAAAGCACTATTTATTATTATTTTTTAAAAAAAGCGTTATGATACCATATCAAAATTTTCAATTTATTTGCTCTAAGTTTTTGACAATATTAAGGAGTAAACGTATCAGATTTCTGTAACATGATTGTTATCAAGAACTGAATTTCTTACAGAAAATCAAACGAATGTGTTCACTTCAATCCTTTGCTCTAAAGTTTTTGACAATATTAAGGAGTAAACATATCAGATTTCTGTAACATGATTGTTATCATAAAACTGAATTTCTTACAGAAAATCAAACTAATGTGTTCAATTCAATCCTTTGCAAAACATAAGTTTTTTCATAACAGAGTGATTTCTGATGAAATGCAAAATGCAGGACACTGTGATGCTTGGAGCAGACTACTATGAAACTGAGGGTGAAGTTGCATCTTTGTTAGCTGAAGGAAGAGTACCCATAGGAATAGGAGAAAATACGAAAATAAAGTATGAACACCACACCCAAAAAAGAAAACCCCAAAATCTCCATATATTTTGGAGTCTGCATTTCTAATTCCTCATTGCCGGTATAATATTATGTGCAGGGACTGCATTATTGACAAGAACGCTAGAATTGGAAAGAACGTGGTCATTGCCAATTCAGAGGTACTGTTACCATAGAGCAAAAAAGGAATTTTTTTTTTTGTAAAACCAATAAGACTTCGAATGACCTCGGAATGAATGAATTGTGTGTTATTGGAACCGTATGCAGGGCGTTCAAGAGGCTGATAGATCTTCAGAAGGCTTCTACATACGTTCGGGGATTACCATCATATTAAAAAATGCAGTCATTGAAGATGGTTTGGTTATATAATAAACATGTTTATCCCTTATTGATGAACATGTCGATCCTTCATTGATTTGTATTATTTCTTTAGCTATTTTAACTTTTAGTATCACGTAAAATAAGAATGCAGAGGCTGTAACTACAGAATATATCTATGGATGTGGTTCTTCTTCAACACGACTATGCCAAGCTGAGGGCATATTGAGGTAAATGTTCATCCTCATTGCTCTGTCACTGTCTCAACATTATGATCATTCTTTTATATCAAATCTTGTAAGAAAGTGAAGTACGATCAAACAACGAGACGGGCAAAAGAACAGCCATCCATGCATTATGTTAAGGTAAAATTCATTGTCTAAACAACCAGCTTTTGCAGAACAAACCTCTCATCTCATGTTATAAGGTTGGTAACCATGAAAATGGTTTCGTAAATTCTACCCCTTTTTTTGGCTAGTTGATGGCATTCTGGTAAGAAAAAGCTAGCTGTACTGTGCTTTCAATAGCCATTTTCAGCTGAAATTATGAATGAGAAATGATGAAATATACTAGTTGGGTATAGGATGAAATAATTTCCTTCTGGTTTGAAAAGAAAGATAATACAACAGGTTCAAAATATATGCTTATTTAGATCACTTGAACTGTTTGGCTCACAATCATAAGTTACAGTTTTAGATCTGCTTATCTCAACTTGCATTCATGGGCTTGTTATGGAATATCAAATATCAAATTTTGCAAATCATAAATCTACACATAAATTCAAGTAATTTGTATAACCTCTCTCTGTTTATTTATAGTACAAATCACATACATGTTGTTCAAACTCATATTTTTATAAAATGTAGTTGGCAAAAGAGTGCACACTAAATTTGCTGACAGGGAAGATGCTGGTAAATTTTTGTAATGCAATTCATGTCTCTCCAGAATTATGACACCTGAACAAAACAACCTCTATTCAAAGTCTTGAGAAAATCAATGATCAAAGTTGTTGGTGGAATAATTCCATCCATGATGAAGCCTCAAACTTTTGCCTCAGTACCACATCAATTACAAGCACCAAGATCCAGAAATTGCTTGTCCATCATTTGGCACAAGCTTCCTACTAATGACATTATGACTGCTAGGAGACTTAGCTTAGAAGTTTTGTGGCTTGAATTTATCACATGTAGATGCAAACTTTCCTTCTAAGAATCAAAACCCAAGAAAGAGAAGAAGAACATATTTAGCTCTTTTCAACCTTCAAATGGTCTATGGAAAAAAAAAACTATGGCCCCGTTTGATAACAATTTGGTTTTTAGTTTTTGGTTTTTGAAAATTAAGCTTGTTTTCCCCCAATTTCTCTACAATGGTTTTTATCTCCCTTAAGGAAGTATTTGAATTCTTAGCCAAATTCTAAAAACAAAAACAAGTTTTTGAAAACTATTTTTTTTAGTTTTCAAAACATGGCTTGGTTTTTGAAAACATAAGGCAAAAAGTAGATGACAAAACAAGCAAAACCATAAGTGAGAGTAGTATTTATAGGCTTAATTTTTAAAAACTAAAAACCAAAAACCAGATGGTTATCAAACGGGGCCTATTTTATTCATTTTCATTAATTATTCATCAAATTCAAATTCATTTTGGGGTTCAATTGTTGACCTACATCAAGTAAGTTTAGATCACATGTTAATTTGTGTAGCTATTTACTATAAATTCAAAATATGATTGTCAATCTGAACGTAGCTCAACTAGTTAAGCCAAGTTTAAAAAAAAAAAAAAAAAAAAAAACTAGTTAAACCACGTATTCTCGACATAGTTCAATTCGTTAAGTCATGTAGTATTGATCTAAAGGTTAGAAATTTGAATATTCACCCATTTAATTTATTAAATAGGTTAAATTACAAGTTTAGTCTTTCAACTTTTAAGTCTGTGTCTAGAGATGTCCACGGGGCAGGCCGAGGAATGGGTTCCCCGTCCCTAACCCCGCCCCTCATTTCATTCTCCGTCCCTGCGAAATTTTCCATTTAATTTTGTGGGGATCGGGGCGGGGATTCCCCGCTGGAAATTTTTCCCCATTCTTTTTTTTAAAATTTTTAATTTATTCTCAACCATAATAGAAATTCTTTCTAAATGAATAATTTTCAATATAATTTCTATTTAAAGAAAATGTTATAAAATTTCCTAATAAACACAATAATATATCATAAGTAAAAATATTATAATGTTGAAACAACTTAATTTCTAAAAATTCAAATTTCAATATTACAACGTAGTCTTTAACTTTTTTTTAATAAAAAAAATAGTCTTCAACTAATTCTTACTATAGCTCAACTAATTTAATTTAAATTTTTGAGGACGGGGGCGGGGAATATATTTCCTATCCTCATTCCCGTTTAGCTAACGGGGAGAAAAGTTTCCTCACTCCCTCCCCCATTGCCTGTGTAATCGAGGATTTCCCGTCCTGTTTGGAGTGGGTCCCCGTGGGGCCCCGGTCCCGCGAGTTAAATGGACATCTCTATCCGTGTCTATTTAATTTATGAACTTAAAATAATGTCTAATAGTTTCTAAACTTTTAATTTTGTATCTAATTGGTTCTTAAACTTTGAAAATATCCAATAAGTCTCTACACTTTTAATTTTGGTCCTTAACATATTCAAAATTTTTAAAAATTAGACATTTGGTGAATAGATACAAATTTGTAATTTGAATGATTGAATATAGAACCAAAATTTTTCGAAGAGAACGGTCTCAATCGGTTAATGGAGTTGGTTTGCAGTTTCTTCAGCCTCTCTTCAATCACTCTCTCTCTCTCTCTCTCTCTCTCTCTCTGCACATTGTAAGGTTTCTTCGCTCTTCCTTTCCCTCCATATTGATATAGTTACTGTAGGCCTGTAATCTTCTCTCTATTTTCCAACCTTCAATGGCGGATTTTAATGCCTCCACTTCTTCTGCCGAAAAACCTACATTCTCAACTACGACGGTCATGTTTTCCGGCGCCGTTGATGATCCTTCCGAAGATGCTTGCAGTATCTGCCTTGAACCTTTCAACTCTCAAGATCCTGCCACTGTAAGCCACTTGCAAATCTACTACTACTACTACTAATGACAGTAAAGCTTACTTGTAATTGTTGTTTTTGTTTAACATTTTAATTGCATTGCGATTTGCGATTTAGTTTTGAGCTTGTTGCCGGATATTAAACTTTTAGGGCTCCATGTTTTTCTTCCCCTGTTTCGGTTAAATAGTTTTCACATGCCAACTTTTCTTAGATACGAGCGTATTTATTGTGCTGTGTTCGTCCAACTGATCTTATCCAGTTCATGATTAATTATTTGATATCTAATCGCTAGATTCGTCTTTCTCGGTTGTCTTTCTTTCGTCGTGGTAACTGATTCACCAACTCTTTATTGAAGCTATGATGTTAAATTTGTTGACTTTGTAAGATGGCTCATTTCAGATTACTAGTTGCAACCATGATTACCATCTTCACTGTATTCTCGAATGGTGAGCCTAAATCAAACTCGGTTTTGCTTTGTGATTGAGGCAAATGCTTCACGTTTGCATAGGCTGACATGGCTTACACTTCTTATTTCCATTTCTTTTGGGTGGGGGTCCTCTCAGGGCTAAAAGAAGCAACGAGTGCCCAATATGTTCACAGTTACTTGTCATGAAGGACCCTGCTAGGTATGCTACTTTCAAATCATCCCCACTCCTTAAACACACAAGTTAACACAATCCTCAAATATGGTTGTTTTTAATTTAATATTTATTTACTGCATTTCATTTTTGAAACTTTATCAACCTTAGAAGCGCTTCTTAAATGGAAAAAAATTAAAACTAGACTATTAGACGATTCTTACCCATTTTGAAGACTAAGCCACACAAACTTAGGCATGGAAATATGAAGGGTCTACTTTTAGCCATCAGCCGTATGAGAGTGGTTGATATTGAGTAAAACATGTGAATATTTGTTTGCTTTAGTAGTTTTAGAAAGTTTAAACTTCTTGTAAATATATCCCAACTTAACTTGGATGAAATAATGTCTGGAAGAACTATTTTGTTGAACTCTAGGAATCACTTTTTGATGTTGTCCTAATATTTAATCTTGGAGGTCAGAACTTTTTAATGAGTTTGTTATCATCTTTAGTCTTGTCTAATTTGCATTCTATCACAAAGCACTTGCCATATTTAATTTAGTATGAAAAATGGAAGCTTGAAAAATGAAAACCGTACTTTTGTTTGATGAAGTTTGTATTTTGTTGCCTTCTAGACTATTCACATTTTTAGTCTAATTCTACAGCGAAGAACTACTAATTTCATTGAAGAATGAAAGGTGTCCAAGATCAAGAATTCCTAATACTACGTCAACCACTCTAAACTTACGTGAGGAAGATCTTGCGAAAGTGAGGAATGCTCATCTTCAATGTTAACGTGCTGTTGCATATCCTATATTGTTTTCCCAATTAGAGGCGATGTCCTGAGCATTGTAATTGATTGTTTCAGAATGCTTCCTACTCAGATAACTCAGATTTTCATGAACGGATTATGCGGCATCTTGCTGCTGCAGCAAGTGGAGCTCATCATCTCCGCAGAAGGGAGAGGCAGAGAGCTTCTGGGCAAGCACTTATGTCGTCCCCTGAAGAGATTTTAGTTTTTGATTCATCAGACAGAAATTCACAACCTGATCATTATACATCTCCATCATCTGTGGCTCCTATCAATGCAAATGCAGCCTTTAATCCTTACACCGGTAGTGAACCAACGATGAAACCTAGGTTTGTGACAATCGTTTTTATATTATCTCGTGTGTTTTTTGTTTTGTCTAGCATGCCCTGCCCTTTTGCAAATCTTCATTATGCTTCTTAAAAGTATTATGGCCTGCCTCTGCATGTTGCTAAGACTGAACATTCCATTTGCATTCAAAGATTGTCTTTTTAATATACAGAGTTCGTCATTGGCAAGCACCTTCTGACAATACCCAAAGGCCTAACGCATGTAACATCTTCTCTTTCCCAGAGTCTATAAAATCAAAATTTTCTGCCAGGTAAAAATGAGAGTTTTGCATATCAGGGATCTGCTATATAAACATGCTTCAATGTTAGCAGTGCAGGGGCATTGATATGATTCGATTGTTTTGCTATAGATACAAGGAATCTCTTCAATGTATTAAAGAGAAACTTGTTGCTCACAATAGCTCCTTGAAGGAGCTGAGCAAGGGAGTTCAGCGGGAGATAAATGCTGGGATTGCAGGGGTTGCTCGAATGATTGAGCGTCTTGATCCTTTTGCAAGACGAAATACAGCATCAAGTAATGGTCAAGTATGGGCAGCCAGTACAGCAAATTCCTTTGAGGGAATACATGCGCGAGAGAATGTTATTATTGAAGCACCAGCTCTAGAAAATGGAAACAAAGTGCACCGTTCAAGTTCAAATGCAACCTCAAGCAATTCCTGAATCAATCCAGGATCTGTAGAAGGTGAATGTGGCATGACCAGGTACGATGCTAAAAGTCTAGAACATGTCATTGCTTTATACAACTTGATATTATAAACCAATTAGCAAGGAATCCTAGCTTTTTAGGGAATTCAGCATTGCCAACAAAACAATATGAAATATCCATAGAAGCATAGAAACATTTGGGTTCCGTTTCGGCTAAATATTTTATGCAAAATATTTATGGCAGGAAGGCATATCTAATGCAAGCGCGTATGGGGAACGGCCTACGCCCTGTTGGCTTGCGTCCTGCAGTGCCTTTGGCATACTGACAGCAAACTTGAATGGCTCGTATGGAATTCACCTTACTAAGTTATATGCTCTGTTTTGCGAAACAAGTAAGATTGATGATAATATTCCTCATAGTCTACTATTTAACTTTAGCTACCATGTCCACGTCCCAAAACTGATCCAAATTATTTAGTAAAATGGAATTGTTTGATGGACTTGCTATTGTGCTGACTGGTGAATTTTACTTCCCTCTTTTGTTATGATCATGGGTGTTTGGGGTAAACTTATGTACACTCCAACTAATCTCATGAGATAATTTGCTTGATCCTACAATATTTGGTTGTTAAAAAACCGATTTTTAATATCCTAATGGCCATGATTGAGCTTGAACTCTTATCGACTTAAAGACCATTAGGCCAACTTGTGAAAATATCTTTTGAAACATGTTTGTCTTTAATTCATGTTCATTACATAAAGCATGTGTTCTAAAAGATATATTCATATTATTTAAATGAACTTTTTTTTTTGATAATATATATTATTTAAATGAACTAATCTTTAAATAAAAAAGGTGTTCATTTGAATGACTTGAGTTATATCTTTTGGCAGGCTGTGGACTTTCTTTTGTTCCAAAACCTGTTCCTTCCCCAAACCCTTTCCTTAGACACATGCATTCTCTTCATCACCTGTCTTCTAAGCATGAATAATGATAATTTTATAATGACCTATGCCTATTTCAATCCTTATTTATTAATTCAAATAATTTGTGGGTTTGTAAAATAAATATTTGTCAAAAGTCACTATTTCTATCTGTATCATCATGAAGGTTGAAATTCGATTTTTTTTTTTTTTTTTTTTTTTCGGGGGGGGCGGGGGGGCCAAAATCAACCCTAACTCCTTAATTTTGAGATTGAGCTAAATCAGAACCACGAATTTGAGTTGCACCTTTACCGTTTAATTTTGTTCTCTTGCATGCAAATATCTTGATTACAAATAAAACTATATAATTCAATTCAATCTTAATTTGTCAATCCAGTCATAGCCGAGTGAATGGAGCATCTTCTATTATGAAGGTTGACTTTGTTTTCCTATTTCCATAATTGTTAAACTCCAAAAAGGAAAAAAAAAAATCTTTAATCAATTGAAATAAAAAGCTATCACGATTCAATGAGATTAGGTTTAGCTCATGTTCTTTTCTTTCCCCTAGTGGTAGACATATTTTCATAGTCCCCACTTTTCATTAGACCTGTTTTCAAAGTGAAAAGGAACAATTTTAACATTTAATCATAAAATTGGTATACGAAAAAAAAAAACATTTTTGAGTGTTATCCTAACTGGCAGAATAGTCAATACAAAGAATCTTGTCTAAAATTTAATTCCCTCCATCTCCGGCTATCCCTGTCAAATTAAAAGAAACAAGAAAGAAATGTAATTTGAAAACGACATTGTGGAATCTTCAACTCCACCGCAGAAATAGACTAAAAATATGGTCTGGCAGTGGCGTTGGCGTAAGCCTAAGGGAGTTGGCAACTGTCAATTAACACAACTATTTTGCTAAACAAATCTCTTTATTCCGCCGTTTGTAGCAAGATAAGCTCAAAAAGGTCCAAACTTCATCACATTATCAAATTATGTCTCTGAAACTTAATTCAACTCCCCCCCCTCTGGCAAACAGTAAGAAAGATACCCTAACAAGTTGAATGAAAATCCAGTTCCTGCAGCAGCTGATCTACCTTATAAAATGAGAGGAAAAGAGTATACAACCGTGAAATCCTTACTGTCAAACCCTGAAAATTACAGCCCGTCAAGCATGGGGAAGATAGAATCAGTCATCCCTGACCCTTTGGTGTATTGAACTGACGAGCAATAGTGTTCGACTCGTCTGAGCGGCCTGAGCCTTTACTTCCAGTTATTTCAGAATTCAGAGTAGAGAACTTGCGGAGCTAATAATAAAGGAAAGAAATTTCTGAGAAATAACCAGCCGTATTTTCTACGTTCCTGGCAATATGAAATAGATAAGGTTACTAACACATGGTCATCAAATGGCTTAAAGTTACAGTCAGATAGAGAAATGCAAAAACAAATGCACTAATGCAAGTCGAGCCGTTTTCTATCCATAAGTAAACTAAAAAGAAAGTGCCAAGGTCCACCATTATCCAGATATTCGTCACTTGTCAGCATTAGGCTCAACAATATTGACCTCACCATAACATAAGTTCTTGTGTTGAACGTAGATTTTCTGTTAGATAGGTAACTGGTTAATTCACTGCATAGATCAGCTTTAGACACGATGTAACAGACATCGAGGGTATGAGAATCTAAGGCAAAAGATATGATAATTAGAATACTGATGTAATATGACATTCACAATGGAGCGAATGTAGAAAGGCAGCTTTGCCTTTTGCCGTTGAAGCAAAAGTGCAGAAGGGAAACTGAAAACAAGGCCACTCACATCATCACATGCTAGAATTAGAAGATAAAGAAGATTGTGGTCTTAAAACAAAAATAAAACCAAGAACCAGAGATTGCATAACTATGTAACTCAAAATCTAATTAGCTTTTGATATTTGTGAAAGTATGACTGCATTTTAACTATATATCATTGCTGCATGATGAGGGTAATAAACAATATTATATCTTGTTAACCTGAGAAAAGCCATCTTTAAAAGTCAACCACACATAGAGCTTTTAGACGTCTGAAGCAATTTTAGTACATATATTAATTAAGGACTGAACAAGCTGATGGTTTTATCATTTAAATGAATACTTACTATTCCTTTTTGCATGCCATTGTTCAATACTTCCATACCATACCCATTGAAAACACAAGGCCACAATCCTTATTATCCCAGCACTAACAACTTCAAGGAATGCCATCAAGAATGATCTCTGAGGAGATAAGCCAGCAGTTGCTATGGACAATAATGCTCCCTCAAAGTTGCAGGGAATTATAAAACTACCAGATTTAATGCCATTTAAAGCTTTTTTGGCAACTAACTCAGCTTTCATGTTGCCTCCTCCAGCAGCAATGATATTGGTCAATTCAGATCTTCTCTTTCTCTCTGCAATCAAGGGAGGTAACTTTTAAATGGAGAAACCAACTAAAAAAATATTCTATCGAATAAATTTAAGGATTTCTGTCAATGAAACCTTCGAAATAGCATATAGCCTGAGATATCCAAAAAAGATGGTTACTGACTCAAAATAAGTACTAGCCAGGTAATAGTCTAATTAGTTTATCCTTTCAAAACATTTACCTCATATCTTAATACAAACCAATGGGCTGAAAACTGAGTTAAAGATGTTCCAGCCCACCGGGTAAATATTGGAACCCAGATTGAGGACTAGCAGAACAATGCAATGAGGTAAACCAGGTTTTTCTTTATACATACCTTCTGCTAATCCAGGAGTGTCAGTGTCTGGAGGGAATATAAGAGAGATATGTATGTTATCTCCAATGACCTCCTGTTGCAAGGCTTCTGCCAAACCACGAAGCCCAAACTTACTAGCTGAATACGCCGTGTAACTATAAATACCCACCTACAAAAATTTACAAGAGGATTTTCGGGAGTCAAAAATTTACCATTTCTACTGAATCTACAACTTGCGAGTGTCTGCAGGTTATTAATGTGATTAAATTGACCCTAACAATTGAAGAAGTTCACTCTAGAGTAGTAGTTTGCACTTTGCAACACTTTTTCTATAAGCACTTTATCAAATGCTTCCTTAAAAACCATTCAAAGTACTTTTATACTTCTAAAAAGACTTTAGGTAATTAAGCACCATGACTATGACCAAGCACACTCAATAAAACCATAACAGAAAGCAATTCATACTCCTCACTTCGCCCTCCTTTATGTGTGTGCACATAATTGACTCGCATATCTCATATCAACATGAGAGCTCATTAATTAGTTCTTCAACTTGATAAAGCGTCACATGAATATTCAACAGTAATCAATGCAATTGGCCCAATACGGGAGAAAGTAGATAGAAACTCAATTACCTGACCGGCCTGAGAAGACATGAGAGCGATCGAGGCGGGTCGACGGTCCAGTCTATTCTTCATCGCAGGCAGGGCAGCCTTAATCATGTTAAATGCGCCCATCAAATTAACATCTAACATGAATTTCACCTCATCCATTTCCTGCTCCGCAAGCTCCTGAGGTACGAAAACGCCTTGATTCACAACAAGAACGTCAATCGGCCCCGCTTCATCTACAGCCTTCGAAATGGCATCGTAATCTCGAACATCGGCGGCGAAGACCGCCACATCAATCCCAGTGGAGAGTCGGATTGAGTCCTTCGCCTCCTCGAGCTTCTTGAGAGAGCGCGCAAGGATGGAAACTCGCGCGCCCTCCGATGCGGCCTGGTGCGCCAAAGCAAGCCCGATTCCGCTCGATCCGCCGGTAATGAAGACATGGCGATTCTTCAAAGGAATCTTAACGGAGCGAGGACGCACAATTAGGTATAGGAAAACGAGGAGTGCAAGAGGAAGAAGAAGAACCAGAGAGATTAAGGCATAATTGAAGTCCGCCATTGACGAAAGCTTCAAGCAGAGAAGTAAACGATGTTCAGATCAGAATTTCGATTCCTTTTTTGATTAAGCGAATTAATTTGAGTCCTTCGAATTCTCAGATCGGGCCACGTCACGTCAAAGCATTTGATTTGTCCCCAATTTCCACGTGGCAAGATCTTAGCGGTCCTTCGATAACATTTGAAAAATCAAAGTATTATTAAATTTGTGGAATATTAATTCTAGAAAAGAAAAAGGAGTATTGCTTCTGTTCAAGTATTTTTTAGTCCTTGCAATTATTTCCATATTTTCTTACTGATTTATCTTTGTAATGCATATTTATTTGCTTCCAAATTAAGCAGTATCTTTTTTGCTTCCATTTTTTTTTGAGGTACACAGACAAAACAAAGTATGAAAAAAAGAGCCCACCTCGTAAATGAAGTGGCCTTTCAACAACCTCCTTCAAGTAAAGCTCCTTGGATTCTTCAGGAACATCCTCCATCCATTTTTTCTCGTGAAGGAGATGAACTACACTCCTTGCCACTGCATGCGCCAATTCATTTGCTTGCCTACCACACCAATTGAAGGAAACATACTCCATTTCTTTTGCAATCAAGAGCATGTCTTCTATTATTTGCCCTAGCTCCGATTTGTTCTGGGTTTTTTGTTGTAGCAGTTGGACAACCACAAAAGAATCGGTCTCCACCTCCAATCAATGAAATCCCATCTCCTGAGCTAAAAGCCAACCGTCACAGCCAGTGCTTTAGTCACTTCAACCGTCGTGATCCACTTATTTGGTCTTGCCAAGGTAACCATAACTTCTCCCAACTCATTTCGAATTACAGCACTATACCCACTCCGATTTTCTTCTTCCCTTATAGCCGCATTTGTATTTAATTTGAAGTTTGGAAAAGTAGGAGGTCTCCATTTATGGCTTTGTGCATTTTGACATATGTTCTGACTTCTGTAGTAACGCTTGTTTAACTCCCTATACTGTTGGATATACAAAAGGCTGAAATTCCAATATGTTGGGGTTGCTTCATCTTCCTTTTTTCCTATCATCAAGGTTTTATTCCTTGCATTCCACACGCACCAACACATCACCATAAACTCCTCCAATTTGTCATTCGATACCACCCTTTTAAACCAGAAAAGCAAATAAGCCAAGTTGGTTAAGTTTCGAGGCTAATAAAGCTGATAAAAAGGGGTATCCTTCCACTTCTTTTTGGTAACACTACACTCCCATAGGGCATGATAGGTTGTTTTAGCTGCAGCATGACATCTAGTACACAAAACATTCAATTCCATTCCTCTTCTCTTTAGATTTACTAATGTAGGAACGAAATCATTAAAGGTCCTCCAAACAAAATGCTTAATTTTGTTAGGGATAGTGCAATTCCATAAGAACTTCTTTTTCGCTTCCATATTAAGTTGTATCTATCTTATAAAAAAAACGTTGTATCTATGACCGAAACAGTGAAAATTAATTTTTTAATATATCTTATTAAGGTTAAAATACTATTTTGATTCCTATACTTTGAGTTTTGTTCCATTTTGATCCATGTACTTTTAAATGTCCAATTTTAGTCCATGTACTTTTAATAAAGCATTAAATTGGTCCCTATGATAAGTTTGAAGTTATTATTTTTTTTTTCATCAAATTGGTTAAGTAATGACAATAATTTTAATAGAAGAAAGACACCATGTGAACATACTTTCAAAATTTATAAAGGGAAAACTAATTTTTTAAAGAAAAATTAACAATAAACTAATAGTAGGGACCAATCTTAAGCTTTGTTGAAAGTACAGGACTAAAATTGGATATTTAAAAATACAAGGACCAAAATGGAACAAAGCCCAAAGTACAAAGACCAAAATGATATTTTAACCTATTATTAATGTTTTTTAGATTTTAAATTTTAAATTTGAAAATATAGAATTATATTAGGTTATTTCATTTCGTTTTTGTTAAAACTAAAACATGTATGATATAATATATTATAATTTTATAACACTGTAAAATAATAATTACATAAAATTTATAACATAAATATGTTAATATTTAGTTAGTAATTACCACTGGTTTTATTTTTTATAAATACATTACTAAATACATTTTGAACTACTTATTAAAAATCAAGATCTAATTTCTAAACTTGCTACCAAATACATATTAAAAAATGTTGAAAATCATGAAATATTTGTATTTTATGATCACTAACCAAATGCACCCTTAAGATTCATTCTCTTGGTTTATTTTTACTTTTTTAGAAAAAATCAATATGTGCATAACTTATTGGTTAAGACATTTCTAGAATAATATAGAATTATATTAGGTTATTTCATTTCGTTTTTGTTAAAACTAAAACATGTATGATACAATATATTATAATTTTATAACACTGTAAAATAATAATTACATAAAATTTATAACATAAATATGTTAATATTTAGTTAGTAATTACCACTGGTTTTATTTTTTATAAATATATTACTAAATACATTTTGAACTACTTATTAAAAATCAAGATCTAATTTCTAAACTTGCTACCGAATACATATTAAAAAATGTTGAAAATCATGAAATATTTGTATTTTATGATCACTAACCAAATGCACCCTTAAGATTCATTCTCTTGGTTTATTTTTACTTTTTTTAGAAAAAATCAATATGTGCATAACTTATTGGTTAAGACATTTCTAGAATATTAATTTATTTTGTCAAAATAATTATAAAACAATAACCTCTTATATAAGTTAACCATCATAGGTTGACCTAGTAGTCAAAATGACCTTGGAGAACTAAGAGGAAATGGGTTCAGCCCATAGTGGCTTAGAGAATAATAAATTACATCAACATTATTAAATAAAATATGAATACTAATTTAATGTCTTTGATAGTTCATATCATCTTCTCCTCCTTTTGAAAGATTCGTTCTCGAATCCAAACCAATACCTTGTAAAACAGTTTTAAAGTCATGAGAAGAAAATGGTATGACTCTTCTCACGTTTCTCTTGGATGGTCTCAAGAATTAAGATATCAATATCAAGATTTCAATTTTATGGATAAATCGATATTGACAGATATTTTTGTAAATAAAAAATATATTTAAATTAATAATTAAGTTGTTTTTACTTCCAAACTAAGCTATAGAGATCTTGTTATTAGTATTCATATTTATATTGAAATTAATCGATGATATTTTTTTTTAATCTTTTATGTGTATTTATAAAAGATATCGAAGATATCAATTCATCCTTAACCTCGATGTCGAACTCTCAGTCTTCAAATATTGACATATCGACGAATATTTCAATTCTTATTTGAGTTGTGAGAAGCTCGATCACTAATAAGATTCTCCAACCTCGACCAAAATTTGTTAAATTAGAAAATATATAGATTGAAGATGGAGATTAAGATTCCTGACCCATTCCACCTCTTTGTCATCCCTCCTAGGTAGGCAATGCTTACTTTATATAATTAACATTTAAAATATAATAATAAAATCCGTTCAAGATTCAGAAGAAAAAAGAAAAAGAAAAAAAAATAAGGAAAATATTATTTAATGAAAAAAAATTAAAACTATTCTCTGGGCCATTTTTGCATCAGTTGGGTCACATGATACTGCTAGTTGCCTTTTATGGATAATTAATTTATAAAAAGATAAATCAATAATAAGGAATATTATATTACTATTTATTAAACAATAGTGGTGGAGGTTCTTTCAACATCTAGGAAAACTGATTAATGCAAGTTTTTTTTTTTTTTTCTTTTTTGGAGTAATGATTCAAGTTGTTGATATGACTTTGATATTTTTAAAAGTTTTCAATTATTTTGGTCGGTTCATTTTTATCCTTTTCTCATTCTGTTATCTCGTGAATATTCAATGCATTGTAAATTTGTAATATAATATTCTTTATACACAGACGATAGATGTAAGTTTGTAGTTATCCACAGAATTAGCTAAAAACCAAAATTTTCAACAAAAAGAGAAAATTGTTTGCAGATATTTTATTAGTTTAAATATGGGTTTGGTCCCCTTCTCATTTGAGTTCTTAAAATTTTAATCTTATTCTTATATTTAGTTCACCATTCCATCTTACTTATAACTTATAATTTATAAGTGGATAAAAATATGATGAAACACTTATTTATTATACATAGATCTCAGTCTTATAAAGCAAGATGTGAAATTAGGTTAAAAATCTAAAGACCGACCCCTAATAAAATTCTAATTCAATTTTTATAATTATCTTAAAAAATAATAATTAAAAAAAACTAATTGAAACATACCTCAATTGACTCAATTGATTAAGACGTAGAAAATCATATATTCAAACCACTACATGTGGTCATATTTAAAAAATAAAAAAAATATATATTGAGAATTCAACTGAGATATTCAAATCTTCACATGGGTAAAACTTAACAATTTTACAAGATTCCAAGTTAAAGTCTCACAAAACTCTCTCTCCTCTGTCTCGCTGTAAATATGTTTTAAACTTTAGCTTTCTTTGCAACAAAGATCCAGCTATCCAAACATGAAAGCTCATGTGCGACTGCAGGGCTGCCAGTTAAGGGCATATTCTTCAAAATCTGAACACTCACAATCAAAACACAAAATTCAACTCATCTCAGCTTTTTGCAGTCTTGATGATTCTGTTCGATTCAACACGTAACGTGGGAAGCCCTCGAACCTCTAACCTCTTGATCGATCGTGAGCATATATCTTGACCAATTGAGATATCCTCATGTTAACGACTCCATTAGATTCAGATCAATGAAACACACCATTTTTCAAAGCCTTCCTCTTTCTCTAAAGTTACAACTCACAACTCATAAACCAAAAATGGAATAACAAGACAGAGGAAGAGAATAAAATTGGCATATTATTAGAACAACCATAAATTTTTCACAGGGGGGGGGGAGGAGGTTCACAAACCTTAGGTTAATTAACCTTCCAATGAACCACATAAACCAATGAAAACCCAGTAATTAACAGACCTAATACTATAGCTTCTTCCATGTACAGCATCACCATACTTTAATACTTGGTGAAAGAATTATTTTTTAATCTGAATTCTGATACCCTTTTCCTCAAATTCTTCGAATCCTCAACCCTTTTTGGGACGCAACGAATTGTTGTTGGATACTTGTGAGTTCACATCAATAGCGATTGGAAACTGTCGGTTTGCCTTTATGTTATTGTATCTTCCACGCCTCTGTTTTCTTGCAGGCTGCAGAGACCTAGGGATGAACACGCCGGTGCCCTTGCTTACGCCGTTGTAGGCAGCGACGACGGCGGCAGTAGCTTGGTCATGCACCGCCAGTGGCAGTGCAGGCTGGTGGCCTCCATGAGAGAGAGCCTGCAAATTGATCAAGCTTGTTTGAATTCACAGCCACAACAGAGAGACCAAAAAACTTGTGGATTATGAAGATTGAACAATATCCAAGTGATTGAAAATTTGAAAATATTACATCTCACTCTGATGGAAGATTTGAACCTACGACCTTATAGAGAAAGTATATCAACTGTTGAGCTATGTTCATGTTAGCTGAACTGATTGAAATTTTGAAAAAGAAAATACCTGAAGAGAAACATGTGGATGATGAGGAAGAGGATCTTCGTTGTCATCCATGAGAAGAAGAGAGAGCTGTCTGCTCAAATCAGCAAAGAACAAATCATCTTCAAGTTCCAAAGCTACTTCCATGTTGTCTATACTCAGAACTGCAATAAGAGAGTTGGCTTGCAGGGAGGGTGTCTGTTAGCAAAAGAACTAAAGAGAGAATTACTAGTGTTATAACACACGATACACTTATTTCCTTTCTTTTCTTTTCAATCTCTCTCTTTCAGGTGGTGGGAGAGAAAGAGAGGATATATAGAATTTAGACGAGGGAAAAAGGGGGTGATGGATGAGTTAAAACCACATTGGCTGAGCATGTGAGATGGTGGGTCATTGGGAACAGCTGGCCAATCTGTCTAAAACTTTAAGAGACCCCACAAGAATCATTACATGGTGTTATCCAGTTGGGGAAAAGATGAGGATCGGTTGCCGGCAGAAATCTTCTCCAAAGCCAGCCACCATCTCCAAAGCCAAAGATTGGCTTAAATCTTCAGCGCACTTGGGTTTGTGCTGTATTTCTTTAATGGATTTCCTGTTCATCAAAGCAAATCTGATTAGTATGTGAATATTACCATGAATCTATGATAAGTATTCTAAAAAGCAATAAATGATCTGTACTGTCGTAAATGGGAGAAGATCTATCTGGCTCTCAACTAGCTAGCTAACTGTCATTGGTACTCATCCGTGCATGTGTGTTATTTAAGACCATTTGTTCTAGCAGTCGGTGGACATCTCTTTCGCGGGGGCCAGTTGCATTTGTATTGTTAAGGAACATAAACAACGATTAAGATATGTTTGGCTCATAGTTTTAATAAGCAAACGACTCCGATTAATCTTTTTACGGTCGAAATATAAAAATCTTATCTTTAAGCCAAACATCTCCTTTGGTAGACTGTTCAACATTTCAATGTAGTTCTTTTCCTGCATTTTCATGAAATCCATAAAAAGATTTGACACAGAAAAGGAAGAGAGAATCAAATCTCCTCCACAGTCAACTTCCGAGATAATTGAATGAACATGACATATTGCAACTCTTTTTCAAAGGCTCATTAAAATCCATATCACTATCTTCATCCACTTTACAGTGAACCCAAATGTGCAAAGTACTAAACTATTAGTCATGGGAGTAGTAGGGTTGCAGATTTTCACTCGGTTTGCTAGCTGGTTGGGGGACCCTCCATGTTTCCTGCCCAACTTCTTGTGCATTGGAGGCCTCATAAGGTGGTGTTAGATCAAAGAGCTCTTTCTTTCCACTATAGCATTAAATGTTCAGCATCAGTAATATCTCTTGGTTTCTCCAAGATCATTGCCTGTCTTCAGCAACCAAATCAATCAGATTTGGGATCAGCAGCTGGTGAGAAGCATGTTACATAAAGTAGGAGGGTGGGGTGAAAGGAGAAAGACATAACATTTTGTTTTCCTTTCTCTCTTCTACTTAACCAGATAAAAACAATCTTCCCAGACCAGAGGATTGGTATCATTGTTCAATATACAAGCAACAACAAACTTGATACCTATATTTTCAAGTTGAAGTTGATATGCCAACCTAAGGTCTTGAGCATAGCTCAAACTGGTTAAGACATACATTCTCGATCAAGAAGTCAAGAGTTTGAATCCTGTCACTCACAAATGTTGAATTAAAAAAAAGTTGAAGATGATACAAATGACAACCAGGAAATGTTCGCAAATATCCACTATGTTTGTCAAGTCATAATCACTGTTATTGTTAATATTCACATGGTTGCTTGAAGTAGAGGGATGAAAGAAGTAAATCATAGTGCAATACATCAGTCTTCTCCGGCAACAAATTCACAGCTCTATTGTTCTTTTCAGGAATCTTTTGACAAGAAAAAAATTGTACAAAATGGGAGTAGATCCGACCCCACCAACAACCTTTTTTCATTAATTTCCGAGTAGGAGGGGGAGAGAGCCATCTCACTCAAAGTTGGAGATAAAAATGCAATGCAAATATTAAGCCCCACCTGCAGTGTCCATATCCGTAACACCGTCAACCGCCTTAAAAGCCACACGTAATTTTCGGAGACAGGAAGTTTTCTTATCATTCTGAGAGGTTACACCAGTCACATGGACTACATCTTTCAAAACTTTACCCATCAAGTCAAAAAGTGGAACACTCAAATTTGATCTGGTCATCTCTTCAAGTACAGGAGGTGCCTGCATGTATAGATTCTTCCCTCGATGCCTGACACTTGCCTTTGATAACAAGAGCTTGGGATGATCTTCTAGCAGGTCAATGAACTGTTTCATGCAAATTTAAATTAGGAGTACGTCATGAAGACTTTAGAAGATTTCTCAACATCTGAAATTTACTAACAAAGCAAAAATTGAAATACAAGATGAATACAGCCGTATGTCCACTGCATATAACATGTAGTGATGTAGAGGTGGCATACGCTAAAATAACCGACCTTTTGTAAAGTAATAGAAGAATCCAGCTCAATAAGAACACCTGGACCACAAACAAGACAGTCCTTATCTTTTACAAACTCGGTCACTTTAGTGTGGAGACCTTCTGCACCATTATATCTGGAAAAGGATCACTTGGCTTATTCTATGCACTTGGAAATGAAGGCCACAAATAAAAGGAAATAATGTAGCAATATTAAAGGCCACTACAGACACAACCAGGCTATATGATAAAGCAAGTAATTCATAGAAAATTGTGTCATTCACACGCAAGCCTAGCTTCAACTTCCAACATTGAAATAGTAAACTTGTTATAAAAACTGTCCACTTAATAGAAAGAAAAGATTGGTAGCTATAAAAGGCTAGACTTCGAATCTAAAAGGTGTAAAAAATATATAATGGAAAGAAATTGGAAAGTGTTTAGTATATTAACGAGGCATTGAGTGACTTGTCACTTCAAGAATACAATAATAAGAATAATTAGAAGGATGGATGATAACCAAATAACTTTCAGATCATAATGCAAACCGAAAGCAAGTGAAAATGAAAACAGATATCAAGCATAACACATTGCTGGACTATGAGTGAAGTACTGAAAAAATGCTGCACATAATGAATCCAAATGACTCATTGCAGTTTGACAAGTTATCTACCCATATAATTACGAGTAAGAAATAAAGAAAAACAATATTACGTTGCGCCACAAAATTATTATTAAATCCGTGTTAGATTAAAATGAAAAGGAATTGTCACATGGTAAAAGAAAACAGTACACACGTTAAGTAGTTGGATAGAGTTTTGCTGCATCCTGATACTATCTTCAATGTTTCCAGTGCACATGCAGCTGATATAATTGCATTGGTGGAAGCAATAGCAGGTATGATATTCTTCACAACACCCTTAAACAACAGTTAGAAAATGTAAATCAGATATAGGTGCACTTGTAACAACAAAGCAGTTAATATTTACCTACTAAAAGAACAATCACAAGTTAAGATAAAAATAATAATAATAATAAAACGTCAATATATCACTTCATTGATTTGAAAATTCCCAGACTAATATGTACCTGAGTTAGTGAATATGTAACTCCCGGAATGCCAAAAAGCTCAGCTCTCTTAACAGCCTATATATGTGAGAAGATAAATTAGAAGTTTAAAATCACTAATTGAATGGAGTTCCCAGATCCTACAGAAATTTATGTACCTCATTGTAAACCCATTTCATATGTTCGGAATCATCTGGATCAAAAGCTTTTCCTCTATGAACCTAAAAGAAAAGGTATTGGTAATTCCAAAAGGGATAGATTCATCATCATCAATAAAAAGCATGGTAACTGATAAGTGATATATTACCTCATCCCATTTAATTAGGTGGGCATACTCGATACAATGAGCAGCAGTTCTAGGAGTTTCTGCTAGAGTACATAATGGAAACTTTACTTGAGGTGGGAAAAGCCAGATGGTACACTCGAAACATGGTGTGACCCCTGGTAAAATTACCCTGGCATGGCCCTTGAAGCCTTCAGTGCCACCATCTACCATTGGTTTAATTGTTTCTTCTAATGGATTATCATCAGAATCATACTCTAGATGTTGCAAAGAGAAAGTAAAGGACATGAAGTTCTCATTCATCGTCAACATACCATTAACATTTAACGGAAGCAAGATAGAGAACAGACGTTAGGAAAATATAGCAAGTCCGAAAATAGCATACCAAGGAAGCTACAAGCTACAGCATTGATGTAACTTCGAGCTTCAATGGAATCAAGCCCAAGTGCAATTATGTGAAAATCATTGTAAAATTCAATTTCTTTGTCCTCGATCCGGTAAAAATGTGGCACAATATTGACACCGCTAACTCTCTCCATAACACGTTTTGCAGCCACCTCAGCTTTTGGCTTACCAACATCTTCAAGCCTACAATGGTACCTAGTGTCAAGCTCCTGAATCCCATACTCAATCTAATGACTATTGTAAAGCATATGCAAAGGTACATATGATAAATAAGATTTCCTCAAGGAGTCCAAGGTTAAATTTTATCATAATTAATAAAATGTCCTGAAAAGAAATTCCCATCAGTAAAATCTATTTAAGCAACATAGGTACTCGGATGATTCAGTATCCCCTTACACATGGTCAAAATGAAAGAACATTATTCGATCCATCGTATTCATTGAACCGGTGTTGATTATACACTTAAAAAGATCTATATATACATATATCATCAGTCAGTAGTGAATGTAACTTGGAAATAGAGATCAATTTGACAAGTTGTTACAGTTACAGGGCAGTATTCACCCTACAAAATGCAAAGGTTCTACAGCTCCCAACCCCCCGGGGCCCGGGGTGTTAAGAATAAAAAAAAAAACACTACAAATAGAACTCCAAAAATAAATATAGAACCAAGAAATAGTTGGAACCTGAAGAGAAACTGACGATTGAGATTAGTAACTTCGATGCGATCCATGTCAATGACTTCCAGATTCCGAAAACCCGACAAAGCCAAGTCCTTCAGGAGCTCGCAGCCCAACCCACCAGCTCCTATGACCAACACTTTCACGTACTGTTGAAGGTCATCCCTCAACTGGAATAAAAATCAACTTAGCCGTAAGACGATTGCAGACCATGTACAGAACACAAGGTGCTCGAAAAAAATTGTGAGAGAGAAGAAGAAGTACCCACTTGGGAACCGGGTTCGAAATTGGCGCCGATGAGGTTACCGGGCCTAAGGAGGAGCTTGTCGAGGTCCCTCGATCGACTAGATTGGACGACAGAGCCCGTCATTTGAAAGCCTTACAGCGCCGACTCTGGGCTGCAGGAGGAAATTCTTCAAGTGTGAAGAGGAGAAAAGAGAGAGGTAAAAAGGGGGGTTTTCCGGTGGCTGTGAAAATGGGCGGCGAGGGGAGAAGGGGTTTGGAAGGAAGTGGAAGTGGAAGTGGAAGTGGAAGTGAAAGTGGCTTGGTTCTCACGCAGGATTGAGTCGCCGTTCGTCGAATCGCAGCGCCCTCAACCTCAATGGCCTTTTGCCAATACGGGTTGGATTGTGGCAGAAATGTTAAAACTCCAATCCCGCGCGTCCGTCCAATTTACTCTTACTTTTTATCGGGATGTGTTAAAAACTTATTCCACAAAATTCAATTTCTTTAATAACTGAGAAATTTTTTCTTTTTACTTTTATAAATTTTTCTTATATAATAATAGTTTGAGAAAAAGAAAAAAAAGTTAAATTACACATTTAGTCCCTAAACTTTAAAATTTGTATCTATTTGGTCCTTAAATTTTTAAAATTACAAATTTAGCCCTTGGACTTTCAAATTTTTTAAAATTCACAAGTCTAATAGACACAAAATTGAAATTTTAAGATTCCATTAAACATAAAATTCAAATTTATATCTACTAGATCAATTAATTTTTAAAAATTTCGAATTTGACAATAACCTATTAAACACAAAATTGAAAGTTCATGGACCTATTAAATACAAAATTGAAAGTTTAGGGACCTATTAGATACTTTTAAAAGTTTATGGACTAAATAGATACAAACCTCAAAGTTCAGGGACTAAACTTGTAATTGAACAAAAAAAATCTATTTTTAGGTATGAACTTAATAAGATGTATCAATTTTCGCTCTTACTTTTAATTTTATTAAAATGAACTCTAGGTTTACACAAGTATTGAAATTTTTATCCGTTTAATTTTTGATAATTCTCAAATAAATTTTAATAAGAAGTAAAGTAAAATTCTTCTAATGAAAATCAAACTTGGTACAAAATTAAGTTCATCAAAACACAAAATTGACCATTGAATAACTCTTTACTCATAAAGGTGAGCGTGACTCAACGATAATTGGCATCATGGTATGAACTCTTTCTTTTAAGGTTGGAGGTTTAAATTTCAATACCTTCACATTTGTTGTACTCAAGAAAAAAAAGTACTCATAAATGTCAACTAAATAGAATTTATATATTTTAACATTGTTTAAACGAAAGTCGGAACAATTATTCAAGTTTAACGTAAATAGTTTTATTTATTTATTTATTTATTTTTTTTTGAAAAGTTTTATTTATTTATTTATTTATTTTCTGTCTTTAATTTTTAAGTTAATCTATAAAGTATCAAATTGTCCTATGAGGAGTGGGGCTTCATCTCAATTTTGTTCCTATATTTTAAAAAATATTATTGTAGTTATTCTAATTTGGTGAAATTTCACAGAATGATCATGTCTTTTTTTTTTTTTTTTTTGTTGTTGTTGTTGTTGTTGAAGAGAGTGTTCATGTCTTTATCTAATGAAAACATTGTACTTGGCAATGTATTGACAATTTCTTTTTTAAATTCGTGTTACTGTGTCAGTTAATTTATTAGGGTTCAAGGTTAGTAGGGGAGGGTAAAAAAAATAAATGGATTAATGGCCAAACAGGTTTAGTGATTTCAAATGGAAAGAAACTAGATAATTTATTTTTTTTTGTAAAATTTAACCAAATCATAAAAACTATGCGACAAAACTTTAACCAAGAGGGATTAAAACCAAACCTAAACCATAAAAATCAAAACAATAATTTAACTGGTTAATGCATATACCCTCGATCAAAAGATCAGAAGTTTAAATTCCCCACGCCACTTGTAATTTAACTCAAAATTATAATAATAATAATAATAGAGTTAAACTACAAGTTTAGTTCCTGAACATTGAGTTTTGTGTCTATTTGATCATTGAACTTTCAAAAGTGTCTAATAGATTTTTAAACTTTTAATTTTGTGTCTAATAAGTTCCTGACAAATTCGAAATTTTTAAAAGTTAATTGATCCATTAGATATAAATGTAAATTTTATGTCTAATGAAACTCCTAAAATTTAGATTTTGTGTATATCCGTGAATTTTAAAAAATTCGAAAGTTTAGGAACTAATTTTGTAATTTTAAAAGTTTAGGAATCAAATAGACACAAACCTCAAAATTCAATGACTAAATTTATAATTTAACCCAATAATAATTTAACCTAATTTTTACCACATTTATAAGATACTCCATGATAACCATGATTTTGTTGTCCTACTTCTGTAAAATAAGGATATTTGGCCATACATTTAATTTACAAATTTTAAATTTTAAGAAACGTTTTTTAAATTGTAAGAAAAAATTTCAATTATTTCGAACTAGTACTCCATTATTCCATGTATATTGTAATGCATATTGTGCTATCTCGATCAATCTTTTAAGATGGTCATTCAATGCATTTCAATCGTCCAATCCAACATCTCACTTTTAGAGTTTTGAATAAGTAATTAACTGTTAATGTCAATAAAAATACTAAACTCACAAAAATACAAAAATGGTCAGCATTTCTAACTTTTTTTGGTTTCAATATTTTCTCATCACATTGCCATGTCCCAACATTTGTTTTTCTTTGTTTTCATCCAAAATCCACGAGTATTTTAACCAACTTGTGTGCATCTTAACAAATCTCACCGAACAACTGTTTGACTCTACTGTACTTAATTGCCAAAGAAACTCATAAGATTTTAAATCCTAGATAGGTAGTTACCATGATTTGAACTTATTCCTTCTAAGACATTTTCACAATATGTCAAGAAAAAAGAAGACAAAATGAACTCTAATATTGACATTAGAAATGTTAAAAATGTCATGTTTCCTCAATTAGAAGAAGATGTTTAATATTGTAAATCACTTTAGTTTATCTTGTAGTTCTTTTATCTTTTATATTGCAATACATATTCGAGTTCTATCGATCCTCTTCGAGTTCCGAGGATTGAGAAACAAACAGTGTATGGGTAAGAACGAGATATATAAAGCAACTTATTTGTACAAGGGAGATTGAAGCAAATATCACCAATTTTATTCATTAAGATACCAATCAAGGATAAGAACAAAACTTAACTGTGTTAAGAAACAGACAACACAGCCGCAGCAGAAAAAAGAATAAAAAAGAAAATCAGAAACGGCTGCTGGTGGCAGGCCAATTCATATAAGAACACTTCCAAGAAGAAAGCTAAATTTTCTTTCAAATTAGTAATGATAACGACCATGGGGAATATACTCGATATCATCATTTGATGAACCATTAATCTGAGCATCATTAAACAAACGAAAAAAGAATAGTGAAATAACATAACCCCAAGTATAATTGGGGAGACAGGAACACAAGATGGTTCCACCATAAACCCGCTAGAGGAGGAAAATTAACTCCATCACGGGCCTATTTGATGATGATGGAATTTGGAAGGAAGAGGAAAGGGAGCTGGAGAGCATTGGGACAATGTACTTTAAAAAGGTTTTTTCTTCCTCAAACCCGAGCCAAGAGGTCATTCTTAAGATAACTGGTTGCATTGAGAGAAAGGTGACTGATCTTCAAAATTATGAGCTTGCCAAGATGTTCTATAGAGCTGAGGTTGAGAGGGCCCTCAAGGATATGCATCTCACCAAAGCGTTGGGGCCAGATGGCATGCACGCCTTATTCTATCAAAAATACTGGGAGATTATTGTTGGAAATGATACTGTGGAGCTTTGCTAGAATGTTCTCAACAAAGGGATGGATTTCACGATACTTAATAAAACTTTCATCTCTCTCATCCCCAAGTGCAAGAAGCATAAGCGCATGGTGGATTTCAGATCGATTAGTTTGTGTAATATGGTGTATAAGCTGATTGCAAAAGTTATAGCTAACTAGTTGAAAATAGTGTTGGATGAGATAATCTCCCCAAAACAATCGGCTTTCGTTCTTGGTAGGCATATCACGGACAACGCTCTCATTGGGTTCCAATTCTTTCATGCTCTAAATAATGGACGAAAAGGCAAAGTTGGTAGGGTGGCTATGAAAACGGATATTAGTAAAGCCTATGATCGCATAGAGTGGAACTTCCTTTGGGAAGTCATGAGGCAGCTGGGCTTTGATTAAAACTGGATCTCGTTTGTCATGAAATGTGTGGAGTTAGTTAGTTTTGTTGTGCTCATGGATGGTAGCCCAGGTGAGTGGTTCAAGCCTTCGAGAGGTTTGAGGCAATGCGACCCTCTTTCTCCTTATCTCTTCCTTTTAAGTGCAGAAGGTCTCTCGGCGCGCTTAAATAGGGAAGTCTCTCTTTCTAGAATCTCTGGTATCCAAATTAATAAATTTTTCCCCTCCGTATCTCATCTCTTTTTCGCTAACGATATTATTTTTTTTTCAAGGACTCTTTGCAAGATTGCTAGGTTATCAAAGAAGTTCTTCAAGAGTATGAGAAAGCATCAGACCAATCCATCAACAAAGAGAAGTCCATGTTTATGGTCAGCGCAAAGGTTAAGCAAGACAAAATCCAAGACCCCCAAACTAGACTGGGGTGAAGTATGGGGTTTCCTTTAGGATGTATCTTGGTCTTCATTCTCAAAATGCCCAAAGAAAATCTCAGGTCTTCAACTCAGTGAAGAGCAGAGTGTGGAGGGCCATTTAGGGGTGGAAGGAAAAGTTGTTCTCTTTAAGAGGAAAGGAGATCCTCTTAAAGGCCATGGCCTAGGCCATCCCTAGTCACTATAAGCCATTTTAAACTTCCTAACAATCTTTGTAAAGATCTGAGTTCTATGTATTGCAGGTTCTGGTGGGGCTCCTCTGAAGCTCAGAAGAAGATCCATTGGAGAACCTAGGACTTGGGTTTAGGGACTTCAAAGTCTTCTATCAAGCCATGTTTGCGAAACACAACTGGTTTCTGCTTAAGAATCCTGAGAGTCTCCTAGACAAGATCCTAAAGGGCAGATATTTAAAAGATGGAGACTTTCTCAAGGCCAAGCTTGGTTCGAATCCCTCTCTCACCTGGAGAAGCATTTTGTGGGGCACGACCTCTTCATGAAAGGGTACAGATGGAGGTTGGGAAATGGCAGACACGTGCATATTGTGGACAATCCTTCTATGGAGTCTTGACAAAAATGGAAGTTTTCTGTCAAAAGTGCTTATCATCTGGGCTATTCTCTTACTCATATCAATTTGGTCTCGCAATCTGATACAAAGGATTCCTGTAGTATGTGTAATGTCTTGTGGGGGGTGGATGTCATGTCAAATATTAAAATTACTTGTTGGAGAATTCTTAATGATATCATCCTGTCGGTTTAATTTGAGTAAGAAAGGAATTGCTTTTGATGTGTGGTGTTCTTTTTGCAGGTGTCACCTTGCAACGACGTCTCACCTCATGTGGGAGTGTAAGTTTGCCAGGAAAGTGTAGGTCACCTTTCTCCCTCTTAATGCTTGTGTGTTTCCTATGGGTAGGGGGCAATGGACTCCTATCGACTTATGGGACTTTATTAGGATATTTATGCCAAAAGGTGATCTTGGAAGAATGCTCATCAGCCTTTGGAGCATTTGGAGACAGAGAAACAACATCCAGTTTAATTTGATCCCTCCTTCAATCAAAAGACTTGATTCATATGGTTAATTCTTCATTGGACTTTTTTCTTGGGAACGTCGAAAGAATGCTTTTCGAAGGCCCTGCCCTCCACCTCTCGGCTGGCGAATCCTATCTTTGCGAGCTAGAAGCCACCCAGTGTAGGTGTTTGGAAGTTGAATGCAAATGCCACTTGGTCGAGTAAACAAAACCGTGGTGGCATCGGTTGGATCATCAGAGACTGGACTGGTTGGCTATTGCTTGGTGGGTGTAAGTTCATACCTCTTTCTTGGCTGGCTAAGGTTATTGAGGTGACCGCCATCTTGAAAGGCTTGAAAGAGTTGTTGGCTTGGAAGAAAGAGAGCATCCCAAACCTGGTTATCGAGTCTAACTTCAGAGAGGTTATTAATTTGATTAATCTTATTGACTATGATATGTCTGAGGTCTCCTTTTGTGTCGAGGATATTTTGACTCTTTCCAAGGATGTAAATTCTATTCTTTTTTGTAATATCCCTAATAACAAAACTGCTCACAACCTAACAACTTCGTCATCTTCTTCATAGTGCTCTTTGGTCTGAAAATATAGTTTTCCAAAGTACATGCTTTCCCTCGTGCTTGAGAGGGCTCAGGCGGTGTAGTTTGGTCTTTCCTAATTGAATATATTTCAGTTAAAAGAAAAAAAAAAAAGGTATAATTTTCACTGTTAATCATGGCCATGATCAACAAGAAGCGGTTTATGAGATAACAAAGTTCTTGTATGCATATCACTGAAATTTGTTTAACATCAAACTACGAAAAAGAAAGAGCAAACTTTCAAATCACATTGAAAGTCAGAAAATGTTCTACTCGGACAATATTCATAGCGAATCTGGGAATGGCAATTTTCAGAATTCAGATTTCAGTGAGCACATACCACGAGAACTGAATGGATTCCTCCCCGATCAAAGAGAGCAAAAATCGCAGGCGTTTATTAGCATTTGTTATCTTCTTCAATCAACGAATAGCAGTAGATCCTTCTTCCGTCTCTCAAAATCTCTTGAAACTCTGAGAAATTTCGAGGTAATCCCTAATCCGTCATTCTCGCTAAGCTAAATTTATACATACCGAGGCAAAAGAACGAAGATGGAGCTTAATCATCAAGCTTTGAAATGGCGTCTTTGGGAACTGTAGAGGGCTCAGAATCAGGATGTTGAAGAGAGCTTTGAGCTTTCTCGAGGTAGGGCTTGAACACGAGCTGTAGGTTCAGGTATCCGAAGGCCAGAGCTCCGATCACCACCAAGCCGGACCTCGCCACATTCAGCTTCGTCGTTCCCTTCATCGGTTCTCTTCGCCGCCGTCCCTAAACCGAGATCGTTCCGTTGTGTCTATGATTCTACTCTACTGGTCTGTACTTAAACTTGTGAGTTGAACGACATGTCGATATTCCAGAAAGGGCAAACTACATGTCGACCTAGCTGAGTCAAACCGTCTCGCTACGTGGAATAGTTGAGTTTTGCCACATCACCTTCCTCTTGTAATCACTCTTCTTCTTCTTTCTTCTTCTTCTTCCATTGAAAGGCGAAAAACGAAAAGGTACGCTGGAAATTTTCTCCATATACTTATTTGAATTTCGATTCTCATTTTTCTGTTTGCATTACTTTAGCTTATGGTTTTTTTTTTTTTGGTGGAATGATTCTTCCCCGATGTCGGAGCTGATTTAGGTTGAGGATTTTCTTATAATTGCCATGATTTTGAGTTACAATGACGGAGATTGATGGTTCTGATTCTAATTAAGCTTTTATTTCTCTTATTTCAAATGGAGTATTATAAAATGAAATGGCTACGAGTTTGAATTACGGATTAAAGAATCGAATTATTTAAGTCTCATTTCTGTTGCAATGGTAGAAGGTACTGATTTTCCACAGGATGAAATTACTAATTTCGGATTTCATCTTGTCCAGAGCTAATCAATTGACGTGAGTCCACTGTCCAAAGTTATTGAATGTTGGCTTCCTCGGCTGTGTTTAGACGACAACAGTTCTTGATAAGGTCTCTTGGAGGTTTCGGTGATTGTACCCATCAGAATAGGCGGCAACAAATCAAAGCCATGAGTGGAACTTCTATTGAGGCTGATTCTGAGAACATTCTCAGAGCAATTACACCTAGTCTTGACCCCAACAGATACAAAGGCCAGGCGGGTACGCTCTAAAGATACTGTGTACTTCTATGGCTTTTCATTTATTTTCTATTTTCAATGCACAATGGTTGAGAAATACTCAAGTTTTTTGTTGTCATGAATTAGTTTGCAATAACTTTATGGTGAGTGAAAAATCCAATGTAATGGTTTTGGGTACTTGGTAGATTTTGCTAACTCAATTTCAATATTGCTCTTTGGTGTTAGTTTTCATTTTTGTCTTCCAATTGTAAATTGTGGTATTTTATGCTTTGTCCAGTTCGTCCATTGGTTTAAGGTATTTCTCTGTGTTAGAACTAGAGTGAGGCTTAGGTTTAGAAATCCTGCAATTAACAATCTATATCTGTATGTCAGGGAAAATAGCTGTTATTGGTGGATGTCGTGAGTACACAGGTGCTCCCTACTTTGCTGCTATATCAGCTTTGAAAATTGTTAGTTCAGACTCTTTCTTGGTTGTCTTGTTAGAGAGTTTTATTCTATATTTTCTATTTGGATATTTAATTTTTTCTCTTTTTACTTGCAAAGGTGAATAACAACCCATTAGTTTTTCCTTTCAGGGTGCAGATTTATCTCATGTTTTCTGCACAAAAGATGCTGCTCCTGTCATAAAGAGTTATAGTCCAGAGTTAATTGTGCATCCTATTTTAGAAGAATCATACAGTGTCAGGTGCTTCTGCTTTCTATATTTTGGTCTGAGTGGAAAAAATTATATAGAAATTTTGATATTTGTGTGATGCGTTCTGATGTTTTAGAGATGAGGAAAAGAAGTTCATCGCAGAAAGGGTTCTTGCTGAGGTTGACAAGTGGCTGGAAAGATTTGATTGTCTTGTCATTGGTCCAGGCCTTGGAAGGGACCCATTTCTTCTGGTGATTTTGTTATTGCTTTTTGGCTAAACTACATAGTTTCTTCTTGAACTATACACTTGATTTCAATTTTGTCCTTGGAAGTTCTAAAAGTTCATCCTTACTTCCAGACTTTCAAACTTTGGCTGGCATGTTTGATAAAATGAGATTTTTCTATAGATTTGGCAAGTGGAATACAGATAACACGTTGTCCTTTTTTCCTTCTTCGTGCTAACTGCTGAGTGAAAGAATTTAAAAGTCCTTTCTTAGTTCACTTGCCAAATGAGGCCTCATTTTGTTATGCACATGAGTCAGCGGTTTTAGTTCAACAACATTTGGGGGTGGGAGCATTCGAACCTCTGACCTCTTGGTCTAGGGTATATGTCAATTACTGTTGAGCTATGCTCACTTTGGCAATGCAAGTAAGTGGTTTTAAAAATAACCATTCCTCTCTACTTCTAGTTATTTTATTGTAGTGGAGAGTCTTAATAAAGGATTTAATTGAAATTAGGTTAAATTATCAAAAATACTCCTGAGCTATGGGGTTGGTTTCAATTATACCCAAACTTTGAAAAGTTTCATTTTAACTCTTGAACTTTGATATTTGTTTAAAAAATACCCTTGAAGGCTTTTTTTCATTAAATGCATGGTCGAAAAATGATGTCTTTGCATTTGTATTGTTGCTTATGTGAACATATTTGAACATATACGTTTAAAAAAAAATCAAAATATATGCAAATACGTTATTTTTCGTCCATAAATTTAAAGGAAAAAATCTTCAAGGGTTGTTTTGAAACAAACTTCAAAGTTCAAGGGTTAAAATAAAACTTTTCAAAGTTTAGAGGTATAATTGAAACCAATCCCATAGTTCAGGGGTATTTTTGATAATTTAACCTTGAAATTAATCAAAGGTATGGGGGTATAACTGAGATTTTCTGAACTTAGGGGATGAATTTGAAATCATGTGCATGGTTAGGGACAAATGATAAATTTGCCTTGTTTCTTACATCTTAATTTTTCCAAGTAGACTGAGTTGCATTGCATAGTTCGGTTGTACTTTCTTTTCTGAAAAGGATTGTGATGTCATGTTGTTACCCAAATTTGATGTGCATAAAACACTTCCAGATGTCTTACAAACAGGGCTACAGGAGTATCTCTGATTATTATAGTTAAATATTGAGTTTCCCTTGCTTCAAACGATCAACTTTGGAACTACAGATTAATTGGTTCTATTATAGGCTAAAAACATATGCATTAATGTTCTTTAGGGCTAGAAAATCACATAACAATTCGTTTCTAATCAAATAATTATTTTGGACAAAATCAGCAGGGCCATATGTTCTAACTTGGTGTAAATCCCATAAATGGTTGCAATACCAGGGGATGGTAACTTGATAACCCTAAAATTTTTTGGTGTGAACCACAAATCGGTTGAAATTCAAAGATAGATACAAAAAAATGGAAAATATTTGATTCTGAGTCTCTTTACAAAAAACGAAAGAAATTTGGTTTTGAGTCTATTGCCTCTGCAGTCCACTAGAATGGTGAGATGAAGTTAATTCGTCTGTTGTTTCTTTATCTACATTGATCTGATATACTCCGGCAGTCGCTTTGGCTGTTAGCCTATGCCTATGTACAAGTTGTCAAACATGAATTATACAGCTCATACCAAGGTTGAAAGTGATATTTCAAATCTAACGACCGTCTCCTTGTTTTATGCTTTCATAATTTCCTTTCCATTTGTCAGACAGTTCTTACAGTATTCATTCAGGCATCATATTTATTATTTATGCATGTTTCTTTCTCTTGCCTATGATACCATGAAATTTTCTAATGGTTAAAAACTGTTCCAGGATTGTGTCAGTGAAATCATAAAGCATGCAAGGCAGACCAATATACCAATTGTCATAGACGGGGTATGCATTTAGCAAAGCACCTACGATTTGAAAGAAATTGCCCTGGTTATTCTATTGTTATCCATGCCATTTTCAACAGGTCTGTAAGTGGCTGCTTACTGCTGATTGTGTTTGTTGCTTTTTTAGGATGGTCTCTTTCTTATCACCGACAATCTTCACCTTGTAAGCAATTATCCCCTGGCGGTCCTGACTCCAAATGTAAATGAATATAAACGTCTTGTGAAAAAGGTGCTGCTTGCTGAAGTCGATGAACAAGACGCTCCTAACCAATTGTTGTCTCTTGCCAAAAGGTAAAGCCTTCATGTTTTTCATTTCAATAGAGTTTTCATATGTCATGATTATGCAATGGTGACATCCTTATTGCTCAAGTGAATCTCATATGGAGACACTACCTACCACACCCCTGAAACCAGTACATTAGTGATTGCATGATTAAGAAGTTGCTTGTTAAGGTACATGTATTTACAAAAGTTGGCAGATGAAAGGTTTACCTCATATGATCAGAAGGGCTCATTAATATTTTCTCTCCATTATTAACTCTATTGGCACATTCTGGAGTCTCTAGCCAAATGGTTCAATGTTAGGAACGGGAATATGTTGGTGGTGTGTCCCATCCTTCCAAGAGTCTTATCACTCTTTGATTTATTCCATACAACTTTCTTAACAAAATTATTTCTGAAGTATGAAGTCTTAATTATGATGAAAACTGTACCTGTATCTTACTAAAGGAATTGTTGTTGACTAGTTATAAATAATCATGCGGCACATGCCATATTGCTTAGTTATAGATGGAGATAGCATTTCCTCTGTGGGTTTATGCTTCATCCTATTTTATAATTTCTAACAAATATTATCAAGTATTATTTCATTGAGTTTTTCTGTCTTTGGCTCACTAAACTTTTGGACACGATCAGGATTGGTGGCCTAACTATCCTCAGGAAAGGGAGAGCTGACCTCATTAGTGACGGTGAGACAGGTACTGATTACAACTAAAAGTATTATCCATCTGAATGTTATAAAAGTACTACAAATTCAATGTTCCTTTTCAATGATTTCTAAGTCACTGTGTCACCAACCCTTCTATCAACTTGTGGTCAAAAGATTACCTTGTGGTCAGATTAGGAAAAAATGATAAAGTTCCCTCTTATGTATAATACGCTAAGATGTTATCCTGCCACCAAGGTGGAAGTGAGCCAAATTGAATATGGATTAAAACGTTAGTTCCAATTTCTGAAAATTTCACAGGATTTTTGGTTGACTTGTCATAACGCCCTTGAAAATATTAATACGGTGTCAAAATTTCTCCGTTGCTAGATTATACTTGATTCTTCCACTAAGTGAAATTATGTGACACCTGATGCAGTCAAAGCAGTGAGTATCTATGGTTCTCCTCGCCGCTGTGGTGGCCAAGGTGATATACTTTCTGGAAGGCAAGTATTGCCAAGGATTTTCATTATTCTCGGTGAATATGGTTTTCATAACTATATGTGCCTTAATTATTCTCTTAATCCAAGAGTCAAGAAGCCTAAAGTTCATGAATTTCTTTACAATAAGGTCCTCACTATTCTTTTCTTTCCCCTGTGGTCCAGTGTTGCAGTTTTTGTAGCTTGGGCTCGGCGAGAAGGTATAGTCACAGATGAGAACTTGGCTACAAGGCAAGTTCTAAAATTTAACCATCATCTAATTTTTCGATCTCATTTGACGAATACTGATTCCCTATAATGTCTTTCATGAAACCGTTTTCACATGAAGCCCAAAGAATCCAACAGTATTAGGGTGTATTGCTGGATCTGCTTTACTTAGAAGGGCTGCATCACTTGCATTCGAGAACAAGAAAAGATCAACCCTTACGACTGATATCATCGAGTTCTTGTGGCGAAGGTACAGTCAGCTTTAAGGATGGAGGCATTTCAATATAAAAACTATATCAGCTTCTAATATTGGTTCCTTCTTTTTGCAGTCTGGAGGACATTTCTCCAGCTCACTAATGGAATCTGCTGATCTTGCAACTGTGCTGAAGATACTTGTGACATGATTGGCAGATTCTTGCAACTGTGCTGAAGATTCTTGTGACATGATTGGTCGTGCCGGTACAATGTTTGGCTATACTACAAATTTCAACATCTGTTTCTATATTTTCTAATTGGTTTCAAATCTGCTACCAACTAGATTGCGAGTGCTTTATCAAATCGATTGTGTCATGTAGTAGGAACAGACAAAGGTAGGGATATCTACGGATTTTAGGCTATCACCATAGACAAAATTTGCGGTTTTGCTCTGTGCCTCTCTTGGCCCTTGCAATACATGCCATAATTTGAGGTTCTTGTTTATACATTTTAGCATTACACGGCTTTGCATCATGTTGTGGTTCAAGAGTCAATGACACCCACACATTTGATATGAATAGGTGGTCGAAAATGGCCAAAACACAAGTGGTGGGAAATTCGACTCTCTTTTTCGTAGGATTTGCTTGGGATGGCAAAGGATAATTCTACATAGTCACGGATCTTTATTACACCAAAAGCAAAACGGCTTTACATCAGAGTAAATGCAAAAAAGAAGAAAACAAAGAAAAACACACCCATCTTCCACTCTGGTCAGACATAAACACACCATCTTTGTCTGTTAGGTAATCCTATCCACCCCCTCCTCGCTGCTCTGCATTCTCAACCACAAATAAAACATAAATATATGAAAATCTCCACCTCTAAGAGAAAATCTCTTCACCGTGTGGCCGCCACAGCTGCAGGCCCCTCCACCTGAAAAAGAACATCAACCACAAAAAACAATAAGTCTTAAGATCTTAGACATGGAGTTTAGTGATATGATTGTTTGTTGTGAAACTCTTCCAAAAACAGAGATAGTCTCAAAATTACTTTGAATGTTGCACCCCATATCTCTTCCTCACTAGCGGGAACAGCAGTGATCTTGTTCTTAGGATTCTGATAGCATCTCAGTTCACCAACTGCTGTAGATAAGAAACACCCTGCAGAAACCAAAAACAAAACCCTCCATTATCGTTACAGACCAAGCCAATAGATAGACACAGCCTTCGACATGGGTGGGTTTTTAATCTACCTTGAGGAAAAGAAGCAAGCGACTTCCCGCAAGAGCCCTTGAGCAGATCGGCGTTATCGGAAAAGGCCACATAACCATCGGCGGTGATTCCCCAATACAACGGAACCTTCCCATTCCGATCCTATCAGAAATCACAGAACCAAAATCCTAATTATCCAAATGAACATCGAAGAAACCGATTGAAAAAGCAAGAAAGAAATGGAAAGATGAGACTTACAGAAGCGACAAAGAGAGTGGAGGTGGACTTGTCGAAGACGATGAAGGCGAAATTGCCGCTGAGATGGCCGACGACGTGGCTCGGCGGGTACGGCGCTCGGTCACGGAGGGCCTTGTAAGCTTCGATCACCAGAATCACCTCGTTCGCCGATTTGGCTAGTCCGTATTGTTGCCGCAGGCTCCCCAAATTGTCCAGAACTCCCTCGAATAAACAGAAGATGTCGTCTTTCACCGCGAACGATCTGTCGTCACGTTATTAATTAATTGATTAATTAGTTTTTTTTTTAGTTCCCTTTGTTATTTTATTTGTTTGTTTGTGTTGGATTGACATCACTGCCCTCCACGTGTCGTTCATTCAGGAGTTGAACTTTGATTGGCAAATGAGCGGAATTTTACTTTAGTTGATTGATTGAAATCCAATGAAAAGCATTTATTATAATTTATAAGTTGCGTTCTTCCAAAAAGAAAAAATAAAAAAAAAAAAAAAAAAAAAAAATATATATATATATATATATATATATATATAATAACTTATAAGCATTTATTATAATTTTAACTATGAAATTTAATATTTAATAGTACATAGTATTTTTTCATTAAATTGCTAACTTGAACCAAGATCAAATGTAACATATCTTTAGTTTCAAAAAATATATATATAACAAATCTATTTTATAAATGTCAAATTGAGCCTAATTCAATACATAAGACATTTTATTTCAAAAGTTGATGATTTGATTTCTCACCTCCACAATAACTAAAAAAAAGTCTTTTTTATAAGTTCAAATTTTATTTTTTTAGTTTGAAGGATGAGATTAAAATCTCTAAGCTTTTATCTTGATTAGTTAAGTTTTTATTTTAACTATTAAGTTATGCTCAAGTTACTAAAGTTTGAAATTTTATATCTAGATTTGTAAAAAAAAAAAAAGGTATATTAAAGCTCTCTATTCATTAACTATCAAAAAAATACTTTAAAATATCAATATGAACATAGCTCAACTAGTATAAAATACGTACACTCAATCAAGAGGTTAGAGATTCGAATCTCCTACCACATATCCAAAAAAAAAAAAAAAACTTCCAAATGATGAAACCTCTTTTACCTTAAAAGTTTTCGTTCATGAGCAGCTAAAATGACCTTATTTATTTTTAAAAAAAATTAAAATCCTATATTCCTAAGTGTATGGTGTATGGTGATCCCCTTTAAAAAAAGTCAAGCATTAATAACCAACTAAAGGGAAAAAAAAACAATTATTTAAATGGATATTTATTGCTATCTAACAGATGCACAATTAAAAAAATAATTACTTTATGCTATTGGTCCTATGGATAGCCTTTCAGATGAGGACAAAAACTATGATACACGTGTCACTACGTCAGTGGACATTTGTGGACAAATCTAGTCAGGAGAGTATTAAGTGACCTTGATCGCACGTGCCAGTCACGCGATCCACCTGACCGACAGATCGCAGCCATTCAATATTCTCTCACTAAATATTTTTCCCCATAAACAAAATTTTAATTTTGTAAATTTAATCATCGAGTTTATAAGCCGCGACGGAGAATATCGACCATTCCGAAACATTTTCCCGTCGGTTTCTTTCTAGTTTTCTCAGCAACCAAACAGCCAAACAAATTAATGTAAATAATAATCTAATCTCCACTCTCAGACTATCGTACGGCGGAGATTCGAAGAGCTAGAAGTCCCCGTCGTCCGGAACCTTCCGATTTTCGATCGACCGTATTTCGAGTTGATTTAATCTACTGAAATTATCGCGATCTTAGTAATTCAGAAAAAAGAAAAAGAAAAAGAAAAGATTGTGATACGGCGGCGGTGGGATTTAAAACGACGTCGTAGAGCGGATTGTAGGAAATGAAATTACCTCGGGCGTAAGGCGGATTCACTTTCGTGAGTGTAAGCCAGCTGGACGTGGTCCCCGACCTGCAGCGACACGGCGGAGGAATTGGTGTCGACGAAGCGGTTCACGAGAGCCGCCGATGTGGTCTTCGGCGACGGAGTACGGCTGCCGGCGGCCACTAGCTCGTCCGGCGGCGACATGATCGAGCTGCTGAATACTCCCAACATGGCTACTTTCGAACACGAACTGAATCAAAAAGGAAAAAAAGAAAAGAAAACAAAGAAAAAAAAAAAGAACAGAGTTCTTATGGAATTGGTGAAGGTGGAAATATCACAAGCTCGGAGTTGGATGGGCGATCGTTTGCTTTGTTGGAATATATAGGAGACGGAGAGGGTATTTTCGTCATTTCAGCGTTGTGTTTATTTTTTATTTTTTATTTTGGTTTTAATTTTTCGTACCGTGGACTGAGAAGGAGAGAAAAAAAAAATTGGAGGCAGCCACGTGTAGAAGGAGATTGAAATGTGGCGGGTGGGACCCACCTGGTGGCGATGATTCCTGGGCGTGAGGATGATGACGTGGAGGAATCGGTGGGCCCCACTCCGAATTTTGTTTATGCCACCCTCTTCTTTCTCCATGCATCATCCATGCCGGAACTATGTCCACTTGTAAACTAAAGGTCGAGCTACGAGAGCAATGTTTACAAGTAGACATAGCCTCGAAATGGAAAAAAATCTAAAGAGATGTTTGGTTCACGATGTTAATAAAGTTGAATTTATTTAGACTAGATTGGAAAATTTGATTTTATATATAAAAGATGTTGCACTTATTAATATTTTTACTATAACATGATATTGTCTACTTTTAGACGTAAATTCTCCCACCTTGACCTTTAGTTTCACCTAAAAGACTTCATACCAGTGAAGATAGTAAGACTTTAATCTCACTCCCTAAACTATACTATGTATTTTAAACTATGAGACTATTTGAGGCATTGAGTGAGTTATAATAACATGAGTTGTAATAGTCTTTGAAATTATATAATATTTTTTAAAATGAAAAGTTGTTTAGTCTGGAGTTATAATAGTTTGTGTTTGGGTGCAGAGTACTCAGTAGCAGATTCAAAATTTTATGTCGGGGGGCTATATAGAAATAATTTTGAACACATTGATATATATTGATATCAGTTCGTATATTTTGATATTAAATTGACTAAATTAAAATTTGGTCCTTAAATTTTCAAGATTTTGTTTAAGAAATTCTTGACATTAAAAAGTTTTTACTAAGTCACTAAGCTCTCAATTTGTGTCTAATAGGTTCATGAATTTTCAATTTTGTATTTATCCTTAAACTTAAAAAAAATATATATTAGGTTACAGATCTATTATAAACATTAAATTCAAAACTCGAGAATAGAGATGTTCATTTTCCCCGAGGGGCCCTGCCCCTAACGGGGCGGAGAATCC